>OY039090.1:2307164-3557164 GCA_955850985.1 Elophila nymphaeata
TTACTTACAAAGGAGTTTTTATTCTGATGTAACATAAATGCGAGAGACCTTAATAAGCAATTAAAGTTCTACAAAACACTGGATACACAAGCCGTGTTTTCTCAGCGAGAGTTTTAGCGTTTGATACTTTATATTTCTGCTTGTTAGTCCAGGATGATAGCTGCAACTTTCAGTTCCTTGGTAGTTCAGTTACTTTTAGGAAGTTTTGGGTTTGTGCAAGTTTTAGATTTCACATAGCATGATACAGAGCTTCTTTTAATAATCACTCTTTTAAATATCATGATTTAGGTAAAGCTAAACATAAGTTATAAGACAAAGCATTTGTTTTTGTCGAAAACCTAAAGAAAATCTCTTTGCATTTTAAAATCGTAATAGAACTACATGTATTAGACCCGGACACCACCAAAGCGGTGGAGTTTCTCCCGAGTTCTTGCTGTAAAAACACGTATTGAGAGACTCCATTTTTAACCTCAATCTACCGTACAATTGTTATTTACTCAAAAGTACATTTTCACTTGACATTGGCGAAATGCGTTACATATCGCGAACGCCATTTATTTAAAGAAGAAGAAGAAGCGGAGACGAGACGAAAAGAGAGGAGCTGTGTTTTAAACAACCAATAGAAATTCGATATACATACATCTCGTCTCCGCTCAGCGTCAGTGGATACCACCGAGCAGAGATGAATCATATTTGTATGGTGCGATCGAGCTAGCGGAGATGTGAGCTGTGCCTCGCAAGCTAGCGCCGGCCGACTGAACGCAGTGGAGACGAGAAAAGATTAAGTGACGCCACAAGCGGCGGCTTTTATGTCAGATCGCACTAAACTACAATCTTAACAAACATCGCACACATCTCCGCTACAGTCTAAGTCAGTACGCATCTTCGCTCAGCTTTTGTGGATACACCTCTGTTGAAAAACGTCTCTTCTCGTCTCCTCTTCGAACATTTCCGCACATCTCCGCTATGGTGGAGTCCGGGCCTTATAGGGACATTTAAGAATACGAAGGTAATGTTGAGTGTAAACTACGCTTTTATCATCATAATGGGTTTGCCAATCATTGGTCTGCGGAGCATATATCGAAAGGATATCCTACTTCTCTAATACTAAAAATTAATATGAGTCAGTAAGTTACTACTCTCAACGCTCATATTTTCGACTTTCATTCCTAGCTGAACGTCCCAGTTTTCTCCCGATTGTTCCACTGACTGTACAAGATAAATTCCTAAGTTAAATATGCCGCGGAAGCTTACATATTGTTGAAGTAGCTTCCAGCAGCTTTTGTAATTAAGTGCATCGTCAAAGCAAATGCTGTTAAGAGATTAAGCCAGAATACAGTTGAGTTACTTGAAATGAATTCCATGAGGCGTCGCTTTCATTCTGAGGAAGAAAGGATCTGCGACAAACAAGCTCAGAATCATCATCATTTGATTGCAATGCTCCCAATTTTATTTGGGATCAGCGTTATATGAACATAATATTACTGTACTTTTTATAAGATAGCCATTCCCTCTGTGGTTGAAAGTTCCAGATGAAGCTAGATTAAATCTTCAGCCTTATCTTCTCTTGTCATCTGGTGAGATGAAGGCCAAGAGTTTACCTGTCAAGCATAAAAAAAATAAACAAGATTTTAGCCACTTGCAGTGCCCCTACGGGGTATCAAAGGAACTACAGCCTATGTTTAAGACCCTTATTGTTATGTGATACGCAATAAAGATATTTGATTTGATTTAGCTAAAAATTTTTCCGCCTTAAACAAATTTCCTTGGGCATGCTGTTGTTGGTGATAACTAAACGCGGTGACCTATGATGATTGATAGTGTTACGTTAAGTCGAAATTTCTCTAAGTAGCATTTTGCGACACCTATGCTTTTTGTGGTAGTCATAGTCGAGTCCTGTCTACTATCAGGGCTCAGTCCCAATGCAATGGAAACTGAACAGACTACTTTATGATATTGCGATATCCTACCAACACAATAAATTATATGGAACATTAGAATTACATTATTAACACGATAGATGGAGTTAGAAAAGGTATGGTGAATACGACTGGAAGAATACGCGATTTATTTCGCCTATTTTAACATTTTAAAACATAATAATATGTGTTGTGATGTTAAAATAGGCTAAATATTTATTTTAACACATAATAATATGGAATTCACTGCCAGCACACTTGTTCCCTCCTTAACATTCTGGGTCATTTAAAAGGGGCGTAAAGAAGATCCTTGCAGGTGGACAAGGCGAGGATCTAGCCATTTTCACCTAGTCACTTTCATGAGCTCTCGCACTAGCTATATTTGAATTTGCACTCCCACTTCTGCTTATCGTCACGTGCAATATGGTTGCTAGACCTTTTATTTGGTAAAGAACAGTTAAAATCACAATAAAGATGATTGTTTTGTATCCAACAACCTAAAATTTATTTCTGCACTCATTATCTGAAATAAAAATTAAGTATTACAAGGAAATATTAAGTGGAAATAGTTAAGTGTCTTTAGGATTTCATGACTGCAGGTCCACGTCCGGAAGCCTCCTCGTGGCGGACCCTGGTAACGTGGTGGGGAAACTTTCTCGGCGGATATGTGGCTTTTGATGTCAAGTGTGTCCGCTTGACATTCGTAGTCACCATGGTCGAGTTATTTTTGTTTTCGCACCACGGCTAGTTCCGGACGGCCCTTTTCAGGGCCACGACCGCGCCCGGGGTCCCCCGTATGCGGTCCGATGGCTGCTCCCGGTGTCCTCGTCAGGAGGACGCGCCAGGTCGAGCAGCCGTCAGTGTGGAGGCGGCCTATAAGGCCGGCGTCGGCCAGCGGCCCACAGGGGTTGGCGTTAGTCGGTAGCTCCTGTGGGCTGCTGGCCACCAATTGGTGCACAAGGAGTGCCTTGACGGGCAGCGTTGGGACGGTCTCAGTGTAGTTGCGCTCACGTGCGCAGATCCCGAGCCGTCCCGCAATAGCGCACTGGAAGTCAGGCCGGGGAGGATGTTTAGTGGGTATGGAGGGAACGCCTTTACCTTCGAGTCACACATATCCCCTGCGGTTGGCACCACCCCGCAGGGACGATGCGTAAATGCATATTTGACCTACCCGTAACAAAAAGAAAAAGGCAATTTTACGAATTTTTTTTATATAAATGTTACGAGATGGCAACCAAGCTTGCGGTCCACCTGGTGTTAAGTGGTTCCGTCGCCTATAGACACTTGCAATATTAACGGTAAATCACTTATTACTGCAAGTGTGTTACCATCCTGGGGACTAAGATGATATGCATTTCCCTTCAATCAAAAACACAGCGAACTGCTTCACGGCAGGAATAAGAAAGGCGGTGGTACCTACCCAAACAACCCTACATATGGGTCTACCACCTAGTAGATTTAATAAGATTGTTAATAAGGTGTAATAGACAATGTTTTTTGTCCTAATAACATTGTCAATCACCCTTATTAATTTCCGTTCTATTTTATTTCAATTAAAATTCTTCAATTACGTTGTTATCTCAAGATTAAAGATAATGTAGATTGGGAACGATATCAAAGCTAAGACTTAAAATTACTCCCTACTCTGTACCGACTAAGAAATATTGGCATACTAATATTTCTTTATAAATTGGAAAGTTTGTTGAGACGCAGTGGTTTTGCGAGTAAGCAATCTTATAATAAAAATATTCTATTCTTCTTCATAAAGACAATAGAAAAATTTATGGTTTAATTTTGGAATACAGTGATCAATATTTAGCACTTTTAACCCTTGTGTGAGTGACAAACAAAACAACGCAATTTGAGTGACAAGGTACCCGGGTACCTACATAGAAAATAATACAGATATATTTTTTAAGGAATGATTTTTAATTATTTATTTATTATTATTTAATTATACGGGAGTATACCCATTATATCGTCTTCAAATAATATCAGCTTTGATATTGAGACACTTGACCAAAAAGTGTGTTTTTTTAAGCATTAAAAAATTAATGTAAATAAATATATTTCGTGAACAATTTGTATTAATAAAATAGTTAGTTCAGTGTCGACACTTACAAAGAATGTTCAAACTTCTCAGTAATTTTGAGTGTAAAATCTGCCCTGGTTGTTGATTTTTGTTTGTTGGTTTACTGAAGGTTTAGTTAATTTTTGATTTGATACCCCTGTTTGTGCAGGCGACAGGCTGGCACCTGTTACTATTTTGGGAGGGTACTGTATGGCTCATACTGCCAGATGTGGCTTTATATGTGGCCAAATGTTACCCAAAGCTCTGCTCAACCCCTTATGGGATTATAAGCGTGATTATATGTATGTATGTATAAACTCAAAAAGGTTGTGTTAGATGTATCAGGCAAATTTGTGATGAACAGTCAATATTTCAATTTATATTCAACCAATATTCCCAAAATGAAACTGAAGTCTATGTTTACATTATGGTTTCAATTCGATATTATTATAAATACTATTATTTTGTTTAGCTGACAATCCCGCACATGAAAAGCATTGTAATATCTGATTATAAGTTTCTACGTAATACAAAGGCAATATGCTAGCAACCTGTCGCTATTGGGGCGGTACTGTATGGCCCATGCTGCCAGATGTGGCTTTATGTGTAACTAAATGTTACCTTTAGGTAATATTTAGATACTCCATACTTTTTGGGATTATGAGCGCGAGTATATGTATGTAAAATACAAAGAGGGGGCAGGCTGGTATCCTGTCACTATTTTTGTGGCACTACAAGGCCCATACTGCCAGATGTGGATTTATGTGTAGCCAAATATTACATGAGGCCCTGCTTGAACCCTTTTAGGATTATGAGCGTTATTATATGTATGTATATAAATATTAATACATAGAGAGGTACCCAGGTACCTGGTCACCCAATTACGTGTGTAAAAATAGTTTGCTCAATATCAATAAATTTATTAAGTTAAAGATATTTACATAAATGAAAACAGTAACTTTAGCAATAGTTAGGAGCTCTTAGAAACTCAGAGCCGCATGGCATTTCTATCAAATATATTATTCATGATTGAAATTGCAAAAGGTACCCGGGTACCTCGTCACTCACATAAGGGTTAATTATATATATCTTAATAATATAACTCAAAGGTGACTGACTCAACGCACAGCCCAAACCACTGGACGGATCGCGCTGAAATTTGGCATGCAGGTAGATGTTATAACGTAGGCATCCGCTAAGAAAGGATTATTGGAAATTCCACCCTTAAGGGGGTAAAATGTCCACGCGGACGAAGTCGCGGGCGGAAGCTAGTGTAGTATAAATATGGTCGGTATTTTTATCGCTAAGACCTCGACAAGATAACATTTGGATAGACAGGAATTGAGATGAGGTTATGACGACACAATAGTATAATAACAAAATATTTTTCCAATCGCAAGATTCTGTAAGATAATGAATGAATAAAGCGACATTATCGATACCTATTCATCACTACCACACCTCCTCTAGGATTAGTCGTAAGATTCTCAGCGTAGGGAGTAATATTAATTTAGATTACATAAGTTGAATAATACTATTAATAGCGTCTTATATTTTAGTTCTTCTGTAATAATACAATATCAATAGATAAAGGTTCACGTATGTGTTACTTTGGAGAACTGCAGGCAGTGATTGCCTATAAGTATTTTTGGGAATTTGCGAATTTTTATTAACTGTATTGTGAATGAATTGTTGTACATACAAAACGTTGGCAAGCCTAAATATTTAAAAATAATGACTTAGAATAATATTTACCGTATTACATTATATTATTTATAAACTACTAAATTATCTGATGTGTAGCTAATCTTATTAATAATATAATATAATAATATATTTCCACGCTCACACCAATTATCTAGCCCAAAGTAAGTATCATTAAGAACTTGTGTTATGGAAACTGGTTAAAGGACATTTCTGATATACTTTATAATTTTAGATATTTTTATGACTCGTCAACAAAATATATTCGTGTTAGTCAACAAATGATTGCCGCTACCAGGATTCGAACCAAGAATTTTCATTTCATTTCATTTCATTGACCACTCTATCACCACAGCGGGCGTCAATAACACAAATAAATATAAATAAATCAAAAATATAGAGCAAGATCCCAGGCCTAGCAGAAGTAACTTATTTTCTTATGAGTAAATTATCTATACTAATATCTATACTAATCTATATACTAATAATAAAGCTGAAGAGTTTGTTTGATTGTTTGTTTGTTTGTTTGTTTGTTTGTTTGTTTGGTTGAACCCTAAGATCTCAGCAACTACTGACTCAAATTGAAAAATTCCTTTTTCGTTGGATAGTCCATTTATCTAGGAAGGCTATAGGCTATATAACATCACGGTAAGTCCAATAGGAGCCGAGCATCAATGAAGAATGTTGCAAAAACGAGAGAAAAATATTTCTTTTCAAAGCTTTCACTGCGTGCGCTGCGTAAAAGGTTAAAGTTACGTAAAAATCATGTATGACGAAATTGTTCGCCATTAAATTTTCTAAAGAAAAGTCCGCGACAGCATATGTCTATCTTTTATGGTTGGCTCACTATAACCTTTCTTTTTGGTAATCAAATTTGTTTTAAAATAATGCATTATCTGCGATGGTGTTTTTGTATGCATGATATTATTCCTTATCAAAATAAATGCATTATTTATCACAAGCATTAAATTTTGAACAAAATTGTTCATGACTTCATTTGATTTCAATGAATATGTTAAGAGATATCATAGTTTGCAATAAACGGAAAATAATAATTTTCTGAGCTTTTGTTGCGTGCGCTGCGTAAACGGTTAAAGTTACACAAAAATCATGTATGACAGAATTATTTTCCTTTAAAAGTTCTAAAAAAAGTTGCAGACATCATTTATCTATCTCTTAAGGTTGACTCGCTATAACCTATTTTTGTTAATAAAATTTGTTCTAAAATAATGCATTAGATGCGAAGGTATTTTTGTAAAAATGATATCATTCCTTATCAAAATTAATACGTTATTTATCACAAGTATTTAATTTTGTACAAAATTGTTCTTTACATTATTAGATTTCAATGAATATCTTCAGAGATATCATAGTTTTTACATAACTCCGCAGCTAAAATAATGATCAAGTACTACGCACGCATCTATACTGAGTTATTTTTTTTGTTTGGTTGAACGCGCTTATCTTAGGAACTATTGATCCCGTCAGATTTGGACACCTTAGAGACTAATAGATTCAGAGACTCCTCCGAGGGAGATGCTCACTGAAGTGAAATGATGGAATCCTCTCTGAAGTGATTCGACCTTAATGCTTGAGGACCCATCCTTTTACTAAAAGCCCTGGTGACTCTAAGAAGGTCATCAGAGACATCCTGCAAAAATAGTAAAAAAACCGCCTAGAACGAGTCGGACGCACGAACGAAGGGTTCCGTGCCATAGATTTTATCAAAACTCTCCGAAAATTATTTGAATTTTAAATTAAATATTTTGTTAATACTTATTTCAAGTTACTACCTGTTATCGTTAATAAGACCGAGAAATAAATCACGTTTGTTGTTGAGGCCCCTTAAATATTAATTTTATTATAAAAGTGAAATATATAACTAAATATTCTGTGAATATTTTCAGCGTCTATCTGTTGCCGTTATCAAAATAGACAAAAAAAGTCACGCTTATTTTATGTGAGCCCCTTCAATATTTATTTTATTCTATTTATTAGTATTTGTTGTTACAGCGGCACCAGAACTACGTCATCTAAGAAAATTTCAACTGTCTAACTATCATGGCTCATGATATACAGCCTGGTGACAGATGGACAGACGGACGGACGGACAGACAGCGGAGTCTTAGTAATAGGATCCCGTTTTACCCTGTGGGTACAGAACCCTAAAAAGGGGAACTACTGATTCAAATTGTAAAATTCTTTGATTGTCTATTTTATCGAGGAACACTATAGGCCAGGGCTTCCCAAACTTATTTTCATAGTGACGGCCTTAGGAATTTTCCCATTTTTACGAGCCCTCCCCCCGTTATAGTAACAGCCAAGTTAAGTACATACCTACAAAAACAAAAACATAGCTTTTTAGGAATTATTTAGGAGTTAACGAATGCGCAAATATTTTAAAATTAGAAAATAGACTGAAAAAAATTACCATAAAAACATAAGTAGCACCGACAAATTTCGACGGCGAAAGCAATGTCCCGGTAGCGTAGTGGTTCACGCAGCCGCCCGGATTGCGGAAGATGCAGGTATTCGATTTTTTCGCCCGCGCTGGACAGTCGAATTTTTCAGTGTATTTTCTTATTTTAAAAACAGAGCTTCTCAAAACCGGGCTCAAGTTTTGAAAACACGACTTTCATTTCTTTGTCTACATTTATTTTCCTTTGACTAGCTCGCATCGCATAGCTAGACAGCCATTCTATGTGGGACGTCTCACGACGCCCGCCCTCGGGATAGAACCGCGACACCCCAGGGCGTCGCGACGCACAGTTTAGGAAACAGTGATATAGGCCTATATACTTCCATAACATCACTCTACGACGAATAGGAGTTGATCATCAATGAAAAATGTTGCATAAACGGGAAATCCACGCGGACGAAGTCGCGCGGGCACAGCTAGTATGGGATAAAGTAGTATTAGTATGTATTTTGAGTGTAGGGATACCAACTACCTTAGACCGACGGCCCATCTACAGGTGGTAAAGCTCACACACATTTCTCATGGTTAATATTTACGTATATTTTAGAGAATATTGTTAAAAATCAGTAACCAATACTGCCAGATCCCTCCCAACGGCAGTAACTTTTGCCAGACGGTTTAAAGCTCATAGAAAAAATATGAAATTTTACTTATCGTCTCAAACTTGATCCTTAAATATAGTATTCAGGGAACTATTTCAATGCTTTCTGCATAAAGCCAGGCTAATCCTAAGGGCAAAACATCAGCTATATTTGTACGAGCAGGTCGCGGCGGTTGTAAGGCGCCGCTTCCCACAAGTACATGGAAGGGATGCTAGACCAGGTTGTAAGGCTGGCCAGCAAGGATATGATTTAAGGAAGGAGCTGCCCCAGGGAGTAGCCCTGGCAGGCAGCATGATGATGATAGGAACTGCCCCAGGGAGTAGCCCTGGCAGGCAGCAGCGGGGAGGTAGTGAGACCCAACACGGACGGTTGGAATCTGTTTATTGATACTTTTGCATGATGTTATATACTAAAGTGATGTATTGTACACATAGAAAGATTTGTGCATGTCTCTCATAGGTGTAATATGCCGACGGTGCACGTAGCTGCAGATCCGCGGAATCTAGGTTGTTGCCTCGCTGCTGACCACGCAGCCGCGGAATCCAATGTTCAGCTTGTGGCTCGAACATACTCCCGGCCGCGACAAGTGGTGATGGTGATCTTCATCTGGTTGCTATAGTTCCTGTTCATGCTTGAACATACTGCCGACCCTGAGTCTAGATGCTTCTGTTTGGTTGCTGTGTATTCTAACCCAGGATACGACGAGGTTGTTGCTTCGTGTCGTGGATTCTCCACAGTCAAAGGGCGACTTCTCAGTTTACTGGTGGAACCCGCTGGTGGGAGGCCAGTGACCGATTCGCTCCGCAGTGTCATTGATGTTTGCCTTGATGTCTTATTTGTTTTATTGAGATGTCAAACTTGTTTTTTTTTTGTTTCCACAGATGAAGACTGTTGCAAATGATATTACGCAGCGAGACAAAATGCTGTGTTGATTGTATAGTTACCCTATGAGAGACAGGATGATAGGTAGATAGATAGGTTAAGAGATAGGAAAATGGTTCAAATAATTGTGTGTTAATTTGCATTGTGAGTATAATTGTTAATTATAAATGTAAAGATATAGGTACTTAATTATGAATAAATAATGTCTTTGCTTGTCCTTACCTGTTATAACAGAGTAATGGCTTGTTTCTAAAATGTCAATCTTGCCTGCTGCTTGCAGCGCAAGTTCCCCATACCCGCCTTGCTGCAGTGTAAGGGTGTGTCATGCAATGTCTGCCCTGCCTGCTGTCTGCAGTGCAAGGGCGAATATGTCAAATGTATGTCCTCACCTGCCTTGCTACAGAGTGAGGTCGTGTCATGCAAAGTCTGCCCTGCCTGCTGTCTGCAGTGCAAGGGCGAATATGTCAAATGTATGTCCTCACCTGTCTTGCTACAGAGTGAGGGTGTGTCATGCAATGTCTGCCCTGCCTGCTGTCTGCAGTGCAAGGGCGAATATGTCAAATGTATGTCCTCACCTGTCTTGCTACAGAGTGAGGGTGTGTGAATGCAATATTTGCCCTGCCTGCTGTCTGCAGTACAAGGACAAGTTTGTCATATAATTGCTACCTGCCCTTGCAGCGTAAGGGATGAAAAATGTCAAATTTTTAAGTGTATGTTATATGAAATTAAATGTTAAGTTCCATACCTATCTAAAGTGTACAATGTGTATGTCTGTGTAATTAGATAAATTTTGCTTGAAATGTTTGTTGTGTGACTGTGCGGCCTACCCCGCTGTATATGAGTCAAGCTAATACGCTAATGCTAATACGTAAATATTAAATGGTAAGATGTCTTTGTCAATTAGAAAATAATTTATCGTGTTAAATATTAATTGATAAAGTATTGCACTTGATTACATTTTTGCAAGGTGTCGAGTAACCGAGCGCGAGTAATTTGCAGACGATTGCATTTCGCTGCATTGTTAGTAATTTGCAATGATGTGAATTGATGTCAATAAATAGTGTTTAAAAATAGAATAAACAAATATTTAAATGTTTATTAAATTAAAATATTTTTTTATTGTAAAATGTTTGTGTATGTTTATAAATTGATAAACGCGGAGTAAGTTGGAAACGACAATAAGTCGTCCCTTCACACTCGCACGGGATAGGACGCTGGTCCAGGGTAGCTAACCTGGAGTACAGCAGGAATGCAAAGGAGCTCGAAGGACCAAATGTACGAGCAGGTCGCGGCGGTTGTAAGGCGCCGCTTCCCACAAGTATATGGAAGGGATGCTAGGCCAGGTTGTAAAGCTGACCAGCAAGGATATGGTTATAGGAAGGAGCTGCCCCAGGGAGTAGCCCTGGCAGGCAGCATGATGATGATAGGAACTGCCCCAGGGAGTAGCCCTGGCAGGCAGCAGCGGGGAGGTAGTGAGACCCAACACGGACGGTTGGAATCTGTTTATTGATACTTTTGCATGATGTTATATACTAAAGTGATGTATTGTACACATAGAAAGATTTGTGCATGTCTCTCATAGGTGTAATATGCCGACGGTGCACGTAGCTGCAGATCCACGGAATCTAGGTTGTTGCCTCGCTGCTGACCACGCAGCCGCGGAGTCCAATGTTCAGCTTGTGGCTCGAACATACTCCCGGCCGCGACAAGTGGTGATGGTGATCTTCATCTGGTTGCTATAGTTCCTGTTCATGCTTGAACATACTGCCGACCCTGAGTTTAGATGCTTCTGTTTGGTTGCTGTGTATTCTAACCCAGGATACGACGAGGTTGTTGCTTCGTGTCGTGGATTCTCCACAGTCAAAGGGCGACTTCTCAGTTTACTGGTGGAACCCGCTGGTGGGAGGCCAGTGACCGATTCGCTCCGCAGTGTCATTGATGTTTGCCTTGATGTCTTATTTGTTTTATTGAGATGTCAAACTTGTTTTTTTTTTGTTTCCACAGATGAAGACTGTTGCAAATGATATTACGCAGCGAGACAAAATGCTGTGTTGATTGTATAGTTACCCTATGAGAGACAGGATGATAGGTAGATAGATAGGTTAAGAGATAGGAAAATGGTTCAAATAATTGTGTGTTAATTTGCATTGTGAGTATAATTGTTAATTATAAATGTAAAGATATAGGTACTTAATTATGAATAAATAATGTCTTTGCTTGTCCTTACCTGTTATAACAGAGTAATGGCTTGTTTCTAAAATGTCAATCTTGCCTGCTGCTTGCAGCGCAAGCAGCGCGAGTAATTTGCAGACGATTGCATTTCGCTGCATTGTTAGTAATTTGCAATGATGTGAATTGATGTCAATAAATAGTGTTTAAAAATAGAATAAACAAATATTTAAATGTTTATTAAATTAAAATATTTTTTTATTGTAAAATGTTTGTGTATGTTTATAAATTGATAAACGCGGAGTAAGTTGGAAACGACAATAAGTCGTCCCTTCACACTCGCACGGGATAGGACGCTGGTCCAGGGTAGCTAACCTGGAGTACAGCAGGAATGCAAAGGAGCTCGAAGGACCAAATGTACGAGCAGGTCGCGGCGGTTGTAAGGCGCCGCTTCCCACAAGTATATGGAAGGGATGCTAGGCCAGGTTGTAAAGCTGACCAGCAAGGATATGGTTATAGGAAGGAGCTGCCCCAGGGAGTAGCCCTGGCAGGCAGCATGATGATGATAGGAACTGCCCCAGGGAGTAGCCCTGGCAGGCAGCATCGGGGAGGTAGTGAGACCCAACACGGACGGTTGGAATCTGTTTATTGATACTTTTGCATGATGTTATATACTAAAGTGATGTATTGTACACATAGAAAGATTTGTGCATGTCTCTCATAGGTGTAATATGCCGACGGTGCACGTAGCTGCAGATCCACGGAATCTAGGTTGTTGCCTCGCTGCTGACCACGCAGCCGCGGAGTCCAATGTTCAGCTTGTGGCTCGAACATACTCCCGGCCGCGACAAGTGGTGATGGTGATCTTCATCTGGTTGCTATAGTTCCTGTTCATGCTTGAACAATATTCAATCAAAGTATCTCAATCAATGTGAGCGCAAGTTCACTATACTTAATACGCGAGGTTACAAAAATAAATATTGTAACAAGTAATAATGCTTAGCAAGTACCTATCTTAAATCCATCCAATATCTGTATCTGGATCAGTTTCGTCATTTAAGCTCCATTATTTTCGTTCACACAACATTCACAATCGAGACACTGTTCATCTCATAATAATTGATAAAACATTATTAACAGCCTTTGATTTCCACGAACCTTACTGCGAAAACTAAATCAGAGGTCTATAGTAAGATATATGGCGTAACAGTATCAAGGGACATAAATACTGGTTCATTGTGTTTCGAACTACTAAGCACAGACTGAAATGTATTAGCTTTCCTCGTTTATTCACTGCAATGACTCCTAGTAGTAAAGATTTCCCTCATAGTGGATTAATTGAAAAAAATGAAAATGAAAAAGTATTTATTCATAAACACGGTCTTACAGTTACAAGAACAAAGGTAGACTATTTCTTTTAGACGCGAAGTGCGTCCGTACCAGAAATAAGCCACTCTTCCATAACATAGATATTATATTAACCAAGCAGAAACCGCTGTATGTGTGGGTGTGTGTAGGTATGTGTATGTGTGTGTGTGTGTGTGTGCGCGCGAGCGTGTGTGTGTACGTGCTTTTATCGAATGGTGCGTGATTTACACATAAATATCCTGATATCAAAATTTTTAAAATTGAAAAAATATCAAAATTGGCGGCATAAGTGACAGAACTCAAATAAGGCACTCATCATCTATTTAATTGCTTTAAATAAATACTAAAAAATTATAACAAGCTACTCTATTGATTAGTTGTCCATTGTAAAGGAATGCTAAATAGTTTTCCTAATTATAAGTCCATTGCCAAGTGCCAGTCTCATTCCAGGTCAATCAAGTTTCCTGTTGATTCTGCGATGTTTCATTACCAGAAGGTTTTCCTTATACCAATAATATATTTTCAAACATTTTGACGTAAGCATTTTGACTGAGTACTCCAATATGGTGAACAATATTTTAATATTATGCATCTTGTCCTTCGATCATGATGATCGAAGATCTTGTCCCACATTCAAAAGAGATACGATAAGACCACGCATGCTGGCCTGTGTCGTAATGTCTTATTGAAGATACCAGTATAGACCGGACTGCCCACTTTACAGAGTTTTGACATTTAAAAAGTATTTAAAGTTCATTAAAATAAAGTAGGCACTTTTTATTTTGTCTCCATATTTCTCTTTCCTTCTTCCAGGCGTCAAGAAGCACCTTGTAAATCAGCAAATTGAGCGTCTAATGCAGCTCGTATTTTTCCCTGAACTAATTGTCTTCGCGTTTGGTTTACATATTCAGATTAGTGCATCATTTGCTAGGTCGTTTCAGATAAAAGTAGAATGGAAACGAATTTAGTATTGGACTCTAAGTATATTACAGTTTTACTTTGGCAAAATACTTACACTGCAGCAGCTGCTAAAACCATAAGGTTTTGGTGAATTACTGCTGCAATGCATATAGGTGCAATATGGAACTTGGCAAAGAAAAATTGTTATACATTAGAGTCGAGTATTGAAAAACAAAATCCCTCTAATTAAAGAGGTGGTCTAAAATTGCTTTTATAATTCCAAGAACCACAATAATTTCGAAAGCTTTTAATTTTAGTTTGTCTGCTTGGATCAACGGTCATTGAACGTGTCTATTAACCCGAAGGTCTGATGAGTTTAGTAGCAATTAGTGATAGACGAAATCTAATATTTACTTGCGAGTGTCTTGGCGATAAATCTTTGATTATTGTTTCCAATACTTATGATGTATTTACTAATTATAGCGCGTCTAAACTCTCAAACTAAAACTCAAATTTATTTATTCATTTACGTACAATTTGTACACTTATGAAAGTCAACAAGTTTTATCCTCCCTTTACAGTTTTCATAGTATTGATTTGGAAAGAGTCATAAAATACAAAACATAAAAATAAAACAACCGAATAGTTACTTACATTACACTTCTATCCATAAATTATCTAATATATGTATTAAAAATTTCGTGACATCAATGCAATCCAATAATGAGATTGTGATCTGAGAAATTATTTGATATGATACCGCTTCATTCTATCACCACACCACTCGCCATCGACAGGGTATTTATCCTCACGCACGGACTGTTACCGAGTCTGTCACGTACCTAGTGTGCGTATAAGAAGAAATTTTCTTCCGCGTACGCTACGGTTGTGGAATGAATATCGAGGTTTTCCCTAAAGAGTACAACATAGGTTCAAGAAGGGCGTGAAAAACTGTCTGATAGGTCAAAAACGTTTGTGATAACCCTGGTATTGCAAGTGTCCACAGGCTGCGATGACCATTTACCATCAGGCGTATGCTTATTTGTCACCAATGTGGTATAAGCATAAACAAATAAGCACAAACACAAAACTTCACTTGTCATTTCACGAGGAGTCGAGTATACTGCAGACTCCAATTATTTCTGCAACATCAGCATCATCCAAATGAATTGATCAGACCTGTCGAAGTTACTAAGATTCCTTCATCAACTATAAAAGAGCCGATGATCTGCAATCGGCTTAACAGAGTTCTTGAATCATTGGTAAGAAAAGCCGCGATCAAGTAACCTTAAAAAAGTAAATCACTTTGGAATCATCCGTTTGTGAACTACGATGCTGCAGAAAGATAAACAACATCACAAACTAATAACAACTCGATTGCGTCGGAGACTAAAAAAGAAAGTAATAAAAAAGTTGTCATGTTGTCATCCATGTATGTAGGATACTCACAAAATGCTTCAAAATCAACCAGTACTTCTTATTTTTTTAATTAACCAACCCTTGTCAAGGACCTTGCTAATAAGTGATCAAAAAACAAAATTATCAAACCAAAACAGCAAGACATCAAATCCTGGAAAGATAAACCTTCTTGAGAATTGATTGATCGCCCCTAGAGTAGATCCTTGAGTTCGGCGAAGGCTTTTATTGCGTATAAAGGACATGAATTTTTACGAGTCCCAACCGCTAGGTCATATGTAAGGCGGATACCACACTGGGACGCATTCTGCTCTGGTCTGCGTTCGATAGAGCAAATGTGGTATTTCCCTATAGGGTTTATTTTAAAGCCACCAGTTGCAGCACTACCATCGTACCTACTTAAGTCTAATGCCAAACAACAATTCTAGTTAATATAGCTGAACCCTCAATCACTGAGTGTTCCATGTAAACTTCGCTTTTACCCGAGACATTATCATCAAGGGTTACGAAGGTCAATCAAAATAAATACTTACACCACTTTTAATTTTAAAAAAATAAATAAATTTTCAGCCTATTTAGAGTCGAAACACTCTGATTCACAGTAAACTTTGCAGCTTATATAAAAACTAAGGTTTGAAGATTTTACTTTTTGGAGAAGCTACCAGCACATTCTTAGTGGCCCTGGCTGTAGGATCTTCAGGAGTCAATGTAGAAGAATATGACGCATACAAATATACAAAAAAGAGTTAAGGAACATGAGTCCGCAAAATATAAACTCTTAATATACCACACATGGGCAATTCATTTCTTATTTTCAACTATAACATTTTCCATTATCGTTGTAGTTCCCGGTCATAAATAAGACTACTATATTCTAAGCCCCTGAAAACCACACTCAAAGGGTAACATCATAAAAGCATTCTGAAAGAGGATTAGTGATAAGTAGGCGAACCGTATCGGATTGGTTCAATATGAGAACGTGATCCCTATCTCAAGCAGCTGTGTCCAAAGTTCTAAAAGCCTTTAATGATAGCCCACCTCCGGTAGGAGATGGCACCCCTAGAAGAAGAAGGCGGACCGGTCAGATAACATTGCCAATACCTGCAGCATATAATGACGTCATATTACAGCGATCACAAATAAGTTGGCACCTGGACCAGGAGAACATTTTTCATTAAAAATTAAAAAAATTAATAAATCAATTTAAAATAAATTAAAAAAATCATTCCAGTGTGATATCCACCTAAAGTGTCACCAGTGATGGCAGATTGTCATGCGATAGCTGACTTCACAGATTCAATTCTGAATATCTGTAAAGTATTTTATGGCTTCTTAAATGCAATCAGAAACGGTCCAAGTTGGGGTCGGCTAAAAGGTTTCCTTGCATATATTGATATCTATACACATTTCTTATACTGCATAAACATTCATTGAATTGACTGCGGGGAAGCCGAACCCTATTTTCATCCTTCTTAGCCTCTTTAAGTTCGGCTCTTCATAGCAAAACTGTTGTACATTATTTAACCCTCTCTGTACTTGGTGACTAAATTCACGCCCCGTACTAGGTGGAGCGTGACATACCCCAAAATAGAAAAGTAACAAAAACAGCAGATTATATTTTTGAGGAAGTTTAGTATTTAGGAAATTTACGCAGTAATAATTAAATTTAAGTAAAATTTTGAAATTAAAGCATGTATTTAAACATGTTATTAATGTAAAACAAAGAACCAACGATTTGTTGCGTATGTATTCTATATCACACATTCCTTCATTAGATATATTAATTACAGGAAATATTAATAGTAATGGGTTTTATTACATTTAAAATGCTTGATACACTTAAATAAAAATCTTCAAATATAAATCAGAATTTTCTGTGAATGCACTGTTAGAGGTGGGATATGTGATGCCCACGAGTACTTTAGGGTCCTCCTTTGTTTCTCAATTTTAGGCGGTCTTTACTAATTTTTTTTTTCTATCTGCGGTCAATCCAGCTCCAGACTATAAGCAGATCTGTTGTGAGCAGTTTGTCGGGTCGAGGATGCTCCCCAGTGGGAGCAGTTACTCATTTGATATTCAGTTCTTGCAGTCAGTTATTCATTTAAGAACTGATATAGTACTAATACTAGTGAACATAAAAGGGTTTTAAGTGGCTCCCGGACTTTTAAGTGTAACATAAGTTACCTAAAGCTCTGCTATCGCTTTTCGGATTATAAGCGTAATGGTATACTATGTAATTATGTACAAGTATGTAAAAAAACATTTGAATACCTTCAAAACTATACCAGTTCTTAAGGACTCGAACAATTATAATAATAATTGTTAATAGGTCTTAGTAATAAATATTATTTGCTGGCAGGTAAGAAAAGGCACAAAAAGCTTCTTGAACCAGTAGTAATTGGCCTGACATTCCAAACGAAAAAACTTCTTTTGACCTACTTAGAGTTTAAAACATTCTGTGACGCGAAATATTCATGAAAAGGAACGGACCGTCCTTTACCTTTAACCTGTTTCTAAATGGCGGTCTGATTAACTATTTTCGGTCTCGAAATAACACTAATAGATTTAAATTTTTTGCATCAAAATTAGACCAATTTAATACCTATAAAGTTTACTGAGTCATATTTCTTTTATTTGTATCAATCAAAAGACAAAACAACTTGAACCCAAAAAAGCTACCGTTAAAAGTGTCCATATTTGAGTGCGCATTGTGAGTAACTTTGACGGTGAAGGAAACTGAAGGTTGTGTGTGAAGACTAACCCGCACTTGGCCAGCGTGGTTGACTAAGGCCTAAGAACCCCTAATGTGGGGTAAGCTCGAGCCCCTCGGTGGGGACATTATATGAGCTGTTGATGATGATGATGATTGTGAGTAAACTCCAGCACAAACTGATTTTAGTAGCAAAGAAATGAAACAAATTCGTGACATTCGTTCTGCTTAGACATCGCCTTCAGTCATCTATTTGAACTAAAATCTAATTGAAACTTTAATTTCCAAATAATTACAAAGAGATGAGAAACTTTAATCATCAAATATAACTTATTAAATGGTTAATTACAAAAACCATTCACAATATTTTATCAACATTTCCACTCCATAAATTCCAGAAGTAAAATTATTTTAGGCTCAAATTATTTAGCTTAAAATACACGACTTAGTTTCAGATTTCGTTCGTTGGCTTCGATCCAACAAACTCAAAAGCTCAGAAGGTGCTAAGTTTAAAATAGGTATTATCTATTCTAAGCTTAATCCTGTAAAGCTTAAGGTCTATTTGGATTTGCAGGTCGTTAACGTGAGTTATTTGATGTTGAGCCTAAAGAAATAGTGACCCGTTCATATTTTAAGGTGCACAAGTATATTCATTATCCGCTGTTCAACATTAGGCATTTTGATTCGTATGCTTTGCTAAGTAAGGTTGGAATAAATTCGGTTTATATGTTGGCGGGTAGACGTAACTAAATCTCCATCAACCACTCTGGTATACATACGACTTTCCCTAAGGACACTAACTAGATCAGTATTACTAACTGCTACATTATTTTTATTTAAAACTATTTCCATAAACAATTGATGTGTATCGTATCGTAGCCAAAAAGCTGTATTCAAATCTTTCAAACGAGTTTTTGAATTTGTGATTGAAACTGTTCTCTTGTTTAGCCGTTCAGCCGATTAGTTGTACTTCATATTTTAAGAAATTCATAATTTCTTTATTTTAATCCCTGGACGATTATTAATATCCAGACACAATTGATTTTAATTGTGTTCTCGCGCTCCTGAGCGCGAACGGGGCTTAACGAGTTAATTGTCTTTGCCAAGTAAAGTCGATAAGGAATTTAAATTTGAGCGGCGTTTTATTTGACGTTGGTGATATCATTCTCATTTCATTACTTGTGTGTCTAAAAGATCTTGAGATAGTTTCCTGAATTTTCTTTTTTTACTTGGAATATTTGAATAAAATTTAATCACTTCTCTTTGAGACGACTTCCAAAAACATTTAGACTTTTTATTTCTCCATTTATAGTTTTTTTTTTGAAGCCGGTTAAAAATAAAAGCAGGCTTATTAAATAAGGTACTTACAATGAGTGCCTTAAGATATGTATTATTACTTTTATTAAATAATATAAGTATATCAAGCTCATGCTAATGGCGGTGTCGCGAGCGAGACCCTAGTAAAGTTTTGAGAGAAACGTCTTTTCACACAGTCAGCAATAAAATGACTCCATGAGCGGGAAAAGCGAATAAAGCAAGAAAGAATTTTAAATTAATATTACATTTAAATATTTTAAATAACTTTGGAATCAAGAAAAGAGGTGCTATAACATCAACAAATTATATAATTCTTAATTCGTTATGGAATATTTTTTAATACTAGAAAAAAGCACCGACAAATTTCGACAGCGAAAGCAGTGTCTCGGTGGCGTAAAGATCAACGCAGCCGCCCTTATTGCGGAAGACGCGGGTTCGATTCCCGCCTGAGGCAAGTCGATTTTTTTCAGTGCATTTTTTCTAGTATTAAAAATATTCACGTGTTTGTAAACGTTAAAAAAAATAAAAATTATTCCATAATGTAAGGTAATTTCATCTTAACTGGGCGTCCAATATTTGCAAAAACATTTCATTCGGGACTTAAAAGTGCAAATTTCAAATATTTGATGAAACATCCCACCACCAACCCATGGCCTGGCGCAACCTTCCGGTTATACAGGCCGAAATCGCGGGAGAGTGCGCTGCTACTTGCCGAGGGCTCTTTTCACAGCGCACCTTCTTGACTCCCTACAAATTATTTTTACTCTTCGTCCTTGTCCCTATGGTCCCTCTCCCCCTTCTGGGGCGGACATCACTCGGCACGCCTTCGGTGCCTTCCAGGTCGCCCGAGCCCACCCGAAGTGGTACCGCTAGTTCCCACTGTCCAGTTTTCTGCCTCTTCTGCGGCGTCTTCTCTCTTCACCTCTCTCTCTCTAGCCCACTCCTAATCTTATGCCATCGTCGCGCGAAGTCCCGTAGCTGTCTGAAGTTCGCCTCCGTCCCCACAAGGTCCGGATAGTAAACCGGGCCCACCTCAAGCATCTTCACCTTATCCAGAAGATCCCTACGCGCTTCCCCGTAAAGTTCGCATTCCCACAGTGCGTGTTGTACGTCCTCTACGTCACTATCCCCACAGAAGCATGAGCTCACGTCGGTGAGTTTCATATTTGATGAAACAATGTTTACCATAAAAACATAAGCAGCAAGCACTGACAAATTTCGACAGCGAAAGCAGTGTCTCGGTGGCGTAATGGTCAACGCAGCCGCCCGGATTGCGGAAGATGCGCGTTCGATTCCCGCCTGAGACAAGTCGATTTTTTTCAGTGCATTTTTTCTAGTATTCCTAATACGTTGTTTAACATTTCAAAGTCATAGTACCATGTTACATCTTTAATCATTTTCAGTCAGTTTTCGTCCAGTGTTAGTCTAAGAATAGAGCTACTGGTTGAGGGTCCAAGAAGTTCAATCACCGTCTTGATATTATGAGTCTTATTCCTTTATAATAACCAACATTTTCGGATGCCAATATGACCGAGCACTGAATTCGAATTGCCTTTACGCTTATTCTGAGAAACTAACCCGTTTAGTAACCAATACATCAGAATCGATCATAGCTTTGACAAATGGCTATCGTGTTACCAAAAACCATTTTTGGGTCAGGCTTTCATACCTATTGTCTGTGTCATATAGATTGACATCGAGTGTCTCTTTAACCACTTGTTTCTTTTATTTTTCAATTGTCCCTTTTATCTATACAGGGTGTAAAAGACATGAACAGTCAAACGAGAACCATGTATTCTGCTCACCATCATAACATTTTTTTTCCTTTAGACTATACCTGGGAAATTGATAGTTACGATTTTATTGAAGGTCAAAGTCATAATATTTTTTTCATTTTTTTATGAAAACGTGTTCTATACGTTATTTCTTAATTATTGTCCAAAGAAACATTATCATTTTTTTACTATTTCATAACAAAAAATGGCTTCAAAACGTTAGCATTCAATGTAGCTCACTCGATGCGCACGGACACTAACGAACGGGGCCGCCGTCTGGCAAAATTATCTCGGTTTTGCGAGTTGCGTGCGAGTTGAGCCCTTTACGTTGCGCAGCACAATTTGCAATTTTTTTCAACACCAAAAAATTAAAATCATTTCCCAGCAATTTTTTTTTGAAATATGTCTTAATTTGATGTATAGAATACATGGTTCTCGTTTGACTGTTCCGGTCTTTTACACCCAGTATATATATATATATATAAATATATAAAAATGAATACTGACTGAATGACTGACTGACTGACATATCAATGCACAGCCCTAACCGCTAAGTCTAGAGATTCCAAACTTGGCACGTAGGTTCCTAATAAAGGTGCACTAAGAAAGTATTTTTCGAAATTCACCCTCCAAGGTGGTGAAAAGGGGGTGCAAAGTTTGTATGCAAATCTGTAATTTTTAAAGTAAAATCCATAATAATTGGTACATGGTCTTTTAGTTAGAAATCGCGGCGGGGGCTAGTAGTTTATAACATTTCTTTTGAGTGGACAAATATGTTATAGGTAGTGTGACACATCAGTCCAGGGCCCAAATTTGCTAACTCACTATTAAATATTAACCCGGCGAATGTCAGGTTGGGTCATATTTAGAATTTTGAGACTTGACCCTGACGGAGAAAAATCGAGTTGAAAAATTTTCGGTCACCCATCCGACCGACCACTTGGCACTTGGTAATTTAACTTTGATGATCGAATTATATAAAAACTCTTAAATTACAAGAAAAAATATTATTTATAGGATCCAAATTTGAGGGAGTTAAATTTGGCCGAAATTTACAAACCTAAATTATATTATCTAGTATGTTTTTAAATCATTGCGAAATTGTAAGCTGTCAATTTTTTACTCCATTTCTTCTCCGTTTCATTTTTAAATATTTAAGTACAATAATTATTTAGTCTTGTAAAATAGTCAATTAGTTGGGTTTTTGACGATTAAAAAGTACTTAGCAAATTAAACTTAAAGGACTTTTCGATTTTGGTGATTTTTGATTTTGTGTACCTTTCCGAACCATTTTGAAAGCAGAACTTGAACTCGACATGATACTTGTGCAAGCTATACAAATAATTTCCCACGGTTCAATGTTAACTCAAATAATATACATTAGCCAAGTGGCGATAGATAATAACAAATAATAGCACAGAGCGACATAAAAATATGCATAATATATTAGCGACAACTTTAATTTCTTTGATTGTGCATTAATTTCATGTAATCATTTATTCGCTATACTAGTGAGTGGAACAGTTAATATTATTTTTTTGCTTGCTTTTAGCTCAACCACTAAGGAACTGTTTATAATAAACTTTCCCAAGAAAATAATGCTCTTAAATGGTGTAAACAGCATTATTTTCTTCCGAAAGTTTATTATAAACAGTTCCTTAGTGGTTGAGCTCGCTTCCAAAGGTAATATCACTGACCATACCTTGATCAAAATTTCAGTTGGTGGATAAGATGGTGGTTAGGTACCAGGCTCATTTAAACATCACGATTAATAATTCCGGTATGTGAAACACTTTCTTGTTTTTGATTTGCTGTTTCAGATTGCTGGTACGGTTTTTTTACGCCCAAATTCTTCTTCTTCAAAGTCTTCAAATATTATATATGAACACCGGCACCTATCCCATTGTACTGTGTTCTGTCAGTTAGCGCGGGGCTGCAGATTTTGTGCAAGTAGATTGGATATTGTATACAAGCGCATCAGTTTGTGTAGTAACATCAAACATTAACATACACCAAAAAATCTTAAGCTGCTTATAACAATGTTTGAATCACCATCATCATCATCATCAGTCCGTTATCGCCCACTGCTGAGCATAGGCCTCTCTTCGTGTACGCCACTCGTCCCGATCCTGCGCTAATCTCATCCAATTATGACCCTTGATCATTCGAATGTCGTCAACCCATCTTGCGGGCGGTCGTCCGACGCTTCTTTTATCTTCAATGGGCCACCAATCCGTCAACGCTTTGGTCAATGTTTGAATAATCTGAAAAGAATTTAACAGAAAATCCTGATTTCTGACAATTTTCTTTGTCTTTATTTTGTTATTATTTAAACCTTTTTATTTGTAATGATAATTATGACGAGACCCAGTAACAACAAAGCAAATCGACGAAAATGGCGAAATTGGTGAAGATCAGTTATTTGGGTCACAATTTCCTCTCTTCTCCGCGCATCTCTTCTTTGGTGGAAAGCAAGCCTAAATGGAATTTGAAAACTTTCGTATGATAAGATCCTGCGTTTGCTTCCGAGGTTGGCACAAAACCTAAAATAATATTTATATAACAAATAAAATAGAACAGCACTAGCTATTACATTGAAGGTAATTAAAAATGTATACCCTTACGACTATATTAAAGAAAGCGTGTGCAAAACTTTCATTTGCATTTATGTGCGTACAATGGTCAACTATTTTGCAAAACTTGAAAATCCTAAACGACCCCTTTTGGGTCCTAATGTAAAACTATTAAAATTTTGGGGTCTCCTTCTACCGAGAAATGGGTGTAAGAGATATTGTTATATTTCCATACACCTTTTTCTAACATTATTCGCAGGGACAACTGACATCGACTGTTGGCTCAGCAAAGATGATTTGAACCTCGCCCTCTCTAACCTTAAGATCATTCTTTTGGGTATCATCAGCCTCTGCAAGATCTGGACTTTCCTATTTTGGCATAAAGATTGGCGCCGCGTTATTGACTATGTCACCAAGGCGGACATTGCCAATCGGAATACGGACGATCCCGAAAAGCTGAAACTTATTACGAGCTACACGAAGTACAGTCGAAAAATTACTATCTATTATATTATCCTGATGTTTCCTACTGTCTTGATTGTAGTTTTTCGACCTTTCATAACGTATTTCGTCTCGCCAACCTACAGAGAGAATGTTAAGAATGGCACTGAACCATATATGCAAGTTGTAGGTTCTTGGGTTCCTTTTGATAAAAATACAATTCCGGGATATTTGGCTGCCTCTTTCTTTCAAATATTTTCTACAGCATATGGCGGGGCTTGGATTATTTCTTACGATTGTAACGCATATGTCATCATGGTGTTTATAAAGGCTGAATTGGAATTGCTAAGGATTGATTGTGCGAAAATCTTCGGAACAGAAAAATCGCCAGTCTCTGATGAGGTGGCTGTGAAAAGACTTCAAGAATGTCATAAAAGACACGTGGAATTGATTAAGTAAGTATTTGATACTGTATATTTAATTGAAAAACCTAACCAAACAATTATTGTCTGTAAATTTGTTACAATTAGATTTAAATTAAATCAGAACTTACTAAGATTTTAATAACAAAATAATTGTGGCGTAGCTTGACGAATATTTTTTTCCCACACCTTATGGTACGCGAAAGTAAAATCTAGCTAGTGAAAACAGATTAGCGCCGTTTAGCCATCCTAGGCTTGCCAATCTGCAAGGTCTACCTGCCTGTAGGGCCAAATGTCTATTTTCCAACATCCTTGCATAAAATGTTATGATAATATTTACTGAGTCTGTATGAAAATGCCCGGAGAAATTAAAGTGAAAAAAGAATAGATTTTTAAAGTGAATCCAGCTTTAGTGGTTCTATTTGAATTAGTTGCATCAGTGTATTTTTTAAATAAAAACCTATAGCTGCTGACGTGATTGTTGCATGTTACTTACGTTTCATGAATAATTTTCAATCCATTTAATTGTTTATTGGACAATGAAATCTATTTGAATAAAATAAAAAGACTTTTTAAAATTGTTTTTATTAGATTATACAATGAAAAATATCAACTGTCCAGGGCGGGAATTAAACCCAGCATCTTCCGCAAACTGGGCGGCTGCAACAATCACTACGCTACCGGGACAAACATTGCTTTTGCCGTCGAAATTTGTCAGAGCTTGGTGCTTAAGTTTTTCGGTAAGAGAGGATATATTTAGTGCATTTCGCATTTTAAAAATAATTCCAAAATACCTCTTATACTTTCCAAATGGTCCCATTAAAAATTTAATTTTTAATCGATTCAATAGTTTTTTTTATCGTTAAAATACGCAATCATAATATGAATTTTGCCACCTTTTCCAACTTTATATGTCAATATCTTCGAAAGTTGCTGACCAATTTCGATGATTCTTTTTTGTCTAATGCTCAAAGTTTTGAGATAGTTTCTTGAAAATTTTACAGTGTTACAAACTGTAGAAATATACTTACACCTAAAAAACAAAAATAAAATTAATTTTAAATAAAACAAAAATCGCCTTCAAAACAAATACCTAATAATAGCCATACAAAATCTAAGGAAACTATGTTTTGACAGTAATAAAAAGTATCTCAACAGACTTGACAGGCATCACCCTATTGTATAAATAATCATGTAATCGTGTCTCATGTCTGTGTTAAAATAAAAAATAAATCTTCCTTTCTTTCTTTACATCAAATATTAATTTAAGAAATTTCGTTAAGCCGTAAAGCTAATCATTGTAATTTAGACCTTACTGCTTATAATAAGAAAGAGTATAATTTCTGAACTAATAATAGTACATAATAATTAGTAAATACTAAGTAAATACCACCTTCTTAAAACTGAAATCAACCGCTTATGGAATACACAAACAACTGTCATACCTATCGTTATCGGTGGACAGGAATAGTAGCAAAAAGTTTAAAAAGATACATAGATAAGTTAGATTCAGCAATAGATATTACCATTTTACAAAAACAAGCAGCTATACACACATCCACCATCATTAGTAAAGTTCTAGGAGATACAGTGTGTGTTAATAGACCACCATACACAAAACACTCATGCATCAACAAGCATACAACACACTCAGTCATCAACAGTCACACAACGAACAACTAATTCACAGATAGATCCTTTTTAAAAAAAATATAATTTCATGGGGAATAAGTACCTTTTTTCTTGAAGGAATCAAGACGGGGTATTTATAAAACCGACAAATGTTGTGTAAACAAAAGTCAAACATACTAATTATATTATGACAGATGCTAATTATGAACAATCTACGTTTCGATGTCATAGTAGAAATTTAGACATTATTCAAGAAGCAATAATTATACATGATAACACATAACAACAACCTAAAAATGCATAATATATTAGTGACACCTAGAATTTATTTGATTGTGTTATAATTACATGACAATTAATAATTAATAAGCTAGTGATGGAGGCGCCCGTATTCACAAACAATACTTATCATATTCACAAACAAGGCATTTCTCAGTGCGTGCCATATGGCAAGGATTTTGAAGTCTCATAGTGCGCGTGGACGCACAGGGTCGTAAAAACCTATCCATAGACAATACTTACGTGAGGATCGGCTTGGGTAGCTATATACAAAACGCACAGCTCGTGATGTCAAAAGCAACGTCCAGATGTCATAAGTTTAAATTTTGAAGGAGGTATGAAGAAGGAAAACGTCAGTACATTCAACGATGTGAACTAGGCATTAACTATGCAACAGAATCGAACCAATCACAGAGCTTTCTAATGGCTCTTTACAATGCAATGCCTTTACTTATCCAAGGGTCAGGAAACCTCATAGTAATGTTGGTGAATACGGCTGTAAAGTTATCAGCTAGCACAGATGTAATAATGTTGATATTTTTAATAATACTCAATGCTATGCTATTTGTAAGTTCTTCCAGTAGTGGGCCGATTTAACAGAGTACAGTGACAATACATTGAAAAACATATCATAGTAATCGGTCTATCTTAACAAAAACAATTATGTTTCCACTTATATCATTACGATTCCCATACGAGGTGGTTAACGCCCATGCGCAGAGAGCGCGGCTATAGTCCGAGTAGGACTTTATTCCTTTTATTACTTTCTCGTACACGTAGTATAGAAGAAGTCTTGTAATCGTCAAAAAATTCATCCTTGAGATTTTGAAGGATTTACACATTTTGGACCTCCGTGAGTTAAGCATTCTACTTTTCATTTCTGCTCGCTACTTCATAAAATCATTGAAAGTATCTTTTTTTTGAAAATTTTGGCAAAAGATTATTGTATTTTCCTCATCGATAACCGAATCTGGAGGTCGAAATTTCAGATTACCCTGGACTCATCTTTCGTCGAATACTAGTCCACAAAATCATGATTTTGAATTTTGACACATGTACAGAGTTCTTATTCCGCCAAATTAGATGTTTTCACAGATTAGAGAGAAAGAGAGAGAGTAAGTTTAAAACTTTTTAAATTTGAATCACACCGCATCACTGCCGCTGACTACCCTCCGAATAGAGTTTGATTCAACCTGACTGCTTAAACACTCAAAAAGCCCCAGCATGGCGTTCGCGGTTGTTCGCGGTCGGCGGAAGTCTAGGTACTACGGACTAGCCGTTCTAATTTGGTGCAGCCCGAACTGTGGTAGTACCTCCACCTTACAGAAGACCACAGTCAAATAACACTACATTTAGGTGTTGTGTTTCTGTTAGGGACTAAGGAACCCCACGGGGTAGGGAACGCGAGTGTAACGTCAGTGTTGCAAGAGTCTATAGGCTACGGTGGCTGCTTATCATCGGGCAGGCCGTATGCTATTCTGGCAACCAGTTAACATAAAAAAAAACATTTCTATTTTTAAATTCATTCCCGCCCTAGGGAAGGAAGCAAATCCTATGAGTTTTTACCACGCAAAGGTGAGAAGTAGCGTTTTCCACATGTTACTCAGATCAAACAAACGCTACTTTTCGAGTGTGAGATATCGTACTAATATTATAAACGTGGATGTTTGTATGGGTGTATTACTACTGAACGGATTTTAATGAAACTTGGCAATAATATAGCTGATACATCAGAATAGCGTAAAGGCTATAATTTAACCGATATTGACATAAGCAAAGCCGCGGGCAATTGGCGGGCAACCACTTGTGAAAAATAAATAGGTCAAGAAATCTCATAAGTTAAGTTTTTACTGTAAAAGGATTATGAAGAACCGTGGGATTTGCTTGATAAGATTTGCAATTCAGTGTTATACGTTCTGATTTAAATTTTGAAATAAAAAAACTTTCTGGGTCAACAGCATTTAGGTACTTCTAGAGGCACGTTATGGCATCCAACATCGTAAACTTGTCAACGTGAATCCACATTTGATGGTATATAAATTGATGATGATGTTGGTTGGATCCTAAGAAATAAACAAATTTGATTAAGTGTAACATCACTAGCTAGTTTTGTTGAAGACAATTAAAAATGTATATTTTCACGACTTTATTAATCAAAGCGTCTACGAAAATTTCCATTACATCTTTTTCCAACGACAATGTTTCACCATTTTTCAAGACTCGTGAATCCAAAAAGGCCCTTGTTGGGTTTGCAAGTAAAGCTATTAAAATTCTGGGGTCTCCTCCTCCCAAGAAATGGGTATATGAGATATTTTTATATACTCATGCACTTTATAGTAACATTATTTATAATATCAGCCTGCATCGAAATTCGGTTCATCAAAGATATGAACCTTATGCTCCATAACCTTAAGGTCACCGCGTTGGCAATTGTCAGTCTTTGCAAAGTCTACACTTTCTTACTTTGGCAAAATGATTGGCAGAGCGTTATCGACTACGTCACTAAAGCTGATATAGCCATGCGGAGAACAGATGATCCCAGAAAGCTGAAGTTGATCACCAGCTACACGAAATACAGTAAAAAAATTACTATCTATTACTGTATTTTGATGTATGCTACCGTATTCACATTAATTATACCTCCTTTCTTCAAGTATGTACTTTCACCGACCTACAGAATGAACGCGAAGAATGGTAGTGAACCGTTTATGCCAGTTTTAAGTTCTTGGGTGCCTTTTGATAAGAACACTCTTCATGGATACGTAGCTGCATCTTGCTTTCAAACATTGTCTTCTTTATACGGCTCGGGTTGGATTACTTCGTTCGATTGTAACGCATTTGTCAACATGGTGTTTATAAAAGCTGAATTAGAAATGTTAAGGATGGATTGTGCAGAAATCTTCGGAACAGAGAACTCACCAGTTTCAGATGAAGTAGCGGTGAATAGGCTAAAAGAATGTCACAGAAGACACGTGGAATTGATTAAGTAAGTTATTTATTCTGGTATGAATCATGCTTTGAAATTTAATCTAACCAAACTTTTTTTGATGTTTATTATATCCTAAGCCCTTTTTTAGGGAATTTGATGTCCAAATTCACGATTTCAAGTTCAGTCGGACGCGGATATTTGTATGTTGAACTTTGTAGAACTTTCTGGTAATCGGTCCCATTAAAAATGCTATAAATTTAATCAAACTTTTCTATATTGAACTGTACGCAATTTTCTACCTGTGTTACTCTTATAACTCAGCATCTTTTGAAAAACACTTGAAAAAACACTTTGCTGATGCATTTTTAAGGTGTCTAAGTGGAACGTATACCTTATCTGCATTTTTGTTCTTTGCCTATACAAACAAAATTTTCCCAAAATAGCGTTTTTTTTCTTCCGCTCAAATTGGGACCCATAAATATTTAATAATAGAGGAGGTCGAGTGTGCCGCGGGCGTGCGTTCTTAGTAACAATCACGCAACCAAGTGCGCGGTCGGTACTCGGATGGCTGACCGAATTTTTTTCAAAATAATTTTCATCTGTTCTTCGATAGGCACGTTGAGCTGGTCATCCCGGTGCTGTCAGAAGACAACAGTGGTCCCCAAGGAAAGTTGGTGGCACACGGCCGTAAAAATGCAATGCCAAATCCTTAAGGATTTAAGTATCGATATAAAGGATTGCTGTACCGACCCCAAAATAAATTGAAAGCAGGGCAGGAAAATAATGAAATACTTAACAATAACAGAATCAGTACTTATGATAGGTACTTTAAAATTGTACGCCTTGAGTCGACACCTCCAGAGCTCTAACCCAAAATCCAATCTCCCCATTTGATATTGCGTTCCGCCATTCCCGAGATAAAGATCTCTTATTGTTCTAAACAAACACACGTGTGAATTTCTAAATTAACAACCGAAAGTCAATCTAACTTGAGCAGTTAGCTCGCAGATAAATTCAACCCAGAAGTTGTTTACGACTTTTCACGAGCGGTTAAGAGACTGAAGGAAATTGCTTCTAATGTAGATATTTTCACTAAATATGCCGTTGGGAATTTTCGCGTATTGTATGTTACTTTCAATGTATACTTTATTAATACAACGGTTACTACAGCCTATGGAAGTACTCTGGAAAGAATGTAATTGTTTTTGGGGTGTACATACTTAATTATAACATAAAATTGGAAGTCCCATCGTCCCGGGGAAGTAAGTACCTCCAGTTTACGGTAGACTGCATTGGATCATTACTGATTAGTTATTTTGTTTGAAGGGGTAGGTAGGTGAAGTGAAGTGAAGTTTTAGATCTAGTACGCAAGATCCCGATGGGTCAAAGTCAACCGTGAGGAAACCTACGTCCCGTGTCGGGTCCAGACACCCTAGGATTGCTAGTGTATATGTCATAGGTCAATCGCTGAACTGGGTCGATTGAGATCTGGCTGGGCAAATCACCGAAGAAAGTTTCCCCACCACGTTACCAGAGTCTGCCACGAGGAGGCTTCCGGACGTGGACCCTATTATCAATAGTACCTAATTAATAATTAAAAAGTATTTAATAATTATAACTCTGGGGCTGTCAGTTGCGAGTTCAACTCGAAACATTGACTGCTCGTCCACGGTGTATAAAAACGTCGTGACTGATTTAGCAGAGCTAATCTTCTACACTCAAAATGCTCTTCACGAATTTTTAGATAGGCCGCTGCCCGCCGGGCCGTTTTTGGTGACGCGCCGGTTTGGCCGTGAAGGCCTGGCCTGAGTCTGCGGCGTTTCATGATTTGTCAAGACATTTCATAATCTGACCATTTATATGATCGTAATATTGAATTAAGTTATTGTAACCGTTTACCATTAAGTGTGATGTAGGTATGCCTCTTTCACACCTATGATATACAAAACTTTTATTTATATAATTTATCTTTTATTTTAAGGTACGTTCGCATCCTCGACTCCTGTTTGTCTCCAAATATGCTTCTATACATGCTTATTTGTTCCTTGATGTTATGCGTCACAGGGTATCAAATAACGGTGAGTAAATTTTATATGAATAGCGAATCGATTCTTTTTCGAATGTTCTATGATGAATTATGCCGAATCTGCTAGTTCCCAAGACAAAATAAAATCATTATTATGCCACACTTGACCAGAAAGTAGTATTTTCCGCCCGATGCGGGTACAGAAAATTCTGGTCAGATGACATAAAATTTAGTACTTACCTAGGGCAGTAGAAAAGAAGCCTCAGATTGCATGTTAATCACCCTCGCCTTAAGTTTGGACATTTAAATACGTTGCGATATGAGACATTATTAATTGTTTTACCGCCCTAGGTAATAAATTTACTATTAAAATTGCTAAGTGGAATGCAAGGGCACTTCTACATTTTCTCGAAGTGCTTTGTCGTTTTTTTTCTGATATACCAGACAAACAAAATTTTCGGAATATCATGTCAATAGTGGACATTAATAAACAATGTTTAAATTCATAGTAATATCTAAAAAAACGATTTTGTCACTAATTGCCTGATGATCATCAGAATTCTTCGGTTTTTTCATCCGGGTAGGTACCAAAGCCTTTCCTATTTCAGCCGTGAAACAGTTTGCTGTGTTTCGGATTGAAGGGAAAGGTAGCCAGTGTAATTACTGTACATGGAAGGCATTTCATCTTAGGCCTCGCATGCCTAGATGACAACGCACCTGCAGTACCAAGTGATTTCGTCCTTGTTATTGCAGGTGTTTATAGGGGACGATATCCACATACCACCAGATGGGCTTTCAGCTTTTTGTCTTCTATTTGTTTAAAATAAAAGAAAAACTTAAGAGAACTGACGGTGGTTGGGCCGATAAAGTCCTCGAGTGGCGGCCGCATACCGGGAGACTACAAACAACGAGTTATTTCTTACATGACATATGAAAAATATTCATAGTCGATATTTTTTGGAATATTTTAATGTAAATATCTCAGCTCCGATATAACTTAGAGCACAAATATAATTTGACGCCGCCGTGGTGGAGTGGTCAGTAACGCTGCCTACACATCGGGCGGTCCGGGTTCGAGTCCTGGTAGTGGCAAATGTTAGTGTGATGAACACGAGCATTTGTTCATGAGTCATGGTTGTTTATATATTTATTTAAGTTTATTTATAAAAATATCTAGATTATTAAGTATATTTGTCCGTTGTCTAGTATCCATAACACAAGTTCTTAAAGATAATTAATTTGGGCTAGATAATTGGTGTGAGCGTGGAATTATATAATATATTATATTATATCAATAGTGAAACGTATACCTGTGTTTAACACAGCACAATAAAGTAGCATGAAATATATTGAAGCCGCTGAAAAAAAATTATTTTTTTATTTTTTGTAGATATAATAATAATAATAATATATTTTCACGCTAACACCAATTATCTAGCCCGAAGTAAGTATCGTTAAGAACTTGTGTTACGGATACTAGATAACGGATTTTTTTTTTGACGCCACTGGTCCATACATAGCTACCCAAACCCCTTTTTGTTAGTTCCACCTTCAGGTTTGTAACTCCTGTATGTTTGTATGAAACTGACACGTTTGGGCTTGATTTTGATCTTAAACAAAGAATCCTTTTGATCCACTTTAAACGGTCAGATTTCATTTAAACTTCAAAGACTTGTCACATACTTTCATCGGCGGTTATAATTCGCACTAAAATGTAGATAGTAAAATTACAATAGTTAAAAAAAAAACTAAAAACACGTTTTTATTTTAAATTGGACTAAAAATGAAAAATATTTTTTTATTACAGAAACTAAATGATGAACGAAAAGTATAATTATTATTTAGAGAAAAGCGCGGGGTGATGCTAGAGGTCCCTCAAGAGGAGTGTATTTTTTTAGTTTTCTCAATTTGAAATTGATCCCGAATAGTCAATTAAGCTTTTCAAAGCATTTCTAGATACAAATTGTAGTCCAATAACACAGGCACTTAAATAGAATAATGTCTTAAAAGTATTGAGTTCTATTCAATACAGTTTCCAATATGTACGTTGCTGTAAAAGTTTGAACTAAGATAAATTTTAAGATTTACCTAAGCTTTATTATTCTTGCAGTTTAAATTCATAACCAGTCATTAACCTTCACCTTCTCAGACCGACAAATCAAAAATTCGTATCTCAAAAAATGTTAACACTAAGAGTTAACGGTTTTTGGGAGATTCCTCATTTGTTTTGTATTGTTTAGTGCGGCTAAAAACATTTTTTTAATGTTTTTTATTCGATAATAACATATTTTTAAAATTAAAACAATATTTATTTTTATTTTATCCCGCAAACTCAATGTGTTGATATTTTGCGAGATGATAACGAATTTTTGATTTGTCGGTGTGGGACACCGTGCGCTAGTAAAGTTTCAAAGCATTTGCGCGCAAGTATACAAAGATTATGAGGATAAAACGGTGAGCTCATCCCCAAACAAATGTCGAAAACGCTTTTTCTCGTCCGATCTTTACAATTTACAGAATGTTTTTCAAAAAAAAAAGAAGAAAACTATGTCTGTACTATTTCCTTTTTTTACAAATTTCACATAAATTTAAAGTTATTTAGAAACAAGCAACGTTTTAGAAAACTGTAACCCGACTACGAAAAAAAGAAAGGAATGAAATTAATTCGGTGTGCGGGACAAAAGGAGATAAAAGACTACTAACGGCGTTGGTTCTAGAGGTCGCAAGTTAATCCAGATGTTATTAGCTATAATGTTCGTCCTTTACGTTATTCGGTGATTTTCTGGATGATTTTCCGAGATGATTTTCGCGCTATTAAACAACTGCCACTAACTAATTTCGATTGGAGCGGGACTTGAAGATAGTCGACCGTTCGCGTACGCGGCGGAGTTACAACATCGTTTTTGTTGACAGTTGCGGTTTGCACCTCCTACCTCCGTTTCGTCTTTTATTGTGTGTGTTTTGTTTGAATGTGATGGGAAGATAGAAGGAATGGATATTCTGGACTACAATATTTTACCTATATGTATTTGAAACCTAACAGTCGGTTAAAATATAGCTTAGGTTAGGTTCCCGGGCCATAATAACGTATCAATCGACACCTTATTCGTCAGTATCGAATGAATAGGTTATTAAGCTGCTAAGGAGGAACATACGTCGGTACAAACATAATACTCGTAGTCATAGGTTCTGTATGATTGTATAGCTTACACTAACAACTGTTTAAAATTTGTTTTACTTTTACCAAGTCTAATTTATTATTTTTGTATAGTTTATACAATAAACACTATGTAGGTAACTACGGGAACTTTGCCGAGAAACTGTTTTACAGTTTGGCAGAAATTATACTATGACTTACGTAAACTGTAACTACTAAATAAAACTAAACTGGAAATTCTTGGGATTTACAATAGTTATAGTTTTACAGTAACATACACACACACCGTTTTAAAATAACCAACGAACGCAACCCTTTTAATAACTTTAGCACGATTTTCACAGAGGACAATAAAAATCGGACGCCCTTGAGGTTAATTGAAGCAGTTTACAATTTTATTTTCGTCATTGCTTTTTCAATTCAAAACGATTTTTGTTTGAAATACAAGATTTGTTGCCATTTATATCGGATAATATATGCGATAACGTCTGAAACATTAGTGTATTTATTAATGTTTCAGTTTTTATTGGTAATAAATCTGCAAAGGACGGATCATATTCTTTAGACAAAACATATCATAAAATGGATTAAAATGATTTCTCAGACTTTAAATAGCATCAAATTTTATTTTTAAAAGAGCTAAGAAAATTATTTTATTAAATTCATTTACGTGCGTTATCCGAAAAGGTTTCCAACCAGATAAAATAGTTAAAAATTTTGAGAAAACATGCTTAATTTTTACAGTCAATAAATCTGTTGGATTAATCAATTATTGAAGATAATGATTCAATCAACTTTTAACACTGCGCAATCACTGAGATGGCGTAAAAAAATGGTAAAAAGGGGTTTAATAAGAAATAAGTCTATTGTCACCAACACTTCGCTTAGCAACGTTTAGACTAGATTTAAATAAAGCGTACCTAGGGATTTTTTTTTTGTATTATGAGATGGCAAACAAGCTTGCGGCCCACCTGGTGTTAAGTGGTCACCGTCGCCTATAGACACTTGCATTTTTAAGGGTAAATCACTTAACACTGCAAGTGCGTTGCCATCCTGGGGACTAAGATGATAGGTATGTATTCCATGCCCATTAATTACACTGGCTACCTTTCCCTTCAATCCGAAACACAGCGAACTGCTTCACGGCAGAAATCAGAAAGGCGGTGGTACCTACCCAGACAACCCTACATATGGGCCTACCACGTAAGTAAAAGGAATATAGGTACAGTCGACCAAATTGAATCATGACCCACTTTAAGATCATTTTCCTACAGTTACTAAATACAAAGTAGGTTGAAATTCGCTTGAACATACATTTCTTAAGTAACCTGTCATCAATTTATTAGACACTGACATTGTCTAATAAATATGGCCTTTTAAAATTTTTTCAACTACTACTTGACATTTGACACATAACGTAATTTTATTTTTAAAAATATATAGTTATTCGTGTTTCTTAATAGTGAAAAGAGTTTAGATTATGAACGGGATCTTATTTGAAATTCTAATTGAGACTTTAGTGCAGTGTTAACAAAGACTAAAATTGCATAGATCTCTGACCCGTAATGACACATTATTATTCATATTTAAAACGTACTAAGTGCAACACGCATGATAGCGAAGAAAACCTAACTAAATTTATGATTGTAAAGGAATGATCGGCCAAGTGGGTCATGATTCAGTTGGTTCGACTGTACATTAAAATTATATTTACCGTTTTTTTTTATCTAATCTTATAGGTGTATGTAACTACATATTTCGAATCGAAAACTATGAGTCTCGATAACTTTATTGTGTTTCCATTCCTTACAGTCTGAAACCCGTATCATGCAACAACTTATGACCGCAGAATATCTTATATTTGGAATCGCTCAACTATTTATCTACTGCTGGCATAGCACCGATGTTTTTTATGCTGTAAGTATGAAGATATTTATATGTTCATTAGTTTGGCGAACTAGATATCGTGATAATTTCGCTGGGTCCTTTATATTTCACGGGAACGGTAATTTTTTCGGAATAAGAAGTAGAGTTCTAGACTATAATCTATATCTATGCCATATTCCATCCATATTATTTCAGTAGTCTGGCGTGATTGAGTTAAAAATATTCATGCAAATTTTCCCATTAATAATAGAAGGGGAAGTACGTTCAAAATGACACACGCGGTCAAATAATAATATTAATCATTTATTTCAGACTTGTGCCCGTCGAAATATTACATAACAAAACATTATATAATCATTTTGTTAGTAATGTTGTTAGTAACAACTTTACTTAGGAGTAATATACTATGGTTATGGTTAGTAATAAAAATATAATAAAAATACATAATACTGTTTTTCAAACTTGATTGGCAGAAATACTGAAATTGTGACCGTGTCACATACGACCGCCATAGTTACAAACTTGTCAAATTTCCGCTTCTCTTGAGCTGCTCACGCCGGATTTATAGATACAAATATATTTTCTTTGTAATCTTAATTTATATAGGTTTCTCCCCACTTTAGGTAAATTTTGCATAATTTTCTTAACTATATCAATGTACATGTAGATGCAGTGTACATTAATGTTTATGTATAATTCTAATGAATATGAAGTTTATATAATTTTTTTAATTTTATTTCAATTTGTGTTTTATTTAAATTACAATGTTCAATTTTATTTATTTGTTTACAATATTGTATTAGGACTCAAGGATTACTTATATTTTTTTAACACCATTAATTAACATTTTGCAAGAAAGATATTTGAGTTTAATCACAAGAGCGTATTCTTATTAAATTCAGTTTAACTGTACACGATCGAGTACAGTAACTGTAAACGGGTTAACTTTTATTAGACACCTGTGACACCAGCTCTTGGTGATATTTAATTTTAATACTCAAATCCAATTCGTATTCTGTAAATCAAAATATGAAAACAAGAATAATTGAAATGTTCATACCACTTCACTTCACAGCGATAATCAACCTTTACTCAGTTGAGTTGAGGTTGATTACATAAGAGCTGATTGAATGCAGTCGCCTCCGTCATGCTTCGTATTGTCAATATACATTGCTACTCTGCTTAGTTGTGGATTGAATTACATGAACAGTGAAGTTAGGGATGTCTAGGTTGTTATTAGGTAACAATTTAACTAGTTTGTAAATGGTGTCGAATGATGCCATTTTAGTGAAGAAAACAAATTTGAACGCCCCTGTGACTAGAGACATGCTAGTGGCAAAAATCTGTTGTCACAAATTGCACTGACTCCGCGTTCATAGTTACTTAACTTTTGCAATAGACCATTGCCATGGACAACTCGTATAAAAGTATAATAAACTCTAGAACCCTATACTGTTTTCCCTACCCAATTTTCCTGTAGCAGTGGGCGTGTCTCAGAACCCTAGACTTTGGGACCTTCTTCTTGGTCGATTTTGGCGAACAATAAAACAAGAGAGTTAAAGATCTAGATGCTATTGCACCCCAAGGTGGGTTCTAGGATCAAGGTATCAGGGTCCTTCAGAATAAATTGCGATGTGACCGAGAGTCCACGCAGAAAGCTGTTGGAGACCAAAAATTTGTCTTAATTTATGACCCTATAAATTAAGTATGGTACAAATATGGTACGTGGAGGGTCAGATCCTTCTATCGATCATGGTGTGAACGAGCTTTCCTGTGTGAGATAAGTTGGAGTCCAAAAGAGGCTTAAAACCTATGACCCCAAATAATTATAAGGGCGTGCGCACGACCCATGAAAGGCACTGGGATGCCAAATTTTATGATATTTAATGTATAATGCCTTCGAAGTCTAGTGATTCTTCCACCAGAATCAGACACAGAGATCCCGGGGGTGTACAAATTTGTGTTCTGTTTGGTTGGTAGTAGGGCCTGATTTAGTTCCTCATGGCTATCTTTCACTGTCAAAGTATTTTTTTATAAAAAGTTCAAGCAAAGTCTCCATTCCACCTGATGGTAAGCAGAAGTGGAGTCCAAATGCGAAGATAGCAGCGAGAGATAAACCGCCGCGCTAGCCACCCACGCCTGCCTGCAAGGTGTTTCTTCACGCCTCTTTTGAATGACCCAGAATCATAGGAAGGACAGCACAAGGAATTCACTGCCAGCACATGTGTTCCCACACATGTGCTGGCAGTGAATTCCATTTCTTATTTGTGCGACTAAGAGACGAGTTGCCAAATTTCTTAGTTCGCGTTGGAATGGTAGCCGCAGTTTGTCGGTGCTTGTTATAATAAATAATAATATATTTCTATACACCGTGTTTTTTTTTATAAAAAAGAAAAAAAACCTTATAGGAAGTTATGGGATATCAAAAAAACACGATGTATTTCATAACAATATCGTTAATAGCATTTGTGTTCCTGCATTTAATGATAAGGTATCTAGCTAGTGCCTTAGTGGTTAAGGGTTCCAGGTGAAGCCTGCTTCCACCTTCGTCATCCTCATCACTGGCTATCAGGTGAGATGATGTTTTTTTTCATTGGCAGAGCTTGGAGTTAAGTCAGGGTCCTTATGAGAGCTTGTGGTGGAATCGCGGCGCCTCTCACAATAAGAACATCTACATCCTGACTGCTCAGTTCAACCAGCCGGTGGTGTTCACAGCTGGGCCCTTCACCGCTCTCACCATGACCACTTATATTAATGTAAGTTCTTCTCCTTCTTTTATATGAATACAAGCGTCACATAAAGATTACGCATTGCGCCAATATCAAGTGAAAATGTAGTTAAAGTATACGGTGGATTGAGTTTAAAATGGAGTGTCTCAACACGTGTTTTTGCAACAAGAACTCGGGAGAAACTCCTAATGTAAGTTTTTACATACGTAGTGTCAAGCCGTTCTACCATAGTGGTAGGCAATATCTATCTACTTTCCACGATCCTTGCATAGGTCAGAGACCTTGGTCGATGTTGATAACTGAAAGAAGATGCTTATCTATACTTCTATAACTATCAATATCTCCCCTGTTATGTCGCCGCACTTTTGTAACATTTCGCGCATGTGTCAGTTATTTCCGGATTTCCTTCGCAATTTTTCCGCATGTAGTAAATTTTATAATATTTTTTTTATAATAAAATTATAAATAAGATTTTTTGTCACTAAAATCGTAATAAAATAAGCTAAAAGAATAAAATATAATAAGTATAGTTATATTTTCAAATAATAATCATCATTTTCATCATCGGAAAACATTTGGGGGGCGACACAGGCGTTTTTGACAGCGACCTCCAGGAAGTCGCGTGGGGATAACAGCTTTTATAGGAGTTTCTCCCGAGTTCTTGCTGTAAAAACACGTGTTGAGAGACTCCACTTTTAACCTCAATCTACCGTACAATTGTCTGCTACTTAAAAGCACATTTTCACTTGATATTGGCGAAATGCGTTACATATCGCGAACGCCATTTAATTAAAAAAGAAGAAGAACAGCTTTTATAATTCGATCCACTGCTGGGTCACAAGGCATATCTCCTTGTCATCGAAGGAGGTTTAGACAAATAGCCCACGTTTGCCCAATGCGGATTGGAGGACGGAGTATAAGGTTATTAAGGCGAGCATTTGCCAAATTTGTATAATTTTGATCGTCTGGCTCTTAATTGTATTAGAATACACAATTCTGAAATTCATACACATTAACACAAACACACACCCCTTTGCTGATCCACTAGTCACCTTCTAAGACACTATTTGGTGGATATGGATGGGGCGATGCTATTCTTCTCTACCGGCATCACATGGTATCTACACCTGTACTAATCTATATCTATACTTACTATTAAAAAAATATATTTTTCTTTACAAAATAGCTTAAATAAAATATATTACGTACAGTAAGTATACACTAGATTACATAACTAATTGTGGAGAACTGGCACCTGAACTATTTAAAAGAACCTGCAATTATAAAGAGAAAAGATTTATATGTTTGTAACGAATATACTTAAAAACTACTAAACCGATTTTGATGAAATTTACTGAAAATATAGATTAGATGTCGAGAAACCATATATATAGGTTACGTTACATCCCCTATTTCATCCCCACGCAGGTCAAAGTTTTCAAAACGCTTGAACAAATATTTATTTATTTCTTATCAGTGCCCAAGCTTCATGGTTTTATCTTCACAAATGACGTACTTTCATACATAATTTCATCCCTTACTTAAACCACTTCAAGCCTTTTTTCACAACAGATAGCTTATGTCCTTTCTTAACGTCTAATCAATATCTGTACCAAATTTTATCAAAATAAGTTTAGTAGTTTTTGAGTTTATTCGTTACAAACATACAAACTTTTCCAATTATAAAAATGTTATTTTTTAAACATTCCTAAAATATTTATAAAATATAAATGTCCGCCCGTGCGAAGCCGGGACTGCCGCTAGTAATTAATAATTTGTTAGTAGCATTCATTAAAATTAAAGCCTCAGATTTAGGGCCGCGGCATCTGTCACTTTTGACAGACCAATTTGTTTACATTTTTTAACCACCTAACCCCTTCAGACTTAAGTTTTGACTTCAAAAAATATTTCATTGATATTTTAATTATTGAATAGGAAAATTACATCGTTTTTAATGAATCTTTTTTTATATTTTAATATATGTATCTACACTTTTTTCCTAGGTATTGTTTGATATAATTTCGTCTTGATGTACTGAATGTCATAAATAATTTATATTTCAACTCTGGTAAGAGCGCTTCATAATAACAGTATTTTTAAACTATGTCCATTGAAATGGACACCAGGTATCTTTTCAATAGTGAGATAAAAATTTTTACATTTTTGAGATATAAAAAAAATAATTGTTACCCAAACCGAGGCAAATATCACTTGAAATCAAATACCTACAACACACAAAATGACAACTGACATCATAATATTAATTTGTCGTAATTTTTATTTAAGTACAATATCTGACGAGTAAAAATTATCTATAGATTTAAAAATCAGTCCTAAATGAACAAAATATAGCTTCAGGTCATATACGAACAAGTAACAACAAAGCGAAAATCATAATGAAAAAATTCTCAGTTCACAGCTTGTGATTTAAATAATAACTTTTTTATTTCAGATACTAAAAGGCTCTTACAGCTACTACACCCTCCTGAGAAACTCCCAGATGTAGTTTAATGAATAGAATTTTAAATTAAATACACCCACTTTATATTTCCATTCCGCTGGACTATATGCGATGAAAGAAGAGAACTGTCTTATCTTGCGCAAGGAATGAAGATTTTTTTGGTTTAATTAAATAAAGATGTAATAGAAAGGAATAATACGATTTCTCAGTTTTCGATGACGTCGGCCCTGTCAGGTCAAGCTACATTTATCTATCTATTTAAAGAATACGTTAAGAAAAAGCTTTGTACCACTATCTAAGCACATTGCACGGAGAAATTTAAGATTAAAATTTGTTTGGATCATTGAGAAGAATTGCAGAAAAATAAAATTTATCTTTAATATGTTAAAATTAATTTATATCTATCTAATATAAAGAGTTCACGGTTTTGTGTACGCACTCTTCCGAAACGGCTCGACCGATTTTTATGAATATTTTTCCATACTTTTGGCTAATTTCCGTTACTAACCGTTTCTTTTATGTATTATCTCTGAAACTACCGAATTGATTTTTGTAAATAAGTTTTGCTTGGTCTAACTTAGACTTTAGAATAGATTTTATCTTTATTAGTTAGTTCTCAATAAATTTGCAAATTAACCACAACAACGTGTGGTGGTTCAGCAAGTTTAATAAATAAATAAAATTTTCTCGAACTACCCAAGATAAGAACCAATGGGGAAGACAACTGTCAACTAGTTTCTCCTAGGTGGCGCTGAGTGTTTGTTCCAAAGGATGTGTCAAACTCAGTACATTTCATAGGGATTTCTTAGTATTTCTTAGATAAACAGAAATATGGGACGACGTGTAGCTTTCCAGTGCGTAGAAATCGGTACACACAAGTTTTCTACAGATTTGTTTCTCAGGAAAAAGTGGGAAAAGGCTTTGAGAAAGGTAAATTTTAAAGCTACTAAGTACTCCAGAACATACAACAAGCATTTCAAAGAATCTGATTTTGAAACTACTTCCAGACAAACAGGTGTGTTCCAGTAAACACATTTATACCTAAGTATATTAATATTTTCAGAATGAAATAGAAAAAAAATTGTTTAGCACACAAGTGACATATAATTATTTTAAAAGACATTTAATGTATGTACATACATACAATAATTTTAAAAACATTAATTTTTAAGTGAATTGTGTTTAAATCACTGATGTTGTTGTTCACAACAGACTTTGACAGGTAACAAACACACAGCGCCCTCTGTAAAAAAGTTTTGCGTTTTCTTCCCCATTACGGCAAAAAAATTATCAATTTTGAAGGAGCGCAGCTGTATAACAAAATACCCTCGAATATAAAAAATGTAAGCTTGCTTAGTGCATTCAAAATGAAATTTGCACAACATATTTTGGAAAGTACATAACACATTTAATAAGAATGCGCTAGGTGAGTATTAACCTACCTAAAAAAATGTATTACGCGATTGGACGACGTATTAGTTCATATTAATAATTTATGTTAAATTATGTTCTCATGTAAGTGACTGTAATCATGTCTTTTTTGAGAATAAATTTCTTTAACCGTAAATAATTGAGTAGTAATCATTATATTTCACAAATGTGGTTTTAATTTAAGCTAAATTAAGGCACTGTAAAAAAACAATAAAGCATCTGAATTAAATCTTGGCTCTTATTATAATAAAGCTTGTCTGTCGCATAAACAGTGACCTTCATCAACAGCTCATATAATGTCCCCACCTCGGGCTCGAGCCTACCCCACATTAGGGGCGATCAGGCCTTAGTCAATAACGCTAGCCAAGTGCGGGTTGGTCGACTTTACACACAACCTAAGAATTTCTTCATAGGTGTGTGCAGGTTTCCTCGCGATGTTTTCCTTCATCGAACCAGTGCTCGTGTGGGAGACAACGACTTTACGCACTACGCCACCGACGCTTCCCTACTATGAAATGAAATGAAATGAAAATGAAAATGAAATGAAAAAGCTCTTTATTTAAATACTACGTAGCTACTACTAACTACGCCATGGACGCTTCCTAAACAGTGACCAACCAAGGTTTTTTTATATACTAATTTGTTAATACACTTAAACACTTAGCTAAATGTAAGAGCAGAGCCTTAGGTAAAATTTTGTTACACATAAAGCCACATCTCATCCAAATATTAATTCGCATACAAAATTATACTTCTAAATATAAAATTTTTACAATGTATAACATTAAAAAATATAACATTTAAAAATATAAAAATGCAGTTCCCCATCGGCAGCAAGATCAGGGTCCCGTCTACCGGCGGTTAAGGATCCAGAGACAGGAACTTCCTCACTATACGGGCCGTGACTATAAGTACTGCCTTCTGCATCTGACTCCTGATCCAACCACATTATTATTATAATTATTAAACAATCAAACGCAATGGCTAACGACGAGGACAGATGTTACACTCAAAAGCATCTTAGCAGTCGGGGTAATAAAAAAACTTTAATATTAATTAAACAATGAATAGCATCTTCAATAACGCTTGACCCAAGCCTCACTTTTACGAGAAGCATAACCCAGCAGCTCTTAAATTCGAGGTCAAATAAGTATTGCTACTTTCCGTTATTGGTGATTCCCAGTTGGCTTCTTGCCACATTGGCACAGGGCCTTATATAAAACTGTTCTTAGACGACGTAAATATTTATAGACCGGTCCTCCTTTGCCGGAGGAAATTAGTCTTATGGCCAGATTGTTTATAGTTATAATTTTTGGGTTATTTAATATAATTTAAATAGAAATTACTGCGCATAGAAGGCATATCATCTTATTCCACAAGATGGCAACGCACTTGCAGTGATAAGAGATTTACTCTTATCATTGCAAGTGTCTATAGGCGACGGTAGCCACTTAACATCAGGTAGGTCACAAGCTTGTTTGCCATCTCGTAATATAAAAAAATACCCTATATTATATTGTTGATTATTTTTTTAAGCGTACTGTTATCGTTTCAAGGATAAATATATTTTCAGCTCACACTTATTTAAGTAGCCCAAATTCAGTGTCATTAAGAACATGTGCTATGTATAGGTACTAGACAACGGACAAATACTTAATATTTTTTCATGAATAAACTTAAATAAATATATAAACAAACATGACTCGTGCTCGTACTCGTGTTCATCACACAAACATTTGCTCCTACCAGGACTCGAACCCTGACTGCTTGGTGTATAGCCAGCGTTACTAACCACTCCACCAGTGAAATAATTTTATTGCATGAAAATTTTAATGTAATGATTATTTTGACTGTTTTGAATATTGTATTATATATGTTTATGTTTGCTGCAAACGGCTAATTGAGGTCTGAATAATAATTTAAATCTGTAACCACAATTACTTTAAAGAATTTTCGTTCAATCAAGACACAATACAACAGTAAAAAAGCGTTCACAGAGGAAAACATATATTGAACTCGCTTTTATAATCTAGACATTCATTCACTGTCTAATATCATTTTTCATCAAGTTTAACATAAGGCTTAAAGTTCTATAACAGAAGTTTGGCCAGCAGGTAAGTTAAAACGGCTCCTCCTTAACAGAAGCAGTCATTTAAACTTATGCTGAATAGCATTCCAGGAGTGCATGACGTCATATAATGAAACTTGGTACAGCTGTTCCCATAACTACATGACGGTTATGGTATCACTTCCAATCGGCTTGCGGGAGCATTGGGTATTGGGTACCAACTAGAACCCGTACAAAATCGGTAGATTGATTTGAGTCCTATTTGATTTCACGCTTAGAAGAGACTTTATTTATTTATTTTATCGAAGTATATGAACAGTTATTTGCAAATGGATTCTTACAGATTTGACTTACTTCTTCTTCTTCTTGGATGGCGTTCGCGACACCTATAGATTACGCACTTCACCAATGTCAAGTGAAAACTTACTAACAGAAAATTGTACGGTACAATGAGTTAAAAATAGAGTCTCTCAACACGTGTTTTTACTATGAGAAATCGGGAGAAACTTCAAATTTGACTTACAATCAGCCAACTTAATTAATAGGCCATATTGCTTGGTTATCCACAGAATCTTAGATTGCGCTACCAACTTTACTTACGTCGATGACGATTGGCCACCTGATTTCTACCGAAGGCACGCTCATTCAAATAAACAAAACATCTTTCATCAATATGAAATGAAATGAAGAAGCTCTATATTTAAATTGTCTTTGCTAAGTACTTTTAAATAGTCAAAAGCCCTATCATTACTCATGTGGCCCTACCGCCATTTCGGGACGAAATAAATATTTTATTTAAATATATTTGCAGAACAATATCGTTAGCCGATACAATGTCGGGGCAAGTAAAATGTATAAAATATTGTATCCGTCTGTAATCTAATATAATATTGGACCGGATAATGTGAAAGGTAGATAAATATTTTTTACATTACACTTACTTCTCATATATAATTATATCCACGGAATAGATAAATGGTATAATTGTACCGGATATGTGGAAACGATTTTAAGAGGCTTCTTTCAACTATTTTTTCCCTAATATTTTGTTATTACTTTTCAATATGTCATCCTGAATATCTCTACAATAAGTTACAAGGTAACAGCAAAAAAATCTCGCCCAAGGAAAATATCAAAGTGTTCTCAAACTTAGATATGAGGTGTTGAAATGATGTTGAAGGATATAAAACTTTATGAAAGTACTGGGCTTTACATATGAATAGGTGTGAAGTCAGGTGAGACGACTTTTTTGCAAGAACTATATTACTTGGGCAGTTTGATAAATTCGTAATATTCTTTCTAGGAAGGAAAACGTTAGTGACATCATGATTTCTTTTTCCTTTTCACTTTAGTTTTCTATTAGATATCGAAGTTACGAAGAACGCATGACGAAAGATAGCGAAATGTTTTTTTTTGATCTTTGATGATCTTGCAATCAGTCTTTGACTATGAGCATATGCGTTGTTGGGCGAATTGTCGAGCAGGGTGGCAGAACGGTCCTCTATTGTGTCCATAATCTAAAGTGCCATAATTACCACAATACCAGTGCCCAGACAAGTGCCCAGTCTATTCCATCTAACACTATGATTAGAGTATTGTATAAAATTGACATTGACGAAACATAATGGCAGCCTCTCGTGTGAAATGTTAGCGCTGGCATTACTTCGTGTTCGGACTTTCGTGTACCCAGAATGATTGAAGACTCAGGAAGTCTTCAATTAATTCCTTAATTACACGCTTACAAATCCTTTATTGAAATTAACAATGATTATATAATAACTGAGCTGATTGTGACGAGTGCAAGATCACTCGCACGAGAACCCGTACACCCACTCTTACGTCGTTGCTCCCGCTCCCAGAAACAGTTTGAAGTGTCTGACTCTTGTCTAAGTATTATGAGATGGCTTTCATAATTATTATAATAAGTTAAAGCTGGTTATTGCGATTTGACCACGCATTGCTTGAGGTCAATGAACTTGAAATGTTGTTTTTTATGTGTTTGGCAAGTATAGTTATGATTGAAATTGATACCAATTAAATAGAAAACGATGAACATGGAAGTATTCCTATCATGGATAAGTGCTGAGACGGGACTTGAACCCGCGACCTTTCGCTATCCGGGCGACTGTTCTTCCAACTGAGCTACACAGGACTGTTAGACCACGACGAATTTAGCCATATCTTTCGTTTTTTGATTACGTCATCAAGCTGACGTATGCCTAACAATGTTGCAGATTTACATCTTTAACACCCGATGAGATATTTGTAAAAGTCCTGTGTAGCTCAGTTGGAAGAGCAGTCACCCGGATAGTGAAAGGTCGCGGGTTCAAGTCCCGTCTCAGCACTTATCCAGGAATTTTTCCATGTTTTCCGTTTTCTATTTAATTTAGTGTCAATGAACTTGTCTCAGGGCGATACCATTGCGATACTTATTAATGAAGCAGTTCCGAGTTGATATGAGGTGAGCGCCAACTTTTGAACTTACTACTACAAAATATCTTTGTCATTTGTAAAGCGTCCTCCGTGATCTATTATCAGGGGAATGCACGCCGCATTTTCGTTTATTATATTACACTTTGGTTCCAGCACATTATTCTTCTCCAAGTACAGTTGGACACCAACATAACTCTTGTCTGTGGCCGTTACATAAAACAGAAGCCTCTTACTTATGGAGTAGTTTGGAGGACTATTTATAACGGGATCTAATCTATTTTTCGGTGAAACGTTTCCAGGAATTTCTGCGTAAGTCTGCTTAGAGCATGTAGAATAGAATAAATAATTATACATTAAATTGTTAATCGAAATTTATAGTAATTCTAATGAATACCCATTTTGATTTTTTTTTCACTGCATGTTTCTATTTCCTACCCTGCTTCCAATTTATTTGGTGTCGGTGCAGTGTGTCTTGATATCGACAATACTGCTAAAGGATCTATCGCCTGTATTCACAAACAATACTTATAAAAAACCATGCTATGCAAAATAAGGCATTTCTCAGTGCGTGCCATATGGCAAGGATTTTGAGGTCTCATAGTGCGCACATGATCGTAAAAACCTATTCATAGACAATAACAAAGTGGGGATCGGTACTATGCGTGCTTTAAAATGAATGCACAGTTTAGGTAGCTAGCTAGCTATGTTACACAACACACAGGTCGAGATGTCAAAAGTTTAAAGTTCGAAGGAGGGTTTAAAGTAATAAAACGTCAGTACATTCAACGATGTGAACTAGGCAACAGAATCGAACCAATCACAGGGCTCTATTCAATGCAAAGCGTTTACTTATCCAAGAGTTGAGAAACCTCATAGTAATGTTTGTGAATACGGGTGTTGTGTGAGTTTTCATTTTTAACCCTTAACTGGTATGGGGATTAAAATGACCCCAGTGGCTTATATTTTTTACATATAACTTGGTAGTTTTAGCACCTACACTTTCTCCTAGGTAATCTCATTACGTCACGTTACACGACGAATGATGAACTTTCGTCACTGTGCCGTTACTAAAACAGAGGTAAGCTACACTGCTGGGGTCAAATATTACACCGATACGTTTTCGTTTGTTTTATTATAATGCTTATTCCCTGTGTGGTCATTTTTGGCCCCTAATACCATATGTGTTGCCTTTTTTAGCCATACCAGCTGAGGGTTAAGGGAATCCTGGTATACCTCCTACTGCTCTAATGTACTATACTCTAAATATTAGTAATTAGCGTTCCGCCCATAACTTCGTCTGCGTGGAGTTTTCTTTAAATCAAGAGTCTATATTTTTCAAAAATAATATTGCATTCTAATGGTGAAAGAATTTTTGTTATTAGTGCAGTAGTTTTTGAGTTTATTCGTTACAAACATACAAATCTTTCCTCTCTATAGTATTAGTGTTTTTTGTTAATATAGTAAACAATTAGAAGAGTCAAATTTGGGATTTCATTAAAAGCAACTATTAAATTTCTTGAATAGAATCTGAATAATTTCACCATTATAATTGAAATTCCATTTTTCCGAAATCTATCGTTAGAAAGTTCCTGCGATCACCAGCGTTATTTCCAAGACTAGTTTTATAATGGAACGTGTTATTATATCCCAGTTTTCAAACATTATCCAGGATCAGTTGCGGCGGAACGAACGACTCTGCCGACCGCAACCAACTTTAAATTGGTTTAAGATAGTACCGATAAGAATTCTAGCGTACACTCATATAATATTTATATATCCAACTTGGTATAGAAACGGCTTATTATGAAATGGATAATGTTTTCTAGCTATGATGGAACTCTTCGACCACAGTTCTTTTATTTTTGGATTTCTGGGAGTGAGAAAGAGATGACAGTGATTAGGTTGTAGCGTTCTTGTGTCGAGTTTTGTAATCATATGATGGTGGGAAAGGTGAAAGGAATGAGAGGGAGAATAAGACCAAGGTTTAAATATACCAAACAAATTAAGAAGAAGGTTGGCATCGAGTCGAACAGGGACGTCAAGGAGATTGCAACGGATCGGGAAGAGTGGAGGAATCTTCATGCTCATAAGCTGCATCGACAAGTGCACTGCTCTTATATAAAGAGAGAGAAGATTTCCACCTACCGAACGTTCTATTTGAGGCCAAAAGGTACCTCCTCAGCCTCAGCATGTGCTTTTGCTCAATAATGACGCAGGAGCTCTATTATTCTGGCAAGAATTTTTCATAATGGTTTTGCCGCTGGATTTATACAGGCATAAATAGGTATAACCTCATGTTTTTCAATATAAAATAAGTCAAGGAGATATCTTACAAGAATCAACATCTACAAAACATAAATGAGTATGCAAATTCAGTTATTCGAACCTCCCAGCGTCGAAGAAAGTTAAAGATAAATTTTGTACAATTTGGAACGTTAACTCATTTTTAACTCGTTAGAAGTTAATAAGCTTAATTAAGTAACCAATAAAGAGTAAAATTACGTGAAATCTAATGGGCTTTCCTGTAATAATATTGTGCGTTAATTATTATTAAATAGGTAGGTATACTGTTACTTTCGCACTAATGGTCGACTTGAAATTCAGTACGAACGCATGTAAAACTTTTATACCTACTTATATTTGTATTTATAATAATGAATATGGTGTGACCGATATAAAACTGTAAAAGCTAAGTTAAATAATGAAGGGTGTCGCGGCGTCCAACCGCCTTGCGAGGTAAACGTGACTATAGACTGACCTTGACAATTCTGACAGACCTTTGAAAATACATATATGACATTCGACGACCGACGACAACTAGAACCTGAAACTCTGGCTTTGGAAAAAAAAGCTTAGTAATTTATCTCCAGGAAGTAGTTTTATTATAAGAGACACGTACCAAGAGCGAACAAAGGGTATGCGTAGAAGTAAGATCTGCCTTAAAATTACACATGTAAAACTGTGCTTTGCCCAATCACATATTGATATCTAACAATAGAACTGTCTTCTGATCTTCTAAAATCATTGTGATGCTGTGGAGATTTTTTTTCCTCTCAGCATAAAGCGTATCAGCAGTAGTTATTTAATATACTAGAAAAACACACAGAAAAAATCGACCTGCCTCAGGCGGGGAACGAACCCAGCATCTTCCGCAATCCGGGCGGCTGCGTTAACCACTACGCCACTGAGGCTTTGCCTTCGCTGTCGAAATTTGTCAGTTCTTGGTGCTTTTGTTTTTATGGTAAACATTGTTTCATCAAATCTTTGAAATTTGCACTTCTAAGATCCGAACGAAATATTTTTGCAAATATTTGACGCCCAGTTAAGATGAAACTACCTTACATTATGCAATAATTTTTGCGCTTAAAAACGACCTGCCTCAGGCGGGAATTATTTTCAGTGTGTTTTTTCTAGTATATAAAAATATTTTCATCCCACCACCTCGGAAAGTGTAATTTTGCGCTTCGAAATCTGGCTGGAAAATTCTATTTTATTCGCTTGAGCGGCAAAGTAGATTTGAATTTAGAACATCACATATAATGAGTACTCAATATAATTGTAAATTCAAAACGTCATTAAACCTATTTAATGTAACCTCTATGGTGCCAAATTTATGATTAGAATGAAGATTATTTTGTCATTTCCTCGCTGAGGTGGGATGAAAAGTTACGTATTGCACTCGAGTGGAAAGATTTTTCACCTTGTGCTCGTTTGTTTCCCTCGCTGACGCTCAGGATTCTAATTTAGAATCACTCGCTGCGCTCGTGATTCAACTTTAGAATCCTTCGCTTGCTCGGTCATCCAAATCGAGCACGCGGTTAAAAAGGAACTTTCCACTCTTGTATAATAAATAACTATTATACGCGTTTGTAAACGCAAAAATTATTCCATAGTAGTTATTTAAGTAAAATAATTATTTTAGTCAATATGGTGACGAGCTTTCTAGCGATGAAAAAGTACTCAACAAATTTCATATAATAGAGAACTTTTCCACAATCCGTGCGGCAGTGCAAATGGCGGTGGGCAGGACACAGTCATGTTACCGAGATTAGGCACAAGAATCGTCGAACGTCCGTCTTCAAAATGGACTGACTATATCACGAAGACGGTAGGTCAGCAGTAGTATGAGAGGGTGGCACAAGATCTGGGACTCTCCGAAGAGGTCATGAGGAGACTTTTACCCAGCTGGGTTGGAACAAGGTCTACGAAAAAAAGACGAACAAATGTATCGTAGCAAATGACTCCGTTGGGAAGTGGAGTCCAAATCTGAAGATGCAGCAGAGAGAATAAGCGTCACAATTGCCCACCTCATGTCTGAGCCGTAAGGTGCATTACACGCCTTTTTTGCCGTACCCAAGATTGTAAGAAGGTAAGGCATGGGTGCTGGCGGTGAATTCCATTTATTTATTTATTTATTTATAATAATTAAACGGGCTGAACCCAATTACATAATTATACATGGAATTAGAATTATTTTACTACAATTATTAATGTATACCTACATAGAATTAGAATTATTTATATCTACATGAAAGAAATTATCAAATAAAAAGTTAACAATAAAAAATTTAAACATTCTCACAAAAGGACAAACATGCAGGCAAAAGTGATTTCAACTGATCTTGTCAATCAATATATCCAGATCTGGATGCGCAACAAGGAGAGTGTTGAGGGCGGTATGCATACGACAAAGAGGAGATTTTGCATTTAAAGATTTTGCAACCGAGAAATTACTACTTTGGACACCTTCGCCAAGAAGGTACGTATCTAATGACGAATCAAAGAAAGAAAATCGAATTAATCAACATTGTCAAAAATAATAAAATTCCTTTAAGTTGAGCTATATCTACTATGAATAACTATTGCTAACAAGGGTCAAATATATCTGAAGTTCATCCGAAGTCATTACAATAAATTTGTTATAAATTTCTCTATGAAAGGGAAACTAACACCAACCAATGTTACTTTAGATATATCAGAAAGAGAAAGGGCGTGAAAACAGTTCCAGATAACAGTAATTACTCTCCCATTCTGATATACGTTAGGGCTGCCTACAACGCAGTATTTTTACTATCTTGTATACGTAGTAAATAGGAAGTCTTGTAATCGTCAAAAATTCGACCGCGAGATTTTGATGGATTTACACGTTTTGGACCTCCCTGAGTCCAAAAAACTCGTTTTTGGAATTATGTCTGTGTGTGTGTGTGTGTGTATGTCTGTGCGTTAGCACGATAACTCGAGTATGCTTTAACTTATTGCAACCAAATTTAACATGCATGTATAACATCAAATTATAAGGTTTCTATCAACTTTTGAGGCCTTGATCACGAAAGTTAAGCAATCAAGTGCGCGGTATTTACTCGGATGGGTAACCAATAAGGTTTGTATTAACTTTTGAGTCGTTTCCAGTAAACGAGAAAGTCCAGGGAAGACCACTCAGAAATAAAATATAGATGTCATTAACGTTTGACTACAATATTGCCCAAACGGTTTATGATGATAAGAGCTAAAGGAAGTGATAAAGAACGTTGCTAATTTTTGGTATAATAATAATAATAAGTGTTCACAAACCTCTAAGGTATGCGAATCACGTTGTCTAAATAACCTCATAAAAAGGACTAAACGATTAACAGCTATGATCTAGATTAGATATTATCTGACACATATGCATTATATATTTTGTTTATTATCAAGAAAAAATCTTGTAGACGAAAATAAAATTGTTATCATATTTGCAGAGATAACCCTAGAAAAGGTTGGCAAGATAAATGGCGTCTGGCAATTCGTATGAAAGGCTCCACGCCACGTCAGCCCGCATTCAAACTTCGGCGAAAAACTGGATAAACCTATGCTATTAACTGACGTTGCAGATCACACTATATGATATAGAACTAGAGACTAGCAATAGGGTAGATACATCAGGAAGCAGAATCTATTATGACACACTTCTAGGCCTCGGAATTTTATATACTAACTCGTAATAATACCAAAAGATCTAGTAAATGATTCTATTATATCTGATGGTAAGCGGAAGTGGGGATCAAATACAAAGATCACTATTATAAAAGAGAGAGTACACACCGCAAAACGACTACAAGTGGAATGAGATTCGCGACTTATTAATAAACGTAATTCTGGTTATTATAAAACTCTGTCTGACTAGCTACCATATAATTAAAGTCTGTCCAAATAGGTAGTATTTAGAGCAATGTGGAGTTTAGATATTTACTGATATTATAGCCAGCCCCTCAAAGGTATAATATCATAATAATCCAGGAGAAGGCCACTTCCATATTTGGTCAGGTAAGATGAAGGTAAAAAACTTCCCTGTAAAGTTAAAAAATCGCGAGTGGTCTCCCCTTGACTTTCTCGTATACCGGAAACGACTCAAAAGTTGAAAGAATTTTGATGTCAGACATGCATGTTAAATTTTGGTCACCCATCTGAGTACCGACCGCGCACTTGGTTGCTTAACTTATGTTATCGACAACTCAATAGTTGATAGAAACCTTTTATTTTGATGTCATAAATGCATGTTAAATTTGGTTGTAATAAGTTAAAGCATACTCGAGTTATCATGCTAACGCACAGACATAATAATTCAAAAACGGTATTTTTGGACTCAGGGAGGTCCAAAACGTATAAATCTGCCAAAATCTCGAGGCGAAGTTTTTGACGATCACAAGACTTCCTCTATACTACGTAAGTATACGAGAAAGTAAAAAAGTCCGAATTAAAGAAAATAAAAATTAGAAAATAATATATTTCAGAATATTTGGGTTTCCCGTTTGCCCGCTTCTGTAGCGTAGTTTGTAACTATATTAATAATATAACTGTAACTATAGTAACATAGCAATTAGTCTGTTAATCAAGGATTTCCACAAACTGACGATTTTGACACTCAAACATCATTGCGACTCTTCGCTGCCAAATTCCACCCAACCAGCTTCCATTTACTACTTACAAGGGCTAATTTATGCCACCCAGAACCGCTAATTCCTCTCTTCGTCCTTCACGACAATTACCTTAATGCATTCGACCTCGAAGACATTGTTCCTAATGTTTATCTTTGGACATTACGCGAAAAAGTCCCCTGTGTGATAAACAAGAAGACAAATACAAAGTAATCAGTTGTAGAGCCAGACGCTGTGGAAATTGCCAGCATTACTGTAACCAAGTTTTTAGTTGATGGAAGAGACAAATGATGGATAAATTAATAATGTAAAACCGCCTTCATAGTATCGTGGTTCGCTCACCGGTCTAAGATGCAGAGATCCAGGTTTCTCTATGAAGTTATCTTTATTACTGAGCCTGTACTTTCTCATTGTTCTTCCACTTCTTAAATATGGGGGCCATCAGCCCAACTATAACTATCAGCTTAAAGAGCCTGTAGTGTACATAGAATAAATATTTCAAGTGTGCGTGGATGGCCAAATCCGAAGCTATGAGGAGTAGCTAAAAGTACTCAAAGGAGTCTTGGGCACTATTTTGATAAAAAACCAAAACTGCATCATTGGATTTTTGAAAAATCAATAGTCCTAGCCACGCCCACTTTAAAAATTCACCCTTTATACATAGGAATGTATGATATTGAGTTCAATTTAGTAGATATTCTAGCCTTGCATAACACATTCTCCAGGGAGTACTTTATGTTCAATTCAGTTTGGTCTTGACTGGCTATCACCATCTTCTCAAAGTCTGTTGCCCATAATAGCGATAATAGCGTTGTTGTATTTTGTCATTTCAGCCTCTTTGTCATCAATTATATCATATAGTAGGATGAGGACCAGGAGACAAGAACTTAGACTGAGCATCTGAATCATCCTTGGCACCATTATGGGGGGCAGGGGAAAATGTCCTTTTTAGGTCCAGCAGAGCTTTGGACCTGGAAGACCGGCGGTCTGCTGTCCAGTATTAATGGCACACAGATGGCTTCCCAATGAAAAGCAAAAGCTTCGCGATCCCGAGTCGCTGTCGTAGTCTGCCTTAGCAGGATGCCCGGAGAGCATATTTAGTGGGCAGGTGGGGAACTCCTTTACCACTGAGTACCACATAACCCTGCAGTTGCATCGTTGCAGGGATGATGTGTAAATGCATTTGACCTCTCCGATAAAAAAAGGAAGTCAGACTACGAGGCTAATTAATTATATAAATTTGAAGTGACATGGGGACTGGGTAGACCTAGGCAAACGTTCTTTATCGACCGGATCGAAAATATTTTAAAGAAGGGTAAGGTCAAAATTACTTGATTAAAAATAGAAAGAAGTGGAAAGAAGTGACCTGTTGGCGCAGGCCACTTTGTGTTTAAAAAGAATATGTAAGACAGACGTTGTCATCATCCTTCTTTTATTGAAAAAACACGTATATTTTTCTATGAGTGGTTTTTATTCCTATTTATTATCATTGCACCGAGTATTTTAACATCTGGCGACCGTATAAAAGTAAAATACTTTATTTGTCGGTGTTTTTAAATCGGAATAAGTAATATTTCCACCAAAAATATGACGTCGGAAGAAATGTCAATCGAAGAGAAAAATTTCATGAAAGCGAAGGCCGATAGAACAAACACCAGGAAAATTTTCACTAAAACTGTAAAGTCAATCACAGAGGCGCTGAAAAAGGAACAGATAAGTGACATTATTTCAGTTCAGTATGAAAGTCTGTCGGAGAAGGCTAAACATTTGCATGCACTCGATCAGGTCGTCAAAGAGTGGTATTTAGAGCATAATTTGGATCTCGAGTCGGAGTACGAGGTGGCAGATGAGTACCAAAACGAATTTAGACTCTTGACACGGAAATATGAACGAGTTTTCAAAGAAGTACAGGCGAAGGCAGAGATGTCCGAAGTTCAGACTAAACGACAATTATTCAAGCTTCCACATTTAGAATTAGTGAAGTTCGAAGGCGACATCAAAACATGGATACCGTTCTGGGCACAGTTTTCAAAAGTCCACAGTGATGATTCGATTGACAACCATGATAAGTTTCAATATTTAGTTGCCGCCATCCCCAAGGGTACAACTGCTAGGGAATTGATTGATAGCTTTCCTCCATCGAAAGAGAACTACCCAATTGCCATTGAACACTTAAAGCAGCGTTTTGGTCGCGAAGACCTTTTGGTAAACGTGTATATTCGCGAATTACTAAAACTTATTCTTTCGCAGGCTAATAACAAATACGCGTTGCCGTTAAGTTCGTTGTACGACCAGTTGACGACTCAGCTTCGAGCTTTAGAAGCTATGGGACTAACTAGAGACAAGTTCGCTTTATTGTTATTTCCCTTGGTCGAGTCAGCATTGCCGTCGGAGACACTAAAGGCTTGGGAACGTTCACAGGCAGGTACTCAGGCTAAAACAGGTAACAATCTTGATAACATTTTATTGTTTTTGAAACAGGAAGTAGAAAGTAATCAACGAGTCTCGTTAGCTCATTCTACATTTGGTATTAAATGTATTCAATCGAATGACACTAATGAGGGAGACCTAACTCCTACGACTTCTATTTTCACGACGAGTGAGCAAAAGACTTCAAAACGCATAGAGAATTGCATTTGGTGCGACAAGGATTCACATTCGAGTAGTAATTGTGTTAAGGCTGTAGGTATGAGTCTTGAAGATAGGAAAAAAACACATCAAAAATATAAGAGGGTGTTCCAATTGTCTCAAGATAGGGCACAATGCGTTTAAATGCAAAGCTTTTATCAAATGTGTAGCTTGTCTTAAACGACACAATATTTTATTTTGCCCAGAAATAGGACAGATTAGTAAAAATAAAGTCGTGTCAAAATCCGACTCTGGTCGTAATGACAGCCAGCTAACATTGAGTAATTTTAAAAATGTCACTCTTTTACAGACGTTGTTGGTAAAAATTGTCTATAACAACAAAGGGTTGACAGTTCGCGCTCTCATTGATAGCGGCGCACAAAGGTCTTATGTAAAGCGCAGTGTAGTGCAATATCTCAACTTACCAATGATTGCCGAAGAGGAATTGGGGCATATAGTTTTTGGAGGTATTAAGACTAAAAAAGAACTGCATAGATTATATAATATTAATATTACTGATTTAAGGAAATCTATACAATTTAATATGAATGCTTATGATGAGGAGCGTATATGCGGTTATCTTCCTAGCGTGCATGAATATGAAATTTTAGAAGAACTGCGTAAGAATAATATTTATTTAACAGATGTAGGAAAATCCGATATGGATGTTAGCTTACTAATAGGGGCAGACTACTGTGGTTTGTTGTTGACAAATAGGGTGATACAGTTAAAAGACAAACTAACCGCCGTAGAGACGTTACTAGGTTGGACGTTACAAGGTGTTAAAAGTATATCAGATACCAGCTCCGCATTAACTGGTTTATTGGTAAGTGACGTCAATAATCTGTGGGAACTTGAACACTTAGGAATTCGTGATCCAGCGGAAACCAAGAGTAGACAACAAATTGAAGATGAGACATTGGTGAGGTTTGAAGGATCAGTCATAGTGAATCAAGAAGGCAGATATGAAGTGGGTTTGCCCTGGAAAGATAATGGATTTATAGATAATTCTCTGTCTAATAACTATGATCTGGCTTATAAGCGCTTGTTGTCTAACACCAAACGGTTGCTCCGTTACAATATTTACAACTCTTACGATGAAGTTTTTGTAGATTGGCTACGTCTCGGTATCATTGAAGAGGTACAAGAAGATGATGGTAGCGGTCATTACCTTTGTCATCATGCGGTAGTGAAGAATTCAAGTCTTACAACTAAGATAAGGCCAGTATTCGATGCGTCAGCACGGGACAAAGCTGGCAGGTCTCTTAATAGTTGCCTTGAAAAGGGTGTGAATTTATTAGAGCTCATTCCTAAACTGCTTATTCATTTTAGACTTCATACTGTTGGTGTGACAGCGGACATCGAGAAGGCGTTCTTACAGATCAGCATACAAGAGGAGGATCGGAAATATTTGAAGTTTCTTTGGTGGAAGGATGATGCGAAAAGCGACACTAAAACTTTTAGACACTGTCGAGTCGTTTTCGGTCTGACTTGTAGTCCCTTCCTACTCGGAGCTACAATTCGACATCATTTGTGTAACACGTCCATAAAACCATCTACTATTGTTAAGAAATTATTAAGCTCGTTTTACGTAGATAACTGTGTTACCAGTATGGAGTTGTGCGATGTCGATGACTTTGTAACAAATGCTAAATCTATTATGAATGATGGCAAATTTAATTTGAGAGAGTGGGTTATTTCACCTATGCCAGGCGTCTTATGTGAAAGAAGGAGCCTTTCAGTGCTTGGTTTACTCTGGGATACTCATGCGGATACGATTTCGTGCAATATAGATCTACCATCAGTAAGCAAGGATAAGTTAACGAAGCGAATGTTGTTATCTGTGGCTCAAAGAGTGTTCGACCCTATTGGGTTCACATCACCTACATCATTAGTTCCTAAGTTACTTCTACAAAAGGTTAGTACTTTAAAATTGAAATGGGATGACAGTTTGCCGGTAGAGATAGTGAAAGAGTTTGTAGAGTGGCTAACACACATTCATCTTTTGAGGGACTTCAGTATTCCTCGTAGACTAACAGTATATCCGATTGATTTGTGTCAGAAAAGCATTCATACCTTTTGTGACGCTAGCAAGAAATCTTTTGGTTGCTGTGTTTATTTGAGAGCGGAGCAAGATGGTCATGCCACTGTCAGGCTTGTATTAGCCAAGAGTAGAGTTGCACCATCGAAAGAGAAGGTAACGATTCCCCGCCTTGAATTAATCGGAGCTTTGGTTGCGTCAAGACTGTGCCAACAAGTCATTAAATCTTTAGATTTCACTTGTCCAGTTTACTATTGGTCCGATTCGATGGTAACATTGACTTGGATTAAAAGGGATATGCCATGGGCCACTTTCGTTCAGAATCGGGTCAAGGAAATTCGTGAAACTACAAACGTGGCAAGTTGGTTTTATGTTCCAGGCCACCTCAATCCAGCCGATCTACCATCCAGAGGCTGTGACGCTAGAGCACTTGTAAAGGCCCAATGGTTAGAAGGCCCTGAGTGGTTAAGACAGCCTAAGGAACAATGGCCAAATTTTGATTTTATAGAAGATAAAGAGGCCTTAAGTGAAATCAAGCGCCAAAAAGTATGTTTGAACGTTGCGGATATTTCTAGTACTTTTATTAATGATATTTTATATTTTTCAAAATATTCTAAGATTATTAGAATGGTTGCTTATGTTGTAAGATTTATTTACAATAGTCGATTGCGCGATAAAGGTAAAAGAAGAGCTGGAGTCATTTCGTATGAAGAATTTGAAGAGTCTGAAAAATTAATTTTAAAAATGATTCAACAGCAGAATTTAGAATTTATTTATAGCAGGAATTTCACAACTTTTGTTGATAATCAGAATATTATAAGATTGAAGACGAAGTTGTTGTTGTTGGATACTCCCCAGAGCATTAAGCTACCTATTGTTTTACCGAATAAAAGCATAATTGTTAAAAGATTAGTAGAAGAACGTCACATTGCACTGCAGCATGCAGGTTTTAATACTCTAATGGTGAATCTCCGTAATGATTTTTGGATTATAGGAGCACGTAAGCTTATAAAATCTGTGGTATATAGCTGTGTTATTTGCAAGCGATATAGCGGAACGCGGGCGTCAGCTCCTGTTGCACCATTACCAGTAGACCGTTTGGAGGCTTCTGCACCGTTTCAAGTTACTGGCGTGGACTTGGCAGGTCCACTTCTGTTGCGCGGTGGCTCAAAGGCCTGGGTGGTTCTATTTACGTGTGCAGTTTATAGGGCAATACATCTTGAACTAACGAATTCCTTGTCCACCGAAGCTTTTCTTTTGTGTTTCCGTCGGTTCATAGCTCGTAGAGGTCGCGTGCACACTGTGTACTCGGATCATGGTACAAATTTTGTAGGTACCAAGAATATGCTTGCCTCATTAGACTGGGAGAAAATACAACAGCAGTCGTCAATTGGTCGTATTAATTGGAAACTGAATGTTCCTTCGAGTCCTTGGTGGGGTGGTTTTTGGGAACGACTTATACGATCGGTCAAAGATATTCTACGTAAAATTTTAGGCAAATCGTGCGTAAATTATGATGAACTATTAACCATATTATGTGATTGTGAAGCTACAATTAACGCCCGTCCTTTGACCTACATAGGGGATGATAGTGGCAAAGAGTTAGCTCCCCTCACTCCTGCATGTTTTTTAAATCCGTTAGCTCACGCAGATGTTACTACAGATATAGACGAGATTGACAATAGAGCTCTCACTGCACGGTCACGTTATTTAAGTGAGTTAAGGTCACATTTTCGTCAACGTTTTAGAAGCGAGTACCTTACAACACTGATCCAGAGAGGCAAAGAAATTCGCGTGAACCTTAAGGTAGGGGATGTAGTTTTGATTGAAATCCCTGAAAAGCGTGTTAAATGGCCTTTGGGTAGGATCACCGAGATAAGACTCGGGAGGGATGGTAACCCTAGAACAGCGATAGTTCAAACTGCCTCTGGACTAAAGGCTCGTCCGTTTCAGAGGTTGTACCCCTTGGAGGTGTCAGCGACTGAAGTTAGCAGTTTGAATAAGAAGTAAAGTGTGTTTCGTTATTTTACTGTTTTTCACATTGATTTTTGTTTGTTAATTAGTGAATTTTGGTCTTTCTGTGTTGCGAGGATGTTGGCGCAGGCCACTTTGTGTTTAAAAAGAATATGTAAGACAGACGTTGTCATCATCCTTCTTTTATTGAAAAAACACGTATATTTTTCTATGAGTGGTTTTTATTCCTATTTATTATCATTGCACCGAGTATTTTAACATGACCTCTGCCTACCACAAATGGGAGAAAACGTGACTATGTACACATCTATTGAGTTCCATTTGGGTAGATATTCTCTTTGAGGATAAGTCCACGTATAGTAACGACTGTACTATATTTAGTTTTGTCTAACCCAGCAATCCTTCTAGTGTTTTTATGTCCTCAGTGCTCTCAGACGCTATGGAAATCAAGTCACGCGCGCTTCTAACGACTGTCTCATTAAACAAATTTAAGAGGCCATCACTTGTGACTGTGACTGTACCTGCCACTAATCTACTCTAATTGGTGTGGAGGAGACTAGTTTTCTTGTGATTCTTTAGCTGTAAAAATGATATAATAAATTCTAACAGAATCGTCGAAAAGATTGTAACAAAGCGAGAATTTTGTCTCTTTCAGCGCGGCGCAATGGATTGCGATGCAATTTACGACACTTTAACGTTATGTCGCCCAAAAAAGACCGGTCATAAGTGGCTGCAAAATATTTGTCTTTAAAATTTTACCGACTAGTGCTTTGAGACTTGACTGCTGTTCTTTAAGGTCTCTAAACTCTAATTCGAGGAGAGATCCGCCGACTAGAATTTGCCTTCCGAAGTTTATCTTACAGGCTTAGTGATCCACCAAGGTCCACACCTTGTACATCATCAAGATCTTGAATACGCGGAGACCCTTTATTTACGGCCACAACCAATTGTCAATCATAAAAGGAGAATTTTACGTACCTTTCACTGTGAACTAGGGAAAAATTTACGGGGTGAGCCATGGCTGTGCATCTAAACATTCAAGGGGGAGCATTCGAAATATATGTCACATAGAATAGAATAGAAATAAATTTTATTGCACATATACATAAAATTAGTGCATTTTATAACATTTTAAGTGTAATGCACAAAGGACGGCCTTATCGCTAAAAGCGATCTCTTCCAGGCAACCTGAAATATAATGAACTTTAAAAACGAAAATACTTGAAATTGAACATGTCCTGACACAAAATCGGAACTAGTCGTAAGGAGGATTCCTTACGACTCTAATTTAACTATACAAGGCACATGATCGCACAGTTATCAAAAAAAAAATACCTAAAACAATATATTTTTATCAACACCATTGCTCGTAATTGGTATGTAACTACACCAATTTTAGTTTCACAATGTATCATATTACCAACTTATAATATCTTTCGAATTTCAAATTCGATTACCGCACAGTTTGGTAATCAAAAGTTAATAGTTTCATAAAAAAAAGTCACGCTTTTATTTATAAGAAAACAAAATAGGAACCAAAGAGAATTTATATGCAAAATGCTGAAACATTTTTGTAAATTAAATAAGTTTGGCGTTTAGGTGTTTAAAGATATAAGTTATAAAAAACTTATTTAAAATTACAACTATTTTTTATTTTATTTTATTTTATTAAATTAGGACAGCTAATGGTACATACAATAAACTTTAAAAAATATATAAAAAAACACTATAAAAACAAAATTAAAAGTATTACCTTTGAAGGCAGCCACAACATGCTTATGATTAAAGGTTAATGACAGTAATTAGGGAGGGAAAAAACTATTTAGGAGAAACTAACTTAATAAATAACTTAAATAATAGGTTTTTGTATTTGTACAGCGATGACTGAAAACAATCAAATAAAACCTTCTACCTTTAAAGGTATATTACAATTAACTATCTTCAGCCATCGCTGATAACACTAATGATTTGAAAGTATTGAAATTATGGTGAAACAAGTCTGCAGATTTACCGTACCGATTATAATTTCTACTGATTCTACTGACTGGGGCAAATAGTTTTAAGTTTGTTCTACAGGTAGGTGGTTTCAATAAATTTATAGGATGTCGTGGAATGCGACGTGGAACATTTAGACTAAAACTGTTGAGTAATTGTGGGCAATTTATGGAATTTCGGAAAACTTTGTAAAGGAAACACATGTCATGGAGAGGTCTTCTGTTTAAAAGGCTCTCAATTTTAAAAAACTCTAACCTTCTGTCATATGTATCTAGTTTCCATTTATCCGGGCTATACCATGCCAAATGTCTTAAAAAGCGTTTTTGCAGGCGTTCAATGCGAAGCTGGTGTGTTTTGTATTGAGGCGACCAAAGAGTTGAGCAGTATTCTAGAGTACTTCCAACGTATGCATTATAAATTACAATTTTAGTGGACGGTTTTTTAAAACATTTAGCATTTCTCAAAACAAAACCCAATGCCCTACTCGCCCTATGAATGATATTGTCCAAATGAATGTTAAAAGTAAGTTTAGAGTCAAAAAATACACCTAGATCTTTAATTTCATTGACTTCTTGAAGAGAATTTCCGGCTATGCAATATGAGGATGATATTTTATTAATTTTACGAGTGAATTTAATATGTAGACATTTTTCGTAATTTAAGGTCATTCTATTATTTATACACCATTTTTCAATGGCATTTAAATCTTCTTGTAGGTTGGCAATATCCGAATTATTTCTAACAACATGACAAATTTTAAGATCATCTGCAAATAAATAATAACTACTATATTTTAAAACTAATGATATGTCATTCACAAATAGGTTGAAAAGCCAGGGACCCAGGTGCGAACCTTGAGGCACGCCCGAAGAAGCAATATAAGGGACAGATTTAAAACCCTTTACTACTACATGTTGTTGTAGAACTATTAAATAGAAGTCATACATAAATATTAAAATAATATATTTATTTTGTAAAAATTATTAAATTTGCTGTTTTGGCTGTATAAGCGTCGGTACCTTAGTCTTTCGCGCACAAAGCCGTCAATGAAAAGTAAAAGCGCGCCATTTTTCAATTTTCAGTACTATTTTGCAAGTAGATATTTTGCATTATGTATTAATTACTCGCAATGGTGTTGAAAAACGTCGTATAACACTCGTGAGCAGTTAAAAATTACATTCTCGGCTGAATATTAAGCACTCGCTGCGCTCGTGCTCAATGTCAGCCTCGAACGTAATTTTCAACATTACTCACTTGTATTATAATGTACTATTCCCTACTAACTGTCTGACCACTAGTTTGTCATAAAATAATAACAAAGTGTCGGCCGCTTTTTCCATAAATATTAACGAACTGAAAGTTCAATTTTCATTTTGAAATATTGTAGCCTGTCCGTGGCCATCAGTTAAAATTTCAGACTCGCGAACAACTTTCGGACGAGTTTTGGACAAGTTTGAGCTGAGGAACGCTAATGAATAAAATATGGATAATTCTTGTTTCTTGTTTTTCTGTTAATTGCGTTTTCTGAACAGTATTAGCTAGTGTTTAAAGTAATGGCAAATTGCCCATGTATATTTTGAACTTTTTATCCCACAGTGAGGGGGAGTTAAATCCTGAAAAATGAGATACCACAGAATTTACCAACCATTTTGCGGTGCAGTGTGATATCCGCCTTAGCCAATTCGCTTAGTTCACGAGAACTGAGTTTAACACGAGTAAGTGCTAACTGTACGGATTAGTTCACACAGAGATGCAAGGTGGCACGTTGAGGTGCGTACTTTTTTTGAATATGATCAATATAATATTGTTTATAATAACCTAGTTATACAAAAATCACACATTTGTCTAATTGGTCTCGAGACGCCTAGGCGGCATTCATAATGCCGTAAGGCAACGTGCACTGGCCCTAAATATAATAGCATAGCTGAACTCAAACTTAGAACTGTATCTTAAATTTACCAGAAGGCCTTGTTCCGAGAACAGACCAGAAACAGCAAGTTGGTTCCTCTCTTTACATGAACTGAGCAAGGTTACATCGAAGGCATCGAAGGTCGAAGAATAGTAAGAGGTTGCTAACCTGTCACCTAAAATAAGAGAATAAGTATTTAAGTTCTTATTTATAAAACAGCTGAAAACATAACATTTATTTTTACCGAAATTAAAGTACAATTTCCCTTTTTAGCTAATCTAATAGATACCTTGTCATTGTACGAAAATGTAGACGTTTCCGAAACAAAAATAAACGAATTGCGACGACAAAATTACTGATCTTATTTAATGTTACATTCTCGGCGAGTACACAGCAATGTCTAATGAAGTGGCAAAATAATGAAGTTCCTCTAATCAGGAAACGGCAATATAAATAAGAGATCAAAGAATTGAAATTTGAAACTTGTGAGCAATTTAGGTACCTTATTATATAAATTGTCGTTCGTGTATTGAACGAATAAGGTCCCTTTTCTTTGGGCATAAAATTACGGTACATAACATTTTGTCCTTTTTAGGATCAACTTCAGATGTTTTCCACACATGGATAAATCTAACTTTTATTCGAAGAGATCAAATGTATTTAAGCATCCATCATCCCTGCAGTACGATGCAACTGGGTATTTGTGACTCAAGTTAAAAGAGTTCCACACTATCCACTGAGCATTCTCTCCAAGCGTTCTGCTAAGGCAAACTACGTCAGCAACCCAGGATCGCGAACTTTCATTACTTTCGCCGGGAAGCCTTCTATGCCCACCCTTTCAGGCCCAAGCGGTGCATCGTTCAATCGCCGGTCTTAGAGACCGGCCACCACCGAGCAGAAGCCTCCTTTTCCTATATCCCCACAGCGATGCCAAGGGCGGCTTGGATGAGACTCAGTGGAGTTTTAGTTCTGTGTCTAAGCCATCTGTCCTAAAGCCGCAGCTATCCGCGGCACTGGTCCCATTATCTGTCAATGGGTCCAGCTATGACGAGTTAGCACCAGGCACTTGCTTCAACAGGGCAGCGCTGCCCCTCATCCGCGCGGAAAACCAAACCAGAGATCACCAGGCTATCGGCCGCCCAACCCACGACCCAAGATCCGCTGGCCCTGAAAAGAGTCCTCCCGTGTTCGTCAGCCGTCTGTCCAGGATGCATGGTGGAGAGTTCTCAACATATAGATAAAAAACTACCTAACTATCTAATAATAATACCAAAGAGTGCACAAATACGTTGAGTTACCAAACCAATTGACAAAAATGACTACATGACCCGGCACTCACACGGTGCATCCATGGCATACTAAGAGTTTTCGTCTTGTTGGATGTGACTGGGTTCGCCACATCTTCAGCGAAAAGGGAAGACCTTCCGCCAAGCTAATGTTTTCTCATGGACCGCGGCCTAACTGTACATCGTCGGAACTTGTATACCTATATACTGATGTACCTCGGAAACTTCGTAAGCGTGATTTAGGCTTGCATTACGTATCGTGACGTTTCTGCGTCGCGTCTCGGGCTCCGCGTTTACATTCGTACTTTTTGATGATCAACCGTTTCTCGGTTACTCGACCTAATTGTCTATGTAGCGCTGTGACGTAGCCGCTACAGTGTCATCCACAATAATGATTGACAAATTCATAGATAATAACGTAGTTCATCTTTCACACCTTAATCCCAATTTATGTGGAGTCGGTGCAGTATGGCATAAGATTTTTACGGCCAGGCAGCAGTTAAGCACCTGACCCCAACCCTCCTTGGGAAGGTCTGCTATATTTTGACAGCACCAAAGTTGCTGGTATGCCGAAGCATTTTGAAAAATTTTCGGTTCCTCATCCAAGTACCGACCTCATACTCGGTAGCTTAGCTTTCATGTTCGTTACAAAGAATACACGACCGTGGTGCCATTGGCATTATCAACCTCACCCTATTCATCATAACAGCCTTTATATTATTGGACCCACTACTGGGACACAAGGCCTGGTCTCATCTCAATCACACATCAAGGGCTTGCCCAATGCGGGGTATATTGGTGATCAATGCCCCTTTACCCCTTTCCATTAGTCGCCTTCTACGACACCCATTATTCCATATTTCACAAGTAAACTTGATGTGAACAAACATTTATCAAAAGAAATACAGTTTATTTTTAAGATAAAAGTGACCTTTTCCTATGATCTCTAATTCGAGCGTGGGAGGTGCTCATCCATCATGTGTGGCCCAAGAAAATAATATAAATACACAGAGAACTATATACTTTAGTGTCCGTTTAATGTGTCACAGAAACCGATCCCACCTGCCTGCGTGTTCGGCTACCAACGCTTCAAAAATCATTTTCGTTTCCCATACTCGGAGAGTTGCGTTTATTTGATCTGAGTATTGGTTGGAAGACGCTAATTCCCAACACTCCGGCCGTAAAAAACTCATAGTAATTGCGTCTTTCCCTAGAGCTGGAATGAATTTTAAAAATAGAACTGTATTAAGTTAATGAGTACCATGTCATTAGAAGGTAATCATGTTGAGTAGTACGAATCTGTTGATGTGCGTTTAGGACATCTTACACGTTGCTTATACATGCAGAGTGGGGCAAGTTTCATTGAGGTATCTTAATATCATGAATTTTGAAATATAATTACCGAGTGAGTCAAAATGACGCATGATTATCTTTTAAGTGATTTTTAAGATTCATATAAAACATGTATTGTGACTGATTTGAACATAATTGTATGTTCCTATTTTGTGTATTAAATCTACGAGGGTGGATTGAAAAGTTCTCGGCCTAGTCAATAAAATAAAGTACAATCCATACAAATTTATTTTTATTTTTCGACGTGATCTCCATCTAACTCAATGCATTTCTTCCATCTGTTTTCTAAAGCGTCTATACCTGTTTTAAAAAAACATTCCTGAAGCTCTTCCAAATTTTGACTAACTGCAGCTTTAACCTCTTCATTTAATGAAAATTTCTGGCCACCGAGGTGTTTTTTAGGTTTGGAAACAGGTGAAAGTCAGAGGGAGCCAAACCAAGTGAATAAGCCGAGTGGGGCAACAATTCAAAACCACAATCGTGAATTGGAGCCATAGTCTCAACAGACGTGTGAACGTGAGCATTGTCCTGATGAAACAACACTGTTTTGCTCAGTTATCCTGGGCGTTTTTTTTTAATTTCTTCACGTAAACGGCGTAAAAGAGTGCAGTAGTACGCTGACTTAATGATTTCCCAATTCGGGAGGTAGTCCACCACGATGACGCCATTCGCATCCCAAAAGACGGATGCCATTACCTTTCCAGCTGAAAAAATTGCTTTCGCTTTTTTTGGGGTCGGTTCACCAGATTTTTCCATTGTTTGGATTGTTGTTTCGATTCTAGAGTATAGTGGTGAACCCAGGTTTCATCCATTGTTACAAACCTATTCACAAAATCTTGCCGATCAGTTTCAAACATCACCAAGCAGTCGCGAGAAATCGTGAGTCGAATTCGCTTTTGTTCAACTGAAAGCAACCTGGCGACCCACCTAGCAGAAACCTTAGAAAATCCAAGTTCGTGCACAATGATGTTTTGTGTTCGTTCATATGAGATGCCCAAAGTCTCAGCAAAATCCCTGATAGTCAATCTGCGGTTTTCCAATATGAAATCACACACTACCGATGTTTTCTCTAGTCGTAGATGTCAAAGGCCGGCCGGAGCGAGGGTCATCTTCGATGCTCTCTCGACCACGTTTGAATTCCGCAACCCACTTTTTCACAGTGCTATACGACGGGGCAGATTCCCCTAATGTTGTTGTCATGTCAATATGGATCTCTTGTGGTGTTAATTTTTTTTTACACAAATATTTGATGACCACGCATTGTTAAATTTTCTACATTTTCCAAAAACGTTGCGTTTCGTCTCTCTCAACTCGCTCTTACTCAAAAACTACGAAACCCACAAAGAAGAAATTCACCATCGTGATAGCCAAAAAACAAACGAATTCAAAGAGGCTAGTATCATATAAATACCATCACTATTTATATGTCAGGCCGAGAACTTTTCAATCCACCCTCGTATAATAATATATTTCGAAGTTTTGTAGATTTCTGAAGAATTTTTAAGTTTTTGATCTTTTTTCTATGTTGAAAATAAATATAAAAATAATTCTAATGGTATTTATTATGTTATTAGTATATAAACGTAATAACGGTAAGGAACATTCAAATCAATAAATAAAACATCACATTAGACCGTAAAACTTAAAACTCGTGCGTCAATTTTACGCATGACTGTCTTTAGCGTACAACAACATATCATTATCTTTCTAGGGTTAACAAACAGAGGAGTAGAGTTTACGTTGTCAACGTCAACTTTAAAAGATTTAATTGCTTTCCTTTTCTCCGTAGTCATAATTTTTTTAACTTTTTGCTTCTTAGCGATTATAAAGCAATTTAGAAGTTGATCGTTGTTCATAGGTGTGTGCAAGTTTCCTCACGATATTTTCCTTCATCGTAAAAGCCGCTAAGTTGTTTTAATTTCGTGCTACAAAAGTTGTTGCTTCATGCAAAATACTCGATACTACAAATTAAGCTATTGTTACTCGCATCCGAGTAAAGCCACTATCGGACATTATTGGAATGAATCCAAGTTTTAATTATTCTGCGTTGCAATTTCAAACCGTGCGCATTACTTTTGACATAGTTAATGAGCTATCAGTAGGAAACGATATTTCGCAAATTGTATAGCTTTAGGAGGAATGGTGTCGCATCTTTTGGTGTAATGGAGTTACATACAAAATAACAAGAACCGCAAATTTATAAATTTTCAAGGAAACTTATAAACTTTCGTAGGATTCTAAACTAGAGATAAATTGTATTATTTTCGTAAATGTATCAACTCGTGATCTCTAATCGTGAGTTCGGTAAAATTATCAACTTACCAAACTCACGCGTAAAATAATAAGTAAGCAATAACCAAACGTCATGTGTGCTCTGATTGGTTGAATAAGTCACGTGGTCGCTCACCATCCTCTCCACCGCCATTGTTCGCCACGGAACATCAACAAACCGGTTGCTCGTGTGTTTTTGTGAAGTTTTTAATGTTGTAACTGTGTTAATAGTTTTAACACAGTTACAACAAACTGTGAAAACCGTTTTTTTTGGCAAATTTGGTTTTACCTAAGTCTCTGGACACAAGCATTGCCACTGTCAACATCGACCAATCAGAGAGCAGTGTGTTATTTATTTATAGTGACAAACAAACAGAAGCCAACACTAAAAACAGATGTCACTTCAAATCAACTCTTCGGGCCAGGTTTTATTTCTTTTTAAATAACATAGGTAAGAAAAAAAGTTTCAAACACTGTAATCTTACTACGGAAAAAAAGGAATGAAATCGATTGAATTCGGGGTTGCTAGGTATTATTGACTCCTTTTTTGTCGGGGAGGTCAAATGCATTTACGCATCGTCCCGCGGGGTGGTGCCAACTGCAGGGCACATGTGGGACTCAAGGTAAAGGCGTTCCTTCCATACCCACTAAACATCCTCCCCGGCCTGACCTTCAGTGCGCCATTACGGGATGGCTCGGGATCTGCGCACGTGAGCGCAATCACACCGAGACCGTCCCAACGCTGCCCGTCTAGGCACTCCTTGTGCACCAATTAGTAGCCAGCAACCCACAGGGACTACCGACTAACGCCAGCCCCCGGGGGCCGCTGGCCGACGCCGGCCTTATAGGCCGCCTCCTCACCGACGGCTGCTCGACCTGGCGCGTCCTCCTGACGAGGACACCGGGAGCAGCCATTGGACTGCACGCAGATGACTTAGGGCGCGGTCATAGCCCTGAAAAGGGCCGTCCAAAACTAGCCGTGGTAGGAAAACAAAAACAACTCGACGATGGCATGTGACTTCGAATGCCAAGGGGACACACTTGACTTCAAAAGCCACACACCCGCCGACAAAGTTTCCCCACCACGTTACCAGGGTCCGCCACGAGGAGGCTTCCGGACGTGGACCCCAAGCTCCATCCCGCCTAATGGAGAGCGGAAGTACAGAGTAAAGAGTAATTTGCTTTGTGCGGAAGTGAAGTCCAAATCCAAAGAGAGTTAATTAAATTTTGTTAAAGCAACAATATATTATAAGATCTCAAGAAACATTAAACTATTTTGTATGTTTACTGTTGTTGTTATTGTTGGGTATTTTTATACTTCATCAGAGTTGAATTTCCTTGAAGTAAACAAGAACAATTCGATACCACTTTCATATATCCTTACGTAGTAATATGTCAAAGTGCCAAGAGTAACGAGGTTAATAAAAATATTGGTTCCTTATTGTCAGGTTCAGCTAATAAATAATACTTGATTCCCTTTGACAGAACACTCGTAATATCAAACTTTTATGTTAACCTGTTAAAGCAAAATTCTCAAATGAAACATAATATTTCAGAAATAATAAGTATACTAAAGGTTTTGGGCAAATTCTTTATTTGAAAGTTAGAATATGATAGTAAATACTAAGTAGATAGACATGTGTTAAGAATACACTATCTCCAAAGATTGTACTAACCTGGTCACATAAATTGATAAAAAATAAACAACAATGGACATGTACAAAAGGTGAGCTTATCTCTAGCAGAGATATCTTCCAGCCAAGCCTAGCGTTTGTTTAAAACATTATTAGATTAGTGTACATGTCACAGAGGGATCGTTTAACACACCGCATTACAAAACGGCGCGGCAGATTGAACTGTGTGAGAATTGTTAACCAAATAGAACTATTTGTTGATAAATTCGTAGTAGAAACTATCTAGTCTGTACAATAGAATGGAGATCACTTATTATTCGGAAGTTCAAAGTTTTTTTTTCTTATTGCAAGAATATTACCATGTTTTCAAACACGCTTCGCGTGAAACATTCCCTACTGCCTGCAGCTGACTAATTCGCTGTAACTTTAGGAATAAATCGTCTCTGGCTGAAAATCGCAATGATTTCGATAGGTATCTGTAATCTATACCGATATCTGTTGGGAATATGTACTGTATTACTGAGCGGCTTATATCTATATTGCTATTTGTATGCAAAAAATTTCACTTGCTCCCGCTTGAGTTGCGTCGTGAAGTTAATGACCTGACGCTTTTGCTAAAAATAGCATCAAGTTCTGTTGATTGTCCGCAACTGTTATCACAACTATCTCTCAGGGCACCTTTAATGTCATAGGTACAGATTTTAGACAGGCTAAACCTACCAAAAGTTAATACAAACTACTGGCAGAATACGTTTATGTGGCAAGCGTGTAGCACTTTCAATCGTTTGTGCAGGGATCACGACTTGGATCTGTTTAATACGAGTGTGGGGGTGGCGAGAAATGCAATAAGTAGGCAATTTTTTGGTCGAGATAGAAACTAAATGTTACAGAATGGCATGAAATGAATATTCCTCTATTGTAACGTTTTGTGTTGTACCTTATGTAACGTTTCGTAACTCATGTTTTGGTGCATTATTGTAATATGCCGTACTGTTTCTACCTAACTAAAGTATTTCAAGATGTGAAAATTGTTAAAATGAGTTATCCTAGTTTTACTAGTGGGGACCTCTAATTGGCCTCAGTTGTTACTAATATGTCTTTTTAGTTTATAAGCTGTTGGTCTTCCTAAAATAAAATAAATAAATATTACATTAGAGTAGAAAGAAAAACATGTTATGGGACAAGAGATTAAATTGCCCTTTTAGTATTGCGAGAACTCAATAAACGTTGTTTGTCGTATTACAGTAAAACATTTAAGATGGAATTGTAGAGGGCATAATAAGCTTAAAGACGTAATGCGCCTTTGACCCAAAACTGTTTTATTTAGGTGGGTCGTCCACTCTAATACTCAGTTGTCTCAGCTGAATTCACGTTAATTGGAGATAGTAATTTAAGTTGTGAGGAGGTGGGTTGCGCCGATTGTGCGGTCGGTTGTGCGTTTTTCATAATGATCAAAGAACTAAGGTACTAAATGCGTGCTTGCTAATCAAATGGGTAAAAAAAAGTCTCAATTCGATTTTATCCGTGCTTCGGATACGTCAAGCGAAACAATTCCGTCAGAGTCCAGAAATAGCAATTGGTAAGGACTAAGAAAACTAAGATGATTTAACTAGTGTCGATCAAGCATCCAACGCTACATTTCAGGAATAATGTTTGCGTTTACAAACGCGTAAACAGTTTAAAAACTAGTAAAAAAAACACTGAAAAAAATGGAGCTGCCCCAGGCGGGAACGGAACCAAGCATATTCCGCATTCCAGGTGGCTGCGTTAACCAGTACGCCACCAGGGCACTGCTTTCGCTGTCGAAATTTGTCAGTGCTTGGTGCTTAAGTTTTTGTGGTAAACATTGTTTCATCAAATCTTTGAAATTTGCTCTTCTAAGATCAGAACGAAATATTTTTGCAACAGCGAAAGCAGTGTCCTGGTGGCGTAGTGATTAACGCAGCTACCCGGATTGCGGAAGATGCTGGGTTCGATTCCCGCCTAGGGCAGGTCAATTTTTTTCAGTATATTTTTTTCTAGTTTTACATCTACATACCGCTGTGCATCATTAAAATACTGATTTCGCAGTCATAATATTAATATGCAAATACGCGCAGTTGTCATTGCTGTCGTTGTCATGCTTTGTAGTCCTCTGTAGATTATCGATGACTAGATCCAGGAGTAGCAGCCTTGTAGCAACGTAACATCTATGTAACGGTTGCTAAATGTGGAGATGATAAAAACGAATAAAAAAGAATTGAACTTTTTTTTATAAGGTGGACCGAAGGTAAAGATCTGGTAAAAGCTGAAGCCGCTGGATGCGGGCAGCGTAGGACTGCATAGTCGAGTTGGAAATCCTTGGGGGAGGCCACAACTAGTCACACACGGAATCTGAGACCTCTTATAATAAAAAAGAACACTTGCTCTTGCGACGAATGTAACTAGGGTACTGAAGGGACGTACCCCACCTTCCCCATATCACGGAAATTAATCGCATGAATAATAATTTTCAATTGCATTAATAATAATATATTTTTTACGCTCACATCTATCACGGAAATTCTCTATTGTTTAAATAAATTCTTTATAGTACCAAATTAGTAAAATAAGTGTGCTTTATTTATTTATTTATTTATTTATTTATTTATTCAAGGAAGACTATTGACTACAATACAGTATTAAAAAAAAAAATATAAATACAAAAAGTCTGTGAAAGTCTCCTACCACACATAGAAATATTATATAATAAAAAACGGAGACAGTTAATAGAACAAAATTTAAAAATAAATAGGACACTGTCGCTACAAAAATGTTATATAAAACTACATCATCACTACATCGCACATTTTATATTAGGTTGGGGAAAAAGTCTTTTCGCATTATCGTATGTATAAACTTGTAATAAAATCTCTTTGGCTATACTATTTGTATCTGGCTGGTTTTGGTATCATTGAAAGTTTAAATTTTAAAGAACATAATTCCAAATTCAAATTAGGAAAATGTGTGATTTTCATTTGTTTTTCGTACCGCCAAGATGACGAAATTCGATACATCTCTACATTCGATAATCTAATGAAGAAATTCGATACATTTTAAAATTTTACTACAAAAAAGGTAAAAATGCAATGCAAGCCGCGAAAAAAATTTGCGATGTTTAGGACCTAGTGCAGTGTCTGTGAGAGTAGCACAAATTTGGTTTAAGCGTTTTCAATCCGGAAATTTTGATGTCAAAGGTGCACGTCGCTCTGGTCGCCCTATTACAGATAAAATGGATGCCATTTTTGAAAAAGTGGAGCAAGATCGGCATGTCAGTAGTTACGACGTAGCTGAAGAATTTGGACTCACAGACCTTCTTTTTTGACTAATTTTGCAGGATGACCTCTGCGTCACTGGGGTTTTTGGTGAAGGCGAGGACCTAGGTGGGTCCTTTAGCCTGTAAGTCAAATCACCCTAGAGAAGATTCCTGACCGGTGCGCATCTTCCTCGGGGAAGTCTGCTCCGATTAAGGTCTCTAAGGCGTTCGAGTCCGTGACCGCTAGAAGTTTAAGAATGTTTGCGGCATCATCATTCCAAGTATACAAAAGACAGATTTGTAACACCTCTTTCTAATATGCCCCCAAATTGAATCCGGCAATACGGGCCATGTTTTGCAAAAAGAAATTTGAATTTAGATATCCCAACTTTTATTTGAAACATCTCGTAACTTAAAGCAGTTCTTGCGTATTCAAATACACGGCCACCCCACTCCGAGCTCGCTAACTTTTCAATTAATCTTATCTTTAAACCGAAACGTGGTTCAAATAAATTTAGCAACATCCTCCCATTTCCCGTCATCAGATGAAATTGCGCACGAACTGTTTTGGTTGCTACTTTTAATTGAATTTTCTAGGTTTTTTCCATCGTAAATAAGATGTGGCTTGTACGGAGAATGTTCAAAGAGTTTTTGGACCTCGGTGTCAGTTTTATGTAAACACGGCATGAATCGAGTTCAGTCTTCAGATGAAAGCACGTTTCATGATGCTTCTACAATGTTCTTCGTGGGTAGATTAAAAACAAAATTACTGAAAGTGTAACATTTTGTATTTAATATTGTCACCAATTTAAGTGATATTATAAGAGTGATTATCGCCTGTGTTCTGTGATTAACGCACATTTTTTTGAAACAAGATCTTATGTACAGGAAACGCGTTATAACAATTAAAATTATTTTTAAATGAAACAAAAACTGCCTTCAGGGCTAAAAATGGAGAAATAAAAATTTCATTTTTTTTTTAAATGAAAATGCTTACTTTGTTTTTTGAGGTCGCCAAACAGCGTGTATTTATTTATTTATAAGCAAACTTAACAGCATATCGTTTTACATTAGAATTACATATAAAAATCTTGAACAGCCAATTACAAAGTTTGTCAAATTAAATTACAAATTTTGTTGACGTAGATATTAAAAGACATACAGAATTTCGGTTCGCTATTAATACAATTTAATAAAAAAAAGGATTTTATTTGTGTGTCAATGTGAGCGTGTGTGGAGGGTGTCAGTTGTGTGGGCAGCTCTGTTTCTTGGGTCGTATCCTCAAATGTAGGCAGTTGACTCAAGACGCCCCTTATAAAAAGATTGCGATTCGAAAAGAAAATATCAAATTTCACGATAACGCTATAACGCTCCTCAAAGGTGTGTACAATTCTGTGCAAAACAGAATGGCTAGCATAATTGGAACGGACCCGGCCAGTATAGAACACCTTCGGGTGCCTAGTACGGAATGTAAATCAGTGCAGCTAAAACCGCAGATGGTTCACTAACAAAACAGAACAGAAATGCGAAATCAGAACAATCGACAGAACAGCTAGTTCAAAAACTTGGGAGTAAGCTATGGCTATGTTAATGCCGCCACGAACGTGTGTTCCAACTGAATATTCATGGGATGTCGTCCATAGAACATACGACCAGACATACCGTTAGCTTTATCGGTCTTCAATTTCTGCAGGCGATTAAGTGGTTTGCTTAAATCTTTTCTGTTCTGACTTCGGAACTAAATACTTTACTATATTAGAAATCAAATTAAAACTTTTCAGACATTTTCACTATTAAATAAAATGTATTTTTTAAATAATTATAAATATTTTAAGAGTTCCATACAGGTAAAAGTGGAGTCCTTATATAATCACTTCATTGTCAAGAAGCCGTTCCCAGTAACGAGTGGAGGTATCAAGTTGAAACTAACATCAAATAAGTACTCAAGTCAGCAATTACTTAGTGCTGTCAAAATTTAACAAATACATCAACACAATTAACAGAAACGGTTTTTCGAAAGCAATTTTTAATTATAAGGATCACCACACATGCATGACGAATTTTGTATGCGTGTATATGATTGCCGATAAACCGCACCGCGTCTCTGCAGAGCAACGCACATCGGACGCAACGCGGCATGCGTTGTGCAGTGCACTTAAAATGAAAGAATTACTTTTCCAATTAATGTGTTCAATATTTAAGAAAACGTTTGCCTTAAGTGGGTGCACGGCGCGAGCACCCGCTGCGGACACCTGTGGCGGGCTGTTTCATGCCATCTCCATAGAGCAGCGCTACGTCACCCGTCGAACGCGACGCGGACACCCACTTAACGCAGCGCACGGCCTTATATAAGCAAATAGATTTGAAATTTGTTACATTGCAACACCTGGCTATTACCGAAATGTGTGCTGTGATAAAAAATAAGTGAACATAATTAAAATAAATAATATGTAGTTCCATTAAATTACGACACAAAAGAAAAATGTGATACAACGCCTTATGGCACGCTCTTTTCAGCATCATGGCACTTTTCAAAATTAAAAATACAAAAGTATATTAGTTCTGATTAATTGAATAACTGACGGGAAATCTCCAGGTGAAGAAGCCTGGCTAGCTACCAACATCAAATAAAAACCTGTCGCCAAAATAATAACGTTCACAGTATTATTGTATTTCGACAGTATGACAAGACAGTCCAGTGCCTCGACTGAAAGTGAAGCACACTTCCATCTTATATTAACATCACTGACAATTACGCTCGTTGTGAAAGGCCTAAAAAATTAATATACATTTATTAAGTGTGTCAAGAACAAAAAAAAACTTTCAAATCTGTTGTAGACACTGCATTGTAAGATACCCCTACAAACCTGACATTAAAGAAAAAACATTGATATTTTTGAATAGTGGAGAAATAAGTAATTATGTCGTTTTTGATATAATAAATATTTTGCAAAAATTTATTTTTGAAAATTTTCTTAATTTTTTTTCATATCTAAGTATTGTTTGATATTATATAACTTTATTTTAAGAATGTACCGAATGTCATTAACAGTTTGTATTTCAACTCTGATAAGATCGCTTCAAAATAAGCGTATTTAAGACTATGTCCACTGAAATGTACACTAGGAGCGAAGGGAATTCAATAACCATTGAATCTTGCACATATCCAAATACGACCCATTTTCCTGTCCACTTAAGCTCTGAAGAACTTACTGAGTAAGTGGTAATATCGATATGACTATGGTCTTATGTAGGGTCCTCCACTTTGGCCAGGTCAGGCGCTATAATTTCCAGTAGTACTCCTCTTTTAGTTTTTTTCCAAATTCCTATGGTCCATTAATTCAACAACCTATATCATATAAAAATTCAATCTTTCCTAGCTTAGTACCACATAGTTCAATACCGTAAATATCTAAATGCGTTCGCTTTATACAGCCTCATCAAGTTCGTATTCACAGCGCTGTAAATGTTTCAGGAGTTGATTTGATATAGTTCCCGCAGGATCGTTACAGTTTGACCGTGATCACCGAGGGACACGTAACTGATGAAGAGAACTAGCTTTTCCTTGGAGAATTTTAGTTAAATATACAGATTTCGAATGGTGGGTGCCGTTGGTAGGCACGACGATCTGGTAACGATAGCGGTAAGCCGCTGGATGCGAGCAGCGCAGGATAGAGCGTTAGAGATACTTGAGGTCTGTGTCCAACAGTGAGCGTCTTTCGGCTGATCAACTGTGCTTGCTATATAAGACCTAAGAACGGTTCTGCATAGAGTATTGATCGCACCTGTGTGGCATGACTCCGCCAAGTTGCAGTGTCACAGGATCCGCATCATTGCTAACAAAGAGATCCAACCATCTTGAGCCTGTACGAATGCTTCGCGACGTTGGTTCATTGAGCGCTTTCTCCCGTAATCTCTCCTAGGCTCCTAATTCCCCATTTCCCTTCCTTTTAAGCACTACGCTTGGCAAAGGCAACTCATTTCTGTGATGCACAATCAAGAAATGGAATTCACTTCCAGCATACGTGTTCCCTCCTTCTTACAATCCTGCGTCAAAAGAGGCGTGAAGAAGCACCTTGCGAGCCGGCAAGACGAGGGTAGCTACCGTGGCGATTAATCTCTTGGACTAGCTATCTTCGCTTTTGAATTCCACTTCTGCTTACCATCAGGTGGAATAAAATCATTTACTCGACTTTTTTAAAAATAAATATGATGGTGATACAGGTTTAAAGAACTTGTTTCAAACTTCCGCACCTGATGACGACTGGACCTTTTGAACTCCTGACTAGCCATGATGTGAGAGTTGGTCGCCATAATAATTAGAAAACCATAAATATGATCTAACAGTTAACGATATCCTTCGTTCGTCGACCATCAGGAGAGGCTTATTGTTCCTGATCTCACGCTGTCAGTATCTATTCGAAACTCTAGTAAATAGTTGTCGGAAATTGGAGTGTTAATTATCAATGTAAAGCTTAATGCTCGGACATCAGATTATGTAATTATTTCTTTTCCATACTTATTATTATAGTATCAGCGTTTGTTGACCTAAATTACTGTCACATTAGTGCTCATCCACGACGTTTTGGACAGCAGAAATGTTTTTTTATTGCCCATATTCACATGCATCCTGAGTCGCGAAAAATTACAGATACTTGATTAGTAGGCGATTTTTCACTTATAGTGTTCAAAAATCACATTCGCGAAAAAACGCGAAACGTGATTTTTGGTGTTACGTGTACGTAGTTCATCCACGATTGAATTCTGAATTGCGAAACAAATGTGAATATCATTTCGGATATTTTGTCGAATCCTGAAAAAACACGATTTTATTTGCGATGCGAACGTACATCCCTCATGACGTATCGTTCCGGTAACGGGCCTGTTCTACTTCTAAAGCTTCATTGACACTCGTACAACCTAAATAAATTGTGACCTAGTTGTGTAATCTTTGAGTGAAGCGTTGAATTATGAACAGAGCAAAGGTTCTGCTATTACAAAACCAAATCTCAGACTTACAACATTAACGTTAAGAGTCACTTTCGTAGATCCCTCATTTACCCCAACAGTCCTAAGTTGAAACGTGATGAACCTTCAGAGTCACAGGCTAAGACAGGTTTGTCACCATCTCAGTGATAAATGTACGCAGAAACATGGACACGTACACGCGAACTGTTACCCACCCCTGCCTGGTTTGTATATTCCCCTTAAATTTGGCAGGGGTGACACGTGAACAAAATTTAAATCCGAGAAATTGAGCACATGAGGTGAATTTAGAAAATATGCTTGGATAACATGCAAATTTTGGTTTAAAGTCGCGAGAACTGATTTATGATCAAGAGAATTGAAAATTATAATGTTTGCGACACCTGCCTTTTGTGAAGGAGCAAATTATACCGAGTATTAATGCGGGATGATAAACCTTTATTTACAATTTGGGAATCTAAAGCATTCATTTCGTGCAATGATTATTCAATGGATATAAATCACGAATGAATGGAAATAATTATTTCGATGTTTGTGCACGACAAATCCTATTAATGCAGTAAAACTTATAGGCCAATAATATTGGATACGAATTTCGTTGTTTATTTATTTGATATGAACTCTAGATAGTTTCTGATGGTGTGAACCAAAATGATAGCCACTGCAATCGAAACTTTGTCACACTCTATAGAAATCGTTTTAACGCATCTGTAACCTAGTGTTCTCAAGGAGGAAACAAATGGTACAATTTGTTGTAAGTCCCCTTGGCTAGCTACCTCTAGGAATCTCAGCCAGCACACATGTGTCCTCCGTCTCAAAACCCTGATCTTTCTAAAAGAGGTGCGATGAAACGCCTTGTAGGATGGTAAGGAACCCTCGCCTTACCTATCAGCAAGAGAGTGGAAGATTATTAAGTTAATTCGCTTTTGGACTTCATTTACAATTATGGAATAATTTTATTTTTGCGTTTACAAACGCGTAAATATAATACTAGAAAAATGCACTGAAAAAAAAATCGACTTGCCTCAGGCGGGACTCGAACCCGCACCTTCCACAATCCGGGTGGACGCGTTGACCAATTTTGCCACCGAGGCACTGCTTTTCGCTGTCGAAATTTGTCAGTGCTTGGTGCTTATGTTTTTATGGTAAACATCGTTTCATCAAATCTTTGAAATTTGCACTTCCAAGACCCGAACGAAATATTTTTGCAAATATTTGACGCCCAGCTAAGATGAAACTACCTTACATTATGGAATAATTTTATTTTTGCGTTTACAAACGCGTAAATATAATACTAGAAAATTTACAATTTATCGCCAGGTGTAATGTAATTTAATGTAATAATTATTATCTAAACAAAATTATACAGATACAAAGATACAGATCCACATATTTCTGTACACTATATGTCATTAGCAAGTCTAAAAAAAACATTAATAGCCAAGATGTAGATAGATGTAGATTTTATCACAGATAAGATATTTTACTTTTCTGTCTTGTATCTTTTTTGTTACTTATAAAATATTATTACAGTATGTACAAATAAAAATCATTCCTAAGCATTCTCAGTAACTGTAACTCGTTGCATGCGGTGTATACCTATAATTGATTGTGCAATTAGTTTTCATCTAATTAACTAGACATAAGAGTTTGTATTGTTGTAACAATCGTTGGTATACCTAATAAATAAATAAATAAATAAATAAATTTCTGATTATATTCAATAATTGTTTTGTAATAATTGGTTTTTACAAAAGTAGGACTTTTATATTATTTTTACATAATAGAAAAGATTTTTAAAATAATAGGAACAATGTTTATTTAACAAAAAAACTAATTGCATTTTTTATAAACATAAACTTTTACTAAAATAGGACTACAATATTAACATAAAAGAAACAATAAGCAAATTATTGCCACATTTGGTTTTGCAGTGAAGTTGTTTGCATCTGGTTTTATCCAACAGGTATTGGTTGGATCTAGTTCTAACCGGCATGATACCGACCATATAGGTTTACCCGAAAACAATCAGTTTATACTAGACTAGCTTCCGCCCGCGACTTCGTCCGCGTGGACATTTTACTCCTTAGGGGTGGAATTTCCAAAAACCCTTTCTTAGTGGATGCCTATACTGTATAAGGTATCTATGTGCAAAATTTCAAGTCTGTAGGTTCAGTTTGGGATGTGCGTTGAGATCTCAGTCAATTAGTCAATAGCAGGACTTTGAATTTTATATATATAGATTTTTACGTGGCTACACCTAGTTCTAGCTCAACTATGTGTAGGTTTAGTACTCCGTGTTGTAGCCGCACTTCGTGTTCTAGCCGTAACATATTCATATAATAAAATAATTGAATGTCTTGTAAATGAATTTAAATTTGCTTGCCAAATATTACAGTTGTCTTAATGTCTACCACCTATCTGTTCCCAAAATCTTGCTATTCTTAAAATTTCCGTTCCACTTTCAACTTAAGCTCCTCAACAATACGGGTCATCCTATTGTGTTCCTGTCATCATAATTTATATGTTTTGGTCTGTTTCATTGTCATTACAATTCAAAAGCGGACTTCAAATTAATTTAGGTTTCGGGTGGATTGCATTTAATTATCTTAAGGCTATCTTAACAGCTCCAGAGTAAGGAATATTAATGTTTTCTTAGAGTTTTTGCTGAGGTTTCAGTTAGAAATAATTAACAGGAATAGCTAATGGGAATTGGGCGGTGACACTCCGGTGTCATCAAGCATGAATATTTCATAATAAATTAGGCATGTCTATCAAAGTTATATCACGCTTTTACGTACAAGGAAATTAACAGCCGCTATTGCATCGAACAAATTATTATCTATTGAAATAAAAAATATATGGTTGTCTGATAGAGATAGCTCATTGAGCAATAAGATTGCCCTTTATATATTTATCAAATTGCCTTTTTAACCTACTAATTATTTCTAGTGTACATTATAGAATATTTTTTATTCTATTCTTTACTTTAATTTATTGTAGAAATATGTCTCATGACGATGTAAGTTTCGGCTAGCCGAAGTCGGATAATAAAGCAAAAAAAAACTAAAGAGAACAGCATTATTATTTCATTACATAGTTTCAGGAACAAATAAATAACACACACTCAAAATCAAGAATTACAATACCGTTGTCATGGGTGTACCTAAAGCCGGAAACTGACCTGGACCATTTTAGGCGTAACACATTACAACCTGAGCATTCAGAAGTCTGTGCAGCGAATCGAACTTGGTTTTAGTGTATCGGCATTACGAACAGATTCGCCTCAAATAATACATTATAAGCAAACGATACAACTAAGTCTCGCTCCACCTTGACGTATCACAAAAGTATACTCACTGGTCAATATTATAGTCCAATTTTCAAGAGCTGCCAAAGTTAAGTTATTTTCTGAAAGACGAAATGTGAAGAATAGATTAATGTTTCTATGTATGTTAAACGCACGCATATTTGCTAAGTTGGTTAGACTGCTCATCATCAGGTATCAAGTGCTAAAGGTGAGTAAAAATCCGACTCATGCCACCTAAATTCTGAAGGCATATTTTTATATATTTTATTCAGAGGGCTATTTGAAAACCATATACAATCAGGCAGAAAAATCCTAAAGGCCAAACATACTCCCTTGATTTATCCCTTTGGAATTTTTAGTGAAGTGAATTTGATTTTATTCACCTTTAGCAACTGATACCCGTAGATTGGCCATTCAACCGTACAAAGTATGCGTACGTTCAACATACATAGAAACACTACTCTATTAGACACATTTCGTCTTTCAGAAAATATGTAAAGTCAGCAGCTCTGAGGGCCTAGCCAAGTGACCAATCGATTGCGTTGAACGTCTAACGAAAATAATAATAATGTATGAAACTGACGTTTTAGTGAGAATGCTCTGTGGCGACCGTAGTCAAAAATTAGCCTCCCATCCACTAGCACTTATTTCGTATGACTTATCCTCATTGATGAACTGTAGAGAAACATCGTAGTGATAAATAAAACCGTTGAGACCGCTAGCTAAATGTCATCTCTTCATGTTTTACTGCGACATTATCATTCCTCGCCAGTCTGAGAGGAAAAACAATCCTTTTGTCACCATACACACGAACTGACACTAGTGGATGGGAGGTTATTATCATTTCGTACGATGGAAACGTTGCATCGTTTGCCAATTGTCTAGGCCCCCAGGATCTAGTAATTTTACAGCTTGATCAGATAGTCTTAGACGAGGGTTTGTATCAGACAGGAGGCCGACCGTAAAAATCTAATGCCAAATCCTTTAGCAGTATTTCTAATATCAAGTCGAGATGCACCGACCCCAAATAAATAAGGAATAGGGTAGGAGAATAAAGACATATTCCGGGTTAAACAAATTTTGTTTACACAGGCAAACTTGACTTTAACAATCTTGGTTAACTAAATTAAGACTTTGCAAATCCTCAAATTCAACCAACTGAACAGCCGGACTGTGTTTATTTTTGTAATTTTACTAAGCTTAAGGGCGTACACTCGATTTACGACAAAATTGTTACTTTTCGTGAATTATTCAGACCTAATTTTGAAGCGATGTGAAGAATGATTCTTGATTAAAACCGCTGTAAAGAGATATTTTAATTTACACTTATAGTTTTGTAAAGCGAGGAGAATCTTATGGCGCAGTTTTACAAAAATGCAGTTTAGAGCTATCTTTCAGGTGAAATACAAGCAATGGCACACACAGCTTTGCGAAAGTTGATTTTCCAAGAGAAAATATACTATTATAAACTGCAATAACTAAATAAGTATATAAAAAAGGTATACCACAAAAATATATAAATTGGTAAATTTTAATAACTCTTTTTACATTGTTTTTGAAATTATACTCATTAAATATACTTAATATATAATAATACGTATAATGCTTGACATAATAAATATATATAATATAATCAGATAACTTTAATAATAGATAGATAGATAGACAATTTATTTGCATCATCATACACACACAATAAAACTTACAATTAATAAATTAACTAAAAAATCAAATAGAGACCTACAATAAAATATAAAAAAATAAAAACATTTTTACATAAAATGCGTGTCGCAGCGATGCAAACAGGCTAAAGCTCGGCAATGTATTTGCCAAACGAAGGCAAAACACTGGTTTCAGCTTCTGCCATGTGACTGGTGCGAGGACGCGAAAACAAAAACTGGTTGTGTTTTTATTGACTAGAATAAGTCATTAATTATAAAATTTTAAAGATTGCAATAATTATTTGAAAAATGGTCTAAATCCGAGCTTTCGATCGTACACGCTGGGCATTTCCAGCTAGTCGACCAATCGCTCTGCAAGCAATGTCTATGTGTGCATGAGGTCACATAGACATGATGTGTATTTAACAACAATACAGCGAAAAAAATACTATTGGTACTTCGATAAATGCACAACCTTAACGAAATTGGATAGGCAACTATTATTTATATACTATGGCGTACCTGAAATTCAAAATACTCATCATCATCATCATCATAACAGCCTACCACTGCTGGGACACAAGGCTTCTCCTCTGTATCCTAAGCCAAAATCACATGGTTCGATTTCGGTTCTATTGCTTTCAATTACATTGCTTCAATATGACGCCGCCGTGGTGGAGTGGTCAGTAACGCTGCCTACACATCGGGTGGTCCGGGTTCGAGTCCTGGTAGTGGCAAATGTTAGTGTGATGAACACGAGCATTTGTTCATGAGTCATGGTTGTTTATATATTTATTTAAGTTTATTTATTAAAATATCTAGATTATTAAGTATATTTGTCCGTTATCTAGTATCCATAACACAAGTTCTTAAAGATACTTAATTTGGGCTAGATAATTGGTGTGAGCGTAGAAATATATTAAGAAATATATTAATGTCATTGAAAGCTTAAATTTACGGAACGCTTTCAATGGAATTGCTTCAATATTGATCATTGAAAGATAGCTCATTCCGTCATTGATCATTGAAAGAAGCTTTTGCGAGCACTAGTTGGCGCGACATCACATAGCGCTAAGTGAACATTGAACGTCATTTATAACTACGTGTAAGGCTAAGGACTCACGGAGCGATTTTTACCCGCGCCCGCCGCGGTTGAAGGCCCGCAGCCTTTGTAGAATACAGATATTTATGTAAAAAATTAAAGCACATTTCACGACGCGTTTTACGCCCGCGGCCTGTGCGATAGTTTGCGGTTCCCGCTGCAACGGCGGTCATAACCGCCCGTCTTGCGATAATTAACCGCCAAGATTGCGAGCGATAATCGCAACCGCGACGGCTGCGTAACCGCACAAAACTCTGGCCTCGTGAGTTTTGAAAATAAAACTGCATTCCGCCACCGCAGCGGGCTCGGGTAAAAATCCGTGAGTCCGTAGCCTAAATTGGAAACATCGTTCAATGTTCAATGTCTTTCAATGGCATTGCTGCTTTGTGATTCATCATCATCATCATATCAGCCGAGAGACGTCCACTGTTGGACATAAGCCTCCCCCAAGGATCTCCAAACCGAACACCAAGGATCTATCTTTCAGGTGAAATACAAGTAATGGCATACACAACTTTGCGAAAATTGTTTTTTCTAATAGAAAATATACTAAAAAAAAATTACAAATTGGTAATTTTTATTTGTATTGTGATTAAACCGTGTAATATCGGCTTTATCATTCAAACTTATTTAGAATTGGAAATCAAAACATGTGTTAAGTGTTTGAAGTCATGTAGTTGCATCGGTTCTACGTTGTTAGGTGTCACAAAACTAAACATTTTGCATTTGCCGACGACATTCAATATCTGCTAACGAGCATACGTATATCGAAATAGAGATGCGAGTCGAGTGGTATCCGGTGGGCTTACATGCGTCGGTATAAAATATAATATAGAACCTATTTTACTTTGAAAATCTTTTCTATGACGGACTTCTGAGACTTTTTAACGTGAAATGCATCGATCTGTTCGGTTGACCGAAGATATCTTTGAATGAGAAAAGCAAAAGTTTCTCTGATCTTTTATAACTCGCTTACAATATAAGAAAAGAGCTATCATCATCATCATCATCAACAGCTCATATAATGTCCCCACCGAGGGGCTCGAGCCTACCCCACATTAGGGGCGATTTGGCCTTAGTCAACCACGCTGGCCAAGTGCGGGTTGGTCGACTTCACACACAACCTAAGAATTTCTGCATAGGTGTGTGCAGGTTTCCTCACGATGTTTTCCTTCACCGTAAAAGCGTCGATTGAACGTACATATGATTTCAAAATTTGAAAACACATTGGTACGTGGCGGGCATCAAACCAGTGCCACCGACGCTTTTTTAAAAAACATTTTTATTTTATTTTAAGTGGTTGTCAGACAAGCATACGGCCTGCCTGGTGGTATGCAGTCACCGTAGCCTATAGACGCTTACAACACTGACGTCACACTAGCGCGGCCAATCTAGTCCGCTAGTTCCCTCCCTACCCCGTGGAGCTATGGCGAGCTTACTTGCCAACGGAAACACATCACCACAAAAATGTTGTGTTATTTGACTGGGATCTTCGGTAAATGGAGAAACTACCCCCATTCAGGCTGCTTCAAATATCGAGCGGCTAATCCACTGTGCTACCTCCACTCAACATATACTTTAACATACATTTTTTATCGTGTAATGTTAATTAAAACATAACTTACTTGATGCTTGGCATAGGTTGCAGCGTCGCGCCACGTATCATCGGCGACGTAGAGGTGACCAACACTCTTGAGCGTCTCCAATTGCGTCGCAGTGATGTATCATTGAGAGTGCTCTGAGGAGCTTTTTGCCCTTATCCCACCATATGCCTTCCTTTTAAGGACTACGTTGGCATATGGTGCCATCAACAAACTGTGACTATTATTCTAACGCGATTTAAAAACACATTTTTATATCGCACAAGAAATGAAATACACGTGTTCTTCTTCGTACAATCCTGGTCATTCAAAAGAGACGTGAAGAAGCACCTTGCAGATTGGCAAGGTGATGGCTCCTAGCGTGGCGGTTTATATCTCGCAGCTATCCTTGGATTTGGTATCCCCTTCTGCTTACCATCAGGTGGAATAGAGAATAGAATAGAATAGAATATAACTTTATTTCACATACATCAACCAATACAGAAATAAACACAATAAAACAATTTGTACAAAGGGCGACCTTATCACTAAAGAGCGATCTCTTCCAGGAGAGAGTCATTTGAGAGTCATTAGAGTCATTTCAAAAAAAAATCACACCAATACCTTTATGTCTTATGAAATTGACGGATAAAATTAGTTTAATCTGAGATAAGTCTAGTAATTGGGATCATCAATTTAACGTACCTTTTGAAACACACAAAGAGGCACAAATACAATATCCGGTAACCCATTGAATTACCAATATTAATTTAGTATAAATTTGTGATCGCTAAATAGGTCCTCTTTCCTTCCCAAACGAGCCACTCAGAAGCCTACTGCCTAGTAAATTTGATTGATAATCGAAAATCGCTTGAAGCATCCAAATTGAACTAACAACATTCCAATCAAATTCCCATTAAAGCAACTCCAGTTCGATTACTTCGTACATTACAAAAGCGGTAATCTCGAAATTCGATTGGAAACTTTCTCAAACGTCAAACTTCCCGATAGTTCAAGTTGTAAAGTCAAAATCTATTTCGCAGACGTTAAAACAATTCCTAGTTATTCAAGTATCGTTAGGCGAATGGTATGATGGGAGCTGTATCCCGTAGGCTAATTAGTGAAAATATAAGCGATCAGCAGGATTCGATTGTCAATGTGGCCGTGTGATGCCGGCAGAGTAGAATAGCATCACCCCATATCCTCCAATGTGTGTAGTAGAAGGCGACTAATGGATCAGCAAAGGGCTATTGATCACCTTATACTCCGTCCACCAATCCGCATTGGGCAAGCGTGGTGGACTAATACCTAAACCTCCTTCGAAGACAAGGAGAGGCCTTGTGTCCCAGTGGGTCGACGCATAATGGCTGTTGTGATGAAGATTCGATGGCTAACGGTGAATGATCGTACCAAAGTACGCGCGGTGAAGAATGAGAGAGATAACTGCTCTATTATGTGACTGGTACCGTGATACTCTTTATATAGAGGATATAATAAGATGACCAAGTCAATGGCGCCGTGGGGTCTACTTCCGGAAGCCTCCTCGTGGCGGACCCTGGTATCGTGGTGGGGAAACTTTCTCAGCGGGTATGTGGCTTTTGATTTCAAGTGTGTCCTCTTGGCATTCGAAGTCACATGCCATCGTCGAGTTGTTTTTGTTTTCCCACCACGGCTAGTTCCAGACAGCCCTTTTCAGGGCCACGACCATGCCCGGGGACTCCGGGTGCGGTCCGATGGCTACTCCCAGTGTCCTCGTCAGGAGGACGCGCCAGGTCGAGCAGTCGTCAATGGCGCCGTGGTCTTGCGTACGTAACGATCCTGAAAGCTAAGCTACCAAGTATGAGGTCGACACTCCTAGATGGCTGACTGCAAATTCTTCAACTCTATTTTCCTTGTGGGCACCCGCACGGTGAATACATAGAATGCTAAGAATTTTCATCTCCCCTCAAAATTCTTTAACCTATAATAAGCTACGTACGGTATTTGAAGACATTGAATTTAAATGGTGTTTTGAGGATAGGTCTCTGGCATTTAGTAGTTTCAATTTTATTTACATTTGCCCCCGCCTATGTATTATTCTATTTTAGCGACTTGGACCAAAAATATTTAGATAAGCTTACTTCCTACACCATGTAAGCCAAGCTTGCATGACGTAATATAGTATGGAGGAGAGTGGGGATCTAGGACTAAATAGTTCTTATTTATTTGACGCCATCGTGGTGGAGTGGTCAGTATATTTGGGTGACGAACACGAATATTTGTTTGCTAGTCATGGTTGTTCATATATTTATTTAAGTTTATTTATAAATTATATCTTGATATCATTGTTATGTATAATATAATAAAAAAAGTCCGTTATCTAGTATCCATAACACAATTTCTTAATGATACTTACTTTGGGCTAGATAATTGGTGTGAGCATGAAAATATATCATTTTATTATATTTTTATTGAATGTAATCATTTTTAATTTTCATTCAATTCTGAGTCATTCAATAGAGGCGCGAGGAGGTACCTCGCAGGTTGGCAAGGCGAGAATAACTAGCGCTGCGGCTTATCTCTCGCATTAGTTATCTTCACATTTGGACTCCACTTCTGCTTACTATCAGGTGGAATGGAGTCACCTCGTTATAAAAAAAAACGTGCAAATGCACGGTCTTACTTCCTCCAGACAGTACTTATAATTTTGCATATAGAAAAATATCACACCCGGCCTAAAGGTAAGACGATTGACGACAATGACTTCTTCAGAACTCGAGGATAAGTTTGAAAGAACTTCAATTCTCGAAACTTTTATTTATGCAGGCCGCTGTGGATTAGCTGCTCGAATTCGCCATGCTCGTCCTTGGGAAATACCTCTATCTTACACAAAACCGCAAATAGAATCACCCCTTTGTAGATTTTTGTGTTTATGCTTTTTAATGAAGTTCATAGAGATCATTTTAACCACCTTCGTGGTCAAGTGGTTCGCCCTCTGGAATACGATCCCGAATCAGGAGGATCCTGGAGCTCCCGAATCCTCATATACCGAGTTCAAATCTGTGCTTGGTTTGATTGGCAGTAGGGCTTGTATTAAGTCCGCCTGCTCAGCTACCGCTGTCTTAACAAAGTCTATCGCCAAAACGTCATTATTTTCTGACTGACACGCAATGATACGATAGCCAGTCTCTCAATGATCTCGCTTTTACCTTCTGCTTTATCATTACTTAAGATATAAGAGATCTATACTAGCTTGTGCCCTATCTAGACTTTGTCTGCGCAGGATTAGTTTAAGTTATAGCCTATATGTTATTCTGATGTATAGTTTATATTATTATAAAGTCAAGAATCTACAACTATATATTTTTGTCTTAAGTATCATATATTTTCATTAGTTACCTTTTTTATTTGACGATTTAAAAGTATGTGCTTAGTAAAGTCCATTTAAATAAAGTTTTTTTTATTATTTTCACTCGTAGCTCACCGGTCAAGCGTACCCATTCTCCTCTACATATTCAAATAACGTTCGACCACAGAGTGCTATCACAGTGTAGTCCGTTTAATAGTTAGTACCTTGTCGCGTTGCACCAATAATCGGTCGGTGGAATGCGCACAATAATTGGGGTGAAATTCTGGACCATCTTCCCAAAATCTCTACGAATATGGAGTATTAAGTGGAGTTATGTACGGAATGGTTCGATTAAGAGATGGAGAATTGTCTTGTATGTGAAATTTCGGATGTTTTAAAGACGTCAATCTCGGCAAACGACTTTATTCTATTCTATTCCGATTCATCATAACAGCCTTCATAATTCGACCCACTGCTGGGACACAAGGCCTCTCCTTGTTTTCGAAAGAGTTTTAGGCAGTAGTCCACCACGCTTGCCCAATGCGGATTGGATGACGGAGTTTATACTCCGTCTTCCGTGATTCATACCCCTTTGCTGATCCATTAGTTGCCTTCTACGACACCCATTGGAGAATACGGGGTGGTGCTATTCTAATCTGCTGGCATCACATGGCTAACACACAGTTTATCTAGTCCAAATGTTGTATCATTGAACTTGTATTAAGAATGTATTATAGATACTAGTTACCGCTTAAATAAACATGATAATCTAGATATTAACATAAAAAAAATGACAAATTATTGTTTATGTGTTCTTGTTCATTACACAACAATTTGCCACTACCAGGATTCCAACCCGGACCGCCCGATTTGTAGGCAGCTTTACTGCACTTCACCGTGACGGTGACGTTGTATTTAGATACCTAAATATAGTTATAAACGTACGTTTTGATCCAACATTCGTGTCGATAAAATTATATTTAAACAATTGTATGTACTTTTTTTTCTTAACTATTTTGCCAACTTTTGAGCCCCGGCTGAATACAAAATTATTCATTTATTTATTTAGTTATGTTATTTTTGTTTTTATTATTTTCCAAATTTAATAATTTACGTTTTCATAAACTATTAAAAGTACTAAAATGTAGTAAGATGCAGTTAGACCAAAATGTAAGAGTCAAGAAGCTTATACAGAGTGATTTTTTCAAGTGGGCCTTCAGGGCCAAATCCTAAACTATAAGGAATATCGAAAAATTATCAAAGGAATCGCGAGCCCGATTTTGATAAATATTTTATTTTCTATTTTATTTTTATTTATTTGGTTTACCAACAACTTATGCACTATATACATTTCCAGATTAAACTAATATACAAAGAGATCTAAGTACACAGTTAATTATAGGTAAACACCGCATGCATTTAATACTCACAAGACTTATTAATAAGTTTACAAAAAAAATAGTGCTTGAATGAATATAAAAACTACATCATTGGATTGATTGATAAAATAATCGTCATCGCTTTGATTATCGCTTCAACCGAGGTGGAAAAATAAATATTTATTAAAATTTAACATTTTCCATTAGTTTCCCGAATATCATTACTTCGCACAAATTGATCCTTATTAAGAACATTATCGAAAGGTGTAATTATACAGGCTATTTTTTTTCCAAAATCATTGCGTTCAATTCCTGGCTAGGATTATTATTTTTTCAAAAACCCAATGATGCAGTTGTTGTTTTCATCAAAATCGGGCTTGCGACTCCTTTGAGCATTTTTCGATATTCCTTATAGTTTAGGATTTGGCCCTGAGGAACCATTTGAAAAATTCATCCTGTATTTTATCTTTGTGATAAGGGTAGAATGATGACATATTTGTTATATAGATATCTGTCAAAATTTATAAAATTAAATGTAGTTTTAAAAAGTATTTTGTAGATAAGCTTTTGATCCAGCATTAATGGCCGAGAATTCATTCAACAGTTTAACATACAACGGCTCATTATTAACCCAATTAAAAGGATTATATCAAAAAGTTTCAGGTATTTTCTCTGAAAAAAGACGTAAAACTGTAATTGATTCATCTGTGTTACTCAGTGGAGTGTCCCTTTGAAGATAAACTTTTGATTCTTTTACTTAAAAAGTATTACAGATGGATTTGCAAATTTTTAGTCACTGTCCCCGCAGAGATGCGTCTTACAACATTTTTTTTTACTTAATGACGAAAAACTTGACAAATATTCAATAAAACTAAAGTGACTCGATTTCATAAACGGGAAATTAATCACTGATTTTTTTCAAATCTTTAACGAGATGATTAAGAGTGTAGGCAATGTAAATAATACTTGTGGTGTAAGTAACATATGTCCTGGTTTTTTGCTTTTATTTTTTACTTTTTGGTTAAAAAAATCTTACGATTTGTGCGAATCTTCTTCCACTGAGGTAATTATGACTGTTATAACACCATACGGTGACATTGGCGTGGATTAGGTGCAATAAGAAACGACAGTCTAAAACAAATTCGTCTTATTTGCCCAGATTGTGTGCCAGTTCGTTTCACTTCAAAAATGCTTGTAATTTAAAGTGTAGCTTTTATAACATTGAAATAATCATCGTTTCGGCCAAAAAACGCCGTGTTGGACATAATTATGTCTCCCCCAAGGATCTCCAACCCGATGAGTTCATTACCCGCATCCGGTAGCTTCCCGCGACCAGATCGTCCGCTCACCTTCTGGGGGGCCTACCAACCCTGCGTCACCCGTTACGTGGCCGCCACTCGAGAACCTTTTCGCCTAACGGCAGTTAGTCCTCCTCAGAATGTGCCTTGTTCACTGTCTCTTACAGTACGCAATCGATTGGGCTATGTCGGTCGGTGTTAGTTCTCCTGTTGCTCGTCATGTTTCAGAGCGATTGTAAGATCGAATTAACTTAAAAATATCGACTGATAAGATTAAAATGATTCTAAAAAATATCAATACGTCGCAACTCTATGGCATCAACCGTACAAAGTGCCGTTTCTTTTTACAGATGATAATAAAATAAAACCGGCGTAATCCCTTGTTCTATGGGATGGAAAATTGGGAAAGTTTCTGCGTCTGTCAAAATACGCAGTTCAAGTTAATCCAAGAGTCGAACCCGAAACGAATTGAAGGGTGCAAAAGAAAACTCCCTTCGGTAATTGTTCCGGGAATTAATTAATTTCTATGGAACAAATTATTATTGTTAAAGGATTTTACAGCGTTAACTTTTTGTCGGGAAGGCGGACTTGCCTCCTTTTGTCAATATAACGCTTAAACTTCCGCCAGACTAGTGTATTTTTGGTCTTCAGGATATTCTCTCCTAAGTCGAAACCTCATTACTAAGGGACGTGATCATCACAGACATTCCTCACTAATTCTGTCCAGGTGGTTCTATCCTGTGCTCTTCTCAGGCAGGTTTGGACGTCCATTTTGGATTGTGTCTTAACAAGGTCTATCCACCTAAAAGGTGATCTACCCCTACTTCTCCTTCCCTCCACATAACCTAGCATCATCAGTTTTTCCAAACTCTCATTTCCTTTGGCCACGTGTCCAAAGAATTGGAGGACGCGCCGAATGCAAATTCTGGATCGCCGGATACTAGACAAGACACATACATACAAGGACATATTAGGCGCACCAGTCGTCGAATTGCGGAAACAGCCCGTACGAATAGAAGAAGAGGTTTACGGTAGTCTGTTTGTGCAGAGCCTTATTGTGTAGGAAATAAAGATGCTGAAAGGTCAAAAGTGGTGTATAGCTGTTGAAAATTATACATAGATATTATAGTAAGAATGAGTATATTAGAGGCAGTATGAAAGTAGTACCAGTGGCAGACAAATTGAGAGGTAAATTATTAGCATAATGGTATGGGTATGTAATGAGAAGGGATGATAATCATGTGATAAAGAAGGCAATGAACATGAATGTGGACGGGTATAGAGGGAGAGGTAGACCGAAGAAAAGATGGATAGATTGTGTGAGAGATGATATTGAAAAGAAAGGAGTTAATGCTGAGAGAGTTAACGCAAGGCTAGGCAAACGTGGCGATGATGAGTTGAAAGTGGGGCAATTTGGAACTGGAATCTGGAACTACCGTGGACAAATGCTAGCCGAATATATGGAGAGAGAGGGACTCTATATGATGAACTCTTTCTTCAAGAAACGGCTGCATCGGAAATGGACCTGGGAAAGTCCGGATGGTACAACAAAAAATGAGATTGACTTCATCATGTCGACTAAGACTCGGATATTCAATGATGTCTCTGTGATCAATTCGTTTAACACGGGAAGCGATCACCGAATGGTAAGAGGCACATTGAATCTCAACGTCAAATCCGAACGGTATCGACTGATGAAGTCTACGCTCCGCCCTGAAGCCATCCAGATCCAAAACCCCGAGCGCTTTCAACTCGAACTGCAAAATCGCTTCGAATGCCTGGAGGACTGCATAGATGTGGACACTTACAATGACAGGTTCGTGGAAGCTGTTCTTACGGTGGGTTCAAAACTTTTCAAACCCAGCCGTACAAAAAAAGCGAAGAAAATCTCAGAGCCCACATTAAAGCTGATGGAGGAAAGACGAGGGATGGTTCTGCAGTCTTCTGAAGATGCTCGTAGGCGTCGGCAGCTCAACAAACATATCTCCAAGTGCTTAACTCGCGACATACGCCAATTTAATACAGAACGTATACGTATACGGAACGTACCAAAAAATAACAGCGTGTTCACCTTCTTGTCTTTTCAAAGTCATTGTCGTGCTCGTTTTTGGTTTCCGTCGTTTGTTAATTTTTTTTTCAAATTTACCCCAAATCTCAATATGTAAAAGTAAAATAACTAACATAAAAGTTACCCACATCTAAGTAACATCTAATTTTGTTTGTCACTTTGTCTATTATGTTTTAATCTTTGGTCTGTCTAAAATATTTTTGTATTTCTTTTTCCATTTCTATAACTCACTCACTTGTCAACTGTCACTATGACTTTTACTTTTTCTTTTTCTGTAGTTTTTAATTCTCACTCGTAAGGGAAGGCAAAGAGATATGTCCCATACAGCCATGTCTTTAGTGTTTTTTTTTTTTATTGTTTATGCATAATCATAAGTTACTATTATAATTATTTTGGGACTTGGGAATGTTTCCATTTAGCCTTACATTTAGCTGTTAATGTTTTTATTTGTATATCAAACTGGCGGGTGGACAGTTTTGTTGCCCTTTACAGATAGTTATCTGATTTTTATTATTTAATATTTTTTTATATTATTAATATTTTTGTATTGTAAATATTTATTATATTAATATATCTATATATTCATTAGTTTATTATTTAGCTATTATTTTATTTTAATCACATTATGGATTTAGATGCTGATATTGATGATTTTTTTTCGCTTAGCAGTGATAGTGACTGTGAAATTTCAGATGATAGTTTTAGAAGTCTTCCTTCGCTTGCTGATAGCCTTGATACCGTCTTCTCCGATGTTCGTTCAAATTTTAACATTGTCCACATTAACGCTCAAAGCATTCCGGCTCATTACTCCGATCTACTAGCGAGCTTTGATTGTAAGAACATTCACGCTATACTTGTTTCAGAGTCTTGGCTAAAGCCCTGTCTCCCTTCTACGTCATATTCTTTACCTGGATTCAAATTGGTTAGAAATGATCGCGTGCGCGGCGGGGGTGGTGGTGTTGCTATATATATTAGAGCGCATATTCCTCTTTCTGTCATTGACATGTCACCACAACCACCTCCACTCAACGCTGGCGAGCACATCTTTCTCGAATTAATTTTGAATCACACTAAAGTTCTTCTCGGTGTATACTATTCTCCTTCCTCTCACATTAACTTCTTTTCCTCTTTCGATTCTATTTTAGAAAATCTAGTTCCTTTGTACAATCACTGTATTATTATGGGTGATTTCAATACCTGCCTTCTTAAAAATGATTCTCGTTCTTCCTCGCTCTATTCTCTCTTACAATCAAATAACTTGCATGTCCCCACTCTGAATGCCACCCATCACTTTCCCAACTGTACTCCCTCTTTGTTAGACCTTATCTTCGTTTCCTCAGCCAACAATGTTGCCAAGCACGGCCAATTCCCGGCTGATGCTTTCTCGTACCACGACCTTATTTACCTCTCCTATAAAATCCGCCCTCCTAAAATTAAGCCCAGAATCCTTTTACAGCGTAATTTTGCTAGCATGAACGTTGAGGAACTTCGCTTAGACGCACGAAATATCGACTGGTCTTCAGTTCTTGCGTCTACTTGTATAGATGCGAAACTTTCTATGTTGAACAATAATTTATTACATCTTTACGACAAACACGCACCTATACGGGCAGTTAAGATTAAACATCTACCATCACCGTGGATGAACGACGAAATTAAATCTTTATTACTTAAGAAAGCCGTTACTAAAACGAAGTATAACCGTCGTCCCACACCATCAAATTGGGAAAAATACACTACCATCCGTAATCACTGCAACAAGGTGTGTAGGAATGCTCAACGCCGCTTTTTCCATCGGTCTATAGAAAACGAAGATCCAGCCAAAGTCTGGAAGTTTCTGAAATCTATGGGGATTGGGAGACAACGCTCCACTCCACCTTCTAGTACTTTAGATATCAATTCTTTAAATAATCATTTTATTACTGTACCTAATTATGATGGTGCTATCAAAAATAAAACATTAGACTATCTTTCTTCTCTTCCCGTCCCCGATCACTCCTCGTTTTTGTTTAATCAATTCCCCGACTGTGATGTTAAGAAAAGCATAATGTCGATTACCTCTAACGCAGTGGGCTGTGACTCCATAAGTCGTAAGATGGTTGTTCCTGTCCTGGATGAAATTCTCCCTGTCGTTTCCCATATCCTGAATTATTCCATTTCTAGTCGAGTTTTTCCAACTGCCTGGAAAGACGCTCAAATTATTCCTCTGCCCAAAAAATCCCATCCAAAGTCCTTTTCCGAGTATCGACCTATTTCAATTCTTCCTTTCCTAGCCAAGGTGCTTGAGCGACTGGTTTATAACCAAATCAACCTATTCCTTCTAAGCCAGCATCTCCTTAACCCTTTCCAGTCTGGATTTCGTCGAGGACACAGCACCACCACTGCGTTGGTAAAAATTACAGATGACATAAGATACGGTATGGAGAATGGCAATGTAACTGTATTAACATTACTTGACTTCAGTAATGCGTTCAATACCGTAGACTTCGACATCTTACTCGGTATCCTCCGCTCACTTAACATATCTCCTACGGCGATTGATTGGTTTCTCAGTTACCTGACTGGACGCCGACAGCGGATATGTATTGATGACTTGCATTCCTCTTGGGGCAACATTTCCGCTGGGGTACCTCAGGGCGGCGTTTTATCTCCATTACTTTTCTCAATATACATTAAATCTATCACTTGCCAGCTGACTTCTACCTACCACCTTTACGCAGATGATCTACAAATTTATGCTCAAGCTCCGGTTGACCAACTGAATATTGCCATTAATAAATACCGATTTAGAAAGGATCTATCAATGGGGAAAATCATATGGTTTGACTGTCAATCCTAGTAAGACCCAAATTATTGTAGTCGGTAGTAGTAAAATGCGCAGCAAGATTGACTGGTCGGAAGTACCTAGGGTTACCTTTGGAGGTGTTACGTTGAATTTCCAAGATCACGTAAAAAATTTGGGACTGTACATTGATCAAAACTTATCTTGGGTTATTCAGCTGCAGGAAATTAGTCGTAAGATGTTTGCGTCCGCTGGGTCATTGAAACGACTCCGCAATTTCCTTCCTACTGCGACCAAAGTTACGCTAGCCCAATCACTCCTCTTGCCTATCCTTGACTATGCTGATTCCTCTTACCTTGATGTCACTGAAGAGCAACTAGCTAAACTTGAGCGGCTTCAAAACTTTTGTATAAGATTTATATTTGGACTCCGCAAATATGATCACGTTTCAGATTTCCGCCGTAAACTCAACTGGTTGCCTATTCGCCTTCGCCGGAATGTTCATATCCTTTCCCTACTTTACAGCATCCTTTTCAACCCAGCGACTCCATTGTACCTCAAAGAGCGTTTTACATTCGTCAACGATGCTCATCCTCGAACATTAAGATCATCGGAGAACTTACGTTTAGCTATCCCAATGCATTCCACTAAATTTTATGCTAAATCCTTCACTGTTCAAGCAGCACTGTTATGGAATGCATTGCCCACTATAATAAGAAAATCACAATCACGTGATACTTTTGTTGACAAAGTGAAAAAGCACTACCTTACAATGTGAAGTTTTTTCCTTGTTTATATTATATTATATTGTATGTATATATTATATTCATATACCTATATTGTATGTATATATTGTATTGTATCTATGTACTATGTATTATATTGTATTGTATGTAAGTATATATATATATGTGTGTATTTAGTATAATCTTAGGTATTAGAGGTATTTAGTTTGCTTTCATTATTTTATTTACTTGCCAGTCTTGCCACACCAACAGCTTCTTTTAGTAATTTTAATCTTTCCTGTCCATCCTAAGGTTGTCTGGAAGAGATCGCTCATATAGCGATAAGACCGCCCATTGTACATTACTATATTAATATTGTTTTACTGATGTTCTTTGTTAAGGTGTACAATAAAGATTATTCTATTCTATTCTATTCTAACGTATTAAAGAGGCCATCGAGCGGAACAAAGGCTCCAAAGTGTTCGCTAGAGATTTGTCGCTTGGAGAGAGCTTGCTGACGAAGCTGAAGACAGACGACGGCAGAACCATCACATCACGACCTGAGCTTTTGGCCGAGATTGAAAACTTTTATGGACAGCTTTACGCGACATCACACCCACCTGTCATTCAGGCCACCGATCCAAGAGCCAAATTAACCCGACACTATACCGAAGATATCCCGGACGTCAGCCTGTACGAGATTAGTGTAGCTCTTAAACAGCTTAAGAACAACAAGGCGCCGGGTGATGACGGAGTGACAGCGGAGCTTCTGAAAGCAGGTGGACGACCGGTCCTGAAAGCTCTTCAGAGGCTATTTAACTCCGTTATACTCGAGGGCAAAACGCCAGAGGCATGGCATGGCGGCATGTGAGACTCTTCTTCAAAAAGGGCGACAGGGCCCAATTGAAGAACTATAGACCCATCACGCTGTTGAGTCATGTTTACAAGCTGTTTTCAAGAGTTATAACGAATCGTCTCGCGCGCAGGTTTGACGACTTCCAGCCTCCCGAACAAGCCGGATTCCGAAAAGGCTTCAGTACCATAGATCACATACATACGCTGCGGCAGGTTATACAGAAGACCGAAGAGTATAACCTGCCATTATGCTTAGCGTTCGTAGACTATGAGAAAGCCTTCGATTCTGTCGAGACCTGGGCAGTGCTCCAGTCACTCCAGAGGTGCCACATAGACTACCGATACATCCAAGTGTTGCGGTCACTGTACGAAAACGCCACTATGTCAGTTCGCCTTCAGGACCAGAATTCAAAACCCATACAGCTCCAGCGAGGCGTGAGACAGGGTGATGTTATATCGCCGAAACTGTTCACAGCTGCGTTGGAGGACGCGTTTAAGCTTCTGGACTGGAGAGGGCTTGGCATCAACATAAATGGCGAGTACATGACTCACCTTCGCTTTGCAGATGATATCGTGGTTATGGCTGAGACCTTGGAAGACCTGGGCGCAATGCTCGACGATCTCTGTAGAGTCTCCCAACAAGTGGGTCTTAAAATGAACATGGATAAGACGAAAATCATGTCTAATATCCATGTTGCACCCACTCCTGTAAAGGTTGGAAGCTCTACACTGGAAGTTGTCGACGATTATGTTTACCTGGGACAAACAGTCCAACTGGGTAAGTCCAACTTCCAGAAAGAGGTCAATCGACGAATCCAACTCGGCTGGGCAGCGTTCGGGAAGCTACGCGGCATATTCTCGGCCCATCTACCGCAGTGTCTCAAGACGAAAGTCTTTAATTCGTGTGTGTTGCCAGTGATGACTTACGGAACCGAAACGTGGCCGCTTACAATGGGCCTCATAAGAAGGCTCAAGGTCACCCAAAGGGCAATGGAGAGGGCTATGCTCGGAGTTTCTCTGCGTGATCATATCAGAAATGATGAGATCCGCAGGAGAACCAAGGTCACCGACATAGGCCAAAGAATTGCGAACCTCAAGTGGCAGTGGGCAGGGCACATTGCGAGAAGGACTGACGGCCGTTGGGGCGGAAAGGTCCTCGAGTGGCGACCACGTACCGGGAAACGCAGCGTTGGTAGGCCCCTCACAAGGTGGACTGACGATCTAGTTAAGGTCGCGGGAAGCCGCTGGATGCGGGCAGCGCAGGACCGACCGGTTTGGAGATCCTTGGGGGAGGCCTATGTCCAACAGTGGGCGTCTCTCGGCTGAAATGATGATGATGATGATGATGATGAATGCTGAGATGACGACGTACAGAGATAAGTATATGGAAGAGAAAATCATTAATTACGCCGAACTCAAATAAAATTGGGATCAGGGCAGGCAAACGGTGATGATTAGTGAGACATTAATATATAATACTAGCTGTGACTTTGTTCGCGTGTTATGATGTTATATTAACTATTTATAATTACTGACGTTTATAGATTGGCAATGAATCGACTAAGGCGAGGCCTCAAAAATAGTGCGTGAAAAATAGTACTGCAGTCTGACAGTTGCTCTCTTTTCTACGTGACTGACAGGCTGACTTAGGCCCCCTGCGTGTACGTGAAATGGTCTCGTCTATCTATCTCGCTCTAATATACGCGTGAGTATGCTCTTTCTATTTCAAACTCCCGATCTACAGTTTCCTATATCTATGGATTTAGCCTAGTTGAACTTGTGAATTATGACTCCTCCCGAATTTTTATTATGAAAAATGTAAGTGGCGGAACAAACTTGCTAAGTTTGTTTTCCGTTCTTTTCTTAACAAGGCTTATAGGTAGACTTTCAGACGGATGATTTAGAATTTGACTTTCATAAGCGTACAAATTGTACCCAAATGAATAATGAAATTTTAAGTTTCAGCATGAGTTCATTACTTAGATAAAAAACAAAATTTTGTTCTTAATGTCGTAAACTAAAAATATCTTACTGGTACTGTTGTAATAAAGCTTATTTAGAAACAAAATTCTATATTCAAACATTTTTGGACAACCTTGTAATTATCTCTTGTAGTTTTTAACTTTCTATAAATTACTGTCGAGGCCGGGAAGTTAGGGATTGCTGGATGAGTGGAAGTTTTGACAATAACTACGAGTCTGGCAAGTCGATTCCCGCCGAGGCATGTATGGTGTTTTTCTCAATAAATGTGAGGAAATAATGAAAGACCCAATACCAACCAACCAACCAACCAAAGCCAACCAAAACAAACCGAAACTTTTATAATGAATTTAAAAACCAAACATTTTTATAATGTGATAGCAATTGGCTGTATGACAAGATACAATTAGTACATATGGTATAGATGAATTAAAAGCTTTGAGCAGCGGCCAGGAATGAATTGTCATACTTACTTTCCTGGCCTAGGCTGGTAAAATAATGAACGAGCAAAGAATTACAAACTTCGTGTTTTTACTACAATAATGCCTACATTTCCGAGCATGTTTGAGAAAACTACTAATACGCATTTAAGTCGCGCTTATTTGAGTTTCGCTATAGTTTCTAAATCTATGAGTTTCACGTTTTCTTATATTTGCCTGACGTTACGTAACCTTTTTCAGCATTCTTGGTCACGGAAAGATTAAAGATGGTAGAACTACGGCAGCTAACCGCCTGCACATCTCAACTACCAAGGGCGTCGATGGACGCCGTCCAGTTTGCTCCGTTATTGTATAAAAATAAATAAATATGGAAACTTTACATATATACCATATGTCTCCGTAAATAATAGGAATTCTTACCTCTTTATTTTTATTTTGTATTTTTTTTTCTTTATATTTTACTGGACGGCATGTTATGGCGCACCTGGTACCTGATAGGGATCGCAATTTTCCACGGTGTCATTTGGTCTAGCTGGGAGTGCTGGAGTTTTAATGATTTTAATTACAGCGAGGTAATTTTATTATTTTTAAGCAGAGGTCAAGTAAACTATTCTATTCCACCTGATGGTAAGCAGAAGTGGAGTCCAAATGCGAAGTAGTGCAAGAGATAAACCACTGCGCTAGTCACCCTTGACAAACTGCAAGGTCACGCCTCTTTTCCATTTCTTGATTGTGCGCCACACAAATGATTTGCCGAATTTCTTAGTTCACGCTGGAATAGTTGCCACAGCTTAGAACCAGATATTTCTTAGCCACATATTAGAGAAAAAATCTCAGGACACTCGTCATGGTATAGTAGAACGTTCAATGACGCAACATCGTGACACAATTGTAGGTGCTCTAGAAGGTTTCGCAATGACGCAGATGTAATTAAAGGTAATTAATGATATTATAATATAAAAAGAGGTCGTCATAAGGGCGCCGAAATGGCACCTTAAACAGACAACACGAATTGCCTGTTGGCCTTAGGGCCCGTTGTTTGAAACACAGTTAAATTTTACTATTAGTTAATTTAACTAGTGGTCAAGTAACAATAGTTACCGACAAATAGTTAAAAGAGAAATGCGTTGTCTCAACATAATTTTAACTATCGTTAAATTTAACAATAGTCATTTCTGTTGTCACTGTAAAAGCGTGATGGGAAAAGAATTATGTGGGGTACGTAGATATTATTACAACTTACAACACATGTCAAAAGTGACCCTGGCATTTATTCAAAGTCAGTACTATTCGCCTAGTCAAAAGTCACAAACAACAATAAAGATTCGGGAGGAGAGAACGCACGTAAATACGCGTACAGGGATCGGTCATTTTATGGCCGCCATTACAGCCTGACGTCTTCGGTCCTTCGGTCATATTATGACATTTTTTTGTGTTAAACACTACAGGCATTCTGGGATTTTTACGGTTATGGTGGATAGCAGCACTACTTAGGTTGTAGATAAAGATTTATTTTTATTTAAAAAAAAAGGTGTTTTTTTTTCTCGTAGTTATAAGCTACCGTATAACCACATAACTCTCACCAAAGCACAGATTGTTACGATATTCTACATCTATCAAATAAATCTACTTCATACCGAATATCTAGTTGACCAATTCTGACTTTTTAAGCCATCGATTCAATAAAATTTATAGAGTATTTAATCCGAGTATTCCTTCAATAGAGTATTCCTCTGACTACGAAATTATTACTCTATAATAATTTCGTAGTCAGAGGAGCTTTCTGAATCTTCAAAGTGTCTTACTTCATTTAAATTCATTTTATTCTATTTAAAAACACGTTACGCAATGACTTTCTAACAAATGGTCAAAGTTAACTACTCCGTCCATGAGTGGTTAACTTTTTTAACTATTGGTCGCCGATTTTAACCATAGTAACGTTAACTATTCATCAAACAACAGTATTTTGTTATTTTTAACCATTTGTTATTTTAACTAACGGTTTTTAACTAATAGTAGAGTTAACTATCGATGAAACAACGGGGCCTTAGTCGCTTTTGAAACGGTAGACAGTACGCGTGTGCCTTCCAGAGGGCCTAGCCAAGTGGCCAGTCGATTGCGTTGAACGTCTAACGAAAATGATAATAATGTATGACAATGACGTTTTAGTGAGAAAGCTCTATGGCGACCGTAGTCAAAAATTAGCCTCCCATCCACTAGCGTTCATTTTGTATGACTTGTCCTCATAGATGAACTGTAGAGAAACATCGTAAAGATAAATAAAACCGTTGAGGCCACTAACTAAATGTCATCTCTACATGTTTTCCTCGACTTTATCATTCCTCGCCGATTCGAGAGGAAAAACAATCCTTTTGTCACCATACACACGAAATGATACTTTCCTGCATTTTTTTTGTTTTATCGTTATGCACGCCAGATGGTTATTATCCTGTTGTTTTATAAAGATTGTTGTCCTGTTAAGGGAATACCGGTCATTTAGTGTTATCTTTATGAGATACTTTGTAGCATTGTTTATTTATCAATTTTTCAAAGTCAACATCGTCATCTGACAAGTGACATTACGTTCCGTTTCGCATTAAGTTTGACATTTAGGCAAAGTGATAAATTCTATACCCAGCGACTTATAAAAAAAAAAAAAAAAGAAATAGTTCAGACGAAAGTTTCTTGTCTTGGTAAGTGGTATCATGTTTCAGTTCGATATTAGAGATTGTGGTCGTCTTTATGGAATTTTTGCACTTTGTTTTTGAATTGGGGCGCGTTAGAGCGTTTTCTATAGTCTCGTCATTATTTAGGTGACGTTAGGCTTACGGGGATCATATTAGTTGTTCAAAATTCATTCAAAGTAGTTATTCGCAAAGATTCGTATTGACAAGAATTTTTGGTTCATTCGGATGTATGGACTCACTTTCCTTTGCCTCAGACGTTAAAAAAACCATAGGTAGGCCGACCAATCAGGGACGTTTGTTTTTGCTTGTCAGATTATTCATTCGCATTTCGAATTTCAAATTCAAGGCTGAATTTATTTTTGAGGAACATTAAACATCTTCGTGATAATAACATATGCGAGGATTATATTAACGAAGGAGAACTATTTTCTAATTTGGAAGGAAGATAATTCCGTATTTTCATAATATCCTGGAACGGATAAATAACCGTTAAGGAGTTAATAATTCACCCGAAAGGTAACTATAAAACTCTTATCGTTTTTCAATTATTCTGAAAGTTAAAAGTAAATTCTGTGATTGCCTTGATTTTGTGTTACAGTAAATTAGTAAATTCGGTTGTAAAAAACCGCCTCATCTTGTAAAAATTGCCTGACTACCTACTAAGGTAATTATATTTTGTCAGGTTCGAAATTTTAGGCAATGAATGATCTATTTGTTTAAATTATGAATAATTCACATCTCGAGAGATCATATTCTAAGTACTGTTGGTCGGGTTTCGTAATTGCTCAAAGATTTGCCGTTGTTTTATATTAGTTTTTGGACAAGTTGTGGTTCCAACTCCCTCTTGGGGTTTTATAATGAGTAGTGTAACATTTATTGATGTTGTTTTATTATGACACATCTTCAGGGTCGTCGGTACGGGTTTAGAGACCCAAATTTCCATTACAAATATAGTCGCCGGGTAGTGAAACCTGCGCAGAACCAGAGTTTGGAGTTGTGAGATCAATTTGGAAAGGTGACCGGTGAACTACAATATATAGAGAGAGCTAACTAGTGGCTGATCTATCAGAGCCAAGACACAACGCACTGATCCAGGTACACTACACTAACCAAACGGTAGCGGCTGACTGTCGAAGAGTTCTACAAATACTCTGCAGAAGGTTGTCTCATAACGCGTTTACTAATAATTTATACATAGTAATACCCAAATTCCACTCGTTAGCGATCAGAGCAGACTCCAGGACCCTACCTTTCATTATTTTTATGGTTGTATTTTACTATTAGATATATAAGTTAGAAGGTCTAAATTGTGTAAAATCTAACTTGTGTAAACTAGGTATTTTCAAGGAAGAGAATTCTCACAAAGGTGTATTATTTGGAATATGTAAATTGTAAGTAAATAACTTTTCTAGTGCAACAAACAGAATATTGTCCATCCTAAATAAACATTGTACTGCCAAACCATCAAATTGTTGTTTCACTTCATATATACCCATTTAGGAAAGGAAAATACAACCAGTTGAAATCTAGTATTACAACTTTCATTTGAAAATCAACATGGTGTACCCGTGAGCAAAATATTGCATTTTCAACACTCGTAAATATTTTTAATACTAGAAAAATGCACTGAAAAAAATATTACTGTTTTAATATTTACGCGTTTGTAAACGCAAAAATAAAATTATTCCATAAAAAGCCACTAACCAAGTCCCTGGTTGTCGCGTCGTCGTGCAGGCGCGACGGAGTGGACGAAGAGATTTTAACACCGTCATTCTTTCGCGCTTTGTCCATCCTCTAGAATTCATTCCATAAAAATTGGACATTCCGGCAAAAATAAATCTAGTGGATGGGGGGCTATTAGCATCCAGGCCTCAGTTCCCGCCAACCGTGTTTATGTAACAAAATGACATGCAAAAATGCACTAATTATGCAAGCAAAATAAATAAAGCTCATGGTAATCAATAGTGGTTGATTACGACAAACGTATTATAAGTAATTAAGCCGAAATTACAATATTAAATTTGGTTCTATCATTGTAAAACAAATATATGGCGCCATGGTAATGTCACGCAATGACAAACACTAGCTGTCTTTTTTGTTCCTATTGATTTATTATGTCATCCCTTTTCAATTTGAATATAAGTTAAATATTAGAAGTGTACATGTGTGTTTCTTTCAGCATTTCGGAACATATTTTTTTCCTGATTAGTGAGCGTATAACGTATCTAATACTATAACATCATTGATTGTAATAATATTATTCAAAGAAGTAAAAATATTTCCCAAAACCATTTTTTTAATAATGAACGTATTATAAAAAAGTAACATGTAAATTCAAAGGCTCGAATATCTTATTACAAACTAGTATAAATCATTTTGGAATTTCCAAAACGTAATTACCTAAGCTACGAAAATAATTAATAGCCTCGGGTCGGCGTTATAAATTGAACTAACTAGAGAACCGTGAATTATGCTACTCATAAAAAAAGGTTTTACAATTTAATTTTTATAAAAATATCACTTTCAGTGTTGACTAACAATGTTTTATTATCTTCATTAACTTGCAGATTTTCTTCATTAGTTTCTAGATCATTCTTATTTCATGATATGTATTAAAATACGTAGTCTACAATGATACGCTTACCGTAAGCTACATATGCTTATTAAACCATTGATATAACTTGCTCGCTGCATACTTTGACCCTGAGCTCATTCCCGTGGGTGGAAAGTAGCGGTGGCAGAAATATTGAAAGGTGGGTGATGTGATGTTAGATTTTTTTTTTATGATTACATAATTTTTATATAACAACTTTTTTTCTCTAAGTTTGCATTAAAATAAGACTGATGTTTAACTTACCATCATTTTTGTAAAATAAAAGAGCCACCGCTGACCGATAAATAGTAATTGACGATCAAAAATATCACAGTATTTCAATATACGTCTTTATAAAAACAGGCAATTAGTTTGTGCGTAATGCAGAGTTTTTTAAATAATGGTTTTCTGGCTCCTGAGACACGCTCGCTTCGCTTGCTCAGCGCTTTGTATTGATAGCAGTTAATCAAACAACCAAACTAATCAAACAAGATTTGGTGATCATTTACTGAAATTGGTCATTTAAAACTTACATTTTGTGGTGTTTAGTATATTTTTTTAGTAAAAGAGGGTTTCAATAGTACATTTTGATACAAATGCGGAAAGTATGTGATTTATTCATAAACGTTCTGGTCCTTCATGAGTCCTGAGGGACGAGTGGAAATAACATTACGCGTAGAAAACTTTGTCACCACAAAATCTATAGATCAATATTTTGTACTTGATAGATTTGTACTATTCAATTCTATCAAGGTGTATGATTAGTTAAAAAATTAAGTACCCAGAAAAATATGCTGCCCAAAGTAACTATTCCACGCGGACGAAGTTGCGGGCAAATGCTAGTTTTATATAGTTCTTAAAGTCTGTCAGATATATAAATAAATTGTCAAACTTCTCCATTTAATACAGGGTCATTATATTCCATTTTATATTATGACCGACAGACGAGCGGTACCGACAGATATTGTCCTGTTAAAAAAACATTTTCTATCGGATCTATTTGTAAATCAAAACAGTCAATTTAATAATATTCGAAATTATCTAATATGATTATTTTTGTTTCCAAGGTACATTATCGGTGGTATAAACAACTTTTACTGTGGAAGTGACTATGAAATCGCGAAAAAAAAAACCCGCTGTTTTGTACATTTTGGTTTGTAGGTTGATGGGGCCGTGAGTTTTCTCACTCACGGTGCACTGTGACTCAATGTAAACCACACTCGAATCCACTGAAACACACACAAAATATTTTATCAAATTGTTCCAAACGTTTAGGTAGAATTCAGTGACATATATATAGAACACTTATAATATCTTAAGTGATATTATAAAGCTGAAGATTTTGGTCGAACGTGCTAATCTCAGGAACTACTGACTCAAATCGAAAATTATTTTTGTCAGATAGTGGATTTATCAAGGAAGGCAATAAGCTACATAACAACCGAAACTACCGCTAGCGAATCCGCGGGCAAGCACTAGTTTATTATATATCAAATGACTAAGACTCTACAAATTGACTACACAAATCGTAATCGTTACTGTATCGAGTGAGCTTTTGAAAACTAACTTTAGTTGCCAACACTAAAGGCGTCGAGGCGAATAGTTCCAAAGGATTCCGACCCAATGAATCATTGATGAACATCTTAACATTAAAACACTGTTCCTTGCTCACTGGAGCCTGGTCCGTCTCGCTGGATACTCGGGTGAAACAACGGCACAATTCACTAACTTATTTCAAAGCTCAATTCTGATAAAGCTTATCGGTATTTTGAATGGATGTGGCATGAAAATGTATTTAGCTGTTCTTTTATTGCTATTTAGATCTTTATTTTCTAGATAATAAGAGCTGAGCTGAATGAACTGTCAAATGTGAGTGTGACATTTTTACCCCACGAACTCTGTGAGCTATGATTGGTACAGATATATGCTTCGACACTTCTCTATTCCTCTCCACGTTGCAACACATCTAGCCCGAGGTTCGAACATTCATGTACGGGATACGCGAGGCTAGTTTTTAAAGCTAGACTAGCAAGTTTGTGCTAGTAGCCTAGCAAGCTACTTACTCTAGCTTCGTGTATACAATACAGAACTAGCTTAATTTCTAGGCTTACCTTATCTTATGTAGGGGCCGTGAGTTTCCCCACGGTGCACTTCGACCCAATGGGATCTTTTAGGTCTCCCCTCTCGTTCACTCTTGTCGCTCCTTGAATATGCAAGCCACCAGTCTAACTATATCCATGGGCTTGTAGAGCCTGTGGTCTTCTGGCTTTGGATAATCCAATCCCAGGATATTCATTCTAATCCTGGCTACGGAATCACAGTCACATAGTAGGTGTTCCATGGATTCCCGGTTATGACAACATGCTCTGCAATTTGGTGTTGTCGAAATTTGCATTTTTTTGAGCATGTGGTTTGTGGCGTAGTGCCCTGTGACCACCCAAGATTAGACGGAGATTATCATTTCTAGGCTAGTAAGCTAGTGAGAAAACTAGTAAGGTAGCGTCTCAAGCTAGGATAGTTTAATAGGATGGGGTTCTACTTTTTGAGCTAGTAGCGCCACTCACCACTGATATTACTATCCTGACTTGTGTACTAGCCTTGTGTATTCGCTAGCTAGTATCCAACAGGCTAGTGAGCAGTGACTACGGGTTTTGTTTTCGCAGAACACTCTTCTATTCATCTAGATATTCAATACAAAATTCTTCTAAAAACTACGCACCACCACGCGATCCACGTTCACTCCTTCTTAAAATCCGTGGTCTTGTCCATACACGTTTTTCGAAGATTTCTTCTAGTAATTTATCTAGTGCGAGTTGGCACATCTTCTGAAGTAACTGTTACAATCGAATAAATATGTGTTTTTTAAGATACAGTTCATTTCATTTCACAAACATGTTACTTTAGTCACTACAATGGTACTGGCATGAAATTTCCTAGCGTCATATATATACCAGCACTAAGATGTGCCAGGTCAGGACAGTAAACTGACTTCTAACTTACTAGCCTGCCTTGAAATACTAGCCTCGTGTATACGGGTACGTGGGTACCGGGGTAGATGACTGACGTCATGGAAGGTAAACATTCATACCTACATTCCCAAAAGGGGTTAACCAGAGCTTTATGTATCATAAAGCTGCGTCTGGCACCATGGGCCATGCATTGCCTCCAAATAGTGACAGGTTTCCAGCCTGTCGTCTATACAAAAGGGCACCAAACCAAAAATTAACAATCCTTTAGTAAACAAACCAATTAAAGCCAACGACTAGAACAGAAACAATATAAAAAATATATAAAAAACCATCTCAAAATCTTCGGACACCGCCAATAACTAAGGAAAAATGAGAGAGCTAGCGTGGTGGCAGTAATTTAGAGGGATCTAATTGGTTAAGGATCGTATGTAACTGGTCAGCAGATTAACCTAACCTAAACCTATGCAAATACTAAGTGGTTAAAAAAATATAATGGGCGACTAACAAAATTAATTCATGATTAGTCGACCATTTCAGTATTTGAGTCGCTAATTCTGGATTTTTTAGCTGCTCGGTTTTTTATTTCGCATTAGTTAAACTTTATTCCACACAAAAAAGTACAAATTGCAACAAGGTATTCTCTACTAGTCAACTAATCGACGCCAAATTAAACTTTAAGCAATGTTTCAAATTAAAAAGTCCGTTTATTTCTAGCGGACAATAAATATTGCCTGCTTCATTACGCGCCATGGAAGGTACACGTATTGATGTGTTTAATTATTGCAGAGGCTCAATTCAAAATGCGCGTAGACCGCAAAACAAACCAACCAGCTATAGCCAAGCCAAATTGTCTGGCCATCATGTTAAACATCATAATTTGATCACACGTTGCTGCCACAAATCTGTGGTCAATTAAAGTCAGTTCAAAAGTTATCAGGCATAAGCGGTAGCGGGAACCATTTGTCGTTTTTTACTTTCTCGTATACACAGTATAGAGGAAGTCTTGTAATCGTCAAAAAATTCGATCTCGAGATTTCGACGGATTTACACGTTTTGGACCTCCCTGAGTCCAAAATTTTTTTGGAATTATGTCTGTGTTTTTGCATTAGCACGATAACTCGAGCATGCTTTAACCTATTGCAACCAAATTTATTATGCGTGTATAACATCAAAATATAAGGTTTCTATAAATTTTTTTGCCGTCGATCACGAAAGTTAAGCAACCAAGTGCGCGGTCGGTACTCGGATGGGTGACCAAAATTTAAAATGCATGTATGACATCAAAATATAAGGTTCATTTCAACCTTTGAGTCGTTCCCGGTATACGAGAAAGTCAAGGGGAGGCCACTCCCGATTTTTATTTAAAAACTTTACTAATCATCCTGTCACTATTCAGGGCGCCATTCATTGCAGGGACCAAAACTGTAATGTATAACCAAAATATTTTACCTTAAGTTCTGCTCAACTATTTTGGGATATGAGCGTCATGATATGAATGTAGGATATATATGTCTCGTTTCCTCATCTTCCAATCTAAAGAACTTCTATTTAAAAACGCTAACGCTTATGACGCGCAACTTTACTACTTTTAACAGAAACGTTTTTGCCGCATTTAGTGACCGCGAGTTTAATTACAAAACAATAATTTTTAACGACCGACGTACTTAATTTTATAGTTATTTTCTACCCTGCTCCCAATTTATTTGGGGTCGGTGAAGTATGCCTTGATATCGACAATACTGCTTAAGGATTTGGTATTAGAGTTTACGGCCGTGTGCCTGACACCAACCCTCCTTGGGAGCGACTGCTATCTTTCCACAGCACCCGGGACCACCAGCTTCAAGTGTAGTGGAGGAAAATCGATTTGAAAAATTTTTGGTCACCCATCTGAGGACCGACCGCGCACTTAGTTGCTTAACTTTCGTGATCATTACTAGGAACGCACGACCATGGCACCATCGACCTCCTCAATATCTCCTCCGTAGCTATAATAATATGATTTTTATATAATACTAGTGATTTTCCGTAGCTTCGTTCGCGTCAATGTCGTTTATCGTGCCAAAAAGTATCCAATGTGCTTTCCAGGGTTCAATTACCACCATACACTTCAACAAAAACAGCGGCTTAGTCGTGAAAGTAAGCGTTACAGAGAGACAGATAGAGTTAGTTTCGCATTTTATAATATAAAGTCATTTAGCGTGATCACAGAACGAAATAGTACCTATATTATGTACTTTATGTAACTATAGCGATTTCGTTCGAAAAAATTCGACCTCGAGATTTTGACGGATTTACATGTTTTGGACCACCCTGAGTCCAAAAGTACCGTTTTTTTAATCATGTCTGTGTGTGTGCTGTGCGTTAGCACGATGACTCGAGTATGCTTTAACTTATTGCAACCAAATTTAACATGCATCAAAATACTTATAAAGTTTCTATCAAGTTTTGAGTCGTTTCCGTATCTTTTTTCGATGTGGGTAGTTGGATAAGACAGTAAAGTAAAATCTGCTCTTCATTATAAAATTAATTTAATTAAAAAGTAATAAACTTTTAGTACTTTACATGACTATAAATCAATGATAACATAGTTAGCTCACCCTCACAGTGTTATCTCCTTTGCTAATATAATCATAAGCCACACAAGCTACTCTTCATTATGGACCACATGCAAGAGTCAATTTCTAATTTGACGGAGGTGTTCACTACAAGGATGGCCAAGTTTGAGTCTGAGTTGAAGTCACAGGCTACATCCAACACTACAACATCAGTTCTTGCAAGTGACTTTGCAGCTTTCAAGACCTTCGTATTGGAGTCACTGAATACCGTACAACACCAACTGCAGGTTCTTGCAAGGGATATAGATAGAATTGAGACACATAGCCGCCGCAAAATACTGTTGTTGCATGGGGTGCCGGAAAGCAAAACAGAAGATATCCCTAATGTTGTCACTGGTATCATCACTGACCGGCTCAAACTGGTATTTTTCACATCAGGTAACATTACTAGATGCCACAGAATGGGGCGTACAGCTGGTCCGGACAAGCCACGGCCAATACTTGTCAAGTTCTGTGATGCTGCTGATCGGGGTAAGGCCTGGAATTCCAAATCCAACCTAAAAGGCTCAGGCATAACTGTGTCTGAATTTTTAACTCGCTCGCGACATGAGGCTTTCATGGCTGCCCGTGAGCGGTTTGGAGTCACCAAGTGTTGGACGAGAGATGGCTGTGTGCACATACTGAGCCCTGATGGTGTTCGTCGTCGCATAGTCAGTGTTGCCGAGTGTAATAGAGTACTACGTCAATGGTTGTTACCCAGGCAACCGCCTTGTTGACTGTTAAGTAAAATATAGAAGTCGGTATTAAAATTCTTTAATGTAATTACAAAGTTTTATTGATATCTGTACGTGTGCTCGCACTGCGCGGATCCACCTCCTGAACACCTCACTATAACAGGTTATGGGCCCAGGAGAAAAACGTGAGTAAAAAAATGAGTCACGTACATATCGAACCACTTAGGAGAGAAAATTATGATACATGGCGCATTCATGCCAAAGCCCTCCTAACAAAGTATGGATTATGGGACTACGTCTCACAAAACATCGAGAAACCAAAAAATGCCGGCGACGATCTAAATAAATATTTAGAAAAAGATAGCTTAGCCGTGTCAGAGCTGCTCCTTATAATCGCTCCTAGCGAGTTAAAGCAAGTAAAGAACTGCAAAACGAGTAAGGATGTCTGGGATACACTCGAAAGTATCTATCACAGCAAAGGGCCTGCGCGAAAAGCCACCCTTCTGAAGGAACTCATTCTGAGAAAAATGAAAGATAGTGAGGATATAAGAGATCATCTAAACAAATTCATGGATAATGTCGATAAATTAGAAGATATGGGCATCACAATTAACAAAGACCTTCTAAGCATCATGCTATTATACAGTTTGCCCCAATCCTTCGAAAATTTCAGAATTGCCATTGAATCTCGAGATGATTTACCTGACCCAGAACTTTTGAAAGTGAAAATATTAGAAGAAGCTGAAGCAAGACAAAACATGGCTAGTACTAGTGAAGGAAATTCAGAACAAGAGGCACTGTACAGTAAGCAGAGAAATAAAAGATATGTAGTAGAATGTTTCAAATGTAAGAAGAAAGGCCACAAAGCAAATGAATGCAGGTCAAAATTTAGTCAAGTTCAGGCAAGTCCGAACAAAAGAAACCATAAGAACCTCTACTGCTCAGAAGAAACAACGTGCCTCACTGTAAAAGATACAAAGACAAAAGTAAAAGCTTGGTGCCTAGACAGCGGCTGTACGTCGCACATGTCACATGAGAAGGACAGATTTCGCTATTTAGACAGAAATGACTGCAAACCCCTAAAACTGGCTTCTGAGAATTGTACAGCGGAAGTTGAAGGCCGGGGTCCCGCAAAAATAGATGCCAAAGATACATCAGTTATACAACTGTCCGATGCTCTATATGTTCCTTCCCTAACTACTAATTTAATGTCTGTCGGGAAGATCACAGACAAAGGAGCAACAGTCCTATTCAAAAGGCAACGAGCTACGGTTATGAGAGACGGCGAACTACTATTGAAAGCTTTGACTTACGGGATATGGGGAAACTTCACCACTATTTAGGAATAGAATTCACCCATGTAGGGGGAGATATTACCCTATCACAAAAATTATATATAGAAACCACCTCCTGAACACCTCACTATAACACCGAGCTCAACAATATCGCCTGCGAGCCCGTGAAGACTGCGGCAGTCCCCAAACAAACCAAGACAAAACGAATGGCAACAAAAAAGTAGATCTCTTCCAGGTCATATTTTGTTCTACATAATTATCTTGTAAGTAGTTTGTTTATACTTTCGTAGGCAATCACATAAGTAATATCCATTATTCTTTGTGCCAGATATACCTTCTTCTAAATTGTTATTAAGATCATTTTTTATTCGATTCACCTTCAAAACTTTTAAGATAACCTTCATAATTTATGTAATTTAAATTAAACTCGAGTTAACCCTCTATTATTTAGTTAGAATTTAGTTAAGATCCATTTTGTTTATTTTTTTCATGTCACAGATGTGTCACAGTCTATTCTGATTGTCAATGTCATTGTCATTGTTTGTTTATTTTTTCTTTTCTGACAAAGGAATCAACTCATGCAGCCATGACATTTTTTTTTTGTTAACACACGAATGGCTTCTCATTTTGTTATCTAGTATATTGTTTAATGTTATTCTTTTTTTTTTTCTTTTTTTTTTTTTGGATGTGATTGCCTTAACATTAAGTTTGTGATTTATATATTTTTTGGTAAGTAATTGTTTGAATCGCAACTGGCGGGTGGACACTAGTTGTGTAGTTGGTTAAATTTAGAATTTAATTAGTGTTTAGTGTATTAATTTTATATATTTTATTTCATTATAGTATTAATAATATTATTATATTTTTTTTATAATTATATATCGTATTTACATAATATGGATGATCATAGTAACATAGATTATTGGTCACTTAGTGATAATAGCACAGATGACAGTTTCGTCAGTATTCCAACGCTAAGAGACACGCTTGAGACTCATTTTTCCGACGTTCCAAAAAACTTTAACATCGTTCACATCAATGCCCAAAGCATTCCGGCACATTATTCTGATTTCTTGTCCACCTTTGACTGTAAGAATATCCATGCCATACTTATTTCTGGATCCTGGTTGAAACCTGTCCTCCCCTCAACTTCCTATTCCTTACCCGGTTTTGTACTAATTAGAAATGATCGTTCGGTTGGCGGTGGTGGCGGTGTTGCTATATACCTCCGTGCACATATTCCTTTCTCTGTTGTAAATATGTCAGCACAACCACCGCCGTCAAATGCTGGCGAGCATATCTTTTTAGAAGTCACCTTGCATAGTACCAAAACTCTGCTTGGTGTGTACTACTCTCCGTCCTGCCGAGTAGATTTCTTTTCCTCTTTTGAAACTATCCTAGAAAACCTTATCCCTTCTTACAGTCACACTATTATCATGGGGGATTTTAATACATGTCTTCTTAAACACGATTCCCGTTCACTATCCATGCAAGCTGTCCTTCGTTCCACAAACTTATTTACTCTTCCTTTAAACGCTACCCATCATTTCCCGAATTGTTCTCCTTCTCTCCTTGATCTAATTTTTGTCTCTTCCCCGGATCATGTCGCTAGTCATGGTCAATGTCCTGCCGATTCCTTTTCCTACCATGATGCTATATACATGTCCTACAAAATCCGTCCACCCAAAATCAAGCCCAAGGTCCTACAGCTACGCAATTTTAGTGGAATGGATATTGAGAAACTTTGCGAAGACGCTAGCAACATCGATTGGTCTCTGCTGTTAACAAGTGGATCAGTTGATGGAAAGGTTGACCAATTTGTCGCTAAAATAACGGATTTATACAATGTGCACGCTCCTATCCGAAAGGTGAAAATGAAGCATACACCCTCACCCTGGCTTACACCAGATATCAAGCTGTTGATTGATAAAAAAGCTGCCTCTAAAACAAGATATAAACATCGACCTAGCGTAACTAATTGGGATAAATATGTCACTATCCGAAATCACTGCAATAAAGTGTGTAGGAATGCTCAACGCCAATACTTTCACAATTCTGTTGACAACAAAGATCCAGCTAAGGTCTGGAAATTTCTTCGATCTGTGGGCATTGGGAAGTCCCTCCAAGCAGCAATGCCTAGCGGTCTTGATTTAGATTCTTTAAATACACATTTCACATCAACGTCTGACTTTGATAGTTCTATAAAATCTTCTTCTTTACACTATTTGTCATCACTTCCCGCTCTTAGTCATTCTCCATTTTTCTTTAGTCAATTTACTGATTGTGGTGTTAAAAAGAGCATATTGTCTATTACTTCGTCTGCAGTGGGCTGTGACTCGTTAAGTCGTAAGATGATAATGCCTATCCTAGATTTCGTCCTTCCTATCATTTCCCACATCCTTAATTATTCTATCCAAAGCGGTGTTTTCCCTACAGCTTGGAAAGATGCCCAAATTACCCCTTTACCCAAAAAAACAAATCCTGCATCCTACTCTGACTTCCGCCCCATCTCTATCCTTCCTTTTCTCTCAAAAGTGTTAGAGCGGTTGGTTCATGATCAACTTGCCACTTTCCTATGTCGTAATCACCTCCTTAATCCTTTCCAGTCCGGTTTCCGTTTGGGTCACAGTACCACCACTGCTCTTATCAAAATTACAGATGATATTAGATGGGGCATGGAAAATGGCTTGTTAACCGATATTGGGACTACTCGATTTTAGCAATGCTTTTAATACTGTTGATTTTGATGTGCTCCTTGGAATACTACGCTCTATTAACATATCTCCAACGGCAATTGACTGATTTCGAAGTTACCTGCTTGGACGTCGGCAGAGAATTTGCATTGAAGAATCTATGTCTTCATGGTGTTACACATCTGCTGGCGTGCCGCAGGGTGGCGTTTTATCTCCTTTACTCTTCGCAATTTTCATAAATTCTATATCTAAACAATTATCTTCGTCCTACCACCTTTACGCAGATGATTTACAAATTTACTATCAAGCACCTCCGAATCAATTAATAGAAGCAGTAAGCAAACTAAATCGAGATCTAGATTATATTTGTGAGTGGAGTAATTCCCACGGCCTGAAAGTTAATCCGAATAAAACGCAAGTGATTGTTATCGGTAGTCCTCGAATGACGTCAAAAATCGACTTATCTATAGCGCCTAAAGTTAGTTTTGATGGAACCTGTATCGAATACAGTAAAACTGTAAAAAACTTGGGGCTACTTTTTGATACGAACTTGTCTTGGACTTCTCATATTCAAGAACTAAGTAGGAAACTATTTGCATCAGCAGGTTCCCTAAGGAGACTTCGTAATTTTCTTCCTACGTCTACTAAAATTGCGCTCGCTCAATCCCTCCTTCTTCCAATCCTCGATTATGCCGACACCAGTTTTCCTAATATAACCGAAGAGCAACTAAATAAACTTGAGCGACTTCAAAACTTTTGCATACGGTTTATATTTGGTTTACGCAAATATGACCACGTTTCAGATTTTCGTCTTAAACTCAAGTGGTTGCCCATTCGCCTTCGCCGGAATGCACATATTCTTTCCCTCCTTTATACTGTCCTGTTCCATCCTAACACTCCTTCTTACCTGAAAGATCGTTTTAAGTTCCTCAGTGACACCCACGGAAGAGTTTTAAGATCGTCGGAAAATCTAAGGTTAGAGACACCGCCTCATTTTACTGGTTTTTATAACAAGTCTTTTTCTGTGCAGGCAGTTTTATTGTGGAACGCTTTACCAGTCCACATAAGGCAAGCACAAACCGTGAATAGTTTTAAGAAACAAGTGGAAGAATACTACCTGTCTCTGTGATTATTGGGTATTTCCTTATTAAGTATATGTAGAATATTGATATTTATATATTTATTAGTATGTATGTATAATATAGGAATCTATAATATGTATTAGTATATTTGTAGTATGAATATGTATGTATATATATGTGTATTGAGATTCGTATATATATATTTAAATTATTATTATTAATTAATTTGTGTAAGTAAGTTATGTTTATAGATACGTCGCCAACTTCCCTCTTATTCTTTATTTTTTGAATCCTTTCCATCCTAAGGTTACCTGGAAGAGATCGCTTTTAGCGATAAGGTCGCCCTTTGTACAAATTGTTAGTTTTTTGTGTAATCTTCTGTATTTTTACAACTGGTTGATGTACAATAAAGTTATATTCTATTCTATTCTATTCTATTCTATACGAGAAAGTCAAGGGGAGACCACTCCCGATTTTTTTAAAGACTTACACCAACTTGTGCAAAATCTAATTGTGACTATTATTGCAAAGTCCCCAAGAAAATCCTAGCTAAATTATAAAATCCGAGAATTACTTTTCAGATTATTCAGCTCGGTGGAAGAGCAAACGTGAGCTTTAAATTAAGAGATTCGCGTGCAGCCGGGTGCAAAAACTAGTGTGATTATAGACCGTCTAATGAGAGAGGAACTCGTTGCAATATGAGATTTAACGTTGAGCTAAGGACGAATAGAAGTGGTGCGGAATAAAATATTGTTCATTATTTTTAATCAGTATTGAGACTATCAATATTATATTTGTCAATCATAGACATGCTTAAAACGTGCATAAAATATACTAGCTATAAGCCTAATAGCTCATGTGCTAGATTGCAAGCCTAATTATGTTGACACATTGTTGATTACATAATATGTAATATTACAAGTAAAGTAAATCTACTCTTCGAAATTCAAGGAATATTTTGATAGTTCAATTGATAATTAAAATAATACAAGAAAAATAAATTAATCTAATATACTGGGTGTAAAAGACATGAACAGTCAAACGAGAACCATGTATTCTATACATCAAAATAAGACATATTTAAAAAAAAATATTGCTTGGAAATGATTTTTATTTTTTGGTGTTAAAACAAAATTAAAAATGTACCGCGCAATGTAAAGGGCTCAACTCGCACGCAACTCGCAAAACCGCGATAATTTTGCCAGACGGCGGCCCCGTTCGTTAGTGTCCATGCGCATCGAGTGAGATAGATTGAATGCTAACGTTTTGAAGCCATTTTTGTTATGAAATACTAAAACAAATTATAATGTTTCTTTGGACGATAATTAAGAAATAACGTATAGAATACGTTTTCATAAAAAAAATTAAAAAAAAATTATGACTTTGACCTTCAATAAAATCGTAACTATCAATTTCCCAGGTATAGTCTAAAAGAAGAAAAAAGTTATGATGGTGAGCAGAATACATGGTTCTCGTTTGACTGTTCATGTCTTTTACACCTGTATAAAAATCTCGTATCACAAAAGTACCAAGCCATGGCAGAATAATGTTTGGGAATCACATCTTTTTCATTGTAAAAATATGCGATACAGTTCCGTTATGATAAGTGTGCTAAGACCTTTAAGCAACTATGGACACGGTGGGCACTCGAATTAGTTACAAATTTTTCAACTCCATTTACTTTGGAGTTAGTTCGGCTGCAAAAGTCGCTACTGGCAATATGGTACATTCGATGCCTGCAAATAGTATTAGGTATTTTTTTTTATTTAAAAGGGGACAAACTTTCAGTAAATCAACAAAGAAAAGCCGACAACCAGGACATATCATCATCTTCATCATAACAGCCTTCATAATCGGACCAGCTGCTGGGACACAAGGCCTCTCCTTGTCATCGAAGGAGGTTTAGGCAATGGTCTACCACACTGGCCCAATGCGGGTGGACGCAGTATGAGGTGATCAATAGATCAATAACCCTTTGCTGGTACATTAGTCGCCTTTTACGACACTCATTGGAGGATATGGTGATGCTAAGAATAGCATCACCATATCTAGAAACTCTGTAGAAACTCTGGTTACTTAACCAGGACATATATTAAGGATCATCTCAGCACTCGGGTAAGCCAAATTAAAGCTTAAATAAAAAGCCCCAAAATACGTTTTCATCTATTCCCATCTAGTAAAGTCCTGTTTTCTTATTCTTTGTACTCCTACGGCTTAACAAACGAGCTAGTTAATACTAAACCGTATAGTTATTTCCGTATATACGCATGTTAGCGTTTCCATAGTAAAATTTCAAATCAGTAGGCTCATTCCGAATTCGAAAAGGCTTGCTAATTAAATACATAACAACAAACACTTTTATAAATAATCAATAAAATAATTATTATTTTACGTTATCGATTGACAATAACATTGGAAATATGCGTAGAAAAGTTAAAAGATTTTAGTAAGAATAATAATATGAATATCAACAACTTCAAAGTGGTCACAGCGGCTGTCGAAAGTTATTGATTTCTGCATTCTACACTCCTTAAATAAACTATAAGTCTGTCAAATTTCATACTCCTCCGTCCGCGTAATTTTCGTGAAAAAGTTACAAAGTTTTTGCTTCAAGTATTAATATATTATATATGACGGCGCTATGACATTATTAGGTTCAATTGTAATTGAATTTGTTATTTTCATTGGAAATAGTCCACGTGGGATTGCGAGTGACGTCAGCGACGTGGGATTGCGAGTGACGTCAGCGCCGCACGAGCTATCGTACGATGCGATGTTATAGTGGTGGGGCGTGCCTTTGTTGCAGCGGTGCGCGCTCGACAGAGCTCAGTCTGGTTCGAGGCGTCACCTAGTGCGGACGTCTCTACATTTGTATTAGGAATGCTTGTGGATGCTATGTTCAACGGTTGTATGATAGTAGTTAGAGAGAAGTGAAGGCGAGTGCCGGTGCAATGTAGAATGTGCCCTAGGTAAACCTACACACTGGGTCACAAGTCCCAGGCACTATGGTTCTCCTCTTTGTGATGTGCGTTGATAAATTGACTCGGCATTCGTATGTGAGATCGTGATTCGAGCTAAATTCTGACGATATCCCCGACATATAGATATCGCACAATTAAAAAATAGAATACACTGCCAGCACACGTGTTCCTCCTTACAATACTACCCACTCAAAAGAGGCGTGAACAGTGAATGCGTTCACTGGGCGTGTAGATGCACCTTGCAGACCGATAAGCCGAGAGTGGCTAACGTGGCGATTAATCTCTAGCACTAGTTATCTTCACATTTGGACTCCACTTCTGCTTACCGTCAGTAGCGAAGGAGTCATTTGCTAGACATTTATATATAAAAACAATCTCAAATGATAAATGATGATTACTTCTCTTATTATAGTTGAAAAAAAAAAACATTCAAAAGTAGATTTTTTATATAACGAGATGGCTAACCAACTTGCGGCCCACCTGGTGTTAAGTGGTTACCGTCGCCTATAGACACTTGCAATATTAATTGTAAATCACTTAACACTGCAAGTGCGTCGTCACCCTGGGGACTAAGGTGTTATGCCTTCCATGCCCAATACCGGCTACCTTTCCCTTGAAACCGAAACACAGCGAACTGCTTCACGGCAGAAATAAGAAAGGCCGTGGTATCTACCCAGGCGACTCTACATATGGGTCTACCACCTAGTGTCTTAATAATTCAACAACAGATTGGCTTGGTAGCGGTAGAGTTTTGATATATTTTGGATAACCAAACTCTGATGTCCATTATGTAAAAATATCGGTAGATAAATTAGCATAAACCGTTCATTTCTAAAGTAATAATTTAGCTTATAGTTATAAAACTTTCTACAAAAAGAAAATATATATACACAATTTTAATAAAACAGTAAATGTAACATTTGTTTAAAATAAGAGTTTGGAATTTTATTTTTTAATAAAAGAGACGCGAGCACAACTATTTGTCCCAAGAATAAATTTCACTTCATTCGTCTGGACAATAGTTTTCAACGGGATTCGAAATCAAATAAAGGAGCGCAGCCGTTACCAAGCCGATTGGTGCCATAAATTTATTAAACTAAAGGAATTTACTTAAAAAAAAAGTAATAAACACAAGCCAGCGTGTAAGAAAAGTTCAATCAGAATATTCTCGGCCATCTCTTGCTGTGTCTACGTTGCTTAGGAGTGTGGAGAATGCTTTTTTAAGCTGGGACACAAGAATTACTGGACAAGTGGACACTGTATAATTGTAGTGGTAAATGTCGCGGTTAGCCGCTGGACAGCGCAGAAGCGATCGGGTTGGAGGTCCCTGGGGGTGGTCTATGTCCAACAACGGACGATTCTCAACTGAAATTAAGATTATGACCGCAAAATCTACTCCTAGATTGGCTTTGACCTCGTCTTTCGCTTATATAATAAATCGCTTAAATCGTTTTGTTACTGGGTAGAACCGGAGTCAATGTCCCTCCACACGCTGCATCGTTTTGCCAACTTTGCGGTACTGTCATAAAACCCTAACTTTTAATTGTGAGATTTAAAGCTCTGGCTTAAATTATTATAGCCCTAAAAAGGACTGTTAGGCTTTAGGGCTCAAAGCCTATATAGTCCTTTGGAATTTATAGAGCATTTTCTCTTTATCTGGTTATGGCCTTATAAGCGACGACCCGGTCTACACTCATCGTGCTATATCCTATACCGATACATGCCAGGAAGCTTTTCTCCTATTCCTCCATAATACATCGCCCCCTATGTTGAGGTCCGAGTTTTTGAAAAAACCTCAGGTATGCTGTGCCCTTCCAGCTCAAACGGCCTAGCGGAAGAAACTCGTGGTAGTAATCTTCTAAGCAAGTTCGCTTAACAGACTTTAGGACTCACTAAGGTCTTCGACATCTTTGCCAACTACATATCTAAAAAAATATGAAAACATAAATAAGTAAATATTTATGTGTACACACCATATACCCGGTGATGCCAGCAGAGTAGAATAGCATCATCCCATAGCCTCCAATAGGTATCGTAGAAGGTCACTAATGAAATGAAATGAAATGCAAAATTCTCTTTATGTAAATGGACTTTGCTAAGTACTTTTAAATCGTCAAAAGCCCTACTACCATTTTGTGACGAAATAATTATTTTGCTTATACATATAATTATTAATAATATTAATGGATCAGCAAAGGGGTATTGATCACCTTATACTCCATCCACTAATCCTTTATTAATATTTTTAAGTCCGTCTCTATACTTGTTAGCGTTCGCCCGTCGAATACCCGGTCAAGCAATCTCTATTCAGTCGAATAATCATTTATTGGCTCTATCTTACAGCTTATATTTATATTGAACCTAAGATATAATTTCTTTTATTCAAATTTTACGACCCAATCTTAAAATGTAACTTGCAATCCCCTGTGGTTAGCATACAGAGTCTGATCAGACGGGCCGTTATTTAGAATGCGATTCTGTCGCGAAAATAGCATTTTTGAGGTAGGGTACATCGAACTAGCCGCCCGAATTTAGTGCGTCTGAGCTGGGGTATTACTTCCACCTAATAGAAGATCACATTAAAATAACAACTCATTTTTGTCATGTTGTACTTCTGTTCGAGCAAGATTGCTAGAGATTCACAGGGTAGGGAATGAGGCTATAGGTTTGGCAGCAACGCGAAAGTCACGTCAGTGTCATCTAGGCGACGGTCACTGCTAACGACAAGACAGACCGTATGCTTGTCATCATCATCATTAACAACTCATATAATGTCCCCACCGAGGGGCTCAATCCTACCCGACATTAGGGGGCGATTGGGCCTTAGTCAGCCACGCTGGCCAAGGGCGGGTTGGTCGACTTCACACACAACCTAAGAATTTCTTCATAGATGTGTGCAGGTTTCCTCACGATGTTTTCTTTCACCGTAAAAGCGTCGATTAAACGTACATTATGAATTCAAAATTTGAAAACACATTGGTACGTGGCGGGGATCGAACCAGTGCCTCTCGTCTAAGAGACGACGCTTTTACGCACTACGCCACCGACGCTTTTTACGACGAATGCTTGTATGCCAACCAAATAACATTAAAAATAAATGGTTTTTGTTTACGGAAAAAGCTAAAAATGCGCAGATAGTTCTACCACAATGTGGTTCTACTGATATTTTTTCCTCTTAATTAGGCTTTTTAACCGACTTCAAACAAAAAAAGGAGGAGGTTCTCTATTCGCCTGTATGTTTTTTTTTTTTTTTTTTGTATGTATGTTCCGCGATTACTCCGCCAATAATGAATCGATTTTGATGATTCTTTTTTCGTTAAGAAGGTCATACTTCAAAGGTGGTCCCGTATATTATACCGAAATTGGTTCAGTACTTTTTTGTTGAAATGATAATTTCATTGGGGATGAAACAATAACATCGTCCACGAACACAAAAATAATGACAATTTTTTTTTTGAACTTGCTATTACCTAATATGCAATAGTGATATTTTGGTTAGTAGGTCCAATAGTCAACACATAAACTATGACAAATTATTTTATGAACTTAAGTTAAATAACTAGTTTCTCTTCAAGTTTCATAGTTCATTAACTTACCATTAAAACTATACCATTCATTGTAGGCATTTGTAATGAGCTATAGGTCTGAGACGTGATATTATTTGTTAACCGACTTAAAAAAAAAGAGGAAGTTCTCTATCCGACTGTTTTTTTGTGTTTGTTACCTGATACTCCGTCAATTATGAGTATTACGACTCGATTTTAGTGATTCTTTATTTAGCTACGTCAAAATCAGAGATGGCCCGTATAAATTGTATCGATATAAATTCGACCCTTTATGAACAGAACATTAATAACAACAAAAAAAATTGTTTACGTTTCCGTTAAGTTTTAATGAGCGCCTATCCATTTATCCAGTAGGCCTATCCATTTTCAATAAAATATACTTAACTAGCGACCCGCCCCGGTTTCGCACGGGTGCAATGCTTATGTAAATATGCATGTATTATACATATAAACCTTCCTTAAGAATCACTCTATCTATTAAAAAAAACCGCACCAAAATCCGTTGCGTAGTTTTAAAGATCTAAGCATACATAGGGACAGATAGACGGCGGATAGCGACTTTGTTTTATACTATGTAGTGATTTCCACTAAAAATAATAAAATAAAATATTTTTAGCAAAAAAATAGGAAAACCGATTTCAATGCGTACAAATTTAAACTAAAAAGTAAGAAATAAATAATATTTTTATGAAGTAGTTGAAAAGAGCGTCATAGAAAACCAAGGAAAGTATTGATACACATTTATAATTCTTTATTTATAATTCATACTCCGATATATTTGGAGTCGGTGCCAGCCTAAGCAAAATAAACTTACCTAATAGATACGAACTTGATTAATCCATTAACTATACATAATAATGAATGCATAATAAAGATGAGAAATAATACGCCGCTCCGTGAAGTTCGAAAATTGCAAACACTATCCTCCTTGGCTAGCTGGCACCGGCTCCAAATATATCGGAGTATGAATTATAAATAAAGAATTATAAATGTGTATCAATACTTTCCTTGGTTTTCTATGACGCTCTTTTCAACTACTTCATAAAAATATTATTTATTTCTTACTTTTTAGTTTAAATTTGTACGCATTGAAGTCGGTTTTCTTATTTTTTTGCTAAAAATATTTTATTCAAAAGTAGAATTTGAACTGAGCTGTCACAAGCACATTCATTAACAAAATGATTTAAAGTACATGTATTAGATGCCAATCCTTACATTACATTTTTTATTGATAAATGTTTGAGTAGATACTTATTAATATACAATAATTGGTTTGTTATTGTTGTATTGCTGCCTTAGTAAATAACATACAATACTTTATAGATAATTAGCAAGTGTTAAGTTACTTTTTTTTACATTTTTTTTACTTTGTTACTATCGATTATCTGTATTTTGTACCTAGATACAATATTATTTAAGAAAATTCCTTATTTCTTACTTTAAGTAATACGCGGGCGCTTATGCTGGTCCTACAAAAAGTTAAAATTGTCATAATTCTGAGTTCTCAGTAATATATATTGTTTGTCTGTTTTTTTTGTCCCATTGAAATAAAATAAAAATACTGATGGTAAGGTATCACCGACGACCGAAAGACATTCACAACACTAGAAGAATCACAAATACGTTGCAAGCCTTGAAGGAAGGAATAGGTTCTGATTTTGAAGTTTTCTAGATCGTATCAGTTCAGGGATACCACTGGCGACAGTTGGTTCTACAGTCTTGTTGCTCACGGCAGAAAATTTCTTGAAAAACGTTGCGTTCGTAAAGCTCGTCTGTACAGACCCCAAGAAAAGAGGAAAGATGGTTACTGATTCTAAAATTTATTTCAGAATTTTCGAATTCAAAATATAGTATCTTCCTATAGTTATTTGTAAGTTGAATTTCTGTTCAGGATTTACTGTTTAGGTTCCGTATGCTACCGGCATAGTAACGAGTTCGGTATGATAAGACCTTGTAGGTGATCGAAAATATATAGTACATTAAAGAAATATCATGATGCTGTTTGTTTGTTTTTTTATTTTATGGTAAAGGAGCAAACGAGCAGATACTTCACCTGATGGCATGTGATCACTGCCCGCCGCCCATGGAGATCTTCAATATCAGAGGAATTGCAAATGCATTGCCGGTCTTTAAACCGGCGTCAATGACGGGAAAATAATTACGCGGACAATGATATCGGGTCATGGTGACCGGGTAATTTTGTCGGACTTTTTTTTCTAACAGTTAATAATAAATGTTCTAATTATTTATGTAATAGTATGTGTTATTATTAACGCGATAAAATAACAATATAAACAAAATCTGACTTTAATAACTTTAGCGGTCCCCGAGCGAACACCTAGCTCGGCGGAAGATCTTCCCTTTTCACTGAAGATTTGGCGAACCCAGCCGCATCCTTCAAGCCTATCCAAGGCCAGAGCACTACAGGCTCTTCAAGCCCGTAAACATAGTTAGACTGATGGCCTACATATTCAAGGATCGACAAGAGTAAAAGTAAAAGGAATACACAAAACATCCCGTTGGATCAAATTGCACTGTGAGGATACTCACGACCCCGTCATAAGATAAGATTAAACTTAAACTCTACTCAACCGTTATAAGGGTACTGTTAAGGGTTTTAAGCGGACTGTATTTTAATGTTGTAATGAAATTTCTATGAAAATAATAATAAACTGAGTTTATGACGAAACGACTTTGCGCTTGAAGAAAATCAATTGTAACACAATGCTCACCTTCTGTGCTGACCCGCTGGTGAAGAAAAAACAGCTATGTGATGCCTCCAAAAGGCTCCTCAACCCTCAGTTCGTCGACTTACCTCAAGTATGAGTTACCAAGTATCGACACCACTTCGCTGCTATTACCCAGTAATTCCGAGAGCACTCACTACAATTGTCCTCCACAAGCGCGACGAGATAGTTAATGCTAATTTTCAAATTATGACAAAATTATAACGACACGACACGATATCACCTCAAGTTCCGATCGAGCGAAAATCGAGAGAACTACAAGTCTTTTTTTTTTAAACTAACTAGCCATAGTGTTGCAAGGCGAATAAAAACTATTTTGAACATTTCCGCCCACCAAAATACAACGTATTTTAGAAAAAAAAAACGATATTTAAACAAACTAAAATTACTCTAAAACCATAACACTGGCTCCTCTGACTTTGGTTTTCTTATAAACTAACAACTATACTAATATAAGCTACTTAACTGCTAACTTACAACTTAACTGCAGCTAATTTGCCATAGGTAGAGGGCACAGTTTAACAACTGGCCTCCTGTATTCACCACCATCAGTACGTACAGTCACTACTCTACAAACTCCGTCCGTGCCGGGGTGTAGTTGAGTCACACGACCAATTTTCCATTTCATAGGACTACTTTGTTCATTAACAATCAAGACAAGCGTGCCTAAAGAAATTTCCTTCTGGTTAGTAAACCATTTGTGACGCTGCTGTAGTGTGTGTAAGTACTCTACATTCCACTTACGCCAAAAATCTTGGTGAATCTTTTGTAAAAGACTCCACCTCTGCATTACTCCGATCTTCACATTTTCTAGATTATTCTCTGGTAGAATACTAAGGGGTTCCATAGTCAAAAAATGGCCTGGGGTTAGTACCGAAAAATCATTAGGATCCGAACTCATGGGTGATAAAGGTCTCGAATTTAACATGGCCTCTATCTGGGTTAACACTGTGTAAAATTCTTCGAACGTCAATCGCTGGGAGCCTATCACACGCGACAAATGAGTCTTCACCGACTTCACATTGGCTTCTGCTAAGCCAGAAAAATGTGGACTTCCAGGCGGATTGAATACGAATTCAATTTGCTCAGAACGAGAAGCATCAGCCATCAAATTATATAATAAGTTACGAGCACCAACGAAATTCCTCCCCTGATCGGATACTAATCTCGAACAGCGACCCCGACGTGCGATAAAACGCCTAAGTGCAGCGATATACGCTTCAGAAGTCAATTCTGAAACAAGTTCAAAATGTACGGCTTTTGTAGCAGTACACACGAAAACACAAATATATGATTTGAAGGTTCGTAAACCTCGACCTCGACCCATGCTAGTATCGAAAGGACCAGCATAGTCAACAGCACAAGACGAAAAAGGTTTGATCTGGTTTATTCGAAAAGCTGGTAGGTTACCCATAAGAGGAGGTGAAGCAACCTTCGGATGGGCACGAAAGCATTTCATGCAAGACGAAATCACAGACGAAACAGCTCTTTTCGACGACAATATCCAGAACTCTTGTGCTAATAAATTTTGCAAAGTTTGTGGACCAGGATGTGCAAAGCGTTGATGATAATCTTCGATAATCAACGCAGTCAACCTATGATCTCGAGGTAACAACAATGGATGTTTAACATCGTATGACAATTCACCTTTCGAAAGACGACCGCCCACCCTCAATAAACCATGCTCATCAAGAAAAAGCGACAGTTTCCTGAGGGGTTTGGGGAGCAAACGTGGTGAATTGTCTTTCGATAAACAACGAATTTCAGAAGCGAAGGCGCATTCTTGAACATGTTTGACAAGAAAATGTAAAACCTTTCTAATTTCCTCATTGGTAAAAGTAGGATTCACATTTTTCGACGAAGATTTTCTTAAGTTATGAACCAAACGAAAACAATATGCCAAAACGTTCAAAATGCGTTTCAAAGAAGAGTATTTGTTTAAAATCTCATTGACGAACGACAAGTTTGAAGCAGTAAAAAGACTGTAAATCTTTTGCTCATCTGATGCAATATTATCAAATCGTATCTCTGAATGTGGCCATGTCTCCATAAGGTTGGGCAACCAGTGAGGCCCCGTCCACCATAAGACATGTTGGATTAGGTCATTAGGTAGTAACCCACGAGAGCCACAGTCAGCAGGATTGTCGACACCCGACACATGATGCCAGTGTTGCGGAGGGATTTTTTCCTGAATATGAGCAACCCTATTGGCCACGAAAGTTTTCCACTTCGATGGACATGAGCGAATCCATGTCAGGGCTACGGTAGAGTCTGACCAGGCAAAGATATTATCTATTGTGTACAATTCTTTCAAGGCTTCAGTAAACGAAATAAGTAAATCGGCTAACAAGACAGCAGCTAGCAATTCCAATCGTGGTATTGAACATCGCCGTAAAGGAGCCACCTTTGATTTAGCGCAACAAAGGCGCACGAAAACAGTACCGTCATGCTGGACTACCCGAAAATAAATAACGGCACAGTAACCCTTCTCTGAGGCGTCACAGAATCCGTGAAGCTGCAACGACTCGAAGGATTCAATCATTCTGCGAGGAATAGACAGTGAACTCAAGGAAGGTAGTTGAAACTTGAACATATGCCACTCCTGAGCAATAAAAGAAGGAACCTCACTGTCCCAATCTACGCCCGACAACCACAAACGCTGTATTAAATATTTAGCGAAAAAGACGACAGGTGATAACAAACCCAACGGATCAAAAATCCTTGCTATATCCGAAAGAATCGACCGCTTGGTACAACGATAATCATTTGAGGATGCTTTGAAAAAGAACTTATCCTGTTTAGGAAGCCACGACAGGCCCAAGATTTTTAAAGAAAGATCGTTAAAATCTTCAAAACATCGAAGCTGTTCCGAATATAAGTCGGAGTCCGATATACTTCCAAGGAACTCTGAGCTACTAGATGTCCATTTTCGCAAATGGAGACGAGCCGACGACAAAATATCTAACAATTCCTTGCGTATTAATAATGCATTCTCTACAGAATCTGCCCCTGAAACTACATCATCGACATATGTATCTCTAGCTAAGACTGCAGCACCATGAGGACCACGAGATGAAAATTCTTTGGCCAATTTCGAAATGCACCAAAGCGCCTGATAGGGAGCACAGGAGACACCATACGTAACCGTGAGTAAGCGGAAGTCCTTTACAGGTTCATCAAACGATGGTCGCCACAAGATGCGTTGATAATCGCAGTCTTGTAAGTCAACGAGAAACTGACGATACATTTGTTTAATGTCACCCGTAAACACAATGGCATGCCAGCGAAACCTAACCAAGATTTCGAATATATTTGTCTGTAGTTTAGGGCCTGGCAGCAACGAATCATTTAAAGAAACTCCACCTGCATCTTTGGCACTGGCGTCAAACACAGTACGCAAAGGGGTAGTGACAGAATCAGGGCGTAAAATCCCAAAATGGGGGATATAGTAGAAGCATCCACTCGACGACAAAGGAGGATCGACTTCTTCCATATGACCGCATTTCAAATATTCATCCATAAATTGGACATACGCACTATGAAATTGAGAATTAATTTTAAATTTCCTCTCCAAAGTGTTGAGACGCTTGAAGGCAATCTCACGAGACTGTGAAAACCGAGGCTTCTGTGGACCTACCAAAGTTAATGGTACTACCATTCTACCTTCAGGATTACGATAATGTGAAGCTTCCATGTGGTTTTCACACGACAATTCCGAATTCGAAAGTACAACATGTTTTGGAGGATCTACACTTTCCACTTCCCAGAACCGCTTAATACTGTTGTCTAAAGACAAACTCGACACAAGAAGGCAGTCCGTGGTTACAACATTGGAACCAAAACGAAAACGAGAACGAGAATTGCCAATGTCAGTTGCGCATTCACCCATAACTATCCAGCCAAAAATAGTGCGAATAGCAATAGGCTGACCTGCCTCACCCTTGACGAGACCAGGTTCAAGCGCCGAAGCGAGAAAATTGACATTGACCAACATATCGATTGGCCCAGGTTTGTAATAGGATGGGTCAGCGAGATCTAAATCATTAATATGTCTCCATGAGGAGACGTCTATTTGCCCAGATGGCATATCAGAGCAAATCTGCGACAAAACTAAAGCTTCTAACGAAAAATTTAAAGATAAATCACCACTAGATGGCACTATCTCACAAACGACAGAACCGAGAGTGTCGGCTGACACCTGACCGATACCATTAACCCTTGGTCCATTGTCCTTGATCGAAAGCCCCAGTCGTCTTGCACAAGTCAAAGTTATAAAATTGCAGGCACTAGCACTGTCCAACAATATACGAATGGGAACCAGTCTATTAAATTTGTTTTTAACCAATACAATAGCAGTCGAAAATAAAACCTGTGAATCACAACCCGGAACAGTTAAAGATGTTGGAGAAAGCAACTGCTCTGTAGAATGCTCTGTATTGCATGTTTGTTTATTATCTGTTTTACCGAAATGAAGCAATGTGTTATGTTTATGTTTGCATAAACTACAAGAAATATTTGATCTACAATTCTTCATAGTGTGAGAAGAATTAAAACAAACAATACAAAGTCTCTTTTCTTTAACTTTATCAAAACGCTCGAGAGGACTAAGTTTCAAAAAAGTAGGGCACTTATCCACACTATGACCGGTCAATGAGCATATTGTACAGCAATTCACAGATGGCACAATAAAAGAAGATTTATTTTTAACTGGTTGTTTGTGAGTTGTTTTGACTTGGCTTGAATTCTCCAAAGCACGACTTCTTTTTTCAACAAAACTACTCAAGTCGTCATACTTGGGAATATCAACACTGGACGATAACTGTAACTCAAAAGCTTCCTTAGTTGCTGTATCTAGTTTGGACCACAACAGATGGAACAGCATAAAATTTTTGTCAGGTAAACCATACTTTGAAAGAATTTCCAAATTTTCTTTAAAAGTGAAAAATATTCTATTTAATTCTGATCCACTCCTTGAACTCATTGATTCACACTTCAATAACTTTTCATAGAACGTAGAAGCAATCACCCTTTTCTTATCAAAATAATCTTTTAGGGTTTTATACGCCAACAAATAATTTGCCTCGGAAATAGGATAATTTTTTATTAAATCATAGGCCTTGCCCTGCACATTAGTTATCAAGTAATGAAGTTTTTCAACACCCGGAATGTCCCTACTATGAATCAATGAATCAAAAAGTTGGATAAAGGACACCCAATTTTCAATTTTCCCATCAAAAGGTTTAATATTTATTTTTGGGAGCTTGACACTTGTACTACTACGGTTCATGGCAGATTTTTGATCATTACTTTGATCTAACAAACGACTCTTAATACTACGAACTTGATCCTCAAATTTCACTGTTGTAGATAGCTCAGCTTGGCGGTCATGGGGAGAAAGCGTTGATAATAACTCTATTTGAGCCTTGTGAAAATCGTCAACAATTTCATTCACATCCTGCATACAATAACCCAGTAAATCCGAACTCTGCATCATTTCTATGCGAGCAAACGCATAGTCACGCGCGATTCTATTTTTATCACAAGTTTCTTCTTTCTTTTTCGACATATTATTATGTTATAAACTAAACAACGAAATAAGAAATGATACAAAGCAAGGTTAATTACGACACTGACAGATGTGACGTTTTTTTTTTTTTATTTTTTTTTTTTTATTAGCATTGGCGACGAGGCCATCAGCTTAACACGTAACAATATAACAATAAATCCAAGAATAGAAAGTGAAAGAAAAGTAGACAACAATTTTACAACAGTGAAATTATACAAAACAGAATAAAGAAATTTAAATTGATATACATATTACAGAGGCCCAAACGTATTAATATAAAAGTCATAAATAATATTATATAATTGCGGATACATCAGAAAATTTTGAAAATCTTTCGGAAAACAATCATCAGGCTTAAGTATTTCTTTACTTAAACTAATTAAAAGCAGACGTTGAATATTAAAGTATTTACATTCTAAAAACAAATGGTTTAAATCACAATAATCAGAAGAGCAATATTTACAAGAGCTATTGGAATCTAAATTAAGCCTGTACAAATGTGAGGGAAATTTACAATGTCCAATTCTTAACCTACTTAAACTAGTTATAAAATTTCTACCTAAATATTTACAGGAATGCTCAAACCAGGCTTTAGTGCTAGGGGCAGGAGCAATAACTGAAAGCCACTTCCCCTTTTCGAGACGGGTGATATTCAAAGAAGAACACCACCGTTTAAGTTGGTTTTCTTTCAGAATTCTGACTAAGTCTAAATGGGGAACACTATAATCATCATTAATAGATATGTTAGAGGCAGACTTAGCAAGAGTATCAACTAACTCGTTGCCAAGAATGCCCGAGTGACTAGGAACCCAACAAAACTCAATTAATACATTTTTACAGCTTAATAAATGAACTAACCATCGCAATTCATAAATTAGATAATTACAATGATAACTAATAGTTATTTTGTCCAAGGCCAATAACGCACTCATAGAATCGGATAAAATTAAAACTTTGTTAGCGGAGAGAGAGTTTAATCTATTTAAGACATATTTGAGGGCATAAATCATACCTAAAATTTCTGCAGAATAAATTGAAAAATAATTACTACACAAAAAAACTTTTCCAATTTTACTAGACGAATCATAATAAGCAAAACTCGTGCGATCATTGGTCTAAGATCCATCAGTGTAAATTTTAATATAATATACTTTCTCATCCAAAAATTCATAAAACTCGTGTTTTGATTTAAATTTTGTAACTGTAACTGGAATGTGACGTATCATCGACTCAAAACTGTATGAAAAGCAAGGGCTATTATATTGCCAGTGAACAATATCCTGAAATTTAAAATTCAAATAAGAAATGGAATCACTAATGGTAGTAATAACGGGTAAAGAAGCATAATTATAATCTGGAATTGTATAGTTTTCAAGAAATCGCTTAGTCAGAACATTATCATGACTAATTAAATTGAGACAAAATTTATCAGTTAAGTAACATCTTCTAATAAATAAAGGAACTATGCCAGATTCCACCTCTAACGAATTTATAGGCGATGACATCATTGCACCAGTAATAATGCGCAAAGCCTTATTTTGTATAACGTCAAGCTTTCGAAGCAAGGAATTAGACGCAAGTGAATAAAACATAGACCCATAGTCAAACTGACTGCGAACCAAAGAAATATATAATGATTTGAGGATCTTAGGATCAGAACCCCAACGTACTCCAACCAGAGATTTTAAAATATTTATGCGAAGTTCGGCCTTTTGGCATATATACGTTATATGAGGACCCCAAGTTAGTTCACAGTCCAGTATAACACCTAAATATTTTTCAGATAGCTTAAAAGGTAATAAATAATTATTGAAATAAATTTTAGGTCTACACAAATAATATAAACTAAAAACCATAACAGAACTTTTTTCTACGTTTACTTCTAATTTTAACTGATTATTAAGAATACTGCTTAACTTTTTTAGCACACCGTTCATAACGATTTCTCCTAGCCTTAAGTCATTGCAGTCTAAATATAAGACTAAGTCATCAGCGTAGAAAGAATATTTTACAGATTTGGGAATAACTTTCATAAAATTAACGAGACTTAAAATAAAAATTAATGGTGAAATAACAGACCCTTGAGGAGTACCTTTGTAAGACTTTCTGGGGCCAACTATTTTATTTTTTATCTTTAAAGAGACTACTCGATTGTTCAAAAAATTAAATATCCAGAATAAAACTGAACCAGGGATACCCAGCGAGCGTAGGCTGTTGATTAAATATTCATGATTTATGTTATCAAATGCTCCCTTAATGTCCAAAAAAACAGCTAAAGTTAATTTATTATTTTTGAAATTGTTTTCAATATCGCCGACCAAGCACCCTAAATTATACATAGTGTTTTTGCCCTTACGAAAACCGAATTGATAATCAGGAATCAGAGAATGGTGCTCAATATACCATTCCAATCTATTCTTAAGCATAGTTTCGAACAACTTCGCAAAACAAGAAGTTAATGAGATGGGTCGATAAGCATCTAAATCATTGGAATCCCTATTAGGCTTTTTAATTGGAACTACAAACTGCATTTTCCAGACGGGAGGAATAGTTCTATGAGACCACAATTGGTTAAAAATATTTAAAAGTATAATTTTAACATGTTTTGGCATATGTTTTATTACGGAGTAGGGAATATGGTCAGGACCAGGCGATGAATTTTTCTTTTTGCTGTCTAGAGAGGATTTAAACTCATCATACGTAAAAGGATCCTGAATCCACTGAGCAGAATCAGAACCTTTAACAAAGAAATTAAGAAAGAATGTTTCAGATTGCTCTTCCGTATTTCCAGAAGCTACTTTATTTAAAAATGCATGAGCATTAAAGGAATTATCAAAAAAGTTTAAATTAGTAGAGCAAGCGCCAAATTTAGCAAATTTAAATCTTTTAATGTGATCCCAAATAATTTTTGTAGGTGTCATTCTATTAAAAGATGAAGCAAGATTTACCCAACTTTGGAGTTTTTGTTCAGAAAGAATTCTTTTCTTTCTGGCATCAAATTGTTTAAAAATAATGTAATTTTCTTGCGTGGGATAAGTTTTATATGAGCTAAGAGCGAGCTTAGCCCGATTAACAGCCTGTGAACAACAATCATTCCACCAAATTAAGGATTTCCGTTTTCTATTTCTATACTGGCAACTACTAGATTTTGTAGGAAATGTCATTAAAATACTAGTTAAAATATTGATAAATGAATCATAACTGATTATTGGCTCGCAATCCAAAGAAAACTCTGAAAAATTATCTTTACAGAGTTCAGAAAATGTAAACCAATTAATTTTATTAAAATTAATATCCGATAAAGACTTAGTGTTAGCGGTGGGCAGCAATTCAATTTGGGAATTTTCACTGGAAGAGTTTATAGGATCATTATATAAAACGCTAACCAAAATGGGATAATGATTGCTACTCAAAAGGTCATCATGAACTTCAAAGGAACAACTAGAACTTACTGCTAAAGAAGCAAACACCAAATCCAAGACATTACCACCCTGACCGAATGGCGCCAAAGTAGTTTCAATTAAGTCATTCATACAAACCAGGTTATTATCATCTGCAAAAGAATTAATAATGTTACCTCTTCTGTCATTAAACCTACAACCCCAAGATGAGTGGTGGGCATTAAAATCACCAATAATTAGATAATTTTTGTTTTTGATTGCACCAAAGGAATCAGTTAACATTTTTATATTAAATTTACCATTTGGAGGAGGTGGAATATATACACAAAGTATATCAATATAATTATCACCAGCATTTACAGTTACTAATAAGTTTTGAAAATGGTAATTGGAAGAAGTAAACACGGTAGTAAAGGAATACTTAGCTTTAATGGCCACTGCAATGCCCCCATGGGGCCTTTCAGAATCTTGGCGAATGATGTTATATCCTGGTAACCTGAAAGACTTATTTTGACTTAACCAAGTTTCATTGAGTAAAAGAACATCACAATTACTATGACTTGAAAGAAAATATTTTAATTGATCTAGTTTAGGAAGAATGCTACGGCAATTCCAGTGACAGATATTTAAACTTTTAATTATTTGCAAATTATCCATAAGTAAAATCTAAGTTAAATTATTAATAAGAAGTTCCTTAATTGTTTTGGATGAGATAGCATCTGGAGGTTGGTTAGAATCATTTTTTTTCTTCATAATATCAACAATCGTTTTAGTCAGAACATTTAGTAAATCATCAGAATTTAGTATATCATTATATAGTACTCTTTTATGTGGGGTATTTAAATTGTTTTTTTTACTTAATACAGGAGGCGAGGAATATTGAGGAGCAGTGGAGTCGGTAATCTTGGGCTTGGCAGCCATTGTGGAATAAGTTAACTTGCCACTTATTCTGTCCCTGGTTTCCTTCATCTTGGTGGATTTGATAGGACATGAAGAACTGACAGCCATATGGGGTCCATTACAATTCGAGCATTTAATACTTTCCTTATTAGTGCATTCTTTAAAGAAGTGATTTCCTGAACAAATTGAACATATTTGAGCACTTTTGCAGGAACCTCTGCCGTGGCCAAACTTGTAGCAGACGAAACATTGCCGAACAGGTTTTATATATTCATTGACATCAAACCAAATGTGATCATATGTAACATGGTCGGGACGGGTGGAACTTAAGAAAGTGACTAAAACTGTTGGTGTAGGAACAAAAGTATCTCCAGACTTCCTCAAAAACCGCTTGACACCGATAACTTCATGTATTGATTTGAGATATTGTAATAAATTTTGCTCTGATATTTCAACAGGTGCTCTAATTATTCCTTGGCTTTCTAAATTATCATATGGAATTTTTGCTTGCCATTCATTTTTTTCCAATATTTTTTTGTTTAATAAGAAACTATTAGCATCTTTAAGATTACTAAAATAAACTTTCATTAGAAAATTCCCAATTGGCTTTATATATGAAATACCAGGAAGGGTCCGTAAAATTTTGTTGGTACTTAAGACATCAATTTTGCTATTTCTAGAAGATGGTGATAACAATATTGGATATTCTTTTTTCCCTTCTTCTTGGTATAAATGTGTATAGTCTTTAAATAAACCTCTCTTCGAGTTTGTGAAATTAGCAGTTATTTTGGTGGGCGAAGATTCGTCCTCCATAGGTATTTTCCTCTTGTGAGAGGAAGATCCACCACCACTATCTTCAGTCATTGTACAATATTTAAATTACATATATTATCAGTGACTCGATAATTTAAACTAAAAAAATATACAGTTAATTACAATAAAAAGGGCTTTTAAAGATATTTTCCAAAAATTCGTAAAAATCCCGCCTATCGCTTCGAACGTTCGCGCCCTTTTTCTCAGATGTGACGTTTATTTGACGTTGACGTTTACTGAAACGGAACGTATTATTCTACCACATTAATTACCAAACTACCACAATCTACTAAACTACTATTTATTTCTACCAAATAAGAAAACCAAAGTCACTGGCGTAACCGGTAGTACGGTGTTCAAATAAAATTCAAGTTTACCCACACACTATTTATAAAATGATCGTGGGTGACGAGAAAAAATATGTAAATACACGAAATTTACCGAAAAATAACGTCGAAATTTACCGAAAAGATCCAATAGATCGCCTTACAAAACGATCTGGCCGAAGTACCATAAATGTTAAGGGTTTTAAGCGGACTGTATTTTAATGTTGTAATGAAATTTCTATGAAAATAATAATAAACTGAGTTTATGACGAAACGACTTTGCGCTTGAAGAAAATCAATTGTAACACAATGCTCACCTTCTGTGCTGACCCGCTGGTGAAGAAAAAACAGCTATGTGATGCCTCCAAAAGGCTCCTCAACCCTCAGTTCGTCGACTTACCTCAAGTATGAGTTACCAAATATCGACACCACTTCGCTGCTATTACCCAGTAATTCCGAGAGCACTCACTACAATTGTCCTCCACAAGCGCGACGAGATAGTTAATGCTAATTTTCAAATTATGACAAAATTATAACGACACGACACGATATCACCTCAAGTTCCGATCGAGCGAAAATCGAGAGAACTACAAGTCTTTTTTTTTTTAAACTAACTAGCCATAGTGTTGCAAGGCGAATAAAAACTATTTTGAACAGGTACCGTTTATGCATATCATACATTTTCATAAATGACTCCACAATATTTTGTATGCGAACCATTCGACTGCGGAACTCTAAAAGAATATCTTAAAACGTCTCATTCACAAATAGAGCTAAGCGGAGTCGGTTCGTCATAAAAAATTGGGGGGCCAAATTTTTTTCCCTTCCAAAACAAGAAAAAAAAGGATAAATTACGTACTTGCTCTTGACAGAGCAGTCGTTATGGAAAAGTTTTATGTTCGCCGCTTTATCACGGAGTAAAGGAAGGTGGGGGCGTTACTATTGTAACTCGAATGGAGTTTTGTACGGGTGAGAAAAAGTCGACTTCAGATTTGAAGTGTTTGAAAAATATACCCAATGAAATTTTAATTAACTAATATGGAAACTCTATATAAGTAGCTATTCATGAAACGTCATTAATAACATTTAAAATAAAGGGCCTCCCAGGCCCCCACTTCAGAGAATACGTGAAAAAATCACATCAGTATTTAAAGGCTAAATTGTAAATTTTATGAAATTTAATTCGACATTTTTTGTAAGCATTTCAAAACAAATAAAAAAGAATTTTCCCTTAATATTTGTTCCCATTAAAAAAATAGTAACATTTTGATATAATTATTATTTCGCCAGTCATTAAATTATTTCCGACCCATATCTACATAACTCACAAATCGGAACTAAATCAACATGTTACTTTAACAGGTTAATCCGTCATATCCCAACCAGCAAGCTGAAATATGTCATAATTCTAGGGCAAAGAGTTGAAAATCTACGTGCCGATATCGACAGGGCGATTAAATACGCCACTTGCCACGGCACTGCCTAATTCATGGTGCAAGTGTTGCCGTCACTTGTGTCAGCCGATACGGTGACAGTGTTTGGCTGTGTGTCACACCGAAATGAACAGGATACAGTTGCAACATTGAATAAACGTATAAATAAAAATGTTGACGAGCATATTGCAGTTATAACTCAGAATTGGTTTGTCCGAATTAATTTGATCAGAGCATACAAAATAAATGAATAATTACTTAATACATTTTATTTATTTATTTATTTTATCTTCTTAGCATAATTCCATCCTTACTGTTTACACCAATACGATAGAAAAGCATTACATAACTAAATATTAATAACATAAAATTAACAATGTTATCGTTGTAAATTCGTTCAACGAACAGGAAAAAATATCCACTTTCTCAGCTATTCGGTTGAAGGTTCGCAGCGCTCGCGTTAGTGGCGCGTTTTGTTGTAGTTTGGTGCGAGCCCTGGGCATGTATAGTAACAGCGGCCGCCGGCGGCGCCCCACGTATCCGTCAGGAACATGTATGGGACTTTTTAACTTTCCAATATAATAGTCTTCAAGAATAATTTCACTTTTTATATATACACGTAGGGAAACACACCGAATTGTTAGCACTGCCTAAATTTCTCACTACCTCAAAGAAAAACATGATTATGATTTTCAATTTACCACGTGTTAAAACATATTACGGTACTTCTAAGCCTGAATATTAGCATCTCTAAGCGTTGATAACATTAAAAATGGCGTAGTTTTTCAGTATTTACTTTGTTGTCCTGCGGTGTTAGAAAATGAGTGTCCATTTTCACAAATCGACGGTAAGATTGTTCAACAGAACAGATTCTCTGTAAATTTATACACATTACTAATTAGTGGTACTTCAAATTGACTAATTACAGGGCAATAATTAAAAGTGGCTATTAAAAGTCTTGATTTATGAAATTAAATGAAAAAGTTCTTTATTTAAATGGACTTTGCTAATTTTTTTTTTATGTTACGAGATGGCAAACAAGCTTGCGGCCCACCTGATGTTAAGTGGTCACCGCCACCTAAAGACACTTGCAATATTAAGTGTAAATCACTTAACACCGCAAGTGCGTTTGCCATCCTGGGGACTAAGATAATATGCCCTCCATGCCCAATAATTACACTGGCTACCTTTCCCTTTAATCCGAAACACAGCGAACTGCTTCACGGCAGAAATAACTACTTTTAAATCGTCAAAAGTCCTACCACCATTTCGAGACGAATAATTATTATTATGCTGAGATGGAGAAGAAATGGCGAAAGAAACTCCACAGCTTACAATTTCGTAAAGATTTCAAACATCAATACAAGTCAATAAATAATTATCAATATATTTAAGTTACATTTTAACATGCGTAAATTTTGGGTAGTTATTACTCCCACGCATTTGGTAAGAAAAAAGGATCAGCAGAATGATGCACACTATCTACAAACGCATCTATCATTCTCTCTCTTCAAGAATATCTGTCAGTCTAACAGGCTTTTGTTGGTCATCTCGAATTTTAGGAGCACCGCACATCGCACGCGGTGCGGCGACTGCGGCGGGTGAGTTTTGTATGCGTGTATAAGGAGCATCACACATCGGACGCGGCGTGGTACTAACGTCAACATGAAGTGTCAGCAAGCATACCGCGATATACCGCGTCACTGCGTCTCTGTTAAATTTTGTTCATGGGTAGTTTTTCTCCTATCAGCAGTAACTGCTGCTGATTTTCTGAACATAAAACATAAAATTAATTTAAAACAGTGTTCGTCACGACGGTGTAACAGACAGCCATGCAAAGCTGTATATTGACGTGAGTGGATTAGCTCAACACATAGTTGCATGCAATATCGGGCCAATCGATACTGGAATGCTGTACAACTTTATGCTTTGCTATTGACACCTCGTTGGCTAAGTTGTGCTTGAGACAACACTAACATTGTGGATAGTGTGCTGCGTACTTAACCAAGGTATAGTTTAACTTTAAAATGTTACCTCATGTGCCTAAATCAGTTAAGAGTATATGAATAAAACCGCTAAAAGAAAAATTGTTTCAGATTGCAATTAAGGTATTAAATGGGATATTAAGAAACTGCATTATTCCTAAAAAATATAATTTAAATAATTGTGGCGTTACATGAAGGTAATCATAAAATATAATATAAGGTCCTTACCTATGAAATTGGCGTTTTATTATCTTGTACCTAAACTTGCAATTTCTTTAATTCAATAGTTGTTTTAGGTTATTATTATTATTATTATTTGAAACAACACTCTTTGCAATATTTTTGTCTGTAATTAAATTATATTTCACTTGGTAAATTCTGAAAAAAATGTGAAAACGACTCTTTAATCTCTTCATCAGAATTGGCGATTTGATGCCTTCTAACTCATGGACAGATTTGATTTTTGCATAATTTATTGATGCTAGACTTAGCCGAGAGTTGTTCGCTTATTTCCTCCAAATTTTGTAACATTAGGATTTGTAGTTAAAAAAATAGAGTTAGTATGGAACAACGCCAATTTTTATGAAGATTTTCAATTAAATGTGTATTTACCATACTAATTAAAATTTCTAAAAAACTCCGTTGCCAAATCTTTCGAAATTTGGAGTGTATTATTGAGCAAGACTTGGTTAAGTATTGCATCAATGATTTAGACAAAAGATGGGCCTGTGTTGATTCTGTGACAAAATAAAACAGTTACTTTTTTAACATAAACATTTAAATAATTCTAAGTTTACTACATGCAAATACGTAACAGTATAGTCCTTATTCATAATTAAAATATAAAACTGACACAGCGACTAAATCAAAGAAGTTACACAGCTAATAGTCTGTAAGAAAAAAAACGCCAATTTCAGAGGTGGGGATTTAATATTTTCTACTAGTTTTATAAGACTGCGAGAACATAGGTTATTCATCAAATCTCGTTTCTTGAAAACAGGAAAAAATATTGAAAATATGCAGATATTTAAATGTATATGTACTTAATGTTTTAAAGTTGAAGAGTTTGTTGGTTGAACGTGCTAATCTCAGGAACTACTGATTTAAATTGAAAACTTCTTTTTGTGTTGGATAGACCATTAATCGAGGAAGGCTGTATAACATCACGCTACGACCAATAGGAGCTGTGCAACAACAATCCACGTGATGAAAGTCGCGGGCACAGCTAGTATTCTGCTGAATTTTGTTGTGCAAGCTAAATTGAATCATAATAGTATTCAAGGATAATCGAAAATAACATGCGTCGTATAGTGGCAGCGCAGTGACCTCACATCTCATTTGCAGGACGAGTTTTTCCTTAATGCACATCCTTGTGTAGCGTACAAAATTAATTAATGGTTTTTGTTGAAAACTACTAAAATTCTTCCCGAACAACTTCTAAAGCCAACTACCCGGACAGATGTTACACTCAAAATCATCTCAGCAGTACAGGTTTTGTCTAATAAAATATGTGTGATTAATCTAATAAAAAAATTTGGGATTTCACTAACTGGACCAACCTGCATGTCTGTATACGTATTACTTACTTACTGAGCAGCAAATAGAGAATTCTTTGCCCATCGCCTAATGCTATTGTGTACCTATTATGGTATTCGGAGTATTAAATATCATGGTATCCTCAGAATATCTCAAAGAGTGCGTCCACGCTGGTATTCTGCCTCGGTATAAACTAAGTGGGGACATAATTGGCCTAAAAACTACTTAAGTATTTTTGTTACCTGTGTGTTGAATTTTTTGTGCCAAATAAACTTTTAAGACTTAAGGCACACATCGACATAGAGACACGTAAGACATTGTTACGTCACATTAGGAATTGAGAGGGCATAACATCATCATGCTGCACCATCCTCCAAACGCTCCTGCCTTCCAAAGCGCACTCCAATTTATGAATCTCAAAGACATCTTTGTTTTGGAAATCTATTCCAAAGTGTAGAGCACACTAAACTCAATAAGTTGAGTTAAACCAAATTCGAAATACATAGCTTTTTTGAGTTATTATAGCTGTTGGCCCTGGTTTCGGATCAAAAGGAAGCGACAGACCTAAGTTTTGAATTTTTACCACCTTTAAACCGCTTAAGACCACCTTTAAAGTTATCCTCAGGTCATATATCTCCAGAAAACTAGTGATGTTCATATGATTATAATTATTGATAAAAGAATCCCGGACTTTTTATAATTTGTCACAAAACTGCGAACTGTCTGCAACATAACATTTCTTGTTATCTAACTTAGTATCACTTTGTTGTTGATTCTGCACAGACATCTTAACTAGTTGTTGAATAAAAATTTATGTCCTAATAAAAATCTACTACATTAGTGTTTCAAATCAAGTGCTATGTGGAAAGTGGTTTATTTAGTCTTTAATGCCTTAAGCGTAGAATTTATATTCGCTCAAAAGTCTAAAGAATGGGCTATAGTGGGTAACCCCGTAGCCTTCTACGCTCCATGTGATGATAATAAAGGAGTTAGTGTCATATTCGAAGCGGGACAGCCACCTGGAGAAGAGAACAAATATATATTGAGAATAGAGGAAGATTTTATACCGCATTCCAAAGTTTTATTAGAGTTTGACTCGGATGCTACTGTTTCTCTGGTAAGTGAGTCAACATAAGGGTGTAGGAAGTCCAAAGGGAAGTACTTCCGCCGGGCAAGGTGTTGTATGCCCGGGGACCGCGGTCCAACTGAGTATAGTTGGAACTTTTATATATAGCGAGCACCTTGGGAAACTTCATTTGCGCGATGCAGGTTTCCATACTAATTGCGCGCTTTGTATGAGCACTGTTGAATAGCGCCATCTATGATTTCTATGAGGAGGCGGCATTGGCCGCCACACCACTCCCCCCCTGAGACCGGAGGTCGATAGTCCATGTGTGCTCAGCAGTCGTGCGTCAGTGCTTGCAAGTGCCAGGTGGCTGCAGGTGCCCCACAGTCTACGGTGAGTCGAGACGAGCGTGGGATGAACTGTGCTGCAGCGAGTGTGCTCCTGTCTGAGTGAGTCCAGATGTGGAGCTGACGGTGGGTCCGAGCTGCTGGGTGCAGGCTGCCACGCCGGAGTGAGTGGGCCCAACACTATGATGCACCAGTCGTGGGCTGCGATGACCAGGTCGGGATGATGCCGTCAAGTGTGCCGAGGAACCAGGAAGCGTCGTCACGATGCTGTGATGGAACCTTGAGGCGAGATGCTGGCTTGCTGTGGACTGCTGATGAGAGACCTGGTTGTGATGAGGAGTGGGGGTTGCTGGCTGCGCTGCTGTTGCTCAGTGGCTGAGGTTTTTTCAGTGCTGCGTGCTCTGTCGAGGGTCACCACTGTAGGAAGTCCAAAGGGAAGTACTTCCGCCGGGCAAGGTGTTGTATGCCCGGGGACCGCGGTCCAACTGAGTATAGTTGGAACTTTTATATATAGCGAGCACCTTGGGAAACTTCATTTGCGCGATGCAGGTTTCCATACTAATTGCGCGCTTTGTATGAGCACTGTTGAATAGCGCCATCTATGATTTCTATGACGAGGCGGCATTGGCCGCCACAAGGGCATATGGGCACAGACCACAACAGATCAAGTTTGACAAAACTGTTCAATTTCTTCAAGAAAATTTCAACCATTATCCAGGAACCATACACAATCCATGCATTAGTTACGACACGTTACACCTTATTACAGGATTTGGAAACTCGACCGTAATCATAACAGCCTTCATTATTTGACCCACTGCTGGTACCTCTCCTTGCAATGGAAGGAGGTTCAAGCAGTAGTCCACTATGCTTGCTCAACGAAATAAAACCTCTCCTTGCAATGGAAGGAGGTTCAGGCAGTAGTCCACCACGCTTGCCCCATGCGGATTACTGGACGGAGTATTAGGTGATCAATACCTCATTGCTGATCCATTGGTCGCCTTCTACGACACCCATTGGAGGATATGGGGTGATGCTATTTTACTCTGCGCAACTCGACAGTGGTATTTTAAAATCTTACATCGGAATTTTGTAACGTATATGTATAGCATATATAGTGATATGTAAATGGTGTGTGTACATGCAACTACTTAGTAAAATTGACAATTTTAGCTAATAGTATATTATCTGTGATTTCATTCATTATTAGATTTAGTTCATTATATTGAAGACAATGTATAATTCGGATTTGTGGATTTATAACATAAGTTAGGGTGATATTATCAAAAAGTATAAAAATACTGTAAATGTCCCTAATATTGCAAATAAATAAATTTCGCGTTGATTTCTTCAAAAAGTCAAAAAATCTTCACTTGAACGTTAAAGGTCCACTATTTGGCGCAGTTCCTTATGTTCAGAGCATCAACGTTAATAACGTGGAATATTGCAAAAACCCCACCACGGTACTGTTGAAACTTAATACCTATACAAAACGTTTGGAAAGGTATAAGATACGAATACAAAATGTCGGTACCAGAAGTATCACTTAGCGTAAGGGACATTTTGGCCAAAATGAGTTATATATAAAATTCCAAATGGAGCTCGATTCCATCTTCAGCCTTATCACCACGTTAGATGAAAGCCAAGAGCTACCCCGTCCAATGCCTATAACTAACTTATCCGAGTTTGAAAGAACTTTGCAACTGCATGACAACGAAAGTACCTGTTTAACTTTCTGTTGAACAAGTTAACAAACTTTTGTTGCTTACTGTACATTATGTTTGTAGCAAAAGTAAGTAATTAATTGGGTAAACAGAAAGTTTCTTTCTACATAGAACAGATCATTAATCAAACAACTTCCTAATTAGCTGAAATGAAACTTTTAAAATTCTTATTCAGTATTCCCCTGATCAAATGTTATTAATTTGTACTTTCGTTTAAGAGCATTAGAATTCGGAAAATATTGAGAAAATATTTATCAATGTTATTGATAAGTATCGTGTTTTGAGAAGCCTTTTAACGATTTTGCAACTTACAAAAATAAGAATGACTTGAAAATAGCAAAGACGGTAATTTTTCTCAATAAGTATTATGTTGACCCATTTACCTTTAGGGTAAAGATTGGTTATATGGTGATAATAACGACAATTATACAATTTTGCCGCCAAATATACTTTTATTATAATAATAATTTAAATAACAACATTTTAAGTCTATAATTTGTAACCGTTATTATAGTTATGTCTCTTAAATTATATTTAAATAGGTCAATATAAATTATATCTTTCATATGCATCAATGTGGTGACGACAATAGGATGTCATCCTGTTTTGATCAGAAAGTTGGGCATTAAAGCGGTTGGGTGAAAATTTACTACACGTGCTGAGATGAGAATGCTACGATGGATGTGTGGAGTAACAAGATTATTAAGAAAATGAGGAATGAGAGGAAGTTTAAAAGTAACACCAGTGCAGTGGCAGAAAGACTGAGAGGTAACATATTGGCTTGATATGTGCATATAATGAGAAGAGATAATCCAAATGTAAGAGATGGTAATGAGAATTGCATATGGATGGATATAGAAGGAGCGGGAGACCGAAGCAAAGATGGAAAGAATGATGGTATTGCAAATAAGAGTGTTAAAGTTCAAACGACTGATCGAGGAGAGTTGAAGAAGAAAACATTATTACACCGACCTCAAATAAAATTGGGAGCAGTTCAGGTCAATAATGATGGTGACAGTAGGGTAATACAGTGACACCTGATTGGCAATACTGAGATAATCTATTCTGAAACCCATTCCTTGTCATCATCGCCTGCAATTCTCTAGTCACGTTGTTAAGGCATCTGTGCTCAATAATCCTGCTTCCCTTCAAACAGAACCACTTGTTTGTGAACTTCTTAAGTAAAATAAAATCCTTACATCTAAAACACTCTATTACAGGGATATCTCGATAACCTAATCCAAGGATACCAGGATACAGCAGAAATCAGTACAGAAATACCTGACCAGTCTTGTGGAAGACGAAAAATACAGCACACGGAGTTAATAGTAAATGGTCACCCAACCAAACCGGGAGATTGGCCTTGGCATGTCGCTATTTACAGACTTCGGAAGTCCAGGATAGATTATATTTGTGGGGGGACTCTGCTATCGAAGATTTTCGTGATGACAGGTAAGAAAGATGTATAGGAAGAGAAGTAAATAGTTTTTAACTTGTCTAAAATGTCTTAAGTGACTAAAGACTTTAGCTAACTGTCACGAGTTAAGGAAACAAAGAATTATCCATGCAACTTTTTATTTCTTTGTCTTTGCATCTGTCCTGGTTGTTGGCTTTTGTTGGTTAGTTCACTAAAGGTTTAGTATCTTGGGTTTGATGCTGGCAATCTGTCACCATTTTGGGGTACAGCATGGCTCCTAATCAAATCCCACACGTGGCTTTGTGGCGACCACGTAACTCTGGCATCTACCATCTACGCACAGATGGCGCTAAGCGACAATGCTCATACAAACGCGACAGTTAATATAAAATCCTAATTCGCGCCAACGAAGTTTCCAAAAAGCTGGATATATAATACATTACAAGTTCCAACTACACACAGTTTGGACCGCAGTCTCCATATATTAATATAAGTACAGTCTCCGGGCATTGAACACCTTGTCCATCAGAAGTACTTCCCTTTGGACTTCCATAAACGAAATGTTACCTTAAGCTCTGCTCAACCCCATATGAGGTTGTGAGCGTAATTGAAATGAAATGAAATGAAAAAGCTCTTTATTTAAATGGACTTTGCCAAGTACTTTTAAATCGTCAAAAGCCCTACCACCATTTCGACGAAATAATTATTTTACTTAAATAGTTTGTATGTAATTACGCCTTTGCATGTATCTTTATTCCGTATACTTACATATTTTATTTTCTGTCATTGTTAATTATAGGTAAATAAAATCTACTGTAAAATTACAGCATTCACATTAGGCCAGTACTTGATGATAATGTATTATCTATACTGGAGGAATTTTAACATTCAGACAATAATACTCTTATGTGCATCTTCACCCAAAAAGTGTACTAACCATTACAAAACGCTTCAGTTGAGCGTCTGATTATAAATTAATATTGTAATTTCAGCTGCTCACTGCGTGGCTTTGAGAGGAGTGGTTGTCTTACCGGAGACGAGAAATGTCGTTTTAGGAAAATACAATCTAGTCGGAGGCGACATTTCACCCCAAGAACGGGAGGTGGGTATTAGAAATAAGCAGTAGCGCATTAGACACTGCACTATATTCATATGAATTACACTTTGCACTTAGCATGAGGTGGGGCGAATGGATATGGAATCTACATATAAAGACTAGAAGAAAAAACTCTAAATACCCTTTTTTAAGCATACCTAGGTAATGTGAACACGGTATGTGTGACATTTGGGATTGGATACTTAAAGTTCATATAGAGATGCCCAGAAAAATATATGCGTTGCAACAAATAAACACATACACACAAACACAATATTATATAGTTTACCATAGTATAAGGGTCCAGAATAATTTGTTTAATTTTTTCTTTTTTTTTAGTTTACTAGTATTCACGGCTTTTTGGTTTTATTATTCTGTATGAAAAAAAACGTACCTACCTTACATTGCATTTGTAGAGACCAATGAGGTGGTTTCTATTAGTCTATTGTAACCATGTTATGGAAGAGTGGGGCTACCTAACACAAGTAAAACTTTTGCTTTAAAGGCAGCTCCAACCACTTGTACTAGACTAAGTTACCGAAATAAATATTTTTGTATTTGTATGATTGAAAAGGTCAGCACTTTTTGCCTATTAACCAGAGGCAGTAAAAATAAAATTGTCAAATCGTTTGATACTAAAATAGTCATAGCTTTGCAATTGGAAAACTCGTCGCAGTTATTTATCGGTCGCTGTCAGTTAACAACTGCAAATAAAACATAGCTGCTTCATAAGTTTTTATTTTTTATTTCTCAGCTTATTAATAATTATTTAACCAAAATAATTGTTCGTCCCGAAATGGTGGTAGAGCTTTTGACGATTTAAAAGTACTTAGCAAAGTCCATTTAAATAAAGACATTTTTCATTTTAATTTTATTTTATTAGGTACATTAACAGCAATGATAAAACAATGTACACAGCTTAACTAATAATTAATATACAACAACTTGAACATACAAGAAAAAAAAAACAAATAATAATAAGATATGAATGAATGAGTTTAAATATGATTAAATGCACTGGCTCGCCAATGCTGTCAGATGAGACTTTCTGTATTAACGTAAATAAAAATAAGAATTAACGTGATTATATTACGTTTTGTAGTGTTGTGGTAGGTTTTTTGACGATTGAAAAGTAATGCGCAAAGTCCATATAAACATAGAACTTTTTGATTTTAATTTGATTCGTAATTGGCTGACGTTTCGAGCGGGTTTCACCGACCATGGTCGGACAGGCAATTAAAGGATAGTGGAATCACGTTAATTCCCAGGTTTACATAAGTCGATAGTGATGGTGAAAATTATAGGAAGACTTATGGTGATAATTAATGTAGGTAGGTAGATCTAAACTTTACATACTTCGAAATTTTCCATTTAACTTATAATTCGACCCATTGTTGTGACACAAAGCCTCTCCTTGTCGTCGAAGGAGGATTAGGTAGTAGTCCAGCACGCTTGCCCGATGCTGATTGGTGGACGGAGTATAAGGTCAATACCCCTTTGTTGATCCATTAGTCGCCTTCTTCGACACCCATTGGAGGATATGGGGTGATTCTATACTACTCTGCCGGCATCACATGGCTAATATACCAATAATGTGGTGATGAGAGCCATTAACATTGCTTCTTCATAATGTTGGTCCTAACCTAATCTCATAGTATTACCCTTAGTGTAAAAAAATCGAGAGTGGTCTCTCCTTGACTTTCTCGTATACCGGAAACGAATCAAATCTTGATAGAAACCTTACATTTTGATGTCATACATGCATGTTAAATTTTGGTCACCCATCCGAGTACCGACCACGCACTTGGTTGCTTAACTTTCGTGATCGACGGCTCAAAATTTGATAGAAACCTTATATTTTGATGTCATAAACGTATGTTAAATTGGGTTGCAATAAGTTAAAGCATGCTCGAGTTATCGTGCTAACGCACAGATACACACACAGACACAGACATAATTCCATAAAATATATTTACGTGTAAATCCGTCAAAATTTCGAGGTCGAATTTTTTGACGATTACTAGACTTCCTCTATACTACGTATGCAAGAAAGTAAAAAAAAACTTTTATCCCACAGGTTCATGACATTATAATCCATGAAAACTTCAACCACACGAGACTGGATAATGATATAGCATTACTGAAACTGAAATCAGAAGTTGTATACAACGACTACATACAACCAGCCTGCGTTTGGTATGGCAATGCTTATAAGAGATTGCCTCCTGGCACCATTTTTGGAACGGTAAGTTTAGGCACCTATTGTATCCTTACTTGTTTGCTAATATAATAAATGCGAAAGTAACTCTGTCTGTATGTGTGTTACGCAATCACGCCTAAACTACGGAACCGATTTAAATGGAATTTGGTACAGAGACAGTCTAGAGTCTGAGAAAGGACAAGGGCTTCTTTTTAATGCGAAATTTTTTTTTTTTTATGTTAACACATAGGGGATGAAAGTCATTTTTAAAGCAAGAGGATTGAAACTTATTTTTTAGGCTTTTATGCTGCCGAAAGTCACTATTCCACGCGGACGAAGTCGCGGGCAGAGCTATAGTACTTAAATAATGTCATCACTAAACTTTTTTTCCATTGGCTACGATCCTTAAAATTTACATATTTGTTTCCGCCATTTGTATTCTTTTGTGAACAATTAAGTTTAAATAAATAAATTCTCGGGGATTGGTTCTCGAGCTGCTTGTGCAATGTTACGGTAGGACACGTCCAGGGGGGCTATTCGCTAACTTTTTAACAGATGAAAGTGATGATCACCGAGTGAATTACAGGAGTTTCTTTCGAATTCTTGTTGCAAAAACACGTGTTAACAGACTCCATTTTAAACTCAATCTAACGTACAATTGGCGCGGTTACTTTAATAAAATTTTCACTTGATATTGGCGCAATGCGTAATCTTTATGTGTCGCGATCGCCATTCGTTTAACAGAACAAGAAGAGTAAATTACATATCCATTGCTGTTTTAACATGGCATGTGCCATAATAGCGTGTCGTATAAAGCAGCAATGGATATGTAATTCACCCATTGATGACCACTTTCAACTTTCAAAAAAATTAGCGAATAGGCCAACTGATCTCTTCGCTGTGTTCAGTACACGCACAAGCGCGGCTCATGAACCTCTAGAAGACATTGCCAAACCGCAAGATTCATATAACTACTCACCTTTTGAAATTTAAAAAATTGAAGAATTCTTCTAAATATTTTCAGGTTGTTGGTTGGGGTTTCGATCAAACTGACGATTTATCACCAACATTGCAACAAGTGAAAATACCAAAACTATCTGATACGACATGTTATAAGAGCAACCCTAACTTCTACTTCCGGCTACTAACTGATTCCAAATTCTGCGCGGGTTATAATAATGGTAAGATCTGTAAGATATACGATTAAGACGACATTTGACAGATGTCTTGTAAATGAAGATTGGCATTGGGTCTAGTGATAGTAGCCTAACAGTCAAATCTTGGAATCATAAAATCCCGGAAACTCTGAAGCGATGTCTGCAAAATCAATAATGACATTCTCTGCCAGCACACATACTCTGCTTCTTACAATCCTCGGCAATTCAAAAGACGAGAGTGGATAGTGTGGCGATTTTTATCTTTCGCGTTAGCTATCTTTATTCGCCGCTTTTACGGTGAAGGAAAAAATCGTGAGGAAACCTGCACACACCTATGAAGAAATTCTTAGGTTGAGTGTAAAGTCGACCAACCCGCACTTGGCCAGTGTGGGTGACTAAGGCCTAATAGCCCCTAATCTCGGTGGGAACATATTATGAGCTGTTGATGATGATCTTTGCATATGTACTCCACATTTGCTTACAATCAGATGGGATGGAATAATCTACTGAGTTCAGAAATAGTTGCAAAACTTAAAACCTTAAAATCACGTATTATAAACAGGCAAAAAGTTAAAAAAACTGTAACCTGACTACGGCAAAAAGAAAGGAATGAAATCGGTTAAAATCTGGGTTTACAAAGTAAAATTTACTCCTCTTATTTTAAAGACGGTTAAATTGTATCTTATGTCACTCAGATCATAATAACGAATCGATTGAGACCTTAATTATTCATCAAAATGGGATGCGTAGTTTAGGCACTGCAGAAGAACATACGTAAATACAAACATACCTACATAGATTGCTAGAAACACAACCCTTCCTTTTGGCTTCGCGAAGTTGGATAAAAAGCCCAACTCTCTCATCAAATATGCAGCTGTTATAAGCCACTAACCGTTCCGACCTCAAAAAACATTTCTTCATTAGCGCAAATTCATCGCCATTACCCACACCTTGTTACATTCTAAAGGGTTGTGAAATGCCTTTGTTATTGAATAATTTGTAAGCCGTGGAGCCAGCGTGTGCATTATTCACTTATGAATTATTCACAAGGATCATTCAAATCAAATTAACAACCTATACGGCTCACCCTACCTACAACTTAATGCGCCTTTCGGATGCTGCGTAAGCTTCCTGACCCTGCAGGGATTTGAATCCCGAATTGCTGGGTATATCAGTGAGATGTGGGAAGCGAAATTACAATCCCGTATTTTACTCTCGTTGAGGAGATCTTTTACGTTTCTTGCTGAATATGGATAAAAGGCTTTACAGAAGTATTGAGTTTTAAAAGGCGATGATCTCTTTCATCTAAATTTCGAGATGAACCGGTACCGAACAATGTATTATTATTTTGTAATGATCAGTTATATAAGTGTCATAAAGTAAATATAATATGTGTGATTTAAACTGCTCGCGAAACATTTAAGGGGCAAATATTCCTTGGACAAAAAGTTAATTGGTAGAAAAATCTGTCTGCGAAACTTAATGGCTTACTACTGGTGTAATGTATCTATCGTAAGCAATAATTCCTTGGTGCACCGTTTCACATTAGTTAAGGCCGATATTCTATTCAGCCTACCTTACTCCAAACGTATCCTTTATAAATCACGAGAAAATCCTGTCCCTATTTCTTTAAGCTTTTTTTTCAGACCGAAATGTTTTCGACGGGACAGGCAAATAAGACAGCAGTTTGTCGTGTACCTCATCTTGTATCTTGTAAGTAAATGTAAGTGTAAGTCTTTGCAGCATGGTAACAGTATCTTGATACCAGATTCCATCAACAACGTGCTTTTACTTTACTCTAATGAGGTTATTCCAGTTCCTAACTCCGAACGGAAACAACATTTTGTTTTTCGTTTTTCACTGACCGCTCTTGTCTTTTTAGGAACATCAGCATGCAACGGCGATAGTGGAGGAGGATTTCACGTTTTCGTCCCAGATGAAGCAAGCGATGATTCTGCTAACGCTACAGGAGCGTGGAATGTTAGAGGAATAGTCTCGTTGACTGTAGCACAAAGGGATGTTTCTATTTGCGACACCAGCCAGTACGTCGTATTTACAGATGTCGCAAAATTTACTGGATGGTTGAAGAAACATATGAAGTGAATTGCAAAAAGGACTTTGATCGGTGAAAAAGAAAAAAGACTAGAAGTTATAAATGTTTCATTTCACTGTTCTTCCATTGTCTATACAACAAGTTGAAACAAGCTTAATTTATTAACCCTGGATGTCATTCACGCACTTCCAAATCTGATCCGTTTCCATATCTTCCAGCAAGACAGTTTGTTGACAAGTAGTGATAATAAATTTCTCATTATGACTAAGTATACCATGACTCAACTTCTGGGGCTTAATAATAATTTGTTTATACTGATTCTGATTCGTAATCAATGAATTTATTGTTCGAGGGTATGTTTTCTTAGCAATTGACCACCCCAGCACAGACAGATTGTACTGGTTAAAGTAAGTAAGTACTTCCCAGAAGACACTTTGACCCAGAAGTGAGTACAGCTCACATGATGGTGTTGTAGAGAAGGTAATGAAACAAACTAATAAGATATGCAGTTTATTATTATAAAAAAGTATTTACAAATTGATCTTAAATCTAGACACTTATGTAGAGAACGACTAAAACAAAATAATAAATTTCAAAAAACAATTAATACAGCAAAAGAAAACCAGAACAGAACAAGCAATACGTCTAAGTAGGTAACCACTTTTGGCAAACTAGACTTTCATTTATTCAATTAATGTGCCATGTAGGCAACCAGCAGTGCGAGCATGGAACTATGGATAAACAAAATTTGACAGTAAAATTCAAAATAGCCGATAAAATCAATAATTTGACAGATGTTCTTGAGAGAAAAAAGGACAGATCATCCAGGATCTAAGAAGGAAGAAACAAGTCTGCTGGCAGAGAATTCTATTTCTTAACTGTGAAACATGGAAATAAGTTCCCAAATTTAGTTTACACCGGAATGGTGACTACTGTTTCTCTACTACTGTACATAGTTCTTATGAGGAAAGGAGAAGGTGGGATTACTCAAAACACCTCTTCAATGCCTGTAACAATATCTGTAACCATTGCATCTTGTAACCACGTTTCACTTTAGGAGTTTTATCAAAAGACCTACTTTTGATTACCTACTTCATTGTAATAGTTGCGAGTAAGCATTCAAATTCGCTGGTTGAAAAATCTCCACACACCGTTAAACTTATAATGATTCCTTAAATTAACAGTCGTAACTTAGACGTAGAAGGAACAGAGGAAATCCCAAAAGCCATTAAGGATTTGCTCATTCACAAAGCACAGCTCCTACATAATCGTATATTTTAGATTTAATTTTATGAAACTAAAACATTGTTGTTGTAGAGGTGTATATTGTAAGATGTAGATAATCTATGTTAGTTATCTATATATATAAAAATTAATATTGACTGACTGACATATCAACGCACAGCCCAAACCGCTGGGCCTAGAGATTCCAAATTTGGTACGTAGGTTCCTTAAGAGGTCCAGGGGTGCACTAAGAAAGGATTTTTGGAAATTCACCCTCGAAGGTGGTAGAAAAGTATGTATGGAAATCCGTCATTTTTAAGGTAAAATCGATGAACATTGGGTATATGGCGCTTGGTTTAGAAGAAATAAGAAGAAAATTTAAACGATGCCCTAAATAACTATTCTACGCGGACGGAGTCGCGGGCAAAAGGTAGTAAAATATAATAATTCATTATGTAGATGTACTGCAAGTAGATCAAATAAAATTGAATTCTAAAGTAAAAATGCGGTAGGCACACTCTTTTTTTTACTGCAGCCCGCAGCCCGCTACTTGGTCATGCCATGACAAGGTAAAATGAGTCATCCGTGAATACAATACAATATATATTTCGATGTTAGGATGTAGTGGCGCTGTGTGAATGAGGTATTATTGAGCATATTTTTCAGTTATACTACAGTAAATAAAATACTATGATACTTAGGTACTAACTTGCGCAATTGCTTAAGAGCGTTTACGCGTATTTTGCGAAAATCGGCACTTTTTGAGCTTCTTAATTTCCATGAATTCTTATTCTATCAATATAAATGTTATAAAAACTACTAGTTAATATTCTTTCGCAAAAAGTTGTAAAGGAAAATATTTCATTTAATTCTTTATTCATAAATTATAACAAAATATCTTAACAGCATTTTTAAAATTTTACGTTTAGATGCAATTTCGAAGCCCTTAATATCCGAAAAGGCTAATATTACAATGAAATAAAAAATACTGTGTAACTGACAATATCTCGAACAAAATAGTTGTAAAGAAAAAAAATTAAATTTCATAGAATTACTAATTAAAGAAAAATCAAATCACACTGCAAGTATTACGAAAATACGATTTGGAAAATTGCTATTTCTAACAATTAATATCCCTTATTTGAAGAAACAAATGATGTAATTTAAAAGAAGAATATATACTCTAAATTTTGGTATAAAAATGATATCTGAACAAACTATAATATATTTATAACAATTATTTAAAAATCAGTATAAAACAGTCCGCGCAATCGCTTTCAAATCAGTCGCCCATGAGGCTTGTCGGAGAGAGGTCACGTCGCTCGGTGCTAGCTCCGTGATCACGCGTAAATATTCGTAATGCTACTACAGAACGAACGATGGTGTTGATACTTTTAGTGTTGATAACCGACTTCATATAAAGTTCTATGTTCTACTCTATGTATTATTTTATGAATGTTCACGGATATCTCTGTTAATTGTGGACGTATTTTCTAAATACTTCTGATATGGTGCTATTGTCACCAAGTCAGGATCTGATGATGAGATTCCGAGGAAATCGAAAGCCACTCTCAAATTTTATATGCAGGTATTATATGCTTCATATTTTATTTCCTGAAGCTATTGAAGTATTTTCGTCTGGTAGTCATCATATCATGTTAATGAGCTGGTGATGGCAGGTAAAACTCCTCCATGATTAGGAGTTGAATGATAATTCTTGAATTAATAGATGTATTTATAAACCGATAGTTGTATCATTTTATGTTATTCAGGTGAGCTGACGATGAAAAAAAAACTCCTAATAGTTAGGAGTTGGATGATTATTCCTTAAATATTATGTGTACCTACGTATAGATCGACAGTTGAATTAAGTTATTTTCTTTCTATTTCTATTCTATCAGGTTTTTCAGGTAAAACTGCAAAAGTTAGGAGTTTGAGGACTATTCTTTTAATATTATGGTCCACATAGTAATATTCGGTAACGGTTAAGAGATGGAGAATAATTCTTTAAAATATTATAGGTATGTACAGAACGATAAACCCGTGGTCCTTGCTTTGCCTTCCCCTCCACACCTTGATTCTGTACAATTTTGTTGTACTGTTCGTTCTTGTCCCTATGTTTGTTTGTCCTTATGTATTCTTTCAGGTTATAAACGGACTTCAAAAGGAGGTTCTATGTTCCAATCTATGTATTTTTTACTTAGCAAAGTCAATGGTTTTTGCTAAATACTTTTATAATAAATAAAATTACTTTAAATGCAGAATTGTCGACTACCCAAGATTTGTTACTTTTAGCACCACCATAATATGGGTATCAAATGAAAGGCTTTGTAGAGAAAATGCGAATGAACCGTGTCAAAATAACTATACAATAAATTACTGATAAAAAACTTTTAAAACAAAGATTTTACTTAATTGCTCTAAAAACAAGAAAGTAAACTTAAATTGCATTTTAAAAAAATCTATAGGTAAGTATGTACTAATATGATAAAGAGTTAAAGTTTGTAAATAGTTTATGTAAGTTTGTGAATAGCCATATGTGATACCGGCAGAGTAGAATAGCATCACCCCATATGCTCCAATGGGTGTCGTAGACGGCGACTAATAGGCCAGCAAAGGGGTATTGACTACCAATCCACATTATGCAAGCGTGGTGGACTACTGCCTATACCTCCTTCATTGAAAAGGAGAGGTCTTGTCTTCCAGTAGTGGAATGAATTATAAAGGCTGTGATGATAAAAGTTTGTAAATTGTTTTTTTGTGACGTTGTAGGAGGTAATTGCTGGATCTACTGAACCAATTTTGAAAATTGTTTTTGTGTGAGGTAGACCATGCATCTAGAAAGGCTAACTATATAATAACCAACAATACGCGAAAGAAGCCACGGGCTGAGCGCTAGTTATATGATATATATGCTTGTGGCAAGATTTGCTTCTATTATTTATATCTCTTTATTTATTCAATCGCTGATATACACAAGTAAATCTCGCGAAAAGTATTTATATCATACTAGTGGCATCCAGCGGCTTCGCTCGCGTTAATATCGGTTATAGAATAGCCTAGAGCCTTCCTCGATAAATGGAATAGCCAACACAAAAAAATATCTACACTCATGACATAATATTAAAATTATTATCTCAATGATATACCTAAAGGTCATTTACCTGTTGCAGTTAATACGTTACAGTTATTTTTCTCAAAAATCAAAAACTTAGAGCAAAACGGGACGGCAAAGGGAGCCAAATAATACAATACAAGTTATTTAAATTGAATACTATGGAAAATTAACGGTTACACATTTAACATGAATTTAATTTTGAATATATATGTAAGTAATAATAACATCTGGCGGCCACCGGCCACCCTTGTCGCACCTATCATATAGTACATGGGTAGAGTAGTTTATGTACTGCACATAATTAGGTATTAAAACACTTGCGGGATATTATTAAAAAACTCGCCAAGGCTCGTTTTTAAAACCCCGCTCGTGTTTTAATAAACCCTATTACGTGACAGTAACATGAACTACTCTACCCATGTACTATATGATAGGTGCGACAAGGGTGGCCGGTGGCCGCCAGATGTTATTATTACTTACATATATATTCAAAATTAAATTCATGTTAAATGTGTAACCGTTAATTTTCCATAGTATTCAATTTAAATAACTTGTATTGTATATTTAATTTCATTTTGTGAAAAAGTATCGAATTTGTTTTTGTGCTCTGTACCTGGACGGCAGCGCGAGTAATTCGAGAGGGAATGACCGCACAGCGTGTAAATACCTAAACTTGGAGTCTGCCGTACGGCGTAAACGCTCTTAAATGAACCTACACAATAAATTTCAATAAAACATTCTTTGTGAGCTTAGTGTAAAAGTATAAAATGTTTATCAAGGCCTACATTTTTATAACCACATTTTCATGAATATTAAAAATATAGCTGTGACATTCAGAATTGCGTTAGCCAACAAGTACTTTAGGGTGCACCCACATCTTTCGCATTCTGCGTTGTAGTAGCCGATAATCGGTTACGTGTACGGATGCGTCCACGTCTGAGAAATGCATCGCATCTGTTGCTTGCGGTACTACAGCTTGAATAGTGCCTTGCGTAATCGTTCCTATATTTAACCACAGGCTTAGACAGACGGCGACAGCTCAGTTCACACCCGATTGCTCGGATAATGAAAAGTTTAGATATGTGTAGGTACATTCACGCGCGATGCATGCTTCGTTCGTGAGCAAATAGCCCTATATTACACGCACAGCTCGCATCTGTCACAGACGCACGCGACGCGGCTCGCACAGAGATCTGGATGCACCCTAAGGTTTTAATTTCTATTTTCTGGCGTAACGCAATTAACTACGTTACGTACCTTTCGCAAGCGTCAAGTCTCTATACAAAACTAAATTATAAAATGTACTATTTACGACATTCTGTACAAGCCGTAGTTAATGCTAATAGAATGATAAAACAATGGTTCAGATCACAGAAGGAGTTGGTAACTATGTAGTTTATTATATAATATAAAAACTATTACCTAAACTATTTTTTAACATATTCATGCAATTTTTTTTATGATCTCTCTCTTCCTTTCTCTAGTAAACCTTTTTAGATTCATAAAAGTCGACTTTCATTTTTTATATAACTTCTTCGATCATCCAAACACCATGTATAACATTAGCGCACTCAAAATGACGCTTGGAATTTTCGACTCCTCGAACCAAATTTCCAAAAGTCCAAATTTAAAACTTATCGTATTGACATAGAGGCGAGTATAAAAAGTGGTTGTGAGAGTATTTGAATTCAAAGTACCTATTTTATATTACAAAAACTTTTTAAGCACATATAAGCAATTGTGTATAAAGTGCTTTTAATGATCGAAGTATGAATACAATATTCATTTAAAAAATTGCATAAAAAATTGTTAAAAACGTTAATTTATACAAGTCTAATATACACATTATTATTCTACCAAACCGAGAAAAATAAATTGACCGCAACGAGTTTATCTATAAAAAAAGTAATTTCAAAATTTACCTTTTTTAAAAAAGAAAATGAGCATAATTGACTATTATTATTGTTTATGTGGCACGGGTACATGGGGTTTTCTGTTTTACAAAAGAATCTTCTTTGTTACATTGCAAAGCAATTCCTTTCTTATCCCTAGAACCATAAAGTCTAAATATGCGTGGATACTGTGGACACTGAAATGGTGGAAATACCAGGCTTTACATGGTTTCCATTGTTATCTTCAAGTTCCTTCTTTGGCTTCCTCTTTGGTCCCAAAAGAAGTTTTTGAAGTTGACACGCTGGAGCTTCAACGAAGAGGTACAGGGGTAAGGCAAACAGATACGTGGTGCAGACGATACCGGCGTAAAGCATGATCTGAAATCAAAACCAGCTCATTATAATAAATATTGATTGTCAAATAAAATTGGTTGTCTGTAAAGTCGGTTTACTGACGATAGTTGAACGTGACAACGTCTTAAGAAAATACTGATGGAATGGTAGCATTTTTCAAAAGAAAAATTTAATTTCATTTGTTTAATAGACTCGCTTGCACTTCAAGCCTTACATGGAACGCCTCAGAGCGAGGTAACGCCGCATGACGTCATGTTTTTTCGTGCGTGCAGCCGGCTCTATCGAATTATAAGACGTTGTCACGTCAAAAAACATTTTTAATAACAAACTCTTATTGAAATATGTTAAAAAGAGGAAAATAAACTTTAAATTGAATCAAACGCGTCAATTTAGTACTTTACGTAATTAAAATTTTATAAAAAGCTTGTCGCGAGATTCAATTATTACCTATTGTATAAATTAAATGTAGGGGAAATTATGCGGATTCGATCCTACCGATCCCCCAAAAACATTGCACTCCGCCTGGTCATAAAAAATAACCCTTACCTACCCATCACTCAACCACAGGGTTCGAAAGGATAAATCAATAGTTTGATAATTATTAATAATAACCGGTAAAAGTAAATAATTAATTACTTATACCTTAAATTTTGGAAATTATTCATAATAGTTGGTAATTATTAATAATTTTCAATTAGTCACATTTACCGTAACATATACACCAGTAACTGTTGCGACAAGTATTGAAACAAATCTTGCAATAAATACTGTAATAAATTGACTTTAAATTTAAAGTAGGTATATTTTTTACAATTTGGATTGAATCACGATTGGAATTTACAGGTTTTGTAATAGTGCTATTTTATAGAAAAGATGGTACAAATAACTACCGCAGTATAATCCGTAGCGTAAAAGGATCTCCTCATCTGTCCTCCGTAAGTCCTGAGGACTGTGGCGTGAAGCAACATGGCGCAGTAGGACATGCGGCCCAGGGGCTGAAGAGGGCCCCACTCCACGGAGCCGACGTAGAGATCTGTGAAGAAATATAATTGTTAACAGATGTTTTTGAAGATAATATTACAAGGCAAAATAAATATGGGTTTGATAAAGTGGTGGCAGATTTGTGTGCTGATGAACCATACGCTCGATCCAGAATTACTGTTCGCAGATAAACGTTTCTCCAAAAAGCCTATAGTCAATTTACATGTTTTTACAAATATCATCATAAGAAATAACCTGATTTTACCAATAATAAGCAATCGACTAATTAGTAGTTCGATTAAACGTACTTCGTATAGAATGGAAACTGTTGTCTGGTATGAAAAACTCCTCATCCTTCATAGGATACTGTCTTAGAGGATTGAGTAAATTCATAATATGGTGGCATTAGACAATAGGCGCGCCTAATCTTGGGCGGGCTTACAGGACCCTATACCACAAATAACATGCTGAACTAAATTCGAATTTCAGAACATGTGGAAATGACCGGGAATCCATGATGGAACACTTCTGTGTGACTGCGATTCCATAGCCAGGATTAGAATGCTTATCCTGGAAACGGCTTATTCAATGAGTAATGAGTAATATTATTGTATGACGCGCGCCGAATCCACGCGGAACCAGAACGAGTCCATCGGAACGCGCCCTAATTCTGGATCAAGTTATAAGGGGCCTATAGGATCGGATCGAAGACATTTGGGTGATATTTATTATACACTACATAACAAGGGTATTTTTCTGAGGTTACTAAGTATTACTACTGATAATTAATCTCCGATAACTCTGTCCAACTGCTGTCAACAGCAATAGTCAGTGAAACATTTTTTTTTCATTATGGCATATCAGACTTTAAAAAGTTTAGATGTTATCAAAAACCAAGTAATCAAATAACAATTATACATTTAACAATAAAAAAAATCACTTACCATTGCATCTATAGAAGTATCCGATAATGAAGACGCACATAGACAAAGCGAACAAGTTTTGGTTCAAAGCGTTGAAGACAGCAGCTTCTAGAGGAGAAGCCTCGCGATGATGGAGATCCCAGCCCATGAGAACAGCTCCCATGGCAATTGGTACTGACGCTAAGAAGAGGAATTTGAGAAGCTGGAAAAGAACATCACTAGTTCACAAATTTTCAGCAATATTAATGAATGACAATTACATAAACACAAAAACAATAATATTTTAACTGTAATTAAATCTTCTCATGGTGCGTCCAACATTCTGACAGTATCTCTGCCCATCCATAATCACATTCAGGATTAGAGTGCAGAAGAGTATTAGCGCTGCGAATATGGTATGGGGGAATTAGCGCAACTAGAAATTGTGTGACATCATACTATGTGTTACGAGAAAGGTGTGATGTAAAAGAGTACATTATAAAGATCAAAATTAATAAAGAAATGCTCAGGTAATTTGTTCATGTGTTAAGGATACTCATCGTTATGACATGAACCTGAAAGAGATTGACGAACTCACCTTAGACTCGCCCAAATTCCACTTCTCTTGTTGAGCTCTGCGGTAAAAGTAAGCTGTCAGTACACCCAAGTGGTAACCTGCCCAGTTACCCTGAGCTGAGACGTAGGCATGGTAGAAAGTTTCGTTATATCCGAATATGTCTCTTATAGATCTGTGAACAAGGTACAAAATGGTTTGAGAATAGGTAGATTAGAAATTTTAAAGCAACTTCCAACACCAGACGCTTCTTTCTCTATTTGAACCATTCACACTTTTCCCCCACCCTTTGATGACTGCGTTTCTCTCAATGACGTAGGAGAATTCCTACGTCATTGGGTTTCTCTGTAAGGGGAAGGTCTTTGAGCGCTACAATAGGGTTTGTTGCCTGTCAAATCATTTGAGAAACTTCTTATACGGGCTATTAATATATTATTATTATTATTTTTGAAAACATTAAATTTTGTTTCTAATTTTTATTTGGCATTACTTTATTTTTTTATTATTTTAAATATTTTTTTTTCTCAGCTTAATGCTGGTCGAAACCATAATTACGGGCTATTATTATATTATTATTATTATTTTTGAAAACATTCAATTTTGTTTCTAATTTTTATTTGGCATTATTTTAATTTTTTTAATTTATAGCAAATTAAGTATTATTATTTTTTGATTAATTTATTAAACAAATTAATAATCGAACATAATTTTACACCCGAAATCTTTTGTTACTTTTATGATTAAAATTTTTACTTTATTTTGAGATATTTACACACGAGATCATTAAAGTATCTGTTTTCTTTGTTTATGTTTTATACGTAAAGATTTTTGTGATTAAATTGTTAATTGATAATAAAAAAACAATTATCACGCACTAGTTTTTTACACCATACTATTCCCTATTAATATTATATATGCGAAAGTAACTTTATCAGTCTGCCTGTCTGTTACGATTTCACGCTCAAGCTGCTGAACCGATTTTGATAAAATTTGGTATAAAAGTAGCTTGATTTATTAGCTTTTAAGATAACGAGTTGACGCATATCATAAATTAAAATTCGTCTACTCGCCGGCCGGCGAGATGGCGAGTTAACACATATCACAAATTCAAATTCGTCTACTCGCCGGCCGGCGAGATGGCGAGTAGACGCATATCACAAATTGAAATTCGTCAACTCGCCGGCCGGCGAGATTCGAGCTGGCGAGTTGACGAATAAGTCTTTGCGGACGTCGTAAATTCTTAAAGTCGACTGACAGAATATTATTTGATTTTGATACGCTTAAAAATCAAATTCTAGAGAGAAATAACGATAGAGATTTTCTGGCATAAAATGCCATTGAATTTTACATATTGTAATTAATTGTGAATAGTGTTAACATTTCATTATAATGTTAGCGGAGAAATGACTACCGCTGAATAATAGGCCTAACCCAAGGACCGATCGGGCTGTTCAAGCCCGATCGGTCACAAACTGACTACATCCAGCGGATTCCCACAAACTTAACCAGATCGTCGGTCAAGCTTGTGGTGATCCTATCAACTATGCGTCTCCGTGTTGTATACGGCCGCCGCTCAAAGACCTTTTTAAAATTTTCAAAGGAACTTCTTATTTTGACAGTTATCCTGCATTTTAGTGTCTGATTTTCACAATGAAACCTACCTATTACCTTTCACACTGAAAATTACGTTGGACCTATATTAATATTTTCCTTTACACCGAAGCGCAGATAATAAATTTCCTAGAAAAATAAAGTCAATTAGTCAGAATAAATTGCTAAACCATTTTCGATTCCAAGAGTAACCCTGATCATAACCTTTGCCCGGGTTCCTATTTAGGGATAAAACCATTTATCATTCCCGGTTATTCCCATTCCGGCAAGTGGCGAAAATGCTTTAAGCGCACGTTTCAGTTTTTTTGTTATTTATCGGTGTAATAGTTTTGTTTTATGTTACGGTAAAGGCAAACAAGTCTGTCTGCTTACGTTGCTGATAGAAACTGACTTGGGAGTCAGAATATAAATTTTTTTTAGATTGTCTTTTTTTTTGTTTGAATATTTCGCTTAGAGTAAAACTACACGGAGGCGAAAACTCTTAGCATTTCATGGATTCACTATGCGGCTGCTAGGTCCATAGTGTTGCAGAGAGAAGAGCTTCGAGTAGCACCTGGGACTAGTACAGTTGTAGGTCCTTTCAAGATACATCAACCATCAATCTTTACTAGTCTGGCTTCTCTATCCGCCCAGCCCAATTTGGAATGATTCCGAGAGTTACGCGTTCCAGTACAGAACTTACGGAACTTGTATGACAAACCGAGATCTTTAAACGAGAGATTTAGCTTGGTTCAAACCTTGAGTCTATCTTGACCGAATACAATCCAATGATATAGACATTTTTAGGGTTCTGTACCAACGAGATCCTATTACTAAGACTCCGCTGTCCGTCCGTCCGTCTGTTACGTTACAAGCTGTATCTCATGAACCGTCACAGTTGGACAGTCGAAATTTTCACAGATGATGTATTTCTGTTGCTGCTATAACAGCAGATACTAATAAATAGAATAAAATAAACATTTAATATACAACAAACGTAATATTTTTTGCTTGTGTTTGTTCGATATTGATAACGGGAATAGGTATACGCTTGAAATATTCACATAATATTTAGTTTTATTAATTCACTTTAAAAGTAAATAATTAAACTAAAATAAAACTATTATTAAAGAGCGTCGGTGGCGTAGTGCGTAAGAGGGTTGTCTCCCACCTGGGAGGCACCGGTTCGAACCCCGCCACATACCAATGTGTTTTCAAATATTGAATTCATATGTACGTTTAATCGAAGCTTTTACGGTGAAGAAACCTGCAGACACCTGTGAAGAAATTCTTTGGTTGATTGCGAAGTCAACCAACCTGCACTTGGCCAGTGTGGTTGACTAAGGCCTAATCGCCCCTAACGTAGGATAGGCTCGAGCCCCTCGACGGGGACATTATATGAGCTGTTGTTGATGATGATGAAAACAAATATTTAAGGGGGGAACTCATACATGATGACATGACAGACATGACTTTTTTGCTGTTTTTTATAGATACGGAACCCTTCGTGCGTGAGTTCGACTCGCACTTGGCCGGTTTTATATTGTTAATTAGTTTGTTAAATCAGAGTTTCTATTTTTATTAAAGATATTTAAAAAAAAATACAGTAAACTTACTCTGGGAACAAGCTGACTCTGATAGGGAGGAGTTTCATGAAGTAACTCTGCAAGAACGGAATGATGAGACTGATAGCCATTATGGAGCCGAGGACTGGAACACCACTTCTTGGCCACTTCCAAATAATCAGCATCACTACGAGGGTGAGGAGGAAAAGCTGGGTGTCAGTGCCGAGGTACCTGGAATAAAAATAACAATTAGTGAAGAAACGTACAAGGATAACAGAAATAGAGCACAGTGGAGCACGCTTGAATTTGGAGTAGGTATTGTAATGACCTATTTGGTTGTAGGCATTTCTTAATGGAAGTTTTTATGATTGGGGTCCACGTCCGGAAGCCTCCTTGTGGCGGACCCTGGTAACGTGGTGGGGTAACTTTCTCGGCGGGTGTGTGGCTTTTGATGTCAAGTGTGTCTCCTTGGCATTCGAAGTCACATGTCATCGTCGAGTTGTTTTTGTTTTCCCACCACGGCTAGTTCCGGACGGCCCTTTTCAGGGCCACGACCGCGCCTGAAGTGCGGGTGCGGTTCGATGGCTGCTCCCGGTGTCCTCGTCAGGAGGACGCGTCAGATCGAGTAGCCGTCGGTGAGGAGGCGGCCTATAAGGCCGGCGTCAGGCAGCGGCCCACTTGGACCCTGTGGGCTGCTGGCCACCAATTGGTGCACAAGGAGTGCCTAGACGGGCAGTGTTAGGATGGTCTCGGTGTAGTTGCGCTCACGTGCGCAGATCCCGAGCCGTCCCGCAATAACGCACTGAGAGCACTGGAGGTCAGGCCGGGCAGGATGTTTAGTGGGAATGGAGGGAACACCTTTACCTCGAGTCCCACATATCCCCTGCGGTTGGCACCACCCCGCAGGAACGATGCGTAAATGCATTTGACCTCACCGTCAACAAAAAAAAGGGATTTTTTTTATGATTGATGATAGTCCAATGTTTTTACGCAACTTGCGTAGTACATGTGAAACCTTTTGGCTAAGTTTTAGGTGTTCTATGACAACATTAAGCCCTTTTTTATGACAAAGTAAAATCTATTGAAGGATCATACCCCACGCTGGCTATGCGTACGGCGTGTGTGGGACTCACCCGGCGCAGAACAACGCCTTTCCTACCCACTAAAAACCACACTAAGCCCTTCAGGGGGCGTTTTGAGATCGGTGTACTATACTTACGCCATTTCACCATAACATGACGATTGCGATTACATGATTCTCTATACTACGTACACGAGAAAGTAAAAAGATCTCCACGAACTTTAATTATAATCACTAAACTAGATCAAACAACGTAACTGCCAAGTAAGCAATTTAATACTAATACTAATACTTTAATATAATACTATACTATGAACTCTTATAAGACAATTTTCAATATTAAAAAAGACGTTTCGGAACTTCAAAGTCGTTTATTCTTAGAATTTGTTCCAAATTCATTCGTTCTGTGAAGCGTAAGCACAAAATAATAGACGACTTTCGTTATCAGTATTACAAAAAAACTGCGAAAAATATTCTTCCAATTTTTACCTAATTATTACGTTTAGCGAATTTGAAGAACGGATAAAGTAAGGAATAAGAAACAGTTTGAAAATGACGGGATTGACGGATTGGTGACAGAAAATCCCAGATCAATTGGCTTTAGTAATCGATCTGAGAAAAAATCTGAAAGGGAATCGTTTGGTATGGATCGTATCCAGGACCTCTCCATCTAATTCCGGTGAGAAACATTAGACCATGGACGCGATAATATTGTGTTATTTGACTGGACACTCCGAATTGGAGTGGCTGTTGTATTTTTTAATTTATTTATTTCAAAAACAAACAGTATAATTATCTTATTAATTAAACCTTCTAAAAAACCAATCATCGCAAAGGAAAAAAAATACAGTAATATAGATTTGAAACTCCTTTTAATTTGCAATGAGTCACAAAAAACATAATCCATTAGTTTGTACTTTCTGTATTTTTGTAGGTACATAATTTTGTGTTTAATAATTTCTGTGAGAAAATAATATTATTTGTTCCAACGAAATTTTATCATCAAATCATCAACCTAGTACGGCCTAATTTAAGATAGTGAATTGGCGGCACATTACACCGAAAAACACTAAACAAATAAGTATGTATTAATAAGAGAAGGTTAGCATATAAAATGTATTTAATTGTAAATAAAGCCTTTTGGAATTAACAGTCACACCCTATACAAACATCGCTAGCCGCGGTCGTCGCGCCCCGCCGCACCGCGTTCTATGTGCGGAGCACCTTTATTGTTATAATTTTAACAAGAGTTACTATGCGCATGTGAAATTGAAATATCGTAAAAAAAAGACTAAATACGACACGCAATCGAAGTTGCATCAATATGCAATTTTACGGCTGCTGGATGCAAAAATTGCTATTTTCAGCGACGAAATACAATTGTTTACGCGTCTCCGGTCGGTTTAAATCGCTTGCCGTTGTTTTGTAATTAACCGATTGTCATTTTGATGTAAGTTATTGGCGTTCATTACGCTTCGTAAATAGAAGTCGATAAATTTTACATCGAGTTCTTTCGATAGTTAGTTATTTTTAACCGACTTCAAAAAAGGAGGAGGTTCTCAATTCGGCTGTATATTTATATTTTTTTATGTCTGTTACCTCATAACTCTTTACTGGGTGTACACTGAAAAGTATTTTTCCGGGTATTTTTTCTAATATTAAAAATATTTACGCGTTTGTAAACGTAAAAATTATTCTATAATGCAAGGTAGTTTTATCTTAACTGGGCGTCAAATATTTGCAAAAATATTTCGTTCAGATCTTAGAAGTGCAAATTTCAAAGATTTGATGAAACAATGTTTACCATAAAAACATAAGCACCAAGCACTGACAAATTTCGACAGCGAAAGCAGAGCCTCGGTGGCGTAGTGGTTAACGCAGCCGCCCGGATTGCGGAAGATGCTGGGTTCGATTCCCGCCTGAGTGTATTTTTTCTAGTATTAAAAATATTTACGCGTTTGTAAACGCAAAAAATATTCTATAACAGGCAACACGTGTTGCCTGTTAAGCCTTAGTCGCTGACTCTTGAAACAGTAGACAATTCGCGTGTGACATTAAGTTTTTAACGTGTTTAAGCAACAAAATGGCGTCCCGTGTTATACGAAAATGTACTAAGTATGGAAGAAAAATAAATAAAGCTCATGGCATCACGTATCATAAGTAAGTAAGCCGACATTATATTATTTAATTTGTTTTTATCATTGTAAACAAAGCGTCGGTGGCGTAGTGCGTAAGGGCATTGTCTTCTACCCGGGAGGCACCGGTTCGATCCCCGCCACGTACCAATGTGTTTTCAATTTTTGAATTCATATGTACGTTTAATCGACGCTTTTACGGTGAAGGAAAACATCGTGAGGAAACCTGCACACACGTATGAAGAAATTCTTAGGTTGGTGTAGTCGACCAACCCGCACTTGGCCAGCGTGGTTGACTAAGGCCTAATCGCCCCTAATGTTGGGCAGGCTCGAGCCCCTCGGTGGGGACATTATATGAGCTGTTGATGATGATGATGATTGTAAACAAATATATGGCGCCATGTTTGCTCTGGTAATGGTCACGCAATGACAAAGTCTAGCTGTCTTTATTGTTACTGTTAGATTAATTATGCCATCCCTTTTAAATTTTTGCCAATGTAGTGAAATATAATGTAAAATTATAGAAGTGTACGCGTGTGTTGCTATATCATTTCGGATCAATTTTTTCCTGTTTTGTGAGCGTAAAACGTATCTAATACTATAATATCATTGAGCTTGCCCATTAAAAAATAAAAGAAATAAACACCTAAGGTATCAAAAGATAATTATCTAATAGCCGCCAGAAAAATGGCCTCGGCACTCGTTACTCAACAAACATTACTGGTGCAACTGTACCAAGGCGAGCGTTAAACACACGGATCGCAACAAATATTGTTTTCACGATTTTGCAATTGCAAAATATTACTTAAGTGACAATGAACCGAATGTCTCGTGCCTTTAGAAATGAAAATAATGAATGATGTGGCGACTCGTTTCCGAACGAACTGTTCTTATACTTCCTGGCCACGCCACAAAAGCAATCTGAACGAGATTTTGCAGAATAAAATGTACGTAAAATGTCGGTTATTGTCAAAAGTAAAAAAAAAAATGTCGGTGCTTAGTTTATAAAAGCGGGACAAGATATGCATCATTTGCCCGATCCGATCAGCGTATCCGTATCGCTGACGCGTATTATGATCGCATATGTGGACGGGTGACGATACTCGATCTTGATACGCCGTTATGATATGCCCCGTTCCATGTCATGTCGGTTTCATACGGTTGTCCTACAGAGCAAATCGAGGCGTCCACAACTTGATACGGGGCTTGATACGTGATACGCTGATACGGATACACTGATCGGATCGAACAAAGGATCATATCTGGACCCGGCTTTAATCACGTATCATGATACGCGTATCATCACCCGTCCACATATGCGATCATGATACGCGTCGGCGTACGCATTAATGATCGGATCGGGCAAATGATCATATCTGGACCCGGCTTTAATCACGTATCATGATATACGTATCATCACCCGTCCACTTATGCGATCATGATACTCGTCGGCGTACGCATCAATGATCGGATCGGGCAAATGATACATATCTGGGCCCGCATTAAGATATTGAGTATTTATTTATCTATTTTTGGGAAACATACAATTATCATAACACTTAAAATACAATATAAAATTAAAACATAAATCAATAAAGTTTCCACAGTTATAGTTAGTGGCGTGGCCAGGCTGCGTGATTAGTGTCCGCGCCACTTCGACAACTGCAATAAAATGGACAAATTTATACTAATTTAGTCTTGAATTCTACTTAGGCTTAAGTTCACCTACACGTAAACAAACGATTAAAAGTTAACCGTCAGTTTTTTACAATTATACGACAAAATGTCAAAAACAGTCGGTTCATTAATAATCGCCTATTTAAATGTTATTGAACTCCAGCCTTAAGTGGGAAAATATTCCCTAATTATTCTGTAAAAATGATTTTAAATCTTAACGTTTGTAATAACTTAAGAGTCTGAAATATGAGATATTTACTTTGCTCGCGAAGTCTTTACTCGTAAGGAAACATTAGGCTAAGTATGCTTATTGATTAGATACTCTTTTCTACCTACTGGAATATAATATTGAAAGTAGTGATTAGACAACTCAGATCCTAGTGAAATAGACAGTACATTGTTACAGAGTAACTAACATTGGCTACATGATGGGGAAGTCGATGGCGCCGCGGCTGTGCGTGTGTTTGAAACTCGAGTGAATGACCTACAATGTGTCGATGCAATTTTCCTCTGTGCTTCGAAAGACACGTTATCTGGTGGTGCCGGTCGAAGGCAAATTGTAAACCCGATAGACAAGATAAGAAAAAGACAATAGGCTATATTTTATTTACAAAAAAAAACTGGCAGATGCAGTAGCGAGTATAGCGCTAGTGTATACCTTTTTTTACCGACGGGGAGGTCAAATGCATTAACGCATCGTCCCTGCGGGGTGGTGCCAACTGCAGGGGATATGTGGGACTCATCATGGGTAAAGGCATTCCCTCCATACCCAATAAACATCCTCCCCGGCCTGACCTTCAGTTTGCTTTTACGGGACGGCTCGGGATCTGCGCACGTGAGCGCAACTACACCGAAACCGCCCCAACGCTGCCCGTCTAGGCACTCCTTGCACTAATTGGTGGCCAGGAGGCACTCCTCTACCGGCGGCTGCTCGACCTGGCGCGTCCTCCTGACGAGAACACCGGGAGCAGCCATAGGACCGCACCCGGGGGACTTCGGGCCCTCAAAACGGCCGTCCGGAACTAGCCGTGGTGGGAAAACAAAAACAATTTCTCGATGGCACGTGACTTCAAGTGCCAAGGGAACACACTTCACATCAAAAGCCAAACACCCGCCGAGAAAGTACCTCCACCACGTTACCAGGGTCCGCCACGAAGAGGCTTCTGGACGCGGAGCGCCCACGGACCCAGCGCTAGTGTATACCTATTAAGACAACCATATGAAGTAAGTTTACATTGAAAAACTACTTACCAAGCCTGAGGAAGACACAGCGTCTCGAAGGGGAACAGATTCGGCATCAGAATGACCAGTTGCCACCAATTGTTGCGGCACATCTCTCGCTCGCGGCCCACCACTGCATCCCACATGGGTCCAGACCCCAAATGTGGTACCCAGGTCATAGCTAGACCCATCACGACCAGAACTGCTGGCATTAACCTGTGAAAACATAATATATTTATATACGTGCCGTGATGTAAAGGATACTACATTGAAAAAACGTAAGAGTTAAAAATAAATAAAATACTTTTGAAAATAACACAAAATGTTAAAGTTTGTCAATATAGCACCTGCAAAGTTTGTAGCTATAAGCAAATACCTTTAGTGTACTCTATGCCAAGTTTACACAGAGATTTATAATTAAGTCTTAGTTAAAATTACCGTTATGATTGTAACCGAGCCAAAAGGTCCTTTGTTAATGCAATGATTTTTTTTAGTGTAACTACCCCAAAACTATCCATAGGTATCGTAAAAGCCGACTAACGGTCGGTTTCAATATTCAACCCGCTAGCAAAGGTAAGTTTACCGAAGTTTTGTTACCTGGCAACAGCAGTTGCTTAGCAACCAAACCCTGATAGGGTAATGTGAACTAAAAATAATGATATCTGAAATTATTACTTTTCATGTTAATTCTTCCAAATTTTTATCTATGAAAATAAAATTGTTTGGTATTAACGGACTTCAGGCTAATTTTTTGTTTTAATTATAATCATCAATAAATAGTGATTACGTATAAATTATGTTGTATTTAATCTACTCCAATAATACATAAATCATCAATTACTTTAGGGCACAAGTATTCCCCGCGCGTGTAATCTTGTAAATTTATGCAGCGCGTGAAACGGAGTGTTAAATAACATGAAAAATGTTAAACTTTATGGGTCTATAATAAATATGTGGCCTGAAATAAAGGTTTTTTATTACTGTTACGTCAATTACAGTTTCGATTCACCTCAAAGCCGGATTTTTCCAGAATATTTACTGCCCTTAACCTTTTGCATGTCTGCTAGTGTCGGACACAATGCCAAACGTATAACTTTCACAGATAATGCGAGCAATTTTCGCTTGACCCCTGCTTAATTGTATCAACCTTGCCTTAACGTCTTTAGCTGTTTACACAAACAACATAAGCAATTCAGTTAAGTATTGTATAAAAATATTTTAGTACATATTTTAGTATATAAGAAGATTTACAAGAAAACAATGACACTGCCTCCAAATAACTTTCATGTAATAAACGCCACTAATATAAATAAACCATAGATTTGTATTTCGAGAGTTATAATAATAATAAGTGCTTTATTCATTAGAAACATCAACTTTAAATTACAGTGGTTGGGACCTCCTTTTAAGCACATACTGTGCCTGTGTAAGGAGGTCTCGCCCTTCCATAACTATTGACAAAATTTATAGCTACAAATTGTTCTTGATTTTACAGCACTATTGGTTCTAGAGTAGACAATGTACACCTGGAGCTGAGTTTTGTTGTATTACAAAAATAGAGAAAAAATAATAATAATAAGCTGAAAAAGATAAAGAAAACAAATATCTTGATTTAGCTCACGAGATTGTTGCCATGTGGGACATCGATTCAGCAATTGTTGTTCCGATAGTCATATCTGCGCATGGTCTGATAGCTAAGAGCCTCGATAAACACCTTAAGAGGCTCGCGTTAGGTGGTTGGGTCAAGAGCCAGATGCAGAAGGCAGTACTTCTAGACACGGCCCGTATAGTGAGAAGGTTCCTGTCTCTGGATCCTTAACGACCGGTAGCCGGGGCCCTGATCTTGCTACCGATGGGGAACTGCATTTTATGTTATATTTTTTAGTGTTTATACATTGTAAAAAAAAAATATTTAGAAATATAATTTTGTATGTATTTTAAATGAAATAAAGGAAATAATAATAATAATAACTATAAAAAATGCAGCGCGCATGTGTGTGTATATATGTACTTATGTGTATATGTAATATAAGTGTATTATATGTATAATGTGATGTGATGTGATTAACCCTACGATTATGGAATTATTTTATTTTTGCGTTTACAAACGCGTAAATATTAATACTAGAAAAATGCATTGCCGCCGGCAGTGCATTTTTTGAAAAAAAACCGCCAGGAATGTGGAAGATGCGGGTTCGAGTCCCGCCTGAGACAAGTAGATTTTTTTCAGTGCATTTTTCTAGTATTATTAACCCTACGATGTTAAATAGCATCTTTCAATGGTCATAGAGAGTTGATAGTCATATTTGAGTAGTTACTGTAGTACTGTTGTTTGACTGTAGCAAAGTTGCTAGATTGCAGATTTACGTATGGATTGCTTTTCTTATGGAATGTTGCACATTGCTGTTGCAATTATAAGTAGGTAGGTGTTACAAAAAACAGCTTTGCAAGCATCTGACAAAATTAAAGAACCGCTTAAATGAACCGACATATTTATTTTTTTACTCTCTTAATGTTCAATTTTAAGCTGTTAAAGTTTCAGATTGCCTCAATAACATTTAAGCATTAGAAATTTTCCAATACTGCAAATCAGGTCTGCAGCTCTATGTTAGGGTATTATAGGAGAGCTATATGACAGATTTTCAGCTTGCCTCAAGTATCTACTCATGAAATGAAATGAAATGAAAAAGCTGTTTATTTAAATGGACTATTTAGGGACGAAATAATTATTAATTATTATTGCGCTGAGATGGAGAAGAAATAGCGAAAGAAACTCCTCAGCTTACAATTTCGTAATGATTTCAAATCATCATTATAGGTTTTACATGCGTACATTTAGGGCAGTTATTACTTCCACGTATTTGGATAATTTATATAATAATTTATCTTGTAAAAAGCTTTGCTATAAATCAATTAATCACATTAATGAACTAAGTAATTTAACTATTATTACCCACCACCATTTGTGTTAATGTCAGTTAGGTTCCTTGCAATTTAGATGCTAAGCATACATTTATGATTTATGTTAAGCATACATAGCCTCTAGTACCTACTCAAATATGTCTATCAGCTCTTTGGCTATTATAATTACTAACGTATATAGAATCACTATGAATCGACCAAAAACGACATGCGCCAATGTGCGAGTAAGGCGCATGTGTGAGTGAAAAATAGAACTGCACTTTCTGCACTATGCACAGCCTGACAATTGCTGTCTTTTCAACGTGACTACAGACTACAGTGAAATGGTCTCGTCTGTCTATCGCGTTCTAATACAAGCATTAGATCATAGATATAGGAAACTGATAGATCAGCAATGTGAAAGACAAAGACAAACGCGTATATTAGAGCGAGATGGATAGACGACATTTCACGTACACGCAGCGGCCTACATCGGCCTGTCAGTCATTACTCACGCATTGGTGCATTTTTTTGGTGTTTATTGCCAATCTATAAACGTCAGTAATTATAAATCTATGCTTTAGATTCTCTTTCTCTTTCATATTGCCTATCTACAGTTACTATATCTAAGAAATAAACAAAAGATCTATCATCGCATCAATATGGTTGCAGAACTGACATTGACCCTGCATCATTTTTTAACGACAAAAAGGTCATTCTATGATTGTTTTCATATCATCAACGGAGGCTGTTAATGTTTTATATGTCCTAATGACTGCTCAATCATCTTTATGAGTGACGCAATTTGAATATATATAAAACGAATCATAAACTACATACAATGTATTTGTGGTGTGATTTTGTCTACTTCATAGTACAAATAAACTTCATTTGTCTGTGCTACTTTAAAACTATCTCTAATGTACCCTACATAAAATGGGCCATTACTTTACATTACATTCACTTGTTGATTTATCTAAAGCTTCACAGTCCATCTCAAGGTCCGTCTTTTTTCTTTGAACATACCTATTTATTTTTTGTTTCGAAATGTATTACAATGCTATTTGATACATTTTCCTTTTCCAGCATTTCTAAACACTTATCTCTTATAGTAGGTTTTCACGAAAACATTCGCGATTCTTGATGTTATTTGATCATTTTTGTTATGAAATACTAAACAAAAGGCAAATGGGTCATACGTAGTAAAGAAATGCAGCCAGTATGAGTGTATCTGTTGCATTAATTTGACCAAAATCTTTAAAGTTTTGAACACACATGCCTAAATGTTTGCTTCACTTTGTTGCTCCGAACGGTCCATCTTCCTGTTGCTTAGTTATCTGAGATTACTAGATATCTGTGGAGTTACATCTCACACCTAAACTAGTAGTCAAGACACTAATAGTCAATCAATTCTGTCCATTAGTTGGTCTGACCGTCACAAGCGATTCCCGACGGTAATGACAGTATAATCTCCATCGGTTTAGCACGTTGATCTAAATTGAATTACGGGTCTAACTCCTGTCACAACACAACGCGGCCATCAATCATTGTCATTGCAATTGTTGTTATTCATTCATTATGTTCTTATTGTTCTATATTTGCAAGTATTTACTATTGGTAACAAATATACATTTGTTGCTATCAAATTTTTGGATGAATGAGTCCTAATCATCATGAATAACAGGCGGAGACGACCATTGTTGGACCCAAGGATCTCCAAACCGGTCAGCACTGCACTACCTGCATCCAGCGGCTTCCCGCGACTTTTACCAGATCTTCGATCCACCTTGTAAGGAACTGCGTCTTCCGGTAGGCGGCCGCCCTTTTCGCCCCAACGGCCATCAGTTCTCGCAATGTACTGTGCCTCCTGCCACTTAGGGTTCGCAATTCTCTAGGCTATGTCGGCGATCTTAGTTTCTCTGCGGATCTAATCATTTCTGACAATATAGCCATCTCTATTGCATTCTTATGAGGCCTCTTTTAAGCTGCCATGTTTCGGTTATATAGCTCATGACTGAAGACTTTTGTCTTGAGACACTGCGGTGGATGGGCCGAGAATATGCTGTATAGCTTCCCTAACGCTGCCTAGCCGAGTTGGATTCAACAGTTGGTCTTTCTGGTTGGAGTTGGACTTACAAAGTTGGTCTGTTTGTCCTAAGTAAACACTATGCTTACGCCGACAACATCCAGTGTACAGCATCCCACCTTCACAAAAATGAAGAGTGAGTTTGAATCCCGTTCCTACAATATTTTGGTATTGCTTCAAAGTTTTAAAAGCCTTGATTAATAAATTTGTGGCTACTGTATGCCAATTTATTTATTAATATAAGTTTCTTAAATATTTTGTGCAATATGTAACCTCAATTATTTTTTGTTCGTATAACCTTGATTGTCATTATTACTAGTTTATACAATTCAATTAACTTTCAATGGTACATTATATTTGAAAGGGCAACATCGTTAGAATCAACTGTGAAGTCGGTCGAATCTACTAAATATTTTTTAATAACAAATCTTACCTCAGCCATCTGTTCACCAAGGCCATTGGTATCATCTTCAATGAGAACTGGTGTCTCTCGGCGTGAGCCAGCATTTTGTACGCCATGAGGAAACCACCCATCACGAAGAAGATCTGGACAATGACTCTCGCGTTGAAGAGAAGACCCTTGAAGAAGTCGTCATATGACTGCAAGAGAAGATACATCATATTAATTAAATATTGGTAACACACTGTTTTATTGCACTAGGGCCGTTGTGATAGGAAAGAAATGAAGTGCTTTGTTTAGTGACTTGGAAAAATTACAGCCAGTCAGTATGATCAGTTAAGATCTCTTTAGTGGTTAAACGTCTTTGTTTATGTGTACTTTATAAAGCGTGATAAAAAATGCCTATCCGCCCTTTAGGCTGTTATTATAGATAGCGCGCATTCTATAATAATAACCTTAGAGTACCAAATTTATTGTGAAAACGCCCTTACCACATGCGATTTGTCATCATGGAAGTAATGGGATATGATTAGGAAAAAATGCTTCGCCTACAATTTACATTTTGTATTTCCATGGCAACAATGTGATACACCTGCCTGCTTGAAGCCTTAAGGCGCTTGAAGCATTCTACCGGTAACAGATTTTTTTAAACATTATATTACACCCGAACGAAATATTTTTGCAAATATTTGACGCCCAGCTAAGATGAAACTACCTTACATTATGGAATAATTTTATTTTTGCGTTTACAAACGCGTAAATATAATACTAGAAAATGTCCCGCCTGAGCCAAGTCGATTTTTTTCAGTGCATTTTTCTAATAATAAAGTTATTGTTTTACTAGGTGAACTTTTCAAATGGGCGTGAATGGCCAAATCCGAAAATATGCGGAATAACGTAAAGTACTCAAAGGAGATATTTGAAAAATCAATAATCATCCGTCATTCATAAGTCTTTAAAGTGTATTCTAAATCTGACCATTTAAAGTGGGTCAAAATTGCATACAAAGGAGCCAGTTACAAACATACAAGCAAGCAAACACACAGGTGAAGCTTTATTAATTCCCACATTTAATTAGTTAATTAATTATTTGGAGAAGGTAATAAATAATTTATCAAATTAACATTTTATTGTATTTTATTACTAACATCTAGTTTTAAGTATGTGAACTAACAAGAAAGGATCTTTGTAAACTTGGAATAATAATAAATAATAGTAATAAAAGCGTATTAATAAAACGTCATTAAAATTAGTTCAAAGGCAACTGTTTACAAACAGACATAAAGTAGGCAGAGATTCTGAGAGTCCTTTCAAGGCATTTTCGCATTAACCTTTATGCGTTTACGTAGGTTTTTCCCGTTTCGCATATCCGGTTACTTATGATTTATTTAACTCTTTCGTCAGTCTACTTTTACACATCTTTGCTACATGACCGAAGCATCACTTTCTCAATTCTTGTCACTGCATCTTCTTTCAAACCACTCCTTTCTCTAATCATGTCAACTGGTTGTAATGTAAAACCACTAGAAAAAATACACTGAAAAAAATCGACCTGCCTCAGGCGGGAATCGAAGACAGCATCTTCCGCAATCCGGGCGGTTGCGTTAACCACTACGCCACCTTACGCTACGTTTGTAAACGCACCAATTATTCCATAATGTTAAACCACATTAATGCTTGGCTTAATTAACATTGAATTTATTTAAACAAGCCTCGTTCTCGCCGACTTCTTCATAATATTCATAAAAGATTTACTCCAACTATGATAGAAGTTTACGTTAATTGGTAATTGATTAGTGTTGTCGAAATATCGATAGTTCAATCTCGGATTAACTTAAGTAATTCTATAGCTTATTAACATATAAGTGCTATTGCAAAGCCTTTGAAATAATCGTTTTGTTTAATATTGTAATTTGTAAGCAATGAAAGCGTTTGCATTAAATATAAATTATTTGTGATGGTCATAGAAGAGAGCTATACATACTATCTCGCTCGTAATTCCAAAATGATAGAACACAGTTTTATCACAGCCTATAGAAGTCTTATTTACAGTGTGGTTTTATGTTACATTTGGTTATACGTAAAGTCACATCTGGCAGCGCGTATGTGGGACACGACGATCCTTAAAGTTTTGCCAAAGTACTATCCTGATATATCTATGTATTTGTATATCTGCGTGTATTTTTTTGTGATGATGAATAATAGGTTTATTTTTTAGATTATGTGTTGTGTATATATTGTACGTAATTGCTACATCACCATCTTCCTTCGCTGTTTTTGATCTTTAATTCCTATCTATCCTAATATTGCCTGGAAGAGATCGATCTCAGTGATAAGGTTGTCCATTTTAGAATGTTATGTAAACAAGTTCTTATAAATCTGCTATTTTGTGACGATGTGCACAATAAAGTCCATTTTTACTGTCGCCTATATAAAAGGAGCTTCAAACTGAAAAGGCAACTAATACTACAGTGAACCAACCAATAAGAACAACCGGGAAAGATGTTATACTCTAAATTACTCATCAACCCGAACATTTATAGGAATCGTTTAACATTACGAAATCCTAAACATATCTTTAAATGTAAAAAATAATTGCTTTCTATTATATCTACAAAATCTGCCATCCATTTTTATTTTTAGTGCAACAAACTTATCTGACTCGGCGGCAAATATTAGAACTACAATTGACCCATATGTAAATTTTTACATTTCTATGACACACTAGCGACACCACTACCAGGTCAGGTATGTTTGGGACTTGGGAGTTTCTCCCGATTTCTTGTTTTAAAAACACGTGTTGAGAAATTCTATTTATAATTTAATCTACCGTACAATTGTCTGTTACTTTAAGTACATTTTCACTTGACATTGGTGAAAAAAGAAGTAGAAGATTTTCAAGCCAAGTTTGTGGCACTGTAATGCTGGGGCCGCACTTGCGCCTATCGTCACGAAGCTTCGTGCTAGGACACGATACACGCAGATGTGACCGGCCGTTATCGGCTATCGTCACGAATATTCGGGTTGAGTGTGCGTTATCGGCCGGGAGGCGGTACGTCAGGGTTTTAGCGCGCTAACCTATCGCGCTGCGTGGTCAGACATGCGTTGTTCATTTCGAAGGTTGTTCTCCATTAGGTCAGACGCGTACGGGTAACTAAGTATACGATACAGCTGAGTTATTTTTTATAATAAATGCATTACGTAATTATTAGCACACAATTTAGAAGTAAAGAAAGTGATTTTGCATAGTTAAACGCAAAAAAGAATAATAATACTACGCAATTTACACGTCTGGAAATGATTTCGGCCATCTTGGATTATTGCACGATAGTTCGTGAAATGCCAACATGAATAAAGAAATGCCACATGTTTTATCGCGATAACTTTGCTAGGGCCGCACTTGCGTGTATCATACGAAGTATCGCCACGCATTACTTCGGGACGATAGGCGCAAGTGCGGCCCCAGCATTAGAGTTGTTTTGATCACTCAAGAGAAACCGGTTTCATTTTATTAATTACTTATTGAATGAATATTTTTGTTACAATTAATGTTCAACAATTCCATAATTGTTGTATAATCGTCTTAAGTGGTGAGACAATAAAAATTTAAATTGTTTTAATTTCGTTTCAATGTGAATAACATTATTTTTTCAATGTAGGCTATTAAATAATTTTGTTATTCATTTGGTTAATTTGTATTGTCACATTAAAATCTTTGCTCTTTTAAGATGGGTATGTGTATGTGTGCCTATTACCATATCAATAAACGTTGCCCTGTTAAAAAAATCTTTAGAATTCCACTGTTAATCTAAACCATTATCAAATCCCCTTTTACACAAAAAACTACCTCAATATCGGTACAATCGCTTAGGAGGAGCTCAGTGACATTAAGGGCACAAGAAATGTTGATAGGAATAATGCACAGAAATTATTATTTCTGAATCAAGCGAGCATTCAAGCGGTCCGACTAATGTTAGGTGGTAATTTTTTTCACACCTTTCTTGATGAAACCCAAATTTTAGTCCCTTGGCGAAACCTCATGGGTTCGAAGATTAGTTTAATTTTAAATCCCCTAAAAGTTCAATCGTTTAAAAGAGTGCCAAAATGTAATAATAGCTCTTACTCAAAAACAAATAAGACATATTTTTACATCTTTACATTAAAAAGAATTATAGCCAGGAAAGGTCGTAGAGATTGCTTTCACCGATAATAATGCCCGCTTTGTCATATTTTCTGTTTATTGTCTGCGCAAATGTGTGCCAAATAAATAATTCTTTATGTGTTACATATTAAGGACTAAATTTATAAACAACGAAATATATTGCTAGGGTTGTAAGTAATATGATAAGGTTCTAAAATATTTCCAAGAGGAATTCGGTTTACCCGCCTATCATGTGATAATATATTTATACCACGGTACTTATAACTAAGTTTATACACTCAAACAACGAGCACGTTGACAGGATACGCAGGATGAGAGGGGCACGTGGTGCCACACTGCCATACACTCGTTTGAAAGACGCTGGTCCACTGCCCTGTCCGACTCGAATGCCTTAGAGACCCTAATCGATCTAGATGCTCACCGGTCCGGAATCCTCTCTGCGGTGATTCAACTTACAGGCTAGAGGACCCACCTAGGTCCTCGCCTTCACCAAAACCACCGGTGACGCAGAGAAGTTCATCAGACATCCTGCAAAATTAGTCCTAAAAAAAGCTATGATCCACTTTATGACTGCTACAGGTTGTCTAGACAAGGGGTCCACGTCCGGAAGCCTCCTCGTAGCGGAACCTGGTAACGTGGTGGGAAACTTTCTCGGCGGGTGTGTGGCTTTTGATGTCAAGTGTGTCCCCACGGCTAGTTCCGGACGGCCCTTTTCAGGGCCACGACCGCGCCCGAAGTCCCCCGGGTTGCGGTCCGATGGCTGCTCCGGGTGTCCTCGTCATTAGGACGCGCCAGGCCTGGAGGCAGGAGTGCCTTCGACGGACAGCCTCGGTGTAATTGCGCTCACGTGCGCAGATCCTAAGCCGTCCCGTAATAGCGCACTGAAGGTCAGGCCGAGTAGGATGTTTAGTGGGTATGGAGGGAACGCCTTTACCTCGAGTCCCACATAACCCCTGCGGTTTTTGATTAACGCCATGGCATAATTAAAAGAATACTTTACGATGGGTAAGTGCTTGCTTGTTATTATGTACCAAAAACGTATAAGGTTTTTGGTACATAATAACAAGCAAGCATGGTGAAATTGTAGGTGTCCGATTTCAATGATAGTCCCATAGCAAGAGTTCTTTGTATTGTATCACTAAAAATCGCTGTGTATCAGTTTAACAAAAAGATGATTAATGATAGAAACGCACTTTTTGTCGATATCGATACATTACCGACATTACCCAACGCTTAGTATCAAGCGGGAACATTTTGCAACTCACTGCAGCGGCCGGTCATTTTGCAATACTGTGTAATCTTTTAGTTAACCGTCCATTTAGGTTCTGTGTTAAACGTGAAATTACAGTAACCGTTCGCATATCTTAGGTGACGGTTAATTGTAGCATAATTCTTGTCATTATTTCATGACGCCGTCGTGGTGGAGTGGTCAGTAACGCTGCCTGCACATCAAGCGGTCAGTGTTCAAGTCCTGGTAGGAGCAAATGTTAGTGTGATGAACATTTTGTTCACGACTCATGGTTGTTTATGTATTTATTTAAGTTTATTTATGAAAATATCTATACTATTATGTAAATTAAAGTCCGTTATCTAGTATCCATAATACAAGTTCTTAATGATACTTAACTTGAGCTAGATAATTGGTGTGAGCATGGAAATATATTATATTAAGTATATTTAGAATTTTGATATTTATGTTGAAAAAAACTTTATTACAAAATACTACAAGTCATCATAACATAACGGCCTTTATAATTCGACCCACTGCTGGGACACAAGGCCACTCCTTGTTATCGAAGGAGGTTTAGGTAGTAGTCCACGACACGACGCTTTACGACGACCCAATACGGATTGGTGGACGGAGTATAAGGTGATCAATACCCCTTTTCTGAACCATTTGTCGCCTTCTACGACACCCATTGGAGGATATGGGATGATGCTATTCTAAAATGTGCGCTGTATTTTAGGACACTGCACGGCCCATAATGCCAGATGTGTAACCAATTGTGACATAAAGCTTTGCTCAATCATTTTGGGAATAAGGAATTGAAATTAAGTATGTATGTACGTTGTATGAGAGTTCTGGCAAACAAGCATCCAGCCTGCCCGATAGTACGTAAGCCATCGACCAGTACATAGTAACATTGATGAGTAGTGCTATGATTAGATGTACCCAATTGCTGGATGCGTTTGATAGCCACCTATCATATTCATTGGTCCACATAGCATAGCACTGGTGGAAACTGATTCAACTAAACAACGTTTATTTAAATATAATGTTTTATATAAGGAGATGGCAAACAAGCTTGCGCCCTACATGGTGTTAAGTGGTTACCATCGCCTATGGATGGATCATTATCCATCCTTAATATTGCAATCCTTCCATTGAAGGATGTTGTTTTTTATTTTGTCTGAGTCTCCGCTAAGATAAGAACTACTAAATACTGACTGACATATTAACGCACAGCCCAAACTGCTGGGTCTAGAGATTCCAAATTTAGTAGGTAGGTTCCTTATGAGGTCCAGGGGTCCATAACAATTGGCGTATGACCTTGCAGTTAGAAATTAAGTAAGAGGTATTCAGGATTTTTGAAAATTCAATCCCTAAGGGGGTAAAATAAGGGATGGAAGTTTGTCATTTTTTAAAGTAAAATCGATGAAATTTGGTATATGGCGCTTGGGTTAGAAGAAATAAGAAGAAAACTTAAATACTGCCCGAAATAACTATTCTACGCGGACTAAGTCGCGGGCAAAAGCTAGTCCAAAACAAATTTCAAAGTTATCATAATAAATTGTGATTGCATCGTTTCCTAAAGTAACGCCAGACACAATCTCTTGTTTTTTTCATCAAAATAAGTCGAACAGATAGCAAAATAATTGCAGTGGGATTGATGCAAGACTTTATTGTTTTATTTGCTTTACATTACTGCGTTACAAATTGTGAAAGGTGCAGTTGCCTTTCTAAATGGTTAATGTATATAAATGTGCAGATAATAATTGTGTTTTAAATTAGTTGAGTGAATATTACTCAATAACAATTTTAGAGTAGCCTTATCAAATGTACTTACTCAGAGATATTTTTTTTATATTACGAGATGGCAAACAAGCTTGTGGCTCACCGGGTATTATGTGGTTACCGTCGCCTATAGGCACTTGCAATATTAAGGGTAAATCACTATATACTGCAAGTGCGTTGCAATCCTGGGGACAAAAAGCCTTCCATGCCCAGTAATTACACTGGCTACCTTTCCCTTCAATCCGAAATACAGCGAACTCTTCACGGCAGAAATAAGAAAGGCGGTGGTACCTACCCAGACGGCCATACATATGGGTCTACCACCTAGTACATATAGGTTTACCACCTAGTAAGATATATACTTTCAATATAATATTACAAATGCCATAATAATAAAGTTTTTATTTCGGAGAAAATTGGTGGCTTTTTCCAGTCTGCCTGGCAAGCTCCATTTCATCAAATACTAGCGCAGCACTTACGACATCGTCCACGTTTTTTTTTCAGATTAAAATAAACTATGGCACTCAGGAATAATGTAGCATTACAATGGTGAAAGATTTTTGGAAATCGCTTCAGTTGTTTTTGAGTTTATTCGTTACAGACATACAAATCTTTCCTCTATAAAATAGTAGTACGGATACAGTAAGCTTATGAATTTTCTTACTATATACAATGGCATTGTTTCCTCCTCCTTTTTCTGCCCTTCTACCAATTTATTTTGGTGTCGGTGCAGTATGTCTGGCTATTGACATACTGTTATCGGTTTTGGCATTAGATTTTTACGGCGCGTGTGCCTGACACCAACCCGACGCGCTCAGTCTATCTGAACGAGTCGGTGGCGTAGTGCGTAAGGGCGTCGTCTCCCACGCGGGAGGCACCGGTTCGAACCCCGCCACGTACCAATGTGTTTTCAAATTTTGAATTCATATGTACGACGCTTTTAACGGTGAAGGAAAACATCGTGAAGAAACCTGAACACACTTATGAAGATATTCTTAGGTTGTGTGTGAAGTCGACCAACCCGCACTTGGCCAGCGTGGTTGACTAAGGCGTAATCACCCCTTAATGTGGGGTAGGCTCGAGCACCTCGGTGGGAACATTATATTAGCTGTTGATGATGATGACTAGACTGAACAAAGCTATATCGAGACTAGACAACAGAACTACTCACGGGAAATACCTGTGGTCAGAAACCTTATACGAGACCCACACTGCCAGATGTGGTTTTATGTGTAACCAAATGTAACCTGAAGCTCAGCTCAACTCACTGGAGGCTATATATCCCAAGAGGGAGTATAAGTGTGATTATAATTATGTATGTATGTATTTGGAGTACAAACTGCCGTGAAGCAAGTTCGCTGTGTTTCGGATTGAAGGGAAAGGTAGCCAGTGTAATTACTGGGCATGGAACGCATATCATCTTAGTCCCTAGGATGGCAACTTACTCGCATTATTAAGTGATTTACCCTTAATATTGCAAGTGTCCATTAGGACAAAATATTACCAGTCAATAAATCAAATAATTTATCTGCTTACCAAAGCTGTATTGGACTTAAGGGGTCGTCAAATATTTTATATGAGGACAGTTAACGTGTTAAAATCGTCTATAGCCTGCGGTGTCTTACCATCAGACGTATGCTTGTTGGCCAACCACATAGTCACGTCATTTCTTTGTGATTAATTTATTACTAGCTTCCGCTCGCGACTTCGTCCGCGTGGACATTGTACCCCTCTTAGGGGTGGAATTTCCAAAAATCTTTTCTAAGAGGATGCCTTCACTGTATAAGGTATCTATGTGCAAAATTTCAAGTCTTTAGGTACAGCGGTTTGGGCTGTGCGTTGATATCTCAGTCAATTAGTTATACAATATAGATAAATAAATAAATTGTTATTGTTGAGGTTGAGGTTCACGGTAAAACCGAGGAATGCGGTTAGGATTGTAGGTTGTGTACTGAGTATTTACTGTCAAATTTAAAATTCATAATTTGTAGGTATGAATTTATTTGTAGGCAGTGTAAAGGTGTTGTGCAATTGTTATTACTTTCTCGTATGCGTAGAGGAAGTCTAGTAATCGTCGAAAAATTCGAGCTCGAGATTTTAACGGATTTACACGTTTTGGACCTCCCTGAGTCTAAAAATACCATTTTTGTAATTATGTCTGTGCGTGTGTCTGTGCGCTAGCACGATAACTCGAGTATGCTTTAACTTATTGCAACCAAATTTAACATGCATGTATGACATCAAAATATGAGGTTTCTATCAACTTTTGAGTCGTTTACGGTATACGTGAAAGTCAAGGGTCCACTTCCGATTTTTTTGATGTTATTTGGTTGGCAGACAAGCATATGGGCTGCCTGGTGGTAAGCAGTCACCGTAGCCTATAGACGCTAGAAACTCTGACGTCACACTCGCGCTGCCAACCCTAGTCCCCTTCCCTACTCCGTGGAGCTCTAGCAACCTTCCTCACCAACAGAAACACAACGCCACAAAAATGTAGTGTTATTTCACTGTGGTCTTCTGTAAGGTGGAGGTACCAACTCAGTCCGTGCGCTCCATATTCGAACGGCTATGTTGACTAGTTAAAATTTTAGCGTGACTTCCTCATTTCCGTTTTTAATTTGGGTTTCTGTACGGGTGTGGGAACTAACGTCTTCCAATCAGTTCGAAGATAGTCGTCTGATAGCGAAAGGTCGCGGATTATATTCATCAAAAAAAATCTTAAGTTTCGTTTCAAAATAAAATCCATTCAGAGGCCTTAGTATGAGTTTTGATAGTTTTCGAGCTCGATCAAACGTATCGTCTTTCTTCATACATTGGCCACTGTTTCTGATAGTTTACGCTAGGGGCGCTAGTGGGCAATGTATGAAAAGAGACGATACGTTTGATCGAGCTCGAAAACTAACAAACTCGTTCTACTAAGGCCTCAGAAGTTGAGCTTTTAGGTAACATTTGTTAAAAAAAAAACGGACAAGTGCGAGTCGGACTCGCCCAGCGATGGTTCCGTACTTTGTATTTTTATTCGGCATAAACGGACGTGTCTTTTTTTTGAGTTACTTTAGAAGTTTGATTTTTTCCTCAGCTTCAAGGGACTGTGGACTTGAGTATATTATAATTTTAATTTGAACACGATACCTCCACTCGTTCCCGGGATAAAGGCAAACCTCGATGATTGATTACGTACTTTAAATAAAGACTATATTTTTTATGATTAAATTACAAAATGTATACTTTTCAGAGTTTTTCCTGTACCTGTAGTATGAAGCGATATTACTTGCCAAATTTCATAGTTCTAGGTCAACCATAAGTACCCTATGAATTTTGATTCCCTTGAGAGTGTCGAAATATACGTTTTTTTTCGGCGTAAACAGTCGTATCTTTTTTTGCGTTAACAAAGAAGTTTGATTTTTTTCATAGCTTCAAGGACCGTAGACCTGAGTATATGGTTTTAATTTCAACTCGATACCTTCACTGGTTCCGGAGATAAAGGGTCTTGACAGACTGACGGACAGACGGACAACAAAATGATCTTATAAGGGTTCCGTTTTTTCCTTTTGAGGTTCGCAACCCTAAAAAGTAACAGATCTTCAGTGAACCAAAACATAAAAGCCAAGAACCAAAATGTTACAAAAAAAAACTCGAGTAAATAATTTTCTTTTAACTACGGAATCCTCAAAACGTGTCCGACGCGTACTTGACCGTGTTTTCTATTTGAATTACCTTAGACTCTTGTAATTGTTCTCGGTAGAGTAATGGCTTCACCGCCACAAAGTGGAACCACGAAAACAGCTGTTTACACCGCGGCAAACTAACTCACGATAGGTCATTGACCCGTCAAGGTCACGGGTTAAATGCACGATTAGTTAGGGCTCGTGTCCACTGACAGCATGGCAAAGGGTTTAATTCGTGAATCAGTTTATTTTCAACAGATGAATGAAGGTCGTTTCTAAACCGGATCTTAATCCGTCTTATAAAATTACAAAACCGGCCAAGTGCGAGTCGGACTAGCGCACAAAGGGTTCTCTACCAATATCTAAAAAATGGAAAAAATCACGATTGTTATATGGATTTAATATTGTTTTATTTTAATTTACCTGCTGCCGTTATCAATATCGAGCAAAACAAGCAAAAAAAAAACACGTTTGTTGTATGGGAGCCCCCTTAAATATTTGCTTTATTTTATTTATTTGTATTTTTTGTTCAAGCGGCAAAAGAAATACATCATCCATGAAAATTACAACTGTGTAACTATCACCGTTCATGAGATACAGCCTCTTTTTTCGTCGCGGGTTAAGAATATACCTATCTAAGTTAGGTATCTACGCCAAAAGATTTGATATGTTTTACGGTGCCATGTTCTGTAATTAAAAAAAATCGGGAGTGGTCTCCCCTTGACTTTCTCGTATACTGGAAAGGATTCAAAAGTTGATAGAAATCTTATATTTTAATGTCATACATGTTAAATTTTGGTCACCCATACCGTACCTACTGACCGCGCACTTGGTTGCTTAAATTTCGTGATCGACGGCTCACAAGTTAATAGAAACCTTATATTTTGATGTCATACATGCCTGTTAAATTTAGTTGCAACCCGAGTTATCGTGCTAACGCACAGACACACAGACACGCACACAGACATAATTCCAAAAACGGTATTTTTGGACTCAGGGAGGGTCAAAACGTATAAATCCGTCAAAATCTCGAGGTCGAATTTTTTTACGTTTACGTGACTTCCTCTATTACGTATACGAGAAAGTAAAAATCTTTATTTTTTTTTTCTAAATTATTTACTAAAGAAATTACAACATTCGAAAATATTTTGATTAAGAAAACGTAGGTACTTACTTATTTTGTTGCAACTTACTGGTTAAACAAATTATTTGAAGTCCTTGTAGCTGTATTGCAATGTTAGTGCAGGCAAATTTTAATAAGCAGTTACAAAATAACCCTTATTACGTAGGCGCTAAGTGCTAAAGTAAATAGATGGCAGTGTTACAATGGTGTCGGTCGTGAAAAGTGTGAATTTGTAAATTGTAATTCGTTCTTCGAGGTGACAGAAGTTACGCAATTATGCCATTTCGGTAATTGTTTTAAGGTTGAATTTTGTTTCAATGGCTGTAACTAGTTGGCAATCGGACTAGTTATTTGTTTATTATTGTAGATCGCATTTTAGTAAAAATAAGATCTCTGTGAGTAAAGTTTCTGCGACTTTTTGGAGTAAGTGACAGTGTAGTTAATAGAGCACGAGTGTCACCTTCGCTAGCTTATGAATTTAATATCATTTAGCTAACTGGTGTGCTTGTGTGTCACCCTTATTATTTAACGTTCCAGCGGTCGCGAACTTATTTTATTATTGATTTTGCTATAAACAATAGTGAACTCCGCTTCCGTGATATCCTCGGGGAGGTGAGGTAGGTCCCCTCAGTAAGAGGGAGGTCACACGGTCAGTATTTCATCAGTTTGATCCGTCAGTCTGGTACGCATGACGCCAAATCGTGTAACACAGTGACTAACGAAATACTGATGAAAATTTAAATATTTTTGATAATTTTCGTCAGCCCGGTGAAGACTTATGAAATACTGATCCACCCTCCGTCTAACTCAGTTACATCCATCGCAAGCGCCAGTGTTCTTTTGTTTAAATAGGCAGGCGCTACTGGTTGTGTACTCGAAAAAATCCCTTGTAAATGTATGGAGCTGGGTGAATATTTCATGATTTTTGTATCATATTATTTCGAACTTGAATAAAAAAATGAAAAATAAATTTTTATTTTACTTTGTTATTACGTTAATTTATAGGGTTCTTTTGTGTCACATGTCTGAAAAATTGAGATTTCACAGACTATTAAACTGTTAAATTTATTATTTATACAGTTACTAGACTTTTTTTACATGCTATATACAATATCATCAAAATATGCAGTGGTCTTCTAAAAACAGAGCTTAACGTTGCGGATTCACGGCGCTATGGTGCGACTATTGGAAGGTTAAATACAGGTTGTGTGGTGCGTAGTATAAGCAGGCGCCTAACAAAGTTGTAATACTCTAAAATATCTCAGATTGTCAGTAGTCCGAGTCATTTCACTAATACGAATAGATACAGAAATGCCTATATCCAATTTAGCGATCGTATTCTTAAAAATATTAAATTACAATATAATCAGTAATTACCAATAACACACGTATTTGTGGCATAAATTACAATTATAGGTAGTAGCACAGATGGAAATCCGATTAATTAAAGATTTTATTTGCATGCGCAATTAAAAATTAATTTTAATCTGTGGATGTAGGTAGGTATTCATTTTTTATAATGTAAGGATACTGATTACTATATGCGCCTTGTTAAGGAGTTGAATAATTTACACGCCACTAGCTGCACTCAGCATTGCCACGTAAAAAGAAAAGAAATATATGTGTATCTTCTTTTTAGAGTTTTTAGACGAGGAGAGGGTTTTCGGTTGGCCCTAGAAAATCCTAACAAAGTTTCATCGCAATCTGATCAATGGTTTCGGAACGCATAAAGGACAAACATAAAAACATTGATTTTTATTTATAGATTATTGATGTACTGGAAATGTGTACACACCGTTATTTTTTATCACCCTTCATAATTTAAGGGACGCTTCCGAAATTACATACAAACAACTTTTGCTATGGTACCAACATCGAAATCGTGAAAAAAATCAGCTCTCATACATTTTGGACGGACATGGAAAAAATATTTAGACTTTACGACGATCGCCCACGTCCGATTTTCTATAGGACCGACAATCGGACCTAATAAGGCCCTTTTTTAATAAGATCCGCAGAAGATCTAAGGTAAGTGGAATATTATAAAAGACACTTACGTGCTCAATGAACTCAGGATTCGCAGTGTAGCCATAACCAATGAAAATCATTGAGTGTAGACCAAGGATCATCACCATAGTGTAAAATCTGTAACAAGAAAAATCGATGTAGCAAATTATCGAGACCATGATTTATCGATTTTATGACTCTTCGAGAAAAGGTTTTCGAGTATTCCATATTCGAGCAAAGGGTATTCGATTTCAAGTGGAAAACCGTAAGATCAGCTATCCCTTTAAATTTTTGCGTTACTTTGTAATCTACTGAGAACAAATCTCGCTAGATTGTTTACTGTGACAGAAACATCAATATGACGATTATTTGCTTGTGTTTAATTAAACCGATGTAAAGATAATAATAGGTATGTGTATATGATATATTTTCCACTCTCGCACCAATAGTTTAACCCAATATAAACGGCCAAACATAATTTTAATATTTTTAAATAACTTAAATACGCGTTGAACTTAAACCTTACCTCAAAGCTTGGAAGCATTTGAAGATCCCACCATCGGCACTACCTCCATGCTTCAGGGCTTTCCAATTCTTCTGAATACAGAATGCCAACATGTATCTGTTAGCTGTGAAAACATTAAAATATTATAATATTTTTCCAACACGCGCGCATCTACATACTCTTCTTTTCCATCTATTCATCATCATATGCCTGCCTGGTTTCCAATTTCACTTGACGTTGAGAGACGTGATACATTTTCTTCTGCCATACTTCCCAAGCTGTCTTCCCAACATACTTCTTTCTTCCCTAGCCCTAATTTATTTGGGATCGATGTAACGAGTATAAAAAAAAAATAAGTATTTCATACCAAAAAAATCTGAATGAATCTGACTCAGTAAACTATTACGACTATGTTGGAAACATATTGCACTGACCACTAATAAATTGGAGAACTTAAGTTTACGTTTTTTGTACTTAATTGTTATTAATACCTTTCTTGTCCTCTTGTGCTTTGAAGTAGTAGTAAGCAGTACATCCTAAATTGATAAGCAGTACAGCAAGGATAATAGCTCCAATACAATAGTCTAAGACATCTGGGGCCTTGTGATCTCCTTGTGTTTTGCAGTATCTCACTGTCAATGTGTCCACCTGGTCAGAAAAAAAAGAGAAAATGTAGTTTTGGTATAGTGCTGGTATGACTAGCCTAAATTCCTCACGTAATTCTTTTTGACTGACTATTGCTATTGGCTGGGGGTCTTTACATTGTTACCGGGGCTTATAGAAGGCGAGGACCGTCGTGAATTTCTAGTCGGTGAACATGCAAAATTCTACATGGTTTGATTGCTGGTGGACAGTTAAAAGGTATCCAATTGATTAATGGTTGGTTCTAACTTAAGCTACCTTCTACTTTTGGCTCATCATTAAAAGAGATTATTAGATATGACGAAGGCCACAAGATTTCCTTAAAATAAAAACGAATAATCCTAGTAGAATACTTTAGAAAAATTGTGGGTATTAAATCTTTGTCTTTTCTACTTAGTAGCATAGTATTTCAGCAATGTATTGCAAACTTCTTAAATAATAAACAAATGAACAATAAATTTACCTGTAATCCAAACCCTTGGTGGATACTTGTATTAAAGCAGTCTTTTAAAGCCACAGCCGTTGCTTCGCCGGCGTTAGCATGTGTCATGTTCAAGCCACATGATTTAGAACCGCATACGCCACGATGAAGTTTGGAGTGCATATAATTCTTGTACGACAGCGTCGAAAAGTTCTGGAACGAACGTTAGTGCTGCAAATCTTGGCTAATTTCATATTTTGGGAAAATTCCGAAGGATGATTTTAGCTGCATACTTGTTACATTAGAAACTTGAATCGGTTTCGAATGCAAATATTTTTTTACTTTCATCGGTCCTAGACGGGATAAAACTCTCTTCTAAACCACTTGGATGACACTCAAGCTCGAACAAGTCGATTGCGTTATCGCCGTGCTGCTTAATTCTATATTAAGTACGTATATGGGTGTATCAGACCGCGGTAATATTGTTAGGTTTAATATAGAATTTGGCAGCACGGCGATAACATCCTCGCGATTGACTCGCTCGTAGAGAAGATGACTTAATGGTAAGGATCTAAGGGATTGAGTATTATAATAGATAGACTCTTTCAACATCAAGGTGTTATTCCTATTTACTCAGTAAAACACAAAACATTACGAACGGATGAGTTACCATCTCTTCTGCCGTGCTTCAGAAGGGATGTTAAACTGTTGGTGGTTGTATCCCTAAAACATACTATAAACCTGATCATTAACATGAGTCGAGTCATGTAAGAGTCATATCATAATGTAAGAGATAATCCACGCGCTGCACTAGCTACCCTCGCCTTGCCGAATTGCAATCTGCTTCTTCTAATTACCCCGGATTAAGATGAATGGACCTGGACGAGGAAGGTGCACGTCTATTGCAGAGAGTTCCATTTCTAGATTAAGCGATATAGAAATAAGTTACTTAATTTATTTGTTTCCAGAGCTTCAAGGTGTAGTGGATGGGATAAACATTGGCAAAACACGACTGAGAGTATCTATCGCTAAAGCATTGATGAAACTTAATTCTTGGTAATGAGTACACTTGCTAGATAACATTGTGAGAACGGTGACTAATATTCCAACGCGAACTATAAAATTTTGCAACTTGTTTATATGCTGTTTAAATGTCGCACAATCAAGAAATGGATTTCCCTGCCAGTACATGCGGTACCTCCTTCTTACAATCCTGGATAATTCAAAAGAACCTTGCAGATTGTCAAGGTCAGGCTGGCTAGTACGGAATTTACATTATCTTTCGCGGCATTTGTACTCCACGTCTCCTTACAATCAGAAGGTTGCGAGTGTTATAAAAAATGACCATTACCTTAATATACTGGTACAGTGGCGTGTCATCTTCCTTCAGCACCATGTCTACTATGCAATAGACTGCGCCCGGGTCTCTGAGGCAGAGATCGAAGTCGTCCAGCTCAGACAGAGCCGGCATGGAGTAGTAATCAAATATTGGAGGTTCATCTGTTGGCAAAGAAAAAAGAACTTAGCTCTAATGATTTTTGATTGACTATTTAATGTCAGTGATTTGTTCTCCAAGATTTTAAGGAGGCAAAGACCTTGATATTTAAGCATTGAAAATTGGACGTTAGTTGAAGTTTTTCTCACTTTCATCTCACTGTCATCTGCTTACTCATACTAATGATTTTTGATTGACTAATTTTTAATGTCAGTGATTTGTTCACTAAGATTTTAAGGAGGCAAAGACCTTGATATTTAAGCATTGAAAATTGGACGTTAGTTGAAGTTGAAGTTTTTCTCACTTTCATCTCACTGTCATCTAGAACCTCTGCAAGTTTCGAGTCAGATCTGAGGGTGCTTCTGCTAACTAAAAGTTAGAAGTACTGATGGATAATGCAGCTATAAACTCACATAAAAGTCACAATTTAGATTTAAATGCAAATAAAATAGTCAAGAGAAAAGAAGAAAAAAGATGATATTCTTTCTCCTTCTGTATGGCAATACTGCTACAGGATTCGGCATTGGATTTTTACGGCCAGACGCCTGGGAACCCTCCTTGGAAACGTCTAACGCCTGGGAACCCTCCTTGGAAACGTCTGGTATCTTTTGACAGCCGCCGTAACCACCAGCTTAACGCGCCTCCAAAGGCACGGAGGAAAATCGGATTGAAACATTTTCGGTCACACATCCTAGTACCAAGCGCGCTTCGTAGCTTAGCTTTGATTATAGTTACGAAGAAAACACGACCGCGGCGTAACCTCAACCTCCTCCGAAATTTAAGATGATAATGTAAACAAATATTACAGAGACTGACAGTGACCTTGAAATAGTGGTCATAATGGATGTCGCAAGAATTGTTTGTTTCTCAAATTGACAGCGTTTCGTTAGGAAGTACGTACTTATGTCATAAGAGCCTATTGGTTTCATAACAACTCAATTCAAATGCATTCTGGTCCCAGGTTTAAATTTAAAGGACTAACCACACTTATTCAGTTTTATTCAGCTTTTCAGCTGTTCAGCTGTGGAAAACTAATCGGAGGAGATACAAAATCGTTGTTTTGAACAGAGCTGAATAAGAGTGGTTAGTCTCTAATAGGACACTCTGATCTCTTTGAACACTTTTGGGTATTGAAGCGACACCTAGCAGTGAATTTTCCAGTTATTAGGTCATCATAACATCCTTTATAAATACGATTCCTTATCATTGAAGGAGGCTTAGGCAGTAGTACACCACGCTTGCCCAATGCGGATTGGTGGACGGAGTATAGATGATCAATACCCATTTGCAGTTCCATTAGTCGCCTTCTACGACACCCATTGATATGGGGTGATGCTATTCTACTCTGCCGGCATCACATGGCTATTAGTTAATAGTTATCTAAACAGAATTAAACTTGATTTTCTTTTACTAGTAAGGTACGGTCAGCATCAGAATTAGATTTACACTTTAGTAACTTGTGAAAGTAATCAAGTTCAGTTCATACATAACTAGCTTTTGCCCGCGACTTCGCCCATCGGGCAGCATTTTTTTTTCTATCAAGCGGCTATATTCATAGTTTCATGGTTTTGTCTTTGAAAATGGGGAAAAATCCCTAAGTTGATTTTTAGACTTTGCCGCCCAATTTACGTGCTTACTTATTTATCGATAGTAGAGTACTCTTGTGAAGTTGCTAATAAAGTAGTCTAACTATTCTTGTTTCCCCACACAAACTTTGGACCACGTTTCACCACCTTAGGGGATCAATTTTGAAAAATCCTTTCTTAGTGCACCCCTAGACCTCCTAAGGAACCTACGTGCCAAATTTGGAATGTATAGTCCCAGCGGTTTGGGCTGTGCGTTGATACGTCAGTCAATCAATCAGTCAGGTTTTTTTATATTTTAAGAAGATGGCAGCAACTATTACTGCAAAAGCGCTTGTTTGCTATAAAATGGTACTAAAGTCTTACACTTGTATTCACAAACGTTACTATGAGATCTCTCGACTCTTAGATAAGAAACGAACCAATCAGAAAGCTCTATTCAATGCTATTGCGTCGAATAGAGCTCTATGATTGGTTCGTTTCTTATCCAAGAGTAGAGAGATCTCATAGTTACGTTTGGGAATACGGGTGTTAATCTACCTACTTCTTATGCTGACTCAACACTTTGTGTAACCCTTCTTCATCCTATCCTGCTCTCAAATTGTTCGGTACAATATGTCACCACACTCCTACTGATGTTTTCATAGTGTTATGTCTGTGTGTCTGTCTGACGCCAACCCTCTTGGGATACTGTTGTATGTGATTTACTGACACCGCTGCGACCCTTGCTGCGATGATCTGTACAGGGCTCAGAAAGTCCCTCAGTCAGCTTTTACGAGACCCACAGGATGTGGAGTTGTCCTACACGTGAACAAGGACTACATCGGTACACTTTCTTTAACTGATGCGTACAATTAGGACCGGAATGTTTACTCAAGTAATCTCTGCGCACTAACATTTTATACCTTAAATTAGGGATCCTACGGAGCTTCGATTCCGATTCCGAAAGGTCGGAAGTACCGACAAATTTTTCACCTCTGATTCCGATTTCGGTCTCGATAATATGTAATTGGAGGTAATAACGAAGATCGGAACTCAATACGCAAAAGTGGCCAGGGCATCGCTTTTAAGATCAAATAAAATATCTATCTAAATATGTTTTATAAAAATGCTAGTCGTCAAAAATAAGATGAGTTAAGGATGTTAACATCACAACAGACAGCCAACATAGTAATAAATGTTCCGTATGAAACTGTATATTTTAGAATAGTTAAACCTAGTATAGTCTCTAACTGAAGCTGTAAATCCGGCTACAGCTATGACTTCCGACTTCGGTTCCGATAAGTTCAACTTAGTAAAATCGCAACTTTAATTATATGCAACTGATACCTTTAACCTTTACCAGGTGGGGTGTGACATACCCCAGTACGACGAAAAACGCAATAATTTTAAAACTGTGAAAGCACCGAACTTGGATTTCTCAGTAGCTGGAATTACAATGATGCTGCTCCGAGCAGTGTTGCTAAGTCAGTTCGGAGGCCACCAATAAGAGAGCAGTTGGACCCTAAATCGCTCGTGGATATCACGTATCCCACCTCGAACGGCGCATTTATAGAAATTTCTGATTTATATTTGAAGGTTTTTGTTTTTATTTAAGTGTCAAGCATTTTAAATGGAGTAATCCCATTACTATTAATATTTTATGTAATAAATGTCTCAAATGAAGAAATGAGTAAAAATGAACGCATACCCATCAAATCGATGCTTCTTGGTTTTTTATTAATAATAATGTTTAAATACATATTTTCATTTTAAAATTTTACATAAACTTAATTATAACTATTTCCTAGATACCTACTTAATTTCCTGTAAAAAAGATAATCTACCATTTTTGTTACTTCTATATTTTGGGGTATGTCACACCCTACCCAGTACGGTGCGTGATTTTTAGTCACCTTATATAGGGAGGGTTAATACTCAACACTATAATTACCACTGACATCGAAACGCTAATGGCAAAGCAATCAGCTTTGGTTATACTTAACTTTTTGCAGTCGGCTAAAGCACTTAAAATCCATCATTACTACCAACTGTTAAGGTACATAGCGACCTTCTTGTCAATGGTAATACACACGCACTAAGAGACCTCGAAAACTGTTCAATATATAAATATTACTAGTTTATTAGCTGTTTACTAAATTTTCATTTCGAATGAAAGTTTTTAATGCGACCCGTCTACGCGAAGCTGAAAGGAAAGTTTATAATTTTAGCAATCTATTGATAGAAACCTTTTCTTTTGATGTCATACATGCATGTTCAATTTGATTGCAATATATTAAAGCATACTCGAGTTATCGTGCTAACGCACAGACACACAGACACACACACACAGACATAATTCCAAAAACAGTATTTTTGGACTTCGGACGGGGAGGTCATCATCAACAGCTCATATAATGTCCCCACCTCGGGCTCGAGCCTACCCCACATTAGGGGCGATTAGGCCTTAGTCAACCACGCTGGCCAAGTGCGGGCTGGTTCACACACAACCTAAGAATTTCTTCATAGGTGTGTGCAGGTTTCATCACGATGTTTTCTTGTAAACGTACATATGAATTCAAAATTTGAAAACTCAATGGTACGTGGCGGGGATCGAACCAGTGCCTCCCGGGTGGGAGACGACGCTTCCGTCCGTAATCTGTCAAAATATCGAGGTCGATTTTTTTGACGATTACAAGACTTCCTCTATACTACGTATACGAGAAAGTAAAAATATAAAAATAGAAATAGAAATCAGCTTCACCAGAGTGCATAATTTTTGAGCTACTTCTGATTTTGGTTGTGCTACTAATGTGCTTCTTTTAAATTATTTTGATGAAAGAAAACCAGACCATAATGACGAATCAATTGACGCCTTCAATTGATTCGTTATTATGGTCCGGGTAGCAAAGGCTACGTTTTTTAACCAACTATGATAATAGGAGTATTCGATTCTACCCTGTAAACCCCGATCAGCACGTGCATTGTCAGAGCTATGTCAGCATATATGTAACTCGAAGTATGGTGGAATCGATATTATTACAAACAAACCTCCAAAATTGAAAAAAAAAAATCAATAGGAAAATATTTATTGTTACGTTCGATTCGTGTTGTTTTGATTTAGTTTTTGTGTACTCAAAAAAAATGTAAGTGTCTCAGGTGTAAACTTCTTATTTTGGGCATTGTGAAATGTTTTTGTATTAAATTTAAATTATGTAAACGCTGTTTGTTTTCCGATAAAGTTAAAATAAATTTCCAAGCAGGACATGCATAATAATGATGATGAGTTTTAATTACTTACATGTTTTTAAACTTTGGTTTGGAATTATTTTTGCATTTACAAATGCGTAAATATTTTTTTTAAATTAGAAAAAACACTGAAAAGCTCGTCCTGTTCCAGGCGAGAATCGAACCCAGCATCTTCCTGGACACTGCTCTCGATGTCGAAATTTGTCAGTGTTTGGTACTCATGTTTTTGACGTGACAACGTCTTATAATTCGATAGAGCCGGCTGCACGCACGAAAAAACATGTCGCATGCGGCGTTACCTCGTGTAAGGCCGGCAAAACAAATGAAATTAATTTTTTCTTTTGAAAAATGCTACCATTCCATCAGTATTTTCTTAAGACGTTGTCACGTTCAACTATCGTCAGTAAACCGACTTTTTAAGGTAAAAATTGTGTACTTTTACGTAGTATAGAGGAAGTCTTGTAATCGTCAAAAAATTCGCCTTCGAGATTTTGACGGATTTACACGTTTTGGACCTCCCTGAGTACAAAAATTTTTTTTTGGAATTATGTCTCACAGACACATAATTAGCACGATAACTCAAGCATGCTTTAAGTTATTGCAACCAAATTTAACATACGTGTATGACATCAAAATATAAGGTTTCTATCAAATATTGAGCCGCCGATCACGAAAGTTAAGCAACCAAGTGCGCGGTCGGTACTCGGATGGGTGACCAAAATTTAACATGCATGTATGACATCAAAATATAAGGTTTCTATCAACCTTTGAGTCGTTTCTGGTATAAAAGAAAGTCAAGGGGAGACCACTCCCGATTTTTTCAGTGTATTTTCTAGTTTTAAATGAAATGTTTATGAGAAACTGAAATGGAGTCATATAAACTTCATCTGACTCCTCATCTGATTACTACCAAGCGGGATAGAGTCATTTTCTTGACCTTTTTGTCAGTTTATTTCTCCAACTCTTCTTTATTTGGGGTCGTTGATGTGTATCTTGCTAAGCTGAGCTTAACGTGCCTTTCGAACCACGAAGGAAAATCAAGTAAAAAAAAACGATCCCCTATCCGACCACCAGCCGCGCACAGAAGTCCTCGTGATTGTTATGACGACCCGACGACCTAATTGTTATTTTTTTCTATTTATTTTGGCACAAAACAGTCATTACAGTAAATCACTTATTCTAATTACAATTATAAAAGACAACGAGCGCCCAAATATTACATATATGAGCCAGTTGATGAACAGATTCTTACAGATACATAATAGTAGAATAACATTACAATATAATCATAGAGACATACAGAATACAATAATGTTGTGAGAGAGACCATTGTTTATCTTATGCAATTAACATTTTAGTTTTTCAAATACTTTTGACTTAAAACTTTGAAATGTTAAATAAGTCCATGTCTATGAATCTTTATTATACATGCGTAGACAACGAGTGAAATAATTATTACAAGTATATGCATTCACTGCTACAAGTATATCTTTTATTAGATTGGGGTGGTACAAAAAATTTTATGCGATGTGCAGTACGTGCGGGCAAACTATTAATTTATTATATATTTTTATTTATATATTTATTTATTAATGCAAATTATTTTGGATAGAAGCAGTTAATTATGTTGTTTTTTTATTATAATTGATACTAATTTTAAAATGAATTTCTAGCTTCAGATTTTTAAAGCAGAAATGTTGGTGGACCCTCTAATTTATGGTTAAGCTTCTCGTAGAGGGCTTCAAGAATCAACAAATATCTTTCGCAAAGATCTATAGGAGATGGAGGAGATCTATAGGCGAACTAGAAGTCGCATATACAACATGTCATGTAAACTAAATAACCAACACCCTGAATACAGGTGGTTTGGGATCGGTTTCAGAGTTGATTTCAATAATTTTTTTTAAAAAAAACTTAAATTACCCAGAAAATATTGTACAACATTTTCTGCGTACTTTTTTTTTTTTTTTTAAAAATCGTTCTTTTAAAAAAAAAATTGTAATCAACTCAGAAGCCGATCCCAAACCACCTGTATTCAGGGTGTTGGTTATTTAGTTTACATGTTGTAGATGTCATAATTATCTGAAAAGATCGCTTATAGAGCTATAAGACCACTTCGTTACTTGTTTTTTGTTTTGTTCTAAACATGTACCTACGTAGTGTACTAAAGAAGGTAAATTTATTTAAATGTCTGTTTTCTTTTACAAAGGTTATACACCCGTAATAACAGTACTAAGATAAGTAAATTACGCATTAAACATTGGTAGGTAACACCATTAAGACTTTTATCACTAATTTTAATAATTTAAACATTACTGCAATTTATTTTATCGTAGCCAATGTATATAGTAACACCTCTATTACTTTAGTAATAAGATTCAAGTCATAAATGAGTATATTACTAACCAACAATTTTAATGAATCGTATTGAAATCTTAACCGAGTGACCGCGTGTCCGTTTGTAAGAATTTCGTAATATCCTCTATATTGAAACGGTGCATGCCCATGTACGCACAGCTTGCCATTCCAATTTGACACTTAAGCCATTGATTTAAAGTTAAGAACAATTTCGGTGATTGTGTCTTTCCTAGAGTCATTACTGCAATGACGTGACCACTCTTCCGTACAATTAGTACATGCATTTCTTAAGTACTTTGCGTTGCGACCTTACAATAAATAAGTGAGTTTTGACATTGAAGTGTACTTATGTGGTGCATTTATTAGATTCAAAGAAAGTTCAATTAAGTATTGAAATTTTAAAAAAAAACTAAAAAAACACGCTTTTATATGAAATCGGACTAAAAAGTGAAAAATAACTTTTTAGTATAGAAACTAAATGATGAACGAAAAGTATAATTATTGTTTAGAGAAAAGCGTGGGGTGCTCAATAACATTAGTTCTTGAAAATATTCGATCGGTACAACGTTTTTCTCTAAATAATAATTGCCTGCAGAGTAGTATATCATCACCTAATATCCTTTAATGGGTGTCGTAGAAGGCGACTAATGGATCAGCAAAGGGGTATAATAAATATTTCCACGCTCATACAGGTTGATCACCTGTTACTCCGTCCACTAATCCGCATAGGGCAATCGTGGAGGACTACGTGGAGATATTTGATTTGATTTGATTTGACTACTGCCTAAACCTCCTTCGATGACAAGGAGAGGTCTAGTGTCCCAGCAGTGGGTCGAATTAAAAAGGCTGTTGTGATGATGATTCTGAATGAATATTTATTATTAGTAGGGAAGAGAAACTGCGGTGCGGATGCACTGCTAGTCTATTCCCTACCCGGTGGAGTTCTGGTAACCTTATAACCTGACTTTATTATTTCTCCTACCCTACTCTCAATTTTTTGGGGGTCGGTGTATTATGTCTTGACAACACAAATTCCTGCAGCTGATGAAGGAGACATTATTTCTTAACCTTGAGATCTACGTAAAGGTAGGAACTTGAATTTAGTGGGTCATGGTAAAAGGGCCAATGGCAATGGTATGTCAAATTTAAGATATTATTTCAATCAAGGCTGCTAACGTTAATTACGTATTGCGTGTGTTAGATACATTGTTTATCAATATTATTCGAAATTGCTTTAAGTTTCTTTTTTCTTGTACTGCTGTTATACAAACGAACTTGAATATTGTACCACCGTCATCATCACTGCAATCCGTAATGTCATTTACAAATTTCCGTTCATACAACACACACACAACAGCCTTTATAATTCGACCCACTACTGGGACACAAGGCCTCTCGAGGTTTAGGCAGTAGTCCACTACGCTTGCCCAATGCGGATTGGTGGATGGAGTACAAGGTGAACAATACCCCTTTGCTGATCCATTAATCGTCTTCTATGACACCCAATGGAGGATATGGGATGATGCTACTCTACTCTGCCAGCATCACGCGGCCAATTTCCGTTCGTTGTTTCTTATTTATTGACATTTGTCTTATTTTTACTTACAATAAGACAAATAACTAACGGAATTTATGTCTATGTCACACAATCAAGAAATGGAATTATCTGCCAGGTTTCGCCTCCATCTTGGCGTGGCGTGAAGAAGCAACTTATAAGTAAAGCGGGACTATTGGCTCCCAAGCGTTTGGGCTGAGATTTAGAAGGAACGGTTGCGCCTGTGTTGGCCTCCGACGAGAACCAGATTTTATAGGCCTGCTACTCGCTCCTTGTTCTTCTTCTTCGTCGTACGGGTTGTTTCCGCAACTCGACGACTATGCGCCTGTTTTGCGTCGGAGGGTGAGAGTCCGGATGATTCCAGCCAGTCCAACTCGTCCGGGATCTCCTAGTACCTTGAGGCCTCTGAAGACATCCTGGGGTCTACCCGGATGACCCAGGTAGCGAAACCGGTGAGCTGCCAATGCGACTAGCATTTTACGCCTTATTTTGGGATATGTTTGCTCAGAACTACGATAACGATGTATTTGCAGACCGCTTTTGGGCAAATAAGTAGAAAAGCCTTATTATGCAAAGTGACTATTGTTCGATGGAAGGAATCTGAAGTTCAAAGTTAAGTTGACATTATAAGTGATATGTAGGTATTTGCATATGCTGCATATTATACCTACATTTTTTTTCTGTCGTAGGATCTTATTAGCTTTGACTACGGCTTTAGGTAAGGGGACAGATGGTTTAGATACTAGGCTTGGGGTAGACATGAGAAAAGGCCCTTTTCATCCAGTGAAGTCTTGGCCTTGGTAGCTGCTGGTCTGCAAGAATAGCGGTCAGTTGTCCCGACAGCGGGCACGGTTACGGTTGACCGGTTGGGTCCAAAAGGGCGGGCACTCATGGCTTCCCTATGAAAAGCGAACTGTCGCGATCCTGACATTAAAAACCTTTAATACGATCTCATCAGCTTGATGCGTCGAATAATAATGTCATGATCATCATCATTTAAGGCGAGAGACGCGCACTGTTGGATAGGCCTCACCAAGGATCACCAAACCTATCGGTCCTGTGCTGCCCGTATCCAGCGGTGTTACGCGACCTTTACCAGATCGTTGCGTCGGTCCAAGTTCTAGGGGGCCTGCAACGGTGCGTTTTTTGGAATGTGGTCGCCACTCGAGGACCTTTCCGCCCCAACGGCATATTGCGAGGAAAACAGATAGTACTTTACTGCCCACCGCCACTAAAAGTTCGTAATTCTTTGGGCTATGTCGGTGACCTTGAATCTCCTGCGGATCTCATCTCTTGAAGACACTGCGGTAAATAGGTCAAAAAGTTTCTGCGTACCTTCCTGAACGCTGCCCAACCAAGTTGGATCAGTGGATTGCCCTCTTTCTAGAAGTTGGACTTACTTAGTAGGACTGTTTGTCCCAAGTAAACAAAATCATGGACAAAAGAGCTTATAACCTTTATAGGAGTGGATGCGACGTAGAAATTCGACATGATTTTAGTCTTATCCATATTCATTTTAAGACCCACTTGTTGCATATCAGTCAGACTGCAAAAACCTTGTGCAAGTTTCATCAAAATTAGTTCAGTATTTTTGAGATAGAGAGTTCTAAGTTTTCAATTCAATTGAATAGTGTTAATTCTAAAACATGCCATTATGTATGCTTTTTCAATTACAATGAGATTTACAATAAAATAAAAATAGAAAAAAAATATTTTAAAAAATTTAACCGACTTCAAAACTGATAAGACAATTAAGAAATAAACGTCATGTATTTCAAAAAAATCTGAAAGTTAATTATGCTGTGAATTATATATTTTAAAACTAAATAGTATAGAATTCTCAGTAACTACAATAATCAGCGCCTCAATTGTGTCAACTGCTCACGGAAAATAACTCTTAAAACAAGTTAATAAAGTAAAACCAACATTTACTATAAACATTGATGCACATTCACTTGCAAACAGGTTGCCAGGATTTGTATTGCACAGAGCTGGTTGTTTCATAATAACCTGTTAAGGGTATCAGCTAACGGCTACTCTATAGAGAAGCATATCTCTCGACATATTCTATATATAAATAACTAGCAGCACGTCCCGACTATTGCGACTAATATATATTCTATCGATTGGTGATTTGTTGTCTTGCTGATTTCATAGGAATATCAAAGTAAAACTAGACAGAAAGCTAAGGGAAAATATTAAATATTAAATTAAATATGTTTATTTCAGTTTCTCAATCATTGTATACAATATTGTTTTATGAAAGCTCCTTTTAAGTTTAAGAAAAAACTTGTGTTAGGAGCTATTACTCTTCCTTAAGCATAACACGATGGATTGAGTTTTTAACTTAAAAGGTAGCTATTTTCTTTAATTAATATCTTATCAACTACTTAAATTGTGTGTGTGTGTGTGTGTGTGTGTGTGTGTGTGTGTATGTATGCGCGCGCATTTGTGTTTATTACATTACAATTTTTAATAAACATTTACTTTATAATTTCCAGAAGGGATTCAGTATCTTCATAAGTTAACTGTTTCCCTATTATCCCTCCCTCTATGCCATATCGAATGTTAAATCATCGATTGTCGTTTGATGGCAAACGAAATATCGAACATCCAAATGAATTAATCATTAATTCATCACGTCGAACGCTTATTAAATCGTGCTATTAATATATAGTAGATTTACCGACGGAATATTTTAAATGTTGAATATTTTGGTGACCAAACAATCAAAACAATATGACAAAAATACAATGATAGAAGAGATTCACTGATTGACATATTATTATGGAAAAATATAAATAAACACATTGCAACCTTCCTTCATTTGGGCGCAATTTAACAGTCGTATAAGTGAGTCACTTCAATAATTCTTTCGTATATTCGTATCTTATGCGTTGTGATAGCGATTTTTAAAAGAAAGACACTTTTGCCTTGATTGAAACGAGATGGGTCACCAAAAGAAATGTAATCTACAAAAGTGGTTTATATCTTTATTTGTATAGGTATAATCTAACTCTACTCAATAAGAGTCCGTGGGGGTAATACTCGGTAGGTATTAATTAATTTGTTTAATGCTTCAATCTATAATATAAAATGAATCGCAAAATGCGCATAACTCAACAACGCCTGGACCAATTTGGCCAATTCTTTTTTTAAAATGTTCGTTGAAGTTCAAGGATGGTTTATACGGCGAGAAAAATTCGAATAATTGCCGGAAAAAACATAAAAACAGCCCTTTTCTTTTTCCCATACAAATGTTTTCTAATGACAGGACGAAGTCTGTCGGGTCCGCTAGTACGAAATAAAACTGCTTAAGCTTAAAAAATATCGCTTTTTCTGATTTGTTTTTTTGTAATATACTGTGTAGACATAACTTTATTGTTTACTTTGGTGTATTTTAGCATATCAGATAATTGAGTAACAAAGAAAAAAGCAATAAGAAATAAATTAGTTCCAAAAACGAACCTTTCTTTAGGGGCCGTCCATTAATCATGTGATGGTTTTTAGCATTTTTTAACCCCCCCTCCCCCTTGGTGATACGTGGTGAGGTTTAAGACTAACATGCATAACCCGTATGCTTGTCTGCCAACCACATCACATAAAAAATACGTTGACACCAATAAGGTTCAAAGAGTAGAAATTTATTTACCACGGCCGTGTACAGGGTGATACGGGGAATGCAGTAACGTACAAATCTCGGTATCATCAAAGAATGTAATCTTATCACACACTCGGTGGGGTAATGCGTAAGATCGTTGTCTCCCACCCAGGAGGCACCGGTTCGAACCCCGCCACGTACTAATGTATTTGCAAATTTTGAATTCATATCTACGTTTAATCGACGCTTTTGCGTTGAAGGAAACATCGTGAGGAAATCTGCACACACCTAAGAAGAATCTCTTATGTTGCGTGCGAAGTCGACCAACCCCCACTTGGCCAGCGTGGTTGACTAAGGCCTAATCGCCCCTAAAGTGGGGTAGGCTCGAGCCCCTCGGTGGGGACATCGGTGACGATGATGACCTTATCACTAAATTTCGGAGACGACAATAAGTAGTGTTATTATAACAGACATAGGTAAGACTTAATCCACTGACCATATCGAGCACTAATTTGTTGAGCATAATACGTGATAATACCCTGGCTCTCTAGTCGCTTGCAATAGGCCTCGTAAAAAAGGCTCAAAGTCACTCAAAGGGTACATGGACAGGACTATGCTCGGAGTTTCTCTTCGCGATCATATCAGAAATGAAGAGATCCGCAAGAGAACAGGGATCACCGACATAGCCCAAAGAATTGCGAAACTTAAGTGGCAGAGGGCAAGGCGCATTGCGAGGAGGACTGACGGCCGTTGGGGCTGTAAGGACTTGGAGTGGCGGACGCGTAACGAGAGACACAGCGTTGGTAGATTCCAGGGTCCTAGGCCACAGGTGAACCAACGGCTGACGTGATAATGATCTCTAGTCTAATTGCGGTGGGAGTTCGACTAGACTGCGAAGGAGAGGCTGTACTCTTGGGCACTCCTGTATCCGGCAAGTCATTCTTTGACTTCCCACTGATGGCGGTTTGCGGTAGCCTTATTGTCAGGGGTCGAGTGGAGGCCGGCGCTCGAAGAGCCATATTTCTAGACGTGACTAGTCGCTAATAGCCCACGGGAGTTTACGCCTGGCCTGGGTAGGGTAATCTCCCACGCGCTATTCTCGGCCGTCGTCTGTTATAAGGTAGGTGAGGGAGGATACCGCAGCATCTAATTTCTGCGTACTATCTAGATAGTCCAGGTCAATAGTATGCGGCCAGTCGGTTGCGTCTAAGATGACCTAAAGCCTTCCCAGTTAGTAATGCGCTTTTTTGGAGGTTGTAGAGGATCTCGAGGGCCTAAAACTAACGAGGCCAGACCGGTCGGTAGTCTGAACCTGAGTGATCTAGCGAGTCTAGAGACCTGAATACTAACCTTACGTTTGATCAGGGCAATATCAAGTGCGTCTACCGTCTTCGCGGTTGGTCATAGAATGGTCTTAACCATTGTGACAACATTTTTACGTCACATTGATCAATCATAGATCTACCACTAATCTTTAAGTATATTCATTATTAATTCGCTTCATTACATAACAACTTGAAATTAGCAATGTAGATTGGAGGCTTATTTATACCTCAAATATATATTTATAAATATCATGAATACAGCTACGTAATTTAGTAGCTATAAAAAAGATCTAATTATAAATTTATCAATGACTTTTATTTCTAAAACTTTTGTATGAATACTTTTAAAAATGTTTTTTTTTTTAAATGAAGCAAACTGAACAGAACATATAGACTGTAAATTAATAAGTTATATTTTACAGTGTATAAAGAATAATGCATTTTAACTAGCACCATGATAAATATTTTCTTATGATTTCATAAGTACATAGGTAAATAATACGTAAAATTGGAATATAAATGTGCTGATAATGCAATGTAACAAATAAATACATTATGACATTAATGACATTGTCTATTTTATATTGTGTTTTCTAGTTCCTTCCGTTCTCGCAAATTTTAAGATCAGTTGGAATAGCAATCGCCTTTGTAGCTTGCGTTCCCAGGTTTATATTAATTGGATCTTGGGACAGTGCTTTTTACCTACTTCTGTTTCGACATTTATAAGAATTTTGTTTTTTAATATGCAATATCAATTCAATTTGTAATTTTCTTTCCGGTAATTTGATAATTTAGTAGAAAAAGTACACTGAAAAAAAACAACTTTTTTTTTTCACTGTACTTTTTTTAGTTTTAAAAATGTTTACGCGTTTGTAAACCAAAAAAATATTTCATAATATAAGGTAGTTTCATCTTAACTGGGCGTTAAATATTTGCAAAAATATTTCGTTCGGATTTTAGAAGTGCAAATTTCTGAGATGAAAAAAAGATTTGATGAAACAAAGTTTTCCATAAAAACATAAGCACCAAGCACTGACAAATTTCGACAGCGAAAGCAGTGTCCTGCTGGTAGTGTAGTGATCAACGCAGCCGCCCGGATTGATTCCCGCCTTGGGCAGGTTGATTATTTTCAGTGTACTTTTTGTCATTTTAAAAATATTTACAAATTATTTTATAAAATTTAGTAGATATGTACCTAAATGTAAATTAATATTTAGAAATAAGTTTGAGTATTTAAGTTAATAATTTGAGAAAATGTTGTTCATATGCCAATACGGCGAATCATGACTGTACCTGCATTTAATAATCAACACCATTGTATAATTATCCATGTTTATGAACTAATAAAATAATACGATTACAGTAGGTATAGATTGATTCATATTAATTAATTTTTGAAAGTCAACAAAAATGGTTTTAATATTTTAGTTTTTAGACAAAATATTTTCAATAATCACTAAATAATTTCGTAACAAAATTAGTGTTTTCTTTTTTAATTTACTTGTTATAATTAAATAACAGTTAATAATCAAAGGTTAGTACACAAATTTCATGGTTAGAACTTAACAGACTAGATTGATACCTCACTAAGTTGTAAACACACTGGGTGATTTGTGTATCGTTGCAAACTGTGAACACAGTTTATAAATGCTTAGGTTTTGTGTATATTGAAAATAAATTTTCTTATAATAGTATTTTTTACAAATATTTCGTATATCAAAATTATTAAAAAATATTTTCAAAATTAATAAAGTTTTTGGCATTACACTGTTAATACTGTTCTATGTTAGATACGAAATTTGTCTAATGTATTTAAGTGAATATAAAATTCTCACCCTCTGTAACATTGTCGCACAAAACTAATCCGAAACACAACACAACACACAACCACTGCATTTTACGAGAATAACTATAGTAAGTTACTGTTGATAGCGCGGGCTGAGGTGTGGCAATGCCGTGAACGGCAACCTTAAGGTTAATAAGACACTTACTTACTTACTCCTTAACTTTAACTTAACTGTATAGATAATTCTGGATTTTCGAAGCTTTTAACCGACTTCTAAAAGTGAGGGGTCAATGCTAAATAAACGTCAAAAATAGTCAATAAGGCGAAAAATAAGCAAAATTATGCCATCGAGGTGGATAATATTTGCGTGATCAAAATAAAAATGTTCTATATTTAAATTGACTCAAAACTAAGTTCTTTTAAATCGTCATCATAATAGGGAATCTGCATGAAATTAAAATCTTCAAAAAAGTTAAAGTAACAAAAAACATTATAGATAGGTAATTATAATTAGTTTTTATGTTATGTATAATTGTAATAAATAATAATTTTAAAACTAGAAAAAATACGCTGGAAAAAAAATCCCCTTAAAAACTAAAAACGGACAAATAAAAATTCTGTATAAAAATCTAAATTTTTTTGAGGTTGGTCTCAAATAAGTATAAGTGACAACGTTTATTCCAAATACTGAGGTTGACACCGACCTCAAAAAAAAACATTTAGATTTTTATAAACAGAATTTTTATTTACGGAGAAATAAATATAATAATAATTTAGTTTTAAAGGCGGTTTTTTTTATTTAAAAATTTTCTTTTTTCTTTTAAGTGTTTTATTTAAGTATATACATTTTTAGGAAATGAGGTAACAAACATAAAAAAAATAAACAGTCGAAATGATACCCTCCTCCAATTTTGAAGTCTGTTGAAAAACGATTCCCGTCTGGGACAGGTCGATTTTTTTTCGGTGTTTTTTAGTTTTAAAAATATTTACGCGTTTGTAAGACGCCAAAATAATTCCATAATATTTCTAATGTCTTTAGGCGTTAGTGTCATTTTATTATCATTGGAACCGTTTGGTATGCCACTCATGTATCACGGTATCTTTACGTGGTTTTACAAGCACGAAAGAACTCAACATAGTTTTTTAATCGAGGCGACAGTTTCATAATACATACGAGATCATGCAACACCATAGACCACCATGCGAGCCCTGTTTATATTAATTATTTAAAACTATCTTCTGCCCGTGACTTCGTTTAGGCAGGATTAGTATAAATTATAACCTATTAGTTCATTATGGAATAATTTTTGAGTTTACAAACGAGTAAATATTTTTAATACTAGAAAAAATACACCAAAAAAATTGACCAGCCTCAGGCGGGAATCGAACCCAGCATCTTCCGCAATCCGGGCGTCTGCGTTAACCACTACGCCACCGAGGCTCTGCTTTCGCTGTCGAAATTTGTCAGCGCTTGGTGCTTATGTTTTTATGGTAAACATTGTTTCATCAAATCTTTGAAATTTGCACTTCTAAGATCCGACCGAAAGATTTTTGCAAATATTTGACGCCCAGTTAAGATGAAACTACCTTACATTATGGTTTAATAATACCATAAGTTCATTCTGTAATTTAATCGGCGTTAATCGCAGAGCTGTATAATTAGCTGATCTTATAGCTGTGTGTAGGTATACAAGCATAGCGTCTCTGTGTGTGTGCGAGCCAGTGCGGGATCCATATAGAGACAATAAGGTGGTCTATTATTAGATTATGGCTTATGTGGCGTTAGATTAGGGCTAGTTCTTAAGGTCACAGCACACTTATCTACTCGGAAAGGGAATCGGAAATCGAAAGCTTATGTATCAGCTACGCAAGGTAAGCGTATTGCCTCTTTTTAACCGACTTCAAAAAAAGGGGGACGTTCTCAATTCGACTGTATTTTTTTATGTGTGCTAGGTACCTCATAACTCTTTACTGAGTGCACCACTTTTTAAGATTCTTTTAACGTTTAGAAGCTGGTGCTTATCGAGTGGTCTCATTCAAATTTGATCGACATATGACGAGTAGTTTTTGAGTTATCCCTAATATCATCATCAGCATCTTTCGTCCCTTCCTTACCTTTCTTGTCCACTTCGCTCGGTCTTCGGCATCCTTGGTGGAGAGACCGTTGACGCGTTTCTTGGGCCTGCCGCTTTTACTGGCACCTGGCGGAGGTAGCATGGCAAGACATTTGTTGCCAACATAGGTTGCCGGCCTTTTCATAACTATCCCAAATAATGAGAAATGAAATGAAATGAAATGAAATGAAATGAAATGAAATGAAAATGAAATGAAATGAAATGAAATGAAATGAAAAGCTCTTTATTTAAATGGACTTTGCTAAGTACTTTTAAATCGTCAAAACCCTACCACCATTTCGGGACGATAATATTATTATGCTGAGATGGAGAAGAAATGGCGAAAGAAACTCCACAGCTTACAATTTGGTAATGATTTCAAAACATCATTACAGGTCAATAGATAATAATAATATAATTAAAATTACAGTTTTACATGCGTAAATTTTGGGCAGTTATTACTCCCACGCATTTGGTTCATTTATAATAATAATTTATGTTGTAAAAGCTTTTCTATACAATTCAACTAATCACATTAATGAACTAATTAATTTAAGTCTTATACCCACCACCATTTTTTGTTATTGTTAGATAGATTTTGCTCAATTTAGGTGCTAAGCATACATTTATGATCCTTTGGTTAATAAATATATCTATAAGAATACAATGTGTGCATACCAAAATAAAAAAAAAAACAATACCTAATACATTAGTTATATAAACAATATCATAACACAAACAAAATTATCCTATTAATGGCATGTGTCATACAATTATCCATCTAAGAATAAACAACTACATTGTCTAACATTTACATCAAATAAAAATAAAAAGTTCAAGAAAACATGAGATGACCAGGTCTCATTGGCGGCACCTGTTCACAGGCTTGACGCAAGAATCAGCCATCGCTTCGCTCAACCATATTTTAGGGAACGTAACGACCCGACGCAAGACGACACCGCCACAAGACCTTTTTAGTGAGAATGACATACACATGCTTCTTGATTATAATCTAGAACAAATTTAAATTATGTTTCTTAGTTAACTATAAGACACAAGGTTGATAATCTGTGTAATTAATATATTATATTTTGGATGCATAGATCATGAACAAATTCACCCCCAAGCGTTAGAATCATTTATGTAATCAGTTATTTTATAGTAAGCTTTATTATACAGTTTAGATTTAATAGCAGTTTTGAACTTATTAACAGGTAGATCTCGAATATTATTTGGGAGTTTGTTATAAAAGCGTATACATTGCCCCATAAAAGAATTGCTTATTCTGTGGAGACGAGTAGCATGTACCACTAGATTATGTTTTTTTCTAGTATTAATATTATGAGTGTCACACTTTTCAGAAAAGTTTTTTATGTTTTTCCTTACGTAAATTAGATTTTCAAATATGTATTGTGATGCCACTGTTAGAATATTTATTTCTTTAAACTTTTCCCTGAGTGAAACCCGAGGTCCTAATTGATAAATAGCTCTTACTGCTCGTTTTTGTAAGACAAATATGGTGTTAATGTCCGCAGCATTCCCCCAGAGAAGAATTCCATATGACATAATGCTATGGAAATAACTAAAGTATACAATTCTGGCTGTGTCTACATCAGTAAGTCGTCTGATAGTTTTAACTGCATACGCAGCTGAACTAAGTTTACCAGACATTCGTTCAATATGTGGACCCCATTGCAATTTAGCATCTAACATTATGCCCAAGAAAATAGTCGATTCAACAGGTTCTAATCCTATACCATTTATTTGTATATTTGTTTCAACCCGTTTCACATTGGGTGTGCAAAACTTAACTAATTTGGTTTTATTTTCGTTTAAAAGCAAATTGTTAATGTTAAACCAATCTACTACTTTAGATAGTGCGTTGTTTACTTCGTCATAATTAGTCATTCGTCTGTTTATTTTAAATATCAGAGATGTATCATCTGCAAACAACACTATATCATGACTTTTATTTACACAGTAAGGTAGATCATTAATATATATCAAGAACAGAAAAGGACCAAGAATTGAACCCTGTGGAACTCCTATTGTAACCGCAGCTCCAGAAGATCTTTGACCATTTATATCGACCCTTTGAATTCTATTACTCAAGTAAGATGTCAAAAGGTCGAGAGCCCTATTTCTAACGCCATAGTGATGTAATTTCCTGACAAGAGTATCATGATTTACACAGTCGAAAGCCTTGGATAAATCACAGAATACTCCCAAAGCATCCTGTGAATCCTCCCAAGCTGAATATATGTTTTTCAATAATTCAACTCCTGCATCAAGAGTTAACCCTAATAATGCCTTTTTTATTGACGCCGATGATATCGTAATCGTTTTATTACTGGTTTGTCTAAAAGATCTCGAGGTTTTCAAAAAAATTATATACTTTAAATACTAAGAAGCAAAAAGTATTTTAAAAATACAAAACCGCATTCAAAACTGAAAATTTTGTTTAAAAAACTATTTATTTTTTGAAGTCGGTGCCAATCTCAATTTCTAATTAGGACTGACCTCAAAAAAAATAGATATTTTTAAACAAAATTTTTATTTCTCCTTTTAAAGTTTTGAAGGCGTGTTTTTTATTAGAAAAAGAGGTGATACTGTTAGGTTTCCTTTCCAAATTAATAGGTGTGCTGTGACCTTTATTTCGACATATGATTATGATAAGAAAAATAAGCAGCAGAGTTTCGTATTGAAAATTATTACGTGTTAACGTAATAAAACATACGGTAATTATATTAATTAATTCATGAGCTTTGTATATCCAAAAATTGTATAGATTCAACTAACAAGCGCGTCAAATTGGTAATCACTTAAATAATTAACACGTAATAAGTATAAGTATGAAAACTTCCCGTACTGGATCGAGTGGGACCTTGACTTTGAAAACAGGTTCTTTGAGTACCAAGTGCCGAAATATCGTACTCCTTACATAATTCATTCAAGACGCCATCGTGGTAGAGTGGTCAGTACGCCATAATCCTACTAATATTACATAAGTTTGTATGGATGTGTGAATGTTTGCATGCATGCAATAATGTAGCTCAAAAAACACAAGTTGTCAAAAACAGTAATAATAATGTAGGTAATGATTTAAATCTATGTATTTATTATAAAAATAACACTTCAGTTATTTTTATGGGGTTAAAAATAGGTTAAGGTGACTAAATAAAAATTTAAATAAGTCATTGAAAAACCGAAAGCCCTTTATAAAAACGTGCCAAGTGCGAGTTTGATTCGCTCACCGAGAGTTCCGTACAAACTATTCAAGAGAGGCGCGACTCGGCGAAGGTGGCTATAGCTTTTCATCTCTCGCACTAGTTATCTTCGTATTTGGACTCCACTTCTGCTTACCATCAGGTGGATTGGAGTGATTTTTCTACCTTTTGATAAAACAAAACCTGAATACCGTTGTTGATCTATGAAACTCAGAACTAGAGTTGCTGTGTCTGCACAGCATCTTTCACTTACATAAGCTGCTAGTTGCGAGTTGCCTGTTGCCATAGATCAAAGTTCTTCTGTCTGCATAGCGCCTAAAGTCATAATTTGCCTAGCCTACTCCCAAAAAATTCGTAGGTAGAACTGGAAGCCAAATTACCAATGAAAAAGTGAAGACATTTTTTTTTGGTCCCAAGTGACTACTCTGTGGCAGTACTAGTGTTATTAAGACCCATACAACACGAGAACTCCAAGACTTATTTGATATTAAGTTCAACTAGATACCTTCATTGACTGGTAAGCTTTCTAATGGTTGGTAGCTAGCCAGTCGGGATTCAACGGCCATAAAGAAGAAATACAGACGCTTTATTGGATAAGAAATATAAAAGAACATTGAATAAATTAAATACAGTACTTAAACCTATACTTGAGCCAATTTCAATAAAAAATAAATGTCAAGAAATCACTGACATTATTTTATTTATAAAAAATCTAGATTTAGTATATTTGTTCGTTATCTGGTATCCATAGCACAAGTTAAAAATAAGGTTACAAATAAATATGTTCCATTAAATCTACGGAACCCTAAAAAGGTAGAATTTTGCAATTTAATGTAATGCAACTACGTCAGAAATCAGAATGTGCTATCATCCGCAACGGGCGCTTGCGCAGATATTACGAAAAATGCATGTAACTGAAACAAGCGAAAGTAGCTTGTATTCCGCTTTCATTATGGTCGTTATTATGGCGTTCGAATAGGCTATTATGATTTTGCCTTTTATTTTGTTGAAGTTTAAGTAAGTAATAACGTCAGATCTGATTTCACTCACTAAGGGATATATGGTCGAAATTTCGACACTTTTTTTTAGTGTTTTAACCCCCGACGCAAAGAAAGTTATAAGTTTGACCAGTCTGTGTGTCTGTCTGTTGCATCGTAGCACCTAAACGAATGGACCAATTTTGATGCGGCTTTTTTGTTTAAAAGCTGACGTGATCGAAATGGTTCTTAGCGGTTAATTTATGTCGGTGGTTGCATAAAATTTTCAAATTTGTAATATTTGGAACAGCATTTTTTGTTTTTGCAGCTCTGGTTATCGCGACCTTTTTAGTCTACATACATAATGATCTAACATAATCTTAAAAGGGGTCAAGGCCAGTCTTAGGAATTATTTTGTTACAGATTTTTATGTTATATGTTTAAGGAAACTTTAGATGGGCAATGTAAAAGAGAAAGAGCATACTAACGCGTATATTAGAGCGAGATAGATAGACGAGACCATTTCACGTACACGCAGGTGGCCTAAGTCGACCTGGCAGTCACGTAAAAAAGACAAAAAGCAAAATGGTTGTCTGTAAAGTCGGTTTACTGACGATAGTTGAACGTGACAATGTCTTAAGAAAATACTGATGGAATGGTAGCATTTTTCAAAAGAAAAATTTAATTTCATTTGTTTAATAGATTTCGCATTATAGTATGAATAAACTTGTAATAAAATCTCTTTGGCTATACTATTTGTATCTGGCTGGTTTTGGTATCATTGAAAGTTTAAATTTTAAAGAACATAATTCCAAATTCAAATTAGAGAATTAGATTCAGAGCGAGGTAACGCCGCATGACGTCATGTTTTTTCGTGCGTGCAGCCGGCTCTATCGAATTATAAGACATTGTCACGTCAAAAAATCAAAAATATTTACACAAAACCAGGTAGGTATTAACAATGTTGTGGTGACATTCCTAGTTAGTATAAAGATACCTGTATTAGGAAGTCACCGCTTTTCCAGGGGGGCTATTCGCTATCTTTTTTTGACAGTTAAAAGTGATGATCACTGAGCGAATTACGTATCCATTGCTGATAGTCATCACTTTCAACTGTCAAAAAAAGATAGCGAATAGGCCTACATTTCGTATAATCACCAAGGTAATTATTAGCACCGCCGATATATTGCATTTTAGATATTAAAAAGTATGTCATTCATTTACAACTTTACATAGAGACGGATCACGATTATCTGATAATTTATTAAATATTTTGCAATGAAAATATTTAATAAATTACCATCCTACTTTTCAACTTCAAAGAAACACAATTTCATTGTCTCGTCATGATAACTCGTCAACATAAATACTTGCGTATCAAAATAACACCATTACCACTCCACAACGTCTACTCAACGTCAATAAAAATCTGGATCGCCATAAAAGTGCGTCAAACGCTTTTGATATTCTTTATTGGATTTCAAATTAAATTTTTATGGCACTGTGTGCAGTGAGATCTCGACTTATATGACCGTTAAACCTCATGTCATTTCACTCATCTTGTGTACTTAACTTTAGTAAGTGTCTTATAGTATCACTGGCTTTTGCCCGCGGCTTGGGTCGCGTTAAATTCGGGGTAACGTAGTGATTTCTCCATATAAACTTTGCACTCCGCTTGTCGTTTCCTTAGGGGTGAATTGTGGAAAACCTTTTCATATGACGCCTTCTTCACTACAAAGTATAAAACAAAGTCGCTATCCGCCGTCTGTCTGTTCCTATGTATGCTTAGATCTTTTGTTTCTTTTTTCTATATGTGGTAGCTCATTAATAGCTTTAAGTATCAATGATTTCTAATTATATGAGTGTTTATAAGCTGTTAGCTATCCTCAAAACATGTAAATAAATAAATAAAACGCAACGGATTTTGATGCGCTTTATTATAATAGATAGAGTGATTCTTAAGGAAGGTTTATATGTATAATACATGCATATTTAATAAGCATTGCACCCGTGCGAAGCCGGGGCGGGTCGTTAGTCATAAATAAGTATCTGCGTGCCAGATTTAACCGTAATATAACACGTTCAGTGGTTGCAATTTTATGTTGATAGAACAGTCACCAACGGTTGCCTTTTATACAAGGTGTTTGGATGCTAACATAGTCAGTCATATAAATACAATGGTGATATTAAAAATTCAAAATTCTAAGGCTTCGCGTAGTAGGGTAAAATTATATCTGTATAAAATCGATACTTTTATTTTGGCCTTAAATGAGTTTTAGATTAGAGTAGTTCATATTGGATCATAAAATTATCATAATGGACTCTAATTTTAAATAGAACAAGCTTCTGGAAACGCACTCAACACTTGACACTTGATCGTAATTAGGTCGCGGTAAATCCGCTGTGATTATTTTGACTGTATCAAGATATAAGCGGAAAGAAATGTCTACATTCTATTGTATTCATAATTAATCGCGTCGCGACTAATGAAGATGACGCGTTTTGCCAAATATGACGTCATCCGATCGTATAATTGACCAGATCATGAAATGTCTTTTTATATTACGAGATGCCAAACAAGGTTGCGGCCCACCTGGTTTTAAGTGGTTACTATCGTTTATAGACACTTGCAATATTAAGGGTAAATCAGTTAACACTGCAAGTGCATTGCCATCCTGGGGACTAAGATGATTTGCCTTCCATGCCCAATACACTGGCTATCTTTCCCTTCAATCCCAAACACAGCGAACTGCTTCACGGTAGAAATAAGAAAGGCGGTGGTACCTACCCAGACGACCTGGGTCTACCAACTAGTTAAATATTAGGTACGATGTGGCAACTCTAACGATCGGCCCACGACATATTAAAGCAACAACAAATTGTACGGTAGACTGAGTTATGGATGGACCTCATAACAAGTTTTACCTATTACAACAAGAAATTGGGATAAACTGCAGTACCTTCATTCCAATGCTCATACTTCAGACAACTTATGACGCCATGTTGGAAAATTATAGCAAATATAATAGATATGTCCTACTGTGGGCGTGGCTCGATCGGCTGAAATGATGATGATAATGAAATAGATAACGAAAAACTAGAAAACAATCCTGTCATCATAAGTGCTGAGACGGGACTCGAACCCACCACCTTTCGCTATCCGGCCAGTGCTCTTCGAACTGAACAACGTAGGACCGTGAGATCATGGCAAAATTCAAGTCATTTATCTCTGATTGCGACACAAGCTGACACTTATTGAAGAGCGAGTGTATGGTCTTTCAAGCTGGAAATAAAAGTACACCTAGTGTTTCTCCTATTAAACTTAATGAGATCGTGCTTAAACGAGGACAATTTAAATATCTGGGCCACTGAGTGGTACCTAGCTTGGAGGACAATACAGACAATGAAGGAGAACGAAGGGCACTGTCTGTGCGTGTCAACATGATAGCTCGTAGATTTGCTCGTTGCTCCACTGAAGCTTAAATAACTTTATTTAGGAGTTTCTCCCGAAATCTTGCTGTAAAAACACGCGTTGAAAGACTCCACTTTTAACCTCAATCCACCGTACAATTGTCTGCTACTTAAAGTACATTTTCACTTGATATTGGGAAAATATCACATATGGCGAACGCCATATAATTAAAAATGAAGAAAAAGAACTTTATTTAAATCATAATGCACCACCTTTTATACGGGCGGTGTATGGGTTAATTACACCATAAAACAGTATAATACACTAAAAGTGCAATATAATAACGCGTTTAGGATGCTGATGGGACTGCCCCGGTTTTGTAGTAAGGGATGTTCTCCGATGCCCGCGTAGATTTTTTTTATACCACAATGAGGAAGAGGTGCCGCTTCCCAGATGTGGAGGATTCGGGTTAACTCTCACAGCATCCTGTGCATGTTTGGAAGTAGGTTTGATCTTCAGTATGTAAACTATTGCGCAAAGGTTCACGTGCTGAGCAACAAATAAATTTAATTTTAAATTACTTTAAATTTTTGTTTGATTTAAATTGTGATTTAATAGTGTTTTATTTTATTTTTGACGTGACAACGTCTTATAATTCGATAGAGCCGGCTGCACGCACGAAAAAACATGACGCATGCGGCGTTACCTCGTGTAAGGCCGGCAAAACAAATGAAATTAAATTTTTCTTTTGAAAAATGCTACCATTCCATCAGTATTTTCTTAAGACGTTGTCACGTTCAACTATCGTCAGTAAACCGACTTTTAAATCTAATGCTAAATATGTTTTACTAACAATAGGATTAAGATTTATTTTGTATTAATAACACAAATGACTCATTTTTGGTCAAAATAAACGAATTTATTATTAATATGACAGGATTTTTTTTTTATCTATTTATTTTGGTAAAATAAATAAAAAGTTAAACGCTTCAGCTTATGAATTAGACCATCGGCAAATTCTTTACGCTACTCCAAGGCCGTACGCAGAGCGAGACGCAACATTAGAAAGTGCGTAAAGAAAGAGACAGAATACAAAATAAAGTTAACGGGTAACTAATTATGTTGTTGCTAAAACTTTTAATTTCGAAATTTTGTGTTAAAAGGCAAGTTGAGGGTAATGGTGTTCGTAATTAATATAAAACAGGCAGGCTACTTATGAGATCGGAAAAACATCGAGAAAAACGGTTTAAGGGAAGAAATACCAATAATTACGTTTATTTTCCCATGCATAATTTTTTTTTCACTAAAGCTTGTGTCAATATGTCCAAATCTTCAATGTTTTTTTCTAATAATATTAAAACACTATAACTAAATTTTAAGTTTAAGTTCTGAGTTAGGAGCAAATTTAAGATAACAATAAACATTTAATAAAAAATCGGGAGTGGTCTCCCCTTGACTTTCTCGTATATCCTGAAAACGACTCAAAAGTTGATAGAAACCTTATATTTTGATGTCATATTTGCATGTTAAGTTTTGGTCACGCATCCGAGTACCAACTGTGCACTTGGTTGCTTAACTTTCGTGATCGACGGCTCAAAAGTTGATAGAAACCTTATATCTTGATGTCATACTCGCATGTTAAATTTGGTTGCATATATATAAGTTAAAGCATGCTCGAGTTATCGTGCTAACGCACAGACACACACACGCAGACACAATTCCAAAAAAAATATTTTTGGACTCAGGGAGGTCCAAAACGTGTAAATCTGTCTAAATCTCTAAGTCGAATTTTCATCAATACCTACTACAATGGATTTATCTCTACAAATTCTAAACAGATTAATTTGAAAAATCTAAAGCGGCCACGGTCACAGAGTATTTTATTTCTTGAATGTCTTATCATTCGTTGTCGTGCATTGGGTTTAAGTCATAAGTGGCCATTATAGCTAAAACCCATTAAAAAACTAAACGGTACATTAAAAAGTTTTAGATTTTTCAAAATTAATCTGATTTACAAGCTATCAAATTAAATGCATAGTTCCTTAAAAACGCGCAAAAACATCTCAATTTACTTACCTGCAACATAAACATAATCTGGGCAAAGTTCCCGAGAAATTCTTATAAGCGGTAACAACTAGATACCGAAGTTACATGGGTGGTCTTAGTGAATCTCGGAAAGTTTTAATTCCACTTTTTCTACGGCAAAACCTTATCATGTGTCCGCTTAAGGCCCTAACTTTCGACTAGTGATGAGACACGCGGATACGGTATCCGAAATGTTTCGGATATATTCATCATTTTGTAATGGATTATTAATTATTTATTTAACATTTCATGTACACACAAAGACAGTTACAAAAGAAGACATTACATAACACAGAAAATTGTACAAAGGTACTGCTTATTTCTAAAAAAAACTTTTCCAGCAGCATATGGGAGAGAGATTTTGATAGGAAGACGTGTGTGTACCCGTTTAATATGATATTATATAATACATATATATAAATAAACATAAATAGGTACATTATAAAGAAATAATTTAATAACAAGAAACAAATACGATAATAAAAAACATATGAACTATAATAAAATAAAATAAATAATAAACATATTTAATAAGAATTTAAAGATAAATAATGCGCTCTTACTCGCGTCTTAAACTGCGCTATTCGAGGATGGTAATGAGTTCCACAGCCGGATTGCATGGACAGTGAAGGAGTAGGAATAGAAATACGGATTTGTGAGGTGGGACGTAAAGAAGTGCGCGAAGATATGAATAGCAGGGAGCATCGGGAGACCTGGAGAAAGAGAAACGCTCGCGAAGGTAGACAGGATAGGAAGGGTTGTAAAGGATGTTGAAGAGGAGACAAAGGATAGATGTGTTTTGTGGATCTTTGTAATAGTACCTAATGATTCAAAGAGGAGCAGTGCCTGGTAATTGACCCTTTTATAGATAGGTAAAGGCTTAAATCGAGGTAGGGCACAGTGGACTAGCAGCTTGAATTTGGAGAAGCCTGAACTGGGGTAGGCTCCACCTTACAGAAGACCACAGTCTAATAAGATTACATTATTGTGGTGTTTGTGTTCCTGTTGATGAGTAAGGTTGCCAGAGCGAGAGTTCCACGGGGTAAGGCAGGGGTCTAGGGCTAGCAGCGCGTGAGTGTCTCGTTGGTGTTGCAAGCGTCTATAGGCTACGGTGACTACACAGACCATATATGCTAATACAAATATCACAAATAAAAATTAAAAATCATGCATCAACTCCTGCTCGATTAGGTTCATTTTATTTATTTATAAGCAAACATAACAGCATATCATTTTTATATTATAGTCATAATATAAAAATCTTGAACAGCCAATTACAAAGATTGTCAAATTAAATTACAAATTTTGTTGACGTATATATTAAAAAAGACATGAAGAATTTCGGTTCGCTTTTAATATAATCAATAAAAAAAGTGAATCAATTTGTGTGTGTGTGTGTGTGTATGTTAATGTGGTGTGTGTAGAGGGTGAGATATAGCAGTTGACTCAAGACGTCCCTTATAAAAAGATTGGGATTCGAAAAGAAAATATCAAATTCACGACAACGCTCCTCAAAGGTGTCTACAATTCTGTGCAAAACGGAATGGCTAGCATAATTGGAACGGACCCGGCCAGTATAGAACACCTTCGGGCGCCTAGTGCGGACTGTTGACTTTTGCTTGTTAAGTTTCATGCCGATACTAGCACTAATGCACAACTGCCACCTCATCCTTTGCACAACCTTATATCTCACTGTCCCTATCACACTCCCAACAAACCACACCTGCAGACCGCTGCGAAGACCCGGTTCACATTCATGGAGTCGATACCGCCACAGGCGTGTGCCGGGGCGCTTCTAGCGTATCTCTCCACGACATGCCGTGCCTGAGTCGAAGTCCGAGCCCTTAGAGACATTCTGCTTCCTTTCAGCTCGAATGTCATAGACACTCTAATAGGTAGAGAGACTCCAACGTTGTCAATTAGAAATCCTCCAGAGAGCCTTACAGGCTAGATAATGCACTAAGGTCCGTCCCGTGTTCACATTCGCTGCCGTAGTGATTTCATTTATATATCACGTTAGGGCCATTGGAGCAATAATAATAATAATAAATTTATTTATTAAGCAACCATTGGCTCATTTTTGTTAGTTTACATAGTGCCTTATATCTATGTTAGTACATTTTCATTTTTTACTACATTATTTAATGCCATGTGAAATAGCACAGCAATGCGCTATATATGGACAGTCAGTTTTGCTCCCTATCATTGATAGGATGTTGTTGGGTCTGGCCCGCACTCTGCGTGCTATCGACGCGCACCTCGCGCGCATTGTTGCATAAAAACAATTAACTTTAGCCTCCGCAAACATCGCCGACGCACTACAAAATCGAGGCAGCCCCACCAAGATCCTAAATGCATTGTTATACTGGACCCGGAGAGCGTTATAAGATTTTTGAGTGTAGCTAAGCCACAGGCCCGACGTATAGAAAGATGTACAAAAAGCTTGAAACAATGAAATTTTTACTCTAAGTGAGCACCGGCCAAACCTGCGTATCAACATATTCGCTCTCACTGATAACGCTCTCCGTTCCCTATCAATGTCCTCATCACAGAACATAGATATAAGAGGTTATATCTATGTTCTGTGGTCCTCATCATCCTTGAGGCCAGGAGTCAAGATGTGTCCCAAGTATTTATATTTTGTTACTTGTTTAAATAGCATATTTTTTATGTGTAAATAATATACAGATCAAATGTTTTTTCACCAGTGCCCCCGTGGCAGCTACATAATGACTGTGTTAAGAGGGGGTATAAAGCAAAATTACCAATCTTTGATTTGATTTTTACACCCCAAAATAGGCCACAAGCCACCCCATTTTTTTAAAATAGATATTACATTATATTTGAGAGATTTTAGTCTGGGAAAAAACATATAATGAAATATTTTTAAGCATGGAAAAATATCACGAACTTACCTTTAATTTCCAGCTTAAATCAGTTTATTTTCAATGCTATGCATATTACTGCGTCAATATTTTAATACATAATATAAAACTATATTACAAAGCAGCCCTACTAGGGATTTTAAAAAATAATGAATACTGTGATGTCTAACTAAATATGTGGGTAGTTGTGGAATAGACAATAAAGGTATATGCCGTAATGGCGGTGACGGCTCGGTTGAGTCAGTCGTGTTCCGACCGCCGGACCGAGCGGACGTTTGCCACCACAGTGTACAGTGAATCATAGAGTGACTTAGTGTTATAGCACAACCCTCTCCAGACACTCCGGAGGACACCACAAATGGCGACGAGGATAAAAAGTGAGTGAAATACTTGCACACAAAAAGTGAAATAAATTAAAAAAATTGTTCCCTACGACTACCTACAATGTTACCTGGAATCATAAGAAAAGTTGAAATTTACATTGTCGTATTTTAGTTAGCATAAAAATCTCAATTTTACAAAAGAAGGTGGAATAAGTGTAGATGAAACACGCCTGCCTTTGTAAATAAAACTAAGAGAACATTCCATGTTTAACTATTATTATATTATATCAATATCCTTGGTGATCGATTATAATTTCAATGGTGACCTACTTAGAGAAAAAAAAACCTAATTTGGACGATATGATTTTTCTTTTAAAGGCGTCATATTCTCATGTAGCCTGTAACATCCGTTCATACTGATAACGAAAGGTAACCAAGACGTAGTCGCAATCGCATTAATATATACATATTAAACCGTTCCATTGTTAGTGGCCAGTTATTGGCCAGGTTATAGGTGAAAATAAAACAAGACACTATAAGTACATGTTTATCATGAAAAAAAAAAATATATTTCATTACAAATGAAAATTATAATTTTGTCATTATGTAAATTGAACATCACACTTGGCTTGGAGCTCAAAATTAGGTAAGTAGGTGGAATTATATGTAGCAAGCAGCAATGTTGTTTACCTACCTTACCTATGCATGATATAGAGAGTAAGTGTACACAAATTAATAAATCTAGTACCTAGCTAAATCTGCTAATTTCTGACTATCCATACAACAATATACTGTGCCTGTATCAATGGCCTGTATATATTAGTCAAATCGGGGGGGTGTTTTGACCCGACCGAGTAAAGTATACCGTACAAGAGGCGAATGAGTGAAAACTCATCAAGGTTACCTACATGGATGGGCATTTTTAACGTGTGAGGTACTAGCACCTTTGAAATGTTTGTTTATGCAATTGGGTAGTAACATGGCCCAATATAAGGTCGTAAATTTGTTAACATATATGGGCGGCTTTGCTTAAATTAATGACCAGAAGTAATGAACAATTACTTCTTTACAACACAGAACACATGGATTCAACCCATAATGCCAAATATGTATGAAATCACATATTCTTGAAAAAATTGTATATTATATACATAATACTAGAAAATTAAAATGTATATGCGATTTTATGTAGTTATTTAAATGTAGTAAGTAGCAAATTGACAACGTCAATGGTGCTAGAGAAATATAAAATATGATGCGTATTTATGTACATACATAGTAGTAAGTTGACAACGTCAATTGGTACTAAGAAAATATAAAAAGTTTAATATGAATTTATATTCATAATATAGTAGCAAATTGACAACGTCAATCGGTGCTAGAAAAATATAATATATGATATGAATTTATGTACATACATAGTAGTAAATTGACATCGTCAGTTGGTACTAGTAGAAAATATACCTATATACATATAAATATATATTTAGTAGTAAACCGGGTGTGTCGGTTGGTACTAGCAAAGTCAATTATCGTATTCAATAGTAGTAAACTGGACTGTACTAGTACATATTATAATGGAAGCAAACTTTCTCAAGACAGTCGTCAGGTGGCTAAGACGCTGAATTTCAAGGTAATCAAACCTCGAGGCAAACACAATTGGATTGTGATTGGAACTAGACAATATATTAGTATTGACCAATATCCAAAATGCTAAACGAGGCAAGCTGTGAATTGTCAATCGGAATATGGTATTATGGTGGTTTAACGTCTTAATTGCCGAAAGTTAATAATCAACTATGATAAAATTCGTAACGATTTCTTATAGCTTTATATAGTAATAATGATTAAATTAACTTATAACAATACCTAGCCACATAAGTAAAATCTATGATAATGTGATACATACATACATGCCTTGAGTTGTTAAGTTGGTACAAATGTACCGTGGTTGAATGTCCCATGGTTGAGTTGGTACAAATGTACCGCGGTTGAATGGGTTCAAATGTCCTATGGTTGAGTTGGCACAAATATACCGCGAAAAAAAAGCGCTGAAAGGTGCAGTGCTGAAAATTGGGTGTGCTAACCTATGTCATAGTAAATTGACTTCACTGGTAGGAATAGCACCAAAGGATTAACAATGTAACAAAATTAAAGTTATCTCCACGTGAAATCAAGGTGCTGGCAAAAGAGACAACAACTGCAATATGCCAATGTTATGGTACATTGTACAGTAGTAATGCAGTATACTTATGATTAAACAAATAAGAACAGGAATTAACGGATTCCTTCCTTTAGTACAATACATAAAGCGATTCCCACACTAACACCAATTACTCATTAAGGTACGTACCTATTAGCCTACTTCATAAAACTGGGCTCGTGTACCTACCGAGTAGTAGAGTACCTAGTGAAAGTTACCAACACGGACTAGCAACGGTAACACTTATTTAATTTTGTTTACATACATATATACATGCTCGTTGTCCCAAAAGGGGTTGAGCGGAGCTTTGGGTGACACATGGTTGCACATGAAGCCGTATTTGGCGGTGTGGACCATGCAGTGCCTCCAATAGTGACAGAATATTATCACCTATCTTTATGTATATTTGTGAGTACCTATGTACCTATTTGTTAATAACTTGAATATTTACCTATTCATTTAAATCATTTGTTCCTATCCTGGTGACATACTGTTACCATATTATTGTTCCTCACGAATATTTGACTAATTTAGGTGTTATTACGATACAGTCAAACCTACTTGTTGTCCAAATATCGGACGACAATACAGACAAATACAGAGAATTGGTTCAAGAGGCTGGTTATAGCTTTATATTCCATTGAACCACAATTATTACTCTTCAAAAGATATAATTAGTAAATGGAGACTGATAAAGATATTTACTTAGCGGAAATATTTTAAAGATGACTATAGGCATTAATGAATCAAGTATTACCTACTGCTAGTGTATGTACCTAATTTGCAACAACCGTATAAGTACATATTTTATGGTCATGAATCCAAAACATTCTGATTTCGCAGGCTTAGGAATCAGATTTTAATATCACGTTGTAATCGATGAATTCCCGTGAATGAGAGGTTAATATAACTCCTCCAGGTTAATATATTGAAGATTAGAGTTTCCTTAACTAGGTAAGCTGTAGTAGCTAAGGTACTATCACATACTAACGTGTAAAGCGCAAGTAACCCCATCACGTTAGATATAACAGAAAATGTGAGAAAATTGCAATGATTATTTTCTCATTTTACAATTATTATTATTGTAATTTATCTATGATTTAGCATACCTAGTGATGCGGGAATGACACAAATAGACAAGATAAAAGGAGCTAACTTTTATTAACACTCATTGTGTAAATTATATGACTATGTTGTCCAGCATCCTAAGCAGGTTTTTTTTGTAAAAGTAATTGTCAACAAAAGTACAAGGCTACAAGGAAGCCGTGTCGTTAGGAGCTCCTAGGCGAGGAAGTTAAGTGGAACGGTCTTGTTTGTGAATATATCATTCGTATTAAATAATGGAAGGAGGCAGTTATGACGCTGCCTAAACAATCAAACAATAGAACGCTGCTGCGTTTAGGAATTACTTTATGCTCACGAAAGAGTCTTTAAATTTGTGTGTGTGTGCAAATTCGCACACGGCAGGGGTGAAGCTTCTAAAAAGTGGCAAGGGTGATTTCGGAAGTTCCCAAGAAGCTCATATTTTGCTACTTATATCTCCGTGGAAGCAACAGATGATTATTGGTTGTCAAAATGTTGAATAGCAATCTCTATGCATCAAAATACTATTGGTAAGTATCGCTGTTTGTTTCATCGGATTTTCAAATCACAACGGTGTTATGGAAGTTTGAATTAAAAAAAAAAAAAAAAAATAGTATGGCATAATTTTAGTAATTACCATAACCCAATATTTATTTATTTTTTGTTGTCCTAATATGTTTTGTTACTTAAATAGCTGTAAGTAATAATAATATGGACTATTAGCAAGTGACTCACTTGTTGATCTTGCAAAGAAAGATCATTGAAAAACATCATGTATATGCTTACCTAATTCTTACCTAAGTGTGACTTTTGTCATAAGTTGAAAGTTGCAAGTTGTTATAGATTTTATCTAAAAAAAATATATATGTATGAAAAAAGGGGGATATCGGTAAGACCTGTGACCTGTTGATCCAGAGTCACAGAAAGTTATCTTTAAAAAGACTTAAATAAGTAAATTAGTTAATTATTGCTTATTTTAATATTGTATCCAATGAGATCACAAAGTTATGAATTAAATCAAATCAAATTTGGTTTCAAAAGACAATTAATACATATTCCTTGTTTAAAAAAAAAAACGACAAAACAAAAAAAAAATATACACATAAGAATAATTTAAACCAAAAAGGCCGCCACTCAGCATTATGTTGCAGCATGCACAACACCTGCAATGCTGGTATTCTAGTAACTACAATAATTATTCGTTGACATATTTAATATTCATGACATGTGAAATAAAATGAGACATTGAATATTTTCCTACTATTAAGTGGATGTAACAAATACATCAAATTATAAAAAAAGGAAGAGATGTGATGTCTAACTAAATATGTGGGTAGTTGTGGAATAGACAATAAAGGTATATGCCGTAATGGCGGTGACGGCTCGGTTGAGTCAGTCGTGTTCCGACCGCCGGACCGAGCGGACGTTTGCCACCACAGTGTACAGTGAATCATAGAGTGACTTAGTGTTATAGCACAACCCTCTCCAGACACTCCGGAGGACACCACAAATACTTTACGACTTATTTTCATAAAACCAATTTGTCGCTTATTACGTTCTTATTCCGCGCAAAACGCATCAGTCTATCGCGCTTCACCCGTGGTAACGGGCATGTTTTGTTTCATCAATCAGTCTTGACTGCTCCGTTGAGACGAGTGGGCTGTGTTTCTGTGTTCCGCCACCGGCTCGAGAAAATACTTCGACAAAAATATGAGAAATAAAAATAAAATGCGAAAACACTCTAAGAAAGAGCTTAGAAATTTAAAAATTCAACTCATGAATAATTGTCAGAGGTATGTACATTGCTTTTATTATATTATATAAGTAGTTTAACCAAAAATATCGCAATTTGACGTTTTAGCTCACGGCACAATGTAACAATGTCGGCGCGGGTAGCAGTAAACGCAAAAAAATAGATGCTTTTGACTACTCATGAATTGGTGCAAAGTTTCAATTGTGTGGTGTGTGTAAAGTATTTTTTAACCAACTACCAAAAAGGAGGAGATATTCGTCTGTATGTATTTTTTTATGTATGTACACGTACAGTCAGTTTCAGAAGTAGATGATCACTTTAGTACCATGTCATAGCAACGCCAGCGTTTGTGCAGTAATAGTTGCTACAATTATGTATGAAATATTATTATGACAAGGTACTACAGTGTTCATCTACTTTTGATGGTGACCCGTACACCGATATCTCTGTCATTTGTGGACCGATTTTCAAAATTCTTTTTTTATTCGATAGTGTATACTCCTGAGGTCCCATTGTCACCAAGTCAGGATCTGATGATGGGAAGCCAGGGAAATCGAGGGCAACCCTCAAATTTTATACGCATATATAACGTTTTTCATATTTTTCTTAAACCTATTCTATTATTTGCACCGGGTAGTCATCATTTCATGTTTATGAGCTGATGATGGAAGGTAAATATCTGTTCACCGATATCTCTGCCAATTGTGGACCGTTTCTCAAATTTCTTTTTTTATTCGATAGTGTATGTATACTCCTGAGGTAGTCCCGTCCTCACCAAGCCAGGATCTGATGATGAGAAGGTAGAGAAATCGAGGGCAACCCTCGGAAAAGAACAGAAAGAGAGGGTTATTCATATTTTTTATAAAGCTATTCTAGTATTTGCGTCTGGTTGTCATCTCGTGTTGATGAGCTGATGATGTATGGTAAAACTCCTTAACTATTAGGAGTTGGTTAGTGATAATTTAAGTATTAGAGGTACCTAAATACCGATAGTTGTATTCTTTTAGGTTTTTCAGGTGAGCTGATGATGGAATCATTGATGAGACTTCGTGAATGTGTAGCGACGACTATGCCCACAATATATTGTATTTTAGCCCAGAATGAGGAACTTTTTACTTTGACCACCAGATCTTTACTGCAAAATTTCCATGCATGTATAATACAAAAAAAATGTACCTGTCATAAAATGTAAATATTTTTTTATGTAACCAAAGATCTTATATGTTAAAATACACTGATTTTGATAAAAATCCACAGAAAATAAAACTTTATTTATATACTTTGTTATAACCTTGCAGGGTTCATCCATTACCTATACTTTGATATGTGGATTTTTAATACTTTTCGCTGATGGTAAATAAAATATAATTAATTCAAATTCAAATAATTTATTCATTGTGTGTGTTTACAAAGATATGAGGTAGGTACTTACAAGTAAAATATAGCTATATTTTACTTGTAAGTACCTACCTCATATCTTTGTAAACACACACAATGAATAAATTATTTGAATTTGAATTAATTATATTTTATTTACCATCAGCGAAATGTATTAAAAATCCACATATCAAAGTATAGGTAATGGATAGATAGTCCGACTCGTGCTTAGCCAATTTTATCTAGTTATTTCGCGTATACTATGTGCGATCACAAAAAAGAAAAATCATGAAGCGAGTGCCACCTTGCGGCTGCGAACTGCGATGTGCAAGAGGGGAAGGGTGAAACGCGCGGGTGAATTCTGATATTTTTCTTGGTTTATGCCCGCTCTTAAGAATCCCGGACGGCCATTTGCAGCCATCGGGCAATAGTCAGTCAAAATAATGATACATCATTATTGTTTATTGCTTTAGTTTCTTCATAGCATGTTTAAATAATAACGAATTGAATGCAATGACTTGACATAATGGATAAAATGTTAAATAAAAATTTTCTTATATTAATATTTACGCGTTTGTAAACGCAAAAATAAAATTATGCCATAATGTAAGGTAGTTTCATCTTAACTGGGCGTAAATATTTGCAAAAATATTTCGTTCGGATCTTAGAAGTGCAAATTTCAAAGATTTGATGAAACAATGTTTACGATAAAAACATAAGCACCAAGCACTGACAAATTTCGACAGCGAAAAGCAGTGTCTCGGTGGCGTAATTGGTCAACGCGTCCGCCCGGATTGTGGAAGATGCGGGTTCGAGTCCCGCCTGAGAGAAGTCGATTTTTTCAGTGCATTTTTCTAGATTGTTAACATGTTATAGTCATAGCCTATTTATCGCAAATAAAGAATTTGATTTAATTTGATACGATGTTATGTTATCAAAAAAAAAACATTCATAAATAATATCCGTTGCTTTCCCATCACTAATTCAGCTTGAACTTGGCTAAGTCGCTTTAAGACTCCGTCGAAGCCTTTAGGTCCACATTATCTCCGACTTCGGTATTAAAAGTTGGCTGTAAATGAGATGGGCTGCCCAATATTCGACAGTATTCTTAACTGGCTATCAAGATCTGAAGTTCACTACGACACTTTCCCTCTTTCAATGAGATTTGAATTTAGATAAAATGCGTTACATATAGATTTTCATCTGGAAAGACGATAAGAGTGTTATGAAATTGGATCAAGAGTATTAAATACAATGCAAGGCGTGTTTTAAATAAATACAAAAAACTTACATAGAATAGAATTAAACTTTATTGCACATCGACACAAATATCAAAGACTACATACAGAACAGTTTTTCCATTACAATGCACAATGGGCGGCCTTATCGCTAAGAGCGATCTCTTCCAGGCAACATTTGGATGGACAGGATTAAAAAATAAACAAAGGGAAGATGGCGATGCAACAATTATTTAAGTATATAGCTCTTACTTAATTTAACATACATATAACGACATACACGAAATCCTCAACCGCTCATATAATGTCCCCACCGAGGGGCTCGAGCCTACCCCACATTAGGCGCGATTAGGCCTTTGTCAACCACGCTGGCCAAGTGCGAGTTGGTCGACTTCACACACAATCTAAGAATTTCTTCATAGGTGTGTGCAGGTTTCCTCACGATGTTTTCCTTCACCGTAAAAGCGTCGATTAAACGTACATATGAATTCAAAATTTGAAAACACATTGGTACGTGGCGGGGATCGAACCAGTGCCTCCCGGGTGGGAGACGACACCCTTACGCACTACGCCACCGACGCTTCATACTTCATACACGAAATATCCACATACAATACATAAATTTAAATTATTTAATAAATAAAAATACAATATATACATAGCACAGGTATAGTATTATATTATCTGTGATATTACTGTAAGTTTTGGTTGTTGGCAGGGCTGGTACTAAGAACACCTGGCTAGGTACCTAATTCGTAATTTTTAGGTTATTTGTTTGGCAGACAACTCAGATAATATAAGTAAGAGAGATATATAACGGCTGCCAAATTATTCCCGAACCGGTGTCGCCAATTTCAATAATATGTATGCATCACAACTACAATGCACTTTAATAATGATACAGGCACAGAAATAAGAATAAAGAGGATAGAATTGCTTTGGTTCGCATTTACTACACACGCCTATGAAGAAATTCTTAGGATGTGTGTGAAGTCGACTAACCCGCATTTGACCAGCGTGGTTGACTAAGGCCTAATCGCCCCTAATTGGGGTAGACTCGAGCCCCTCGGTGGAGACATTACATGAGCTGTTGATGATGAAGAAACATATATACAAACAACCGTGACTCATAAACAATAAATATTCGTAACCTAGACAATAAGAGATAAATAATAATAATAATATATTTCTACGCTCACACCAATTATCTAGCCCAAATTAAGTATTTTTAAGAACTTGTGTTATGGATGCTAGATAACGGACAAATATATTTAATAATCTAGATATTTTTATAAATAATCTTAAATAAATAAATAAACAACCATGACTCATGATCAAGTGATCGGGTTCATCACACTAACATCTGCCACTACCAGGGCTCGAACCCGGACCGCCCGATGTGTAGGCAGCGTTACTGACCACTCTACCACGACGGCGTCAAAAAATACATTGAAAGCTGTAACTTGGACTGTGTTCTGTCCATTACAAGAAATTATTTTGCAATAAAATTTAGCCTTACTGTCGCCTATATTTGTTGTATCTACAGTATCCTTGATTAAACCAATTAATAATTAGTCAATCCAGTCCGTCGTCACAGACGAATGGAGAGGCTAATTCGAGGATGGCTGTTATTTATTACGACCGTTAGTCCAATTTGAATTTTGATTATTGTTAAGCAGTAACATTGTAAGGAGATCTGACATTCTGAGTAAGTGGGCAGTAAATAAAATGTTTATAAAAACCCGGATTATTGAAAATTTTTGTGGTGTTGTATTTCTGTTGGTGAGTAGGATCGCCAGAGCTCCAGGTAGGGAAGGGGACTAGGATTAGCAGCGCGAGTGTCACGTCAGTGTTACAAGTTACAGCCGTCTATAGGCTATGGTGACTGCTTATCACCAGGCAGGTTGTATGCTTGACTTCCTCGTATACCGGAAACGACTCAAAGGTTCATAGAAACCTTATATTTTGATGTCATACATGCATGTTAAATTTTGGTCACCCATCCGAGTTCCGGCCGCGCACTTGGTTGCTTAACTTTCGTGATCAACGACTCAAAAGGTGATAGAAACCTTATATTTTGATGTCATACATGCATGTTAAATTTGGTTGCAATAAGTTAAAGCATAATTGAGTTATCGTGCTAAAGACACACAGACATAATTCCAAAAACGGTGTTTTTGGACTCAGGGTGGTCCAAAACGACACTTTACACGATTACAAGACTTCCTCTATATTACTACGTATACGAGAAAGCAAAAAACCCAAATAAAATAATTTCATGACAATTTTAGTTGAGCAGACATAGCAAACCATTAGGTAGGTAATTATAGCTGCATTTGCTAGCAAAAAACTACAAAGAAAAGGTGCGCTTACTGTCCCATAAATAAAGATGCTTTTTCTAACAAATAAACAATAATAAATTAGCTACCATTTAGTTCGTACAAATTACAAAAGCGTACGTGACTAACTTTTAATAATGCTCCTGGCTTATTTTTAGCCGCAACAAGTTGCATTTACACTTGTTTGCGCAGAGAAACCGTGCAAGCACTGGTCACAAGTGTTTTTGTGTTCGGTTATTCAATGTTCACATTCATTTTACGGGGGCGCTTTGTTTAGAAAGCTTTTTATGCTTTGGGCCTTTCAGAAAATTTTTGGGCTTCCTTTGGTGCCTATTCATTCGTAGGTACGTTCCATTTTTCACTATGAAAGCTTGGTACTCAGGCCAATAAAAGACTATTTTTGGGTTGAGCTTTTGTAGTCGATACAATTTAATTGTTAACGTTGTAGAATTTTGCTTAACTCTATTTTTACATTGAATCTACAGTGCAAGCATGAACTTATCAATGGACATGAATTGATCAACAAACGGTTCTGTGCTTTTCTATTTTTGGAGTTTACTCCTTAAGAATCGATTTGCATATAAGGGGCCCGGTATGAGAAAAATGTGAGGAGTAAAATCTATCGATGAATGACCTCGTTACGTTTTTGGTGCGCATCCTATGTCGCGCAACTTTCTAATTGTCAAAACACGGATGACAGCAGGTGCGCCATCTCACCTGTCTCGGAGTAAACTCCAGTCGTGCGTCGGAGCTGACAAACACATTTTTTTTTTATACTATCTACTAGATGACAAACAAGCTGACGGCCCACCTGGTGGTAAGTGGACACCGTCGCTTATAAACACCTGCAATAACAAGGAAAAAATCACTTGGTATTGCCGGTGCATTGTCATCCTGAGGCCTAAGATGAAATGCCTTCCATGCTCGGTAATTACACTCGCTACCTTTCCTTTCAATCCGAAACACAGCAAACTGTTTCACGGGTGAAATAGGAAAGGCGGTGGTAACTACCCAGACGACCCTATAAACAGGTCTACCACGGCATCCATGGACGTGTTAGGATTATACTTACAGAAATCGTTGAAAGAAACAGGTAGAGAGAATGATTTCTTATTGCTTACCGAACGCAAAGGATACCTACTTATATTTTATCCAGCAAGTAGGTACTCAGAATCAGATAACACTGACAGGAGGCAGAGTAGTGTTCACTGTGACGGCTCGAACGAGAATGCCGCTACCACGCGGAAGCGGCTCGTTTTATGTGAGCTACCCCGCCTCGCCTCTGACTACCGGTAACGCTTGTACCAAAGCGTCGTAATAATTAAGTTTTATTACCTATATAAAACTATTTGTAAATTCATGATTAATAAATTATTAAATAAAAATGATATTATTATTATTTTACCAAACTATTTCAACATAAATAGATTCTCAACGTCCTTTATCCGAAACAATTATGTCGGTCACCACGACAACTACTTCTTAGCATAGAAATCTATTTCTAATTCATAACAAATCATTATTATCATTGTATAAGTTAACAAATATTATTAGAATAATTATTATCTCGGGCTTAATGTACAAATTAGTGCCTAAGATCTCACAGACGCATAACGCTATGAAATTGTATAGTAGGTACTCATGTTGAGCAGTTTGGTCGTGAAAGCGAACTAACAAGTCAACTCGCACTTTGTTTTTAGAAAAACCTAGAACAAATATAGCAAAGCTTGTCATAAGTTTCTTATCAATTTTCAATCTTAGCAGCGGATTTTCCTATCGATCTTGTACCGGGCTTAGCGCGACGTATCGGTGTGATTCAGCTCGATACACTGCGGGTGCGGATGGGCTAATTGTTGTGTGAAGGGCAAAGTACAAGTTACGCATTATAATAATGCGTAACTTATACTTTGTAAGACTAAATGACGATGACGATTCAGTTAATTGTCATTGTCGAGCAGGACGTTTCAAAGTCGGCGTTTGTGTATAATATCAGCAACAAACTCAAAAAGGAACCAACCACGAACCAAACAACAAAAGTCGACAACGAACAGATGTTAAGGTACGTTACACATGCTCTACAAAAACATGCTAAACGTGCCTTAGGAGTAGCTAGATATGCTTATAGCTAGTATGATCTTGACACTTAGGCCCGTATTAACAGATTCGCCGGTATTACGAAATCAATCAAGTCTTGAGAATCGTTTGTCACTTTCTATCAAGTACAAGGCGTTGATCCTTGAGGCTCATTCTATAATACCAGCCTTTCAGGAACATGCTTGAAACCAGCATGCTTAGAAAAACTAAGCATGCTAGTTTCAAGCATGTTCCTGAACATGCATGCTTAAAGTAAACAATCCTAACATGAGATTTGGTAGCGTGTTCTCTGTGAGATAAAACTACTCGCTATATTTTTAGCCCACTTCAAAAATAAGAGGACGTGCTTGATTCGACTGTAGGTTTTTTATGTGTACCTCATAACTCTTTGCTGGGTGTACCGATTTTGAAGATCTTTTAAAGTTTGGAAGCTGGTGCTTGTCATTTGATCCCTTTTGATCCCATTTAAATTTGATCTACATCTGACAAGGCATTATTATGATAACTCAAAAGTTATCATAATAATGCCTATATTTATTTGACATCGATGATATCGTTATCATTTTAGATAGTTTCCTGTAAATTTCTATACCTACTCACAACACTTAAAAGCAGAAAATAAATTATTTAAAAAAACCGCATTTATGACTATAAAAACAGAGAAATAAAAATTTTATGTTTAAAACTTTCAAGTGTGTTTTTTGAGGTCGGTGCCAACCTCAATAATTTGAACATTGATTGGAACAACCTCAAAAAAAAAACATTTTGATATTTAAAGAATATATATATTTCTCCGATTTTAGTTTTGAATGAGGTTTTTTTTGTATTGTAGCGATCGCGTATTCTAGAGACGTCATTCGTTGGTCCGGTAAAAACTCCGTGGGTAAAACTTATAAATTATGTTTGTTTTATTCAAGGCACAGTTTTACCATCTCCCTAGCGATACGCATGTACCTTCTTTAGACAACAGACCGATATGCAGGTAGGTTAATAAGCATGGTATGTGTGTTTGTGTATGTGTGTGTGTGTGCTTGCGTTCGTGCATACGCACGTGTGTGTGCGTGTCTATGTGTATGTGCGTATAATTTATGTGTGTTGTGTTACTGTACTTAAAATATAATATTTGTGAATACCTAAATGTGTAACAGCAGCTTTACATTCTTAATCATCCCAGCAATCCGGGTTTAATGTAATGACAAAAATTCATGATACCAACGAGGAAATACCCACGAGTGTAATGTTTACAGTCATTTATTTGGAAACTTTAATTCCATTTCGGGTCGATCGGAATCAATCCAGGCGGATCCTAAAACACCGATTAACATTCCAATATAAGAGAGCCCGGAGGAGAGCGACCGACCTACAATGTCCCATTTAATTGGTATCATGGGAAATCTGGCTGGTTTTTGCTCAGTATAAGTTAGGGCAGCGGCGAACTTGCTACTTTTTGCGGCGATCAGCTCAATCGCTTTTAGATATTTTTTTATGAACTTGTCACGGATTCTCTTGCTCCCAAAATAGTGACAGGTTGCGAACCTGTCGCCTACAGAAAAGCAATATTTTTTCACTTTAATTTTTATCTACTTTTATTGGACTGTGGTCTTCTATAAGGTGGAGGTACATACTACAGTTCAGACGCCCCGAATTAAAGCAGCTAGTCCGCTATGCCCTAATAAATACAGCGAAGTCAATTATGTACGCAAGAAAACACACAGAATGTGTTTAATCATTAATCAGCAGTTTGTAGTAAGTCTGCAATAGCACTTAGGTCGTGATTTTGGTGCGGCAAGAAATGAATTCGCCTCGTATTCTTTGGGGAGAGGTTTTTTGCTGTTACAGTGACGGTAAGCAGTTTAGAATCAGTGGCTAGCTTTAGGGAGTACTAGTCGCTAGTGTATACTAAGCCAATTTATTGTATTCTAAAGTAGTGAGCCATTTTTTACTTTCTCGTATACGTAGTATAGAGGAAGTCTTGTAATCGTCAAAAAATTCGACCTCGATATTTTGACGGATTTACACGTTTTGAACCTTCATGAGTCCAAAAATACCGTTTTTGGAATTATGCCTGTGTGCGTGTCTGTGCGTTAGCACAATAACTCGAGTATGCTTTAACTTATTGCAACCAAATTTAACATGCATGTATGACATCAAAATATAAGGTTTCTATCAACTTTTGAGTCGTCGAACACGAAAGTTAAGCAACAAAGTGCGCGGTCGGTACTCGGATGGGTGACTAAAATTTAACATGCATGTATGACATCAAAATATAAGGTTTCTATCAACTTTTGAGTCGTTTCCGGTATACGAGAAAGTCAAGGGGAGACCACTCCCGATTTTTATACCGGCAAATTAGGAAGTTATATTCGCCATACGTCTTATAGCGAATAGGAACCAGGCGTAGGGATAAAATTGCTGCTTAAAGGCGGCCGCCTTTTGTACTGACTGAAAATACCACATTATTTATTTATTTTATTTGTCTATTAAGTTACAATGAGTTTTACACAGTACAGTACTGTATAATTATAGACTACACTTAAGTTTTACTATATACCGTAGATCGTCGATGGACACATATAAATTTGTGCATATATGTGGTGGGTACATGACAAAAATGTTTAATTTGTGTGAAAAAGCGTCGGTGGCGTAGTGAGTAAGAGCGTTGTCTCCCACCCGGGAGGCACTGGTTCGATCCCCGCTACGTACCAATGTGTTCAAATTTTGAATACATATGTACGTTTATTCGACGCTTGTATGGTGAAGGAAAACATCGTGAGGAAACCTGCACACGCCTATGAAGAAATTCTTAGGTTGTGTGTGAAGTCGACCAACCCGCACTTGGCCAGCGTGGTTGACAAAGGCCTAATCGCCTATAATGTGGGGAGGCACGAGCCCATCGGTGGGGACATTATATGAGCTGTTGTGGTGGATTTGTCTAGTAAGTTACAATGAATTTTACACAATACAGTATATTATAAACTACACTTAAGCTTTTCTATATACCGTAGATCCTCGATGGACACCAGTTTGACAAAAAAAACATATTAAGGTAGGTACATACAAATATGTGCATATGTGAGTACATGATAAAAATGTGTGATTTTTTTTTTTTTTTTTATGTTAAATAGGCTGGGCGTTTGACCACAATCTCGCCTGATGGAAAACGATGATGAGGCCTATGGTGGTACACGCTCGCCTAGAAGATGCTTGTTCACTCTAGCCTTAAAGATGTCCAGATTATACTGATTTGAGTGAATATCGAGGATCACGATTAAAAATGACAAATGTAGCGATGTAATGTAATGAGTTTAGATGTTATGATTGAAATTAATACCAAATTAAAAAGAAAACGAAAAACATGGACAAAATCCTGTCATGAATAAGTGCTGAGACGGGACTTGAACCCGCGACCTTCGCTATCCGGCCGACTGCTCTTCCAACTGAGCTACACAGGACTTCAAGTTTCAAGTCCCGTGTCAGCACTTATCCATGACAGGTTTTTTTCCATTTTTTCGTTTTCTATTTAATTTGGTATCAATTTCAATCGTAACTAAACTTGCCAAACAAAAAATAAAAACAATATTTCAGAGTGTAGATGTGTCTAGCTGCTATGTGTAAAGCGAGCACTTTTAAGGGCTTCATAATTTAGGGTCCTATTTAATATTCTTAAGACGAATGATAATTAATATAGTCCGCGCAATATAATAGGCCCTTTTGACAGATAGATACGTCAGTAGAATGTAACTGGAACGCAGTCAAAAATGACGCAAGCAAAAAATAAAAATATATTATTGCATTTTTCGGTAATACCTCAGACAAATAATTACAATTAGAATCATATTTTAGCGACATAATTAAAATGTCATAATAAAAATAAAAACTATTCTTTCTCGCTTAATATTTAAAGTTAAATGTAATTTTCTAATGTTCTGAAACTTCATAAAAACAGTTACATTCTCAATCGTTTTTTTCTTTAGTGATAGTGCAGTGACTTAAATTGATCGTTAATTTCACGAAAATATTCGGTGCAGTATACGAATATACTGTATCGAAATTAAAAACAAGATTTCTAGGTTCCTAAATTAAATTAGAGTTAAATTATAAATTAAAAAATTTCAAAAAGAGCGAGATTGCATGTTTTTAATGCAAGTATCTTTAATGAAAACAGGGAATTGATCAAATCCCAAGTGATTTGATCAAACTGAGGATGTTAAAATAACAACACGATTTTATCATTTTTACTAAATGAATGTCTACACGTAGATTTGTGGGATTTTTATTTATTATTATAACCAGGATATAATTACGATTACAAATCTCATATAATTGTGACTCGATTTCTCACGTTAATCGTGTAAGTAAATAATCGATTATTTAGGTCAAAGTCAAAGTCAAAATTTCTTTATTCATTTAGGTACAATTTGTACACTTATGAAAGTCAATTTTGATGCCATCGGTTCGAGAGTCTACCAGGAGGCCTTGTTCTGAGAAGAACCGGCAAGAAACTCAACAAGTTTGTTTTTTTGATGTCTATTGTAAAAGATAAGTACTTCTTTATGTAAGCTGTAAGCCCCCCAAATAAAATAAAATAAAATAAAATAAAATAAAATAAAAATCTTCCTTTTACAGTTTTCATAGTATTGATTTGGAAAGAGTCATAATTCACATTGTCAAGTCTTTAATAATTAATCATAATAATATAATAAAATAAAGACTCATAATTAAACTTACAATAAATGAATATATATAAAAAAATGTGATTTAAGACATCTTTCCTTACAATATTGTCAATTAGAGAATTGAAATTTTACACATTGATATCTCACTAGATTAAAATGGAGAATCGAGCACATTTGGATGTGTCCACACATTTTTGTCGTCTATATATTCCTGAACTTTATAATACGCTTTCTTCATTAAAATTTGTTTAATGTGAAGCTTACAGTCACATCACCACTTACGATATTTTGACATTTGTCAAATCGGGCCTGTTATATTGCGCGGACTATAAAATACAATATCAAAGAACTTTATATATCTGATCACTAAAGTACATCAGGTTACTTCTTCTTTTTCGTCGTTACACTCTTGACATTTTGGTAGTGGCTGTCATATGAGCGTACATAGCATATGCATGAGATAAAACCTCATACCATTTTTTCACTGTGCGGGTGCTGGGTTCACAGTATTGCAGAGAGGGGAGCAAAGGAGCAGTGCCAACCGTAGGTTTATGGATGGCATGGCCGAGTATGCCGGAAAAGTAGAATAGCATCACCCCATACTATCCAGTGGGTGTCGTAGAAGGCAACTAATGGATTAGCAAAGAATACCCCTTTGCTGATCCATTAGTCGATTTTAGAAAAAAATTAGAAAAAAAATCTTTTTTCTTTTTAGTTTTTTTTGTCTTGGGTTATTAAAGCGGGATTCCCCATTACTGAGGAGATGGATAAATATCCACATACATAATAATTAGTTATTAATTTGAAATAAAATTAAATGTTGTATAAATTAATTGAATAAAATTAAGTTAATTGAATGTATTATTGAATGATTTTTAATTTTAATTGTTATTTTGAACTTTAATTTTTGTATTGTAATTTTATAAATTTGATTTCTTAGTTACTAACCCTAGCACTTAAGTACATTGTTACTAACATATTATGGACATGGTCTGAAATAAATTAATATTATAATTAGTATTAAAATTCTAGCTCATAAAATTATCTTAAGCCATGTGATGCTGGCAGAGTAGAATAGCGATACCCCATATCAGTGGGTGTCGTAGAAGGGGACTAATGGATCAGCAAGGGGTATTGATCACCTTATACTCCGTCAACCAATCCGCATTGGGCAAGCGTAGTGGACTACTGCCTAAACCTCTTTCGATGACAAGGAGAGGCCTTGTGTCCCAGCAGTGGATCGAATTAAAAAGGTTGTGATGATGATATATTTCGCGTTGTCCTAATTGACAAACGATCGTACGATGATACGATGCGGTCTCATCACACGCTGAGTTTGACATATTATAATGGACTCACGCAGAGAACCCCCGAGAACACCCGAGAAGTTCTCGCCTTCACGTTCTCGCGCTCGCCTGTTCTCCGGGGTTTCTTGGGCGAGAAAAGAGAACCGTATCACATTCTCATTCGGTTTCTCTGCGATGTGGGGATTGGTTTGAAATAAGATTCAGAAACCTTGTTCTATTTCGATGAATTTGTGTCATCCACCATCGCCTGGCCCTTCTTTTTTTTCGATTTTCACATTTACATGTTGTAGTATGCTAATGCATACAGTACCAAACTCACTGCACTGTCAAAATTCGTCCATTTCGAATAACGATCGAGAACGTAAGTGAGAAGGTCGCGTGAATGTAGATTACCATCTCGTTTGTCGCGTGAGTCTGTAGGGCCTATAAAATTTCTTTAGAGTACTAATCCCGATTGATCTCGCAAGTCATCGCGCGAGCACAGAAACGTTACTTTCATCGCGCAATGAAAACGCAACGTGTAAGAGCTAACGCAGACCATACAATTTAGTTGGCCGACTATCGTACAACTAAATTGCGTGCTTCCACAATTTAATCGTCCTTACATAGAAGCCCATTCTTTATGCTATCGGCCGATAGTTGGATGCGATCGTTTAGTTGTGCGATTTAGTTGGATAGATGTGCGGCCTTCTATGTCTACTGCAATTTAGTCGTCCAACTAAATTGTATAATCTGCTGTGACCCTAAGATGACGCCGAACATAAATCTGGCAGTGGAAATAAATAAATGATTGGCAAGATTAGTTTTCGCGTTGAACCCATAACTAATTTATTGCGACTCACAAACAAGACTAACTAAGAGTCCTTAAGCTGTATTCCCTGAAGCTGTAATTTGCCTATTTTATTAAGATTACTTACAAAATAAGCAAGTATTCAATCAGCCTAATCCGACATAAAACTGTTGGAGCAATTAAGGTGTCTTTAGAAAGGGCTTTAAATAAATTCATCACTTAGTCCCAATTTACGAAATGCTTGAAAGGTTTGACGAAGATTAAATTTGTTTGTAAAAAACTCATCGGATTTATTTTTATGTTTGACAAGGAAGTGCCTCGCCTTGCCGACCTGCAGGATGCGTCACGCTTGTTTTAAAAGACCCAGGATGGTAGGAAGGATAGCATGTTTATAGCAGTAATTTCCATCTTGTTATTATGAGAGATAGAAATGAGGTTCCAATTTTTTTAGTTCGCGTTGGAATGGTAGCCATAGTTTTGCGTTGGCACCGTAAGCCAGCACGTGTAGAGGTTTAACTTGGGATTGTGGAAAAAATTACCTATTACTGAGGAAAAATTGTCATCTATGTAAGACACCAACATTTTTTTGTAGTTAGGCAATCTCATGCAAACAATACATCATTGGAAAAACAATAGGGAACACTTGCCAACAAGACCGTGCACATATCCGCAAATTTTAAAAGACCTTACCCCCGAAATAAATTCCAGGTATTCCACAGGGAAATACATCAAACAAACGCATTTGTTTTCTGGGTCGAATTAATTTGTTTGCGCCAAATAATCCCCTAAGACCGCGGGATAAGGGTTAACATCCCTTAAACATAAATCTCCCGTAATTAAATAAGCATTGAATTATCGCTCGATAATTTATCTCTGTATTGGGAACAACAGCTGTAACCAACGATAGTTAATTAGAATGTCTAATTGATTGAGAGTTTTCAGGAAAGTAATTCAAAGATTTCGAGATTAAATGTCCGAGTTTAAATTGGAAACTCCCAATAATTTCTGAGAATCTTAGAAGAAGCCCGGTTTTGAAATGTATAGTATTGGAAGCAGCGTAAATTGAAATTTTAAATGACCTTATAACAATCCTTCAGTGCTTTATATGTATACTAGTGATCCGCCCTGACTTCGCATGGGTTGAGCATAATATACCTAGATGTTTTGTCTGTTGTAGGATCTAAGATCTTTTGTCTGTCGTAGTATCTCATCAGCTTGATGCGTCGAATAAATATGTCATCAACATCATCACTGAAGCCAAAAGATGCCCACTGTTATCCAACGCTTTGTAGGATCCACATCGTGGGGTGCTATGTTCTTAGACTTTGGCGCACCCTGAGCAACGTCTGGTGCTCCGACAGATGGCTGACGTGGAAACACGCAAGGGTGGAAACGGTATAACCCACAGAGATATATCAATCTAAGGAGATCGGGCGAATCGCCGAGTTCATAGGAAGACCGAGTGTTGCGATCACCAGCCGTACTACATAACATGGTTCTAGTTGAGCATGCCGTAATATACACTATTCATTGCGCGCGTCATACGGACTGCGAAGCAATGAAATTTAGGCACACCTGCAAAGGAGATCGGTCAAATCGCTGAGTTCATAGGAAGTCTGAGTGACGCGGACGGCGAAGTGGCGGTAATGTATGCCCACTGGGCATACACTTGTCACAAGTTAAACGCCGGTTTGGCCTATCTCGTTGTGTTATTAAATCTGTGGTATTACCGATGGCTGCGGCTTTAGGTTGGGGGACAGTGGCGTATACAACGCTTAAACTGCAGTGAGTTTCATCCAAGCCACCCTTGGCACCATTAAGGTCAGTGGAACTCTGAGCTCGGTGGGGGCTAGTCTCCAAGAATAGCTCGTCATAGTTTCTATCTATTGGTGAAAATCTCATGACAATTCATTCGGTAGTGTTTGAGTTTATCGCAGACAGACGCGGCGGAGGACTTAGTTTTATAATTATGTAATATGGAAGGTCAAATCAAAATAGCAAAATAATAACTTAGGAATTAGTAATTCAGATGATATCGTTGAGTGAAAACGAATCAAGTGGAGTGAAACAGTCCAGAGACCTTTGGATGACTAGTCTATTTAGGTGTTGCTAACTAGACGGCAATTAGAGAAATGAATAGTCCATCCATTTCAACCTATTTGTGATTATTCTTAGAAGCATTACACTAACGACCGGTTGCACCAAGTTATACTTTTTACAATTTCGTATAAAATGAAAATAGGTTATATTAAAAATGGAACAACCCAATATTTTTACGATTTTTGTTGACTTTTATGTTACTTTTTGCAAAATTGTAAAACGTAAAACTTGGTGCGATTGGCCGAAAATATTGACTAGAAATGAGGTGCTTCTAAAGTTACCATTTTGTAAACTCTTGTAATGAAAATTCCAGATTCGCCCGTGTTTGATCTGAATCACAGAGTATGAAAATATCACAATAGGCTTCTAATTTATTCTTAACGGCGTCGTGACCCATAAAGATTAGGCATTTTGCCAATGTCAAGAGAAAATGTAGATATCTAAAAAATAACAATAAATTGTAGGGTAGATGGAGTTAAAAATGGAGGCTCTCAATATGTGTCTGTCAACAATAACTCTGCAGAAACCCCCACAAAGCTGACTACTAGTTTAGAATTAATTGATCCTTAAAATTTGTCTTAGGTAGTTTTAGCTCAGGCTAGGTCAGCCCGGGAACGTTTTGGTGAAAAGGCATACCTGCGTAAAGTACGCTGATCTCAAAACGCCTCCAGAAAGGCTTAGAAGAGTAGAGATCGTCTAATCTAAATCTGAACGACCCTCCACTCTTACATGCACAGTGTACAGATGCAACCCACTCAAATTAGCTGTAATACGGCGTGTTATACGATCCGCCTGCGACATATTATACACTGTGTATTTTTTTTTCCTTCTTCACATTACCCTATAAAGACTTTTCCTCGAACGCATGAAAAGATAAAATGTCAACTTCTTTTAATGTTTATCTCCCTGTTTTATTGTCGGTAAATCTTTCGTAACTCCTCCGTGTGGCTTGTATCTTAATCGCCCTAAATGGGAGTCGAATGCGACACCTTAGATAAGGGGACGGAAGCGATAAAACTTGAGTGGGCGTCGAACTGTTCAATGGGAAAAACGTATGGAGCAGAAAAATAGGGTCACACTCTGTTCTCAGAGTTTCAGTAAGATAGTATATAGCTACACTGAATTCCTTCTTACGAGAATTGTAAGAAGAAATGAATCTTTATAAGACTGTACTCCAGGATTGTAAGAATACAATCCTGGAGTAATCAAAAGAGGCGTGAAGAAACACCTCGTAGGTAGCCAAGGCGACTTTTTGGTTATCATTGCGTTACACGTATAAATTTATCTCTCACCGCACAAATCTTAATATTTTTTTTTGTGCTTATCTTTATAAATAAAATTCTTCAGTGCCCTGATCACGAATATTTTCGAAAAAGTGTTCGTATCGCTATCGCCAAAATTCGTATGAATTTTTTATTTCATATCACATCCGATAGAGGAGCTAAAAATTGCATGCGATGTTATGTGTTTATTCATCTGTATCATTATCATCATCATTCACCTGCCCTGCTCCCAATTTTATTTGTGGTCGGCGTAAATTTTCCTCTTCCGCTCTCCTCGATCAGCCGTCATTTTAACATTATCACACTTCTTTTCCATAACATCATTCACATCTATCCAATTTTATTCGGTCTTAAATGATAGAGGGAGAGGAACTCCCTCTTCTCATTATATGCCCATACCATGCCAATCTGTTACTTCTCAGTCTTTTTACCACTGGTGCTACTTTCAAACTTCCTCTAATGTTCTCGCTTTGTCTATTCTTGTTGGACCACAGATCCACCCTAATGTTCTTATCTCAGCCATGTGTAGTCGATTTTCATAGTCTTTGATTTTCATCCACCCGCTTTTATGCCCAACTTTCTGATCCATACAGGACGACAGGTCTGCATATATTCATCTCTATAAAACGTACAAATTTGTCAAGCCCCGTTGAGCATATTCGCGATTGGACGATCGGTTTGAGTCGTTACTATAACGATTAAAAACCAGACTCGTCGCGTCGCTTCGTCTCCGCATCAATGTGAGTTGAGCCTTAAAGGCCATATTACCTACTATGTTATGGGGTTTCATTCACGCGGAATACTATAATAAAAAAAGTGCGTGAAATATAAAACACAGGAGTTTTATTTAATAAAAATGCAGCCATAAAACAAAAAGGCGATGTAAAACCCCACATATCAGCGTGTCAGCCTGCGACGGAAGTGAGGAAAGCGGCTAGGCTTATCTGTCTCGCTTCAGCATTCAACGTTGGTTCAAATTGCGAGAGAGAGCGGTATACAATAATTTATATTACTTTGCTGTAAAAGCGGTCTTCAAAGAAAATTCTGACAAAGCATGGAGCCACTTTTGTAGACATTTTTCTTAACCAAAACGAAATGGTATTGTCAATTACTGCTTACCTTTTCAACGAGTTAGTGCAGAGTAGCATTCAGTGGGCATGCAGTCTGTTACATGATGTTTTGATAATAAAACAAAGACACTTTCAATATGTTACTTTCACGATGGGTGACCATAAATGTACAGTACCTTGCCATAATAATATGCTAACCGCAACTCCATTTTCTTAATCCTTTGAGTGGCACCCCCAAAACACCAAAATAGCGTATCAAAAATGCAATAAACTGCAGACATTTATTTATTATTTCTAATTACAACAGACATAAGTAATCCAATTAAAGTTATTAGTAAAAAAGTAAAAAAAAAACACAATATAACACAAATTATAAAAAAGTAACACTAAAGCAATATAACACAAACAAATTACAAACAAGTGGACTCACATTCATTCTTCTCGCAAAATATTACACAAAATTTCAAAAGTACCTTCCATCCATCCGCATCAAGTTCAGGCTGGTTAGCCAGTAGTGCATTGATCTGTGCGGGTATGCGGTACAGAGGAGACTGTACACGCGCTGCAGTACGTGCACGTGGCACAGCAAACACACGGCGAGGCTGACATGCGTGCCGGAGCCACGCACGACGTTCCGGCACATAAAGTTGGCATAATATATCTGCGTGCCACACGCGATCCTTCCTGCCGACACGCACATTAGTACGAAGCGAAATTTCTCTGCGGCTCGCAGGCCAAAGTTCCTTTTCACAATCACCGACGTGACTCCAACAGGGGGTACTTTTGGACTAAAGGAAACTTTGTCATGTTTAGAACAATTCAAATCAGGACACCGGCACAAACTTGTACTCCTCTGGGAATCGTACCTGTTGGCGTACCAGACAAAGAAAGCGATAAAAACTCTTAAAAATATCGACCCCCTATCTCATTACCAAGTATCTTGTAACTTAGACGCCCCCACGTTAAGTTATACTGATATGGTGGTTATTTAACTTGAGTAGGAATTTTATAATGTAATTATTAAGTCTGGAGGATGTGCCTCGAGTAATAAAACTGGGTAAGGTAATTACTGAGCTAGTTATTATAATGCTGATGTGGTTAGACTATGCTAATTGGGTACATGAGATTTTGATTAAATAAATGAATAAAAAATAGGGAGGCATTTTTTTCATTTAGTCAGTACAAACAAAGTCGAGGCAAAGTAAAAGGATTAGAGAGCATAGTCAATAGCAAAAGTTGATCTAAAGAAAATTGTTTGCACAAATACTGATTACGCACATCTTATTGAAATTAGATTTTTTTTGGCCCAATTCATCCCGACGAAGACGCAAGTTTGCGAATTTACCGCAAAAAATACCTTTTGTCATATCCCCTTAATTCGAAAAACACTCCCATAACAGCCTCATTTCAGTTCACGTTCAGTTCCGCTGTCATTTGGCAAAGGCAAAGACAAAGAAGAAGAACAAGGCAAAGTTGGCTTCTATGAAGCATGGTCTAATCAACAAATCGAAGAAGTATTTCAACCCTGCCCATCGCCTACAATTATTGTATAAGGCGCTCTCAGTTATACAATTGTATAATACGGCCTCACATGGAATACAGCTCTTATTGGCCTGACATGGAATAGGCTCACTCACCTCACTACTAATATCTTCCCTTAGACCACATACAGAGGAGAATTGCTGGAATCATTAACGAATCAGCCCTTTATGGTTGGCTATGTGGCATTACTCTGCACTGTCGGTTGTATCACGGGGAGTGGTCTGAGGAATTGTTTGGACTTATACCAGCCGCTGTACCTCGTGACGTCAAATTCATTCCTTGTCGTCGCGCAATTTTCTGCGCCGAACCACAGTAGAACCAACTGTCGCCAGAGATATTCCTGAACCTTGAAATTTTCAAGAAGGATTGTACTATTTCCGTAAAGGCCGGAAACGCATTTTCGATTCGTCTGGTTTTGCACATTTCCATGGCGGCGGTGATCAGTGACTATCAGGTGAAACGACTGCTCGTTTGTCTCTTTCCCTTAAAAAAATATCTCAATAGTCTGAGAAATAAAGCATTTACAGCATGATACCAGGGCTTCTGAGATGTCTTATTTGTCCTGATGATCAGTTTTTTAATTAATTGGTCCATTGAAGGTTTAGTTAGGTACTTTTGGCTGGCCACCTCCCATTCCCCCAGCAAACCCAGATGAGGGAAAATAGTTCTGCCTTTGCTACACACCTTGATTGTGTCGAATACCAATCGAACGCGACTTAGTGGATAGGTCCGGTGGGAGACTTCCACATTACTTACCTTGGAGCGACCATATCTGCCCTTATCGTATATCCTTATAAGATTCTCGGAAGTAAAAAAAAACTGTTTTCTGACTCTGTTACAGTGTGTATACACACCGATCTCAGTTCAACTGGAAACACCGCCGTACGCTTAAAAGAAATTGCGACGAAATTGATTGAAACACATCCGTCCTCAAATTGAATCTTCATACAGATAAGACATTTCAATTTCATGCGTCGGCCCTACCAAATTTTATGCGACAATTCATTTCCCGAATTTAATATAGCGGACCAATAACATATTTGAATTCAAGACATATCCGGAAAGGAATGCCAATATCGTTTTATTGGTGTATTAGTATATCATTGTGTGCTATCATTTCCATGCATACTTATTGAGCGTAATATGGCAATTTGATGAGACGCAACCATCGCTGGGATGAATACTCTTAGCATTTCATGGATTCACCTTGCGGGTGCTGGTTCCATCGTATTGCAGGGAGTGTTGCAATTGTCAAGGGAGCAGGAGCAGTGCCTGGGACTTGTGACACAAGTTCACCACCTGTATCACAAGGGTAACCTTTATAATGCATCAACGCTCAACTCCATTACCCTCTTTATATATGTGTTCCTAATATAGAGGGATTTAGCTGGTACATCCGTCGGGTCTACCTCAACTGTATATGATGATAGATGTAGAAATTTTCTGATAGTTGGCTTGTTAATCAAAGACCAGGTTTTAAAAACACATAAATACTTCGAGAAAAATTTATGATACTTCTATTATAGTATATCTTCATTTCCCATATGACAGTAAGCTCGACCAGTACACGCTTGAGTATCCATTAATAAAAAAATATGTCCGGCTTAGATGTAGAAACCATGCGTTGTTGATTGAAGGACGTTTTCTAGCCTTTCTTGAAGAAAACTAATTTGTAGTCCTTTGAGAAAGCTTCGAGAAGGAGTTTATGGCTTAAGCGTAGGTACGGTCAGCCTCAGAAGTAGATTAATATTTTAGTACCTTGTGTTAATAAATATTCAACAGTCATAATGGTAGTACTAAGTACTGCACAAGCGCTGGCATTTTACATCTTACTAAAGTGTTGTAAACATGGCACAAACGTGAAATATCTTCTAAAACATGCAGTACGCGACCAATTCAATATTTTAGGCTGAGCGCTAGCTAACCATAATTACACCTGATAGAAATGCGATAATGAGGCCTAATATGGTACACGCTCGCCTAGGAGATGCCTGTTCACTCTGGCCTTAAAAAAGTCCAGATTATACTGATCGGAAAACAGACCTTGGCAACGAGTTCCACTCTTTAGCTGTTCGCATTATGAAAGTGGAAGCAAATCACTTCAAACTCTTAATGTGTGAGAATGAATATGGCGTCCTTCGATGAGAGCGATGTAGAGATTGATCACGACGGCTTTTGGCATCATATCAAAATAGTTCCTCAAAACATACTCCGCTAACAATCGATAGAAAACACATAAGGAGGCAAAATAGCTAATAAACAACGCAAAGCCATTGCTTATCCGACGATTTGGTCAGAAAATCTTATCAGACCTAAACCTAAGAAAAAGTAGCGATATTTGATAGCAGACGCCTGGAAGGTGAAAATAGTTCCTCATAAGACTCATCACTCGACCAAGCAAGACGGTCGTCAAACCGAAATAGACTAAGTAAAATCGCCTTCCTCAATTATTCAACTCAAACCAACTCCATACAAAACAACCGACGGTGCACTTAGTGAGAATATTCAGAAATTAATAACACAAAGTTTCCGCGTTTCTCAACATAAAACGAGCAGGTTTTTATTGAATTAAATTATAAAATCTTCATGGAAACACTCCGAAGTTACTCCGACACTTCTGTTTCCATTCGTATATAACCTTTATCTGAACTCCACTAGTACGTTGTTAAGATTGCCAAGTTCCGCGCTAGAAAGTTCCAGAAAACTTTAGTAATGGCTGAAGAAAGTAATACCATCTGAAAACCCCGGATAGCATAATCATAATGAATATTCTGAAATAGAACACTGGCTTATTTAATACCACGAACAAAGAGAACTTTTCATTTGAATATTGTGGATTTTTGAGTAATTGTAAACAAAGGAACAAAAGAAATCCGTACTTAACACTTTCAATCAGTCAAATATCTCAAATAGGCTTGGTGTACCTACTCTGGTTTCAATTTCAAAAACAAAGCTTTGCCTTACCTTTATTTCTTCGTCCTTATACCGATGTAGTTCCCGATCACAAATAGGGAGAATCTGAACTCCTTATAAACTATCGCGGCAAGGAGTTACTAGCACGGTGGCGGGTAATAGGTCGTACCACACTAATCAGCTTGAATAGAGAACGCAAGGATGCTCTGCGTTTCGTAGCGTTCACAAAGGTTCACAATAAACAAGCAAAAGTCAGTGTGTCAAATTGTCAAAACCGACTACGGAATTATTGTAAAAAGGCACTCGATTTAATGAGATTTCAATAGAAATCGACAATCAAACAACATTTTAACATGACAGTCGTAGTTCCATTTTTGGCCATTTCACATTGGTTAGCGACCACATCAAGATTTTGTGTACAAACTTCAGAAGAATTTAATTAAAATCGGTTACAAGGAAAAGTTCTCAAACTCCTCCACTTGTTAAAGTCGGTTAAAACGTAGCCTTTATTGCTCGAATCGTTATAACGAATTGATTGACACCTCATTCATCAAAATCAGATGAATAGTTTAGGCGCTACGGTAGAACATACGTAAATACAAACATACACACATAGACTGCTAAAATCATTACAGGCAGGCGGCCGGACATAAAACTATGCTGAACATTGTGGCATTACACACATTGGGTCAAGTTCTCGTAAAGCAGAGCACTTGCCGAGTAACCAAATGGCCGAGGGTTCACGAATAACGTTGAGGGACAATAACAAATACATACGAACCTACCTCGGCCTGCTTTCTCCAAGTCCTCGCGTCCTGAGCCAGCCGGCTACATGTTATCTGATAACGACACACGGTTGCTATCGCATATCTTTGAATCACTCGATTGATTATTACGAGTTCACTCACACGCGAACGTCACAACACGTATAGTACACCGTAGAAAATTAAGAAAAAATGGGTTTGAATTCGGGACAGATCTTTACTCGTCTCTACGTATCAGATCCTCCCGTACGAGATGTCTTGACGCGATTCGGGGTTCGCACACGCAATTCTCGTTGCGCGTTTACTATTGGCTCAACGAATCCACGAAATCCCGAACGTTTGTATTATAGTGGCAAATGTTTGAAAGATGGAAAGGAACTACGATAACGATGCAGACATATTGCAAGGAAGTAGAAGAGATTCCTTCGTGCTTATTGAAGCACTATAAGCTGTTCTTGATTTCTTACTTCATTACACGACCCCTTGTTAAGATGTACTATTCTTTCTGGGCCACCAGTTTTTCAAGTAAAGCGTGAAAAAATGCCTGTGATGTTGCAAACACTGTATGCTCATCTGCCATCAACGAAGCCAAACAAAATAAAATCTACGTCATTAAATCAATAATGCATATCCTCAAGGCGTTAAGCAAAAATCATTAAAAACTACAGGACTGTTGGATAGACCATGGTTTCTTCCGTTTTCGTCCATCTCCTTCACCTGTCTAGAGGACATCAGCGCTCCATCTTCTCATTCACTCATTGCCCACCCTGAGAATATCCCAGTGGAACTCAGAAATTTAACAGCAGTCTTTTGTAAGATGAAGATAGCTTCCCGAGAAACTACATTTTCTAGCAACAAATTTTCTGTACCCTAATTTTAAAAGCCCGGACTGAAATGAATCTTCACGACATCACCACAACCGCTACGCTTAATTTATTATTTAATTGACAAGAAGAAATCAAGGTAACGTAAAAAGCTCGAACGAATTGTCGACAGCGCAGCGTAAATGTAAATACCAATCTTGCTTGTTTGTCAACGAGTGAAGTGTAAAATTTCAATTTATTGCATAAATATTGACAATGAGGACGTTCAGTGACAAATTAAATTCAACGCAGATGTTTTGGGAGTGCTGTTGATAATCAGCGCTAGTTGAATGGTTGTTCACGTGAATCTCATTAATTCAAAAAATTTTTTTTTACCGCATCTGTACAACTTGTATGTAAGTACCTTTATTAATGACGAGACGAAAGAAAAAACTCAAAAACTACATGACCTATTTTGATAAAATTTGTTTTTTTAAAATTTGGTACAAATATTGATTTCACCTTGGGAAAGGTCATAGGCTACTGTTTATTACGAATAAAAGGCTTGAAGGGATTGAAATAATGCATAAATTTTCTATGGCAAGGCGTCACTTGTAAAGAACGCTAGGAAACTTAGAATTTAGGCAATTGATAAGAAATAAATAAATATTTGTTTTAGCGATTTAGAAAGGTTAACCTATGTTGGGATGAAACCTGTGTGGGGATGAAATAGGGGGGATAAAAGGTAGCCTATGTCGTTCCCTAACATTTTTTCTGTTGATGAACATTCGTGATATTAAAATTAAAAATCTCATTTATAAAAGCAAAAAATATGATGATAAGTATCCAAAACAGACTAGAGAAATTTTAGCAATTGTTAGTAATGAACGCACAAAAATGTATTTAATAACATCACGGAGATCTAAATAACTAGCTGCGAAAATTATATTCATAGCAAGGACGTTCAAGGGAAGCTACATTTGATGTTATTCCGTACGATGTTCAAGGTGGCAATTGCTCAGAGGAGCGCACAGCATTATCTCTCGTTTTCCCTGTTAAGATGGTGCCTCCACTCAGCGAAATTTCAGTTTGTACTACTCATCACGATGACGAACAACCGTTACACAATTCGTCGTTTTCTCAATCCAATCTTCTTTGGCGCACGTGTAACACTGTGTCCTAATTGACAATTTCCCGCCCAAATAGGATCACACAATGTTTCGGGATAGCTTGATTGATTTCAATGATATCTTTTTCGCGCATAGTTTTGTCCAAAAGATAGAAAGGTATTTTCGATCACAATAGATATTTTTACTATTGTTGTTGTTAACATTAATGTTGTTTCTAATAAGCCCGAAATAGCGCTTATTGATCTGAGGATTGAATCAGCAACTAGAATATTTAGTCGAATATTTTGCAATATATTTTAAAATAGAATCTGAAATAGTAGATTCATAGTCTCGTATTCGGTAAGCTTTAAAAATGGAGGGTGCATCGAAGGTTTTTTCGGCATTTAGACTAAAATCCTAAATTCAAATAAAAAATAAAGGGATATCTCCAAAAGAATATTATAATACACCTTCGGCTAGAGTATTAAATGTAGATATTGTATTTGTTCAATAAGTACTGTTCCTTAAATACATAGAACTTAAAAAAATATATATTAAAAAGAAAAGGATTATTACATAGTCTGTGGAAAAAAATATATAAAGTCAATTGTGTCCCGCCCTTTTCTACTCTCTTTGACGTTTCGGACAGTGTGCTGAGGTGTCGACCCTCATGTCGCCCTTAGACAAAGGAGGTGTCGACCAATAAAGCCTGCATTTGTAACCAAACATACATTGTTTTCATGTTCGTATGAACAGTACAGAATTATCAGCAATTAAAATTAGAATTCTATGTAGGTACCATATTGGACACATAAGGTTTTTAGAATTATTTTATCCCACGGGTATAGACGCCCGTGAACTACTACCATCGGAGTTGTGTGACATAAATGTAGTTTATTGACAGTTTTTAAAAAATCTGCTTCAATAACATAAATTTTATTTACATTTAAAACTTTAGTCTATGTTGATTATAATAGGCGATCTCAACGACTATGCCTAATGTGCCATATGCATCGTCAAAGAAAAGCAATATTTTCCTATACTGGAGACTTTACGCTACCAAAGCTTCACATGAACTAATATTCTCGGTGGCTACGACTTGCTCTTGTTTTGAATACATTACAGCGTACGCTGTGCATCGAGGATCTCAACTACGAAATAATAGGCGGCCAACATTGGACTCGTGTAATTTTAACTCGAGGATTTTTAGCTCACCCCGGAACACTATTATAATTAATTTTAACGTCACTTAAACGGTTGGTGCATAATATTTGTGTCAGCTAATTGTTTTGTCGTTAGCGAGCTGCTAAAATAAGTATGCGTATGCTGTAGTTGTTACTGCATGGAATAAAATTAAGAGTTATACTGGTAAAGCAACTGGGGATCTTATGATAACCTGGAACTTATGTGCACTAAAATTATGAAGGCATTTCCAAATACTTTCAATGGGCTTTGATTCAAAAATTTTCTTTTTGCAAGCAAATGCAAGGTCACTAAGCATTGACGATATCTCATCTGAAGATAAGGCCAAAAGGTACAAGCAAGCTTCACCTGAAACCTTCAACCATGAAGAACGGGACTGTTTTATCATTAACTACCGGAACATAATAATGGTGATAATACTGATTTTTATTTGGCATGGTTAGAAATTTACACCAAATTCTGTAATAATAGTGTTCTAGTTTTAGTGATAACTGTATTATTAAACGATTTTGAAATTCGATACATATCAAAATCAAAGAATAAAATCGCGAAATGTTACTTTTCTACAATTAGTACCTACCTATACTTTTAAATCAAACTGAAATATAAATGATTTAGAAAATCATGCTTTCGTTATTTATTGACCAGAATAGATCAATGTACATAAAAAATACGACTTAACATTAACTTAGGTATCAATAAGTCCTGTGTGAGATGCGAGGTGAGATTGCTTCTGCGATATAATTGCCACAAAATCACTGGAATCCTAGCAAGGACTTTCAGACGGTTCACCCTTGTTTGGTATAACAACGTTTAGTCGAAAATCACCCCTTCGAACAACGTTTAAGAAAATAATCACTTTGCATAATATCGATTAACATAATTTTCATTTCATCGAATGTTCATTTGCGATAACAGCATTTGCGCTATTGATCAAAAAGTATAAAGTCCATTTGATGTATTGTTCAGGTGACATGAACACATCGCACGAGCCAAGCGAGCGAAGCGAGCGTGCCGCGGCAGCGGGCGGCGAGTGCCAGAAGCGACTTTAGGTCGTTTTCACTGAATTATTACTGAACTGAATATTCAATACGATCTTTCGACTAAATCATTATTAGTCTAGTTAAGCAGTAGGTTAAATAAAATTAGTGCAGTTGAAAATTCGGTGAAATGACATTATGTCAAAGAAATATTTATGCTAAATAAAATTCTACCAATTAAATATTCGGTCAAATGAATAATTACGCGAAATGACTTTATTGTAACTAAAATTAGCTAAAGCGATTTTCGACTAAACGTTGTTATACCAAACAGGGGTAAACCCTTTCAGACTAATCAAATCCATATCTCGAAATGTTGGTATAAAAATAAAAAAAAAAACCTAAATTTGGGTTATTGTCTTAAATTGCAACTTTCCCAGAAGGATGCTACCTCGCCGAGTCAAATTGGTCCTCAGCTCAACAATTGCCTCTATTTGCACACCGCCTTCACGTAACAATGTTGTTGTTTTGAATACATTACCGGGTATACTTGACAGCGAAATAATAGAGTGCCAACGACGTCGCTTCTGTTGACTGTAATGAATATGTATACGCGTGTTTTCGTCGTGTATCTTGTTGTGTATTGTGATATGTGGTTTTAAGACCAAATTTTGTGCAAGAGGTTTAAGTACGTATCTTGTTAATTATGAATTGCAAGTCACAATATTTAGAGAGATATTACTAAACGGAGTCTAATAAAGTTAGGACCACAGACTCGACTGTTGAATAAGACTAAAATTGCGAAGAAAATTTTTTAATTGAGAAAAATAGAATAGAATAGAAATAATCATTGCACATCGACATAAATATAAAAAAAATTACATTTAAACATTTATAGTACAATGCACAATGGGCGGCCTTATCGCTAGGCGCGATCTCTTGCAGGCCACCTTTGGAAGCAGAGGCGATGCTACAATTCAATAATAGCTTAACGTAACAATAAATAATAATACATAATTATACTAAATACCTACATTGCATATATGTATAAAATATTAAATAAATATAATATATATATATGTGTTGCGGACCTCCTTGCAACCATAGTTTTAAGTTCCTTATTTGGCTTTCAATAAATGTTCAAAATTATAGTGTTCTTGTCAGCGATTATTATTGTCAACGTCTCAGGGCTACGTGTGTATTACTTATAGATAGTTTGTATTTTTTAAAATTTTCCATACAATATAATATTTTAACATTTAAACAGTCCACTTCTCATTTATTCACCTTTCGTTCGTTTCAATACGTAATAAATAAAAATAATTAATAAAATATGTAATTAAAATATAAATATATATATATATATATATACTTGATACACTATTTACCGTAACAATTCACCTATACTTAGGAATACATTTCCTTTGTACAAAGGATTACAAGCTCACAAATTTCGCCAGCAGGAATCAAATTTTAATGACCATAAGTTAACGTAACAAAAATACAATTTTTCCGAACTATTAACCCTATTTTTAGTTTTGTTTGGGTAAAAGCTCGAACAAGCGTGGCATTGTTTATGTTTTGAATACATTACGCGGCAGCGAGTTTCAATAATGAAACAATAATCGGCCAATTTTCTCGTCCGGCGCTGGGCGGCGAATTTAATGGAATTCCAGCAAAATTTGCTCTGTGATAGTCGTGGAATGTTTTTGATTATGATATTAGTAGCAAACCCTTGCATGCGCTTCCCTGGTATTATAACGAAGCAAATTGTGAATTTAGTTACATGGGATCGTAGCATCCTAAGGCGCGAAGCACACTGATCTGGCGTCTGGAAAGGACACGTCGCGGACATTATTCTGTTTCATTCAAATACCGTACGAAACACATGGTAATAAGGTCCTTAATTGAACAAATTCAACGCCGGAATGGCGTGCTATAGCGCTACCAATGAGGGCCGTTGAATTTGTGTCCTTGCCAGGCGCCAAATCTGTGTGCTTAGCGCCTGAAAGAGACAGAGGCTAGGCTAGTCACATGTAAGTGAGAGGACAAGGCCTATGCTACAATACCGATCTGTAGCTCTAAATGTAGTTGGCCTAGGAAGTGACGTAAAAACTTTGTATGAAAAACACTCTCTTTCATTTTATTTTGACGCCTCGTGATGAAGTGGTCAATAACGTTAGCTACTCATCAAGCAGTCCGATTTCGATTCCTTTATAATTATACTTGTTTATTTAAGTTTATTAATAAAATATCTCTAATATTATATATTTCTCCGTTAACTCTGGTTAAATATCTTTATTTTCTCAAAAGAATAAATAAACATTCACTTACATGAGAAACACTATCTAAATCAACCATCTGTTTTATCGATCACTAACATAATTCACTTTATAAATACATTTAAGAACAATCCTACATAATCAGCGTTTATCTGGTATCCAAAACACAAGTTCTTCGTGATAGAAAATTGGCGTGAGTGTCGTAATATATAAATCTTTAAGGAATAATATTAACATGCTGCTAAGACATTAATATTAATCATGTTAGGGTTAACTAGGGGTCTCCAACTAAGCTAATGTGCTTGTACTAGGAGTGAGTTCACATTGGTAGTCTAACGGCAGCCAGGGATAGATCTCCGTTCACGCAGAAACTGTATCCACATACCTGCGCGTTCGGCTACCTACGCTTCTTATTAAAAGGTATATCCGCAATTGTTGAGGATCTATTAGCACCATGATAAGAATGGATGATCCAAAATATTTTCGGCTCTTTCAAGAGCCCTTAATTAGCCAATTCAATCCTAGCTTCTGCCGCTCATAGTCCGCACTGTCCTCTCGCCAAGTCATTCTCACCCTTATCACCTAAAAACTCGAATAAAAATTACGTAAGCCTGTCCAAAAAGAATAAGTCACGCAACAGTGACGGAGGGTTGGCAGTTGAAACTTTGCCAATTTTCTATATTATCAGACCTCGGGCATTACGGCGGACCGTTTAAACACCAGTTACTTTTGGGCCACCCAATTTGTTGGGGCGGAAGTGTGTGGGAATGCGGGTCACACATAGAAATTTTTCCAAAAAAAATTACTTTTTACAAACAAAAAATGCTTGAAATCTAAGTAAGAAAAGGATACTAAAACTAGATTCAAAATTTATTTTCGGAATTAAATACCTAAAAAAACCGCCTTCAAAAACCGGTCCCAACCTCAATATTTGTAATAAACATTGTCACTTGTATTTGGGACCGACCTCAAAAAACATTTAGATTTTTATAAACAAAATTTTTATTTCTCCCGTTTTTTGAAGGCGGTTTTTTTTTATTTAAAAATTTTTTTTCTGCTTTTTAGTGTTTTAAGTATATAAATTTTCAGGAAACTACCTCAAGATCTTTTAGACACACAAGTGATAAAATTACGATATCATCAATGTCAATTAAATAGGCATTATTAGGGATAACTCAAAAACTACTTGTCAGATGTCGATAAAATTTAAATGGGACCCCATGACAAGCACTAGCTTCCAAAGGTCAAAAGAATCTTAAAAATCGGTCCACCCAGTAACGAGTTATGAGGTAACAAACTTTAAAAAAAAAAAAAAAAAAAAAAACATACAGTTGAATTGATAACCTCCTCCTTTTTGAAGTCGGTTAAAAACACGATATGATATAGCCATTTATCGCGTTGAACTGTCAAAAATTATTGGATATAACCGCAATCTTGAAAATTTATCGAAACTGCGAACATGTATAAGGCTTATTATACATGTTCGCAGTTTCGATATTTTTTTATTATCATATCATATCGTGTTACGGTGGTCATGCTAGGCGGGCTTGATTTAATTACTGGGCATGGAAGGCATATCATCTTAATCCCCAAGATGGCAACGCACTTGCACTGTTAAGTGATTTTTATTTATTGCAAGTGTCTATAGGCTACGGTAACCACTTAACATCAGGTGGGTCGCAAGTTTGTTTGTCATCTCGTAGTATTAAAAAAACATTTTTCCTGGTCTTTGGCTTTAGTTGGATTGTTAACTGGAGAATTGCTTGGGTTTGGTGCCCCTTTTATGCAGGCGACAGGCTGGCAACCTGTCACTATTTGGAGGCACTGCGTGGCCCATACTGTCAGATGTGGCTTTATGTGTAACAAAATGTTGCCTAAGGCTCTGCTGAACCTCTAATGGGATTAAGAGCGTGTTCGTATGTATAAAATACATAAAATAACCTCAGAAACAGAAGAAAGAAGACAGAACAAGGATTTTATCCACGTTCAGATCATCTCAGCAAGAGGTCACTCGCGCTGTGTCAGTAAATCACGCAACAGCATCCTAAAGAGGGTTGGTGTCAGGCAAACACACGGACATGGCACTATGACAAACCCTTTGTGTGGCTGAAAAGAAAAAAACCGGAACTCTTAAAGGATCACTTTATTGTCCGTCTGTCAATACCCTTTATCTCGGGAACGAGTAGAGGTATCAAGTTGAAATAAAAACCATGTACTCAGGTCTACGGCCCCTTGAGGCTGTGAAAAAGTCAAACTTTTTAGGTAATGCAGAAAAAAATATACGGCCGTTTATGCCACAAAACACGTATATTTCGACACTCTCAAGGGAATCAAAATTCGTAGGGTAATCAAAACCCGTTGACTTAGAACTATGAAATTTGGCAAGTAATATCGACTTATGCCACAGGTACAGGAAAACTCTGAGAAACTATACATTTGTAATTAAATCATAAAAAAAATAGTCTTTATTTAAAGTACGTAATGAATCATCGAGATTTGCCTTTATCTCGGGAACGCGTGAAGGTATCGTGTTATATACTTAAGTTTACAGTCCCTCGCAGCTGTGCAAAAATCAAACTTCTAAGTTAACGCAAATAAAAGGTACGGCAGTCGATGACGCAAAAAAAAATTTGTACGGACCCTCGGTGGGCGAAACCGACTCGCTTTTGTGTGGTTTTTCTGTTAATTTGTGGGTCGTTAAAATGTGTCAAATATGTAGCTGTACTTCTATGTTACTTAGATATATTGTCAACAATTTCCATATTTAGATGTAGGTACCTAAAGGTCACAAGTGTAAATGTACTGTTTGTGTAACAAACAGTCCTCCCTTGTTAAGCAGTTATCCGTGCGTAGTCAAAATAATTAACTCTTACTCAAACAAAATGTATGTTTTGTGAACCGTGTGGTAACACGCTGCGCTGTCTATCTGTGTGTGTGTGAATATAATATTTATGTTTGTACGCTACAAGGATAGTATTCGAGGTAATGGCGCATCTGATCATCATCATCATTTCAGATGTCCACTGTTGGACATAAGATCTCGCCTAAGGTTCTCCACCCCGATCATTTCTGCGCCGCCCGCATCCAACGGCTTCCCGCGACCTTTACCAGATCGTCAGTCTACCTTGTGGGGGGCCTACCAACGCGGCGTCTCTCGGTACGCAGTCGCCACTCGAAGACCTTTCCACCCCAACGGCCGTCAGTCCTTCTCGCAATGTGCTCTGCCCACTGCCACGTTCAAGGTTCGTTATTCTTTGGGCTATATCGGTGACTTCTCCTGCGGATCTCATCATTTCTGATATGATCACGCAGAGAAACTCCGAGCATAGGCCTCTCCGTCGCCCTTGAGCCTTCTTATAATGCCCATTGTAAGCGGCGACGCGGCGACTTTTCGGTTGCATATGTCATCACTGGCAACCGACATGTATTGAAGACTTTCGTCTTAAGACACTTCGGTAGATGGGCCAAGAATATGCCGCGTAGCTTCCCGAACGCTGCCCAGTCGAGCGCGCGCGCACGCGTGCCGCGCATCTGATAATAAGCGCTAACCATAACCTAATGACAGCTCAAACACCAACATGTCACTCGTATGCCTAGGAACCCTAACCCTATCAGGGTATAAGGTTTCAGTCCTTCACAAATTATCATCAGGACGCCTTAACTGCTTTCAGAAACACAACACTATGAAACACGTATTTTTACTTATTCAAATCAGTAAGTAATTAAAAAGATAAAGACCCTCTAAGTTAAGAAGTAAGGGATTGTGACGTCACTCTCCAGTATAAAAAATACGAAAGCGTTATGTGACATGAGATTTCAACGCACTGTATCCTCGTCATTATCTGCTTACGCGATTACAAGAAAACATGTGTACAATGGTTTTTCGTGTTCTATCTGATGGACTGAACAGAATCTTTCAGTCATCGTCCCTATTCATGCAGGTTGCATCTATAGGTACGCTTATTCAATAAGGCTCCTCGTCATCCAAATCCTCTTGTAATTCTAGTGGCAGACTGAACTCCGATAAGCGATGTTAGACCTAGAAATGTCCTCATAGACCAAATCGCGATTAATGCACTACCCCAAAATCGTACTTTGCTCAACATAATATCACACTCAAGCACTCATCACAAAACACACAACACACTGTACCCGCAGACAGGTGAAAAGATCTGGTTCTGTAAAGACGGGTACTCATTTAAAGATGTAGCCCTTTTTTCCCCCTAACCCCCTCCGATGCTTCCTCCAAAGGGAGGACCGAAAGACAGAGCAACGAAAAGAGTTAATAAGACATTTCGGACTCCGAGAGAAAGAGAAGAGGTAATCATTCATAGATATCTGAGTGGTTATGTCGGACTCCTACAGACTAAGCACCCCCTTGCCAAGTGCCAAAGTGGATATAAGGAAGCAGCCCCCTCAGGAGAGAGGGAAGTGCGAAATGTAGCACTTAATATATCTGATACTCTATTAATCTACAACTCGTCCATGGTCACCGCGTATCGAGCTACGAGCCCCCAGATCCACAGTGCTCGCGATTATTTTCAGACATAACTGGGAACTTTATTCTATCTACTTCATCACGATATTCGTACGACGCTCGCTACACGTCGACGTTCACGAGCTTGCTGCAAGCGCTTTTGTGATCACACGAATACCGCCACCCGGGCAGCGGGTCTGCAAGCTCACCGCACTGTGCCCTCAAGCAGCTCGCAGTGTACAGAGTCGATTACATGTAAACTTGTTTAGAAAAAAAAGTTTGGACATCTTAACTTGAAGTAACTAGACGTGACCTTTTCTTATTTTTTTTTGCTGTGCTACAAACCTAACCTAAAATGCATCGAGAGAAGATTCAATTCCAAAAATCTTAGGCCAGTCAATTCTCTATTGTCCAATTGTAAGAATCAACGATTAATGAACCCATAAAGCCTTAACAAAATTAAATTGCACCCTTTTTGCTGGAATCCTCCACGGCGAGAAGTTGAAACGGAACGCAATCTCCTTTAATGGGGCAAGTTTACTCGTTAACGTCAAATCGCGATTGTTATGTAGGTTTGCCCACCGCTAGTGGAAGCAAGAACAGTTTTAAGGCGAAAGGATTTAAGCGTCTTCACTATTTATTAAATAACAAAAGATTCTGAACAAAAAAGACCACAGAAGTAAGAGAGACCATCTCAAAACGTTGCGAACTTGACCGCCACGTAATGCAGACATTCTCTTTCTGAGTTTAGTAGGTACGCAAAAAATATTTTGTAATCTAGAGTTCGACTGGAAAACTTTGGAAATCTCGTTGCTACCTTGATCAATAAGTATAAGGTATGAAACTAACCACGAGAGACGCAGGATCTCAAGGACATAGTAGGTTTGCTCTTGTCTATAAGGTCTAGAAGAAAATGTTTGTCGTTGTGATTGGTTGTAACTTTTCCATCCTTCATTCAATTATTAAAGCACCTTATTACATCCCATCTTTTTTTTAAGTTTTCACCAATGATAAAATTCTTTTCAGTCTAAAAAGCACCGCCAGCACAATGCTTAGTACCCAAAATTCAAATTACTTCTTCTGCTCTCTTATTGTTGATATTATAATATTTTCCAACATCCTAATACACCCTGCATTGTATAGAACAATGCAGGGTGTATTAGAATGTTGGTTCGGATCGTCTAAAACATAAAAATGAAGCTACTCCAATGCAGAAAGAAATGAGCAAAATAAGTTTCCGACCAACGACCCAATTCCTTCCGTTCTTTTTTAAATATATATTTGTACATTAACATACAAAGCAGCGATAATTGTCAATATAATTCTGAGAATATCGCTCGAGATTACGACAGAAGCCGTGATTTGAATATAAAAATGTATAGAGGTTTTCCTTTTCATCCACACTTGGTGCCGATCGGACCAATTTGAATTTGAAATAAGTTGCTGAAGATTGCCCAGTGATATCTTTGGAGAATAATAACAATTGATTTGGTTTATCAGCAATTTACCATCACGAGGTATTGCCGTTCAAAAGTATCTCAATTCAGAATCAAATAATCAACTCCTAATCAGGTAAAGAACCGGATGAGATAATCATGAGACTTTAAGGAGCAGGGAGAATTCAGAAAAAGTACACCTTCTTAGAATAACTTGAATTGAAGTTACGACTATTCGTCAACATTAAAATAATTAGCATTTGTTACCTAGACTACATTTTAGTAGCATTTAACAACTGTTTTTTGCAACTATTGTATGAACACAGATATTATAATAGTATACGTACGGGACAAGAATTCGAATATGCGAGACTTGATGACTATACACAATTCACTTTTTATATGTTGCCTATCTTTTAGTCTTTAGGTAAGCGTCCCCGAAATGAATACCGTATCAAAATAAAGAAGTTCTCAATGAAATTAATTTTGTTAAGTACTTTCAAAATGTTCAAAACCCTTTCAGGACGGAAATGATTATTTTATTTAAAAAACTATTTATGGCGCAGAAGAAATAGCGAAAGAAACTCCACAGATTAGAAAAGGTATTAATACGAATATAATTATAATAGATTGCCCTATGTGTCTTAGGACGCACTCAATGCCTGCAGCAGACATCGTTATTATTTCAAATGCAGTTCGTTGCTTAACATAGGTTTGTCTGTTGAATAGTAACATTAACGCTACGTTTCCCGGCCGTCAGTCCTCCTAGCAATGTGCCCTGCCCACTGCCACTTAGGGTTCGCAATTCTCTAGCCTATGTTGGTGACGTTGGTTCTCCTGCGGATCTCATCATTTCTGATATGATCACGCAGAGAAACTCCGAGCATAACCCTCTCCATTGCCCTTTGGGTGACTTGAGCCTTCTTATGAAGAAGGAATAGATGTGCCTCTCATCTATGCTATTAGCTGGGCGCCACCTAAAAAAGTTATTGCTTTATTATTGTGTCTAGCCACCCAGTAGTTAAGTCTAAATTGACTTACTTGGTGACGCCAATATCGCCAAAAGGCTTCGTATTCAACTAAAACCGAATATTATCAAAATATCGTTTACTTCCATAATACACCCGATATTCAGATCAGTGATCAGTAAATAGATTGTTAAATCTGATCTTATCTACTGTGTAATTGGCTGAATAACATCATTCAAGTCATTGGGTAGCCAATCATATCGATTACACTACTGTAGTTTGAGACTGACATGTATATACTGAGAAACAGAAGCTCCTAACTAAATTCTATAGAATGCTATCCGATATTTAAGTCCAAACTATCGATTTTAGAGATTCCATTAGAGATTGGAAATTTCGGAAACCTGTCTATCTAAATGAAGATCAGGTCATCAGATTAGATAAGGAGGAACATTTATTTGTGGGTTGTTATTTTAGAGTGTCGAGTGTCTGATTTTTTTTTTTTGGATTGGATGTTAAATTATGAATCACAGAACTTCATTATCAATGTGAGTTATTAATCCCGTTTGTATAAGAACCTCTTACAGATTAACACGCGGCTTATAAAATTGGATTCAGATCGCCCATTCTAAAGAAATAATTTCGTCTTCATGTAAAATCAAAATCATAAGTTCCTTCGTTAATTAAATTGACTTTGTTAACTACATTTAAATCATCAAAGACCTGCAACAAATAGAACATTTTTAAAGTATCTCGTTGCAATTGGTGAGTAAGGTTTTCGAAACTACATGTACTAAGGGTATAGGATAATTGTTGACTTATTCTATCGGATGGTTTTGTTGGATCGCTAAAAAATATCTTAAAAAAAAATAGATATGTTCATAATAGTCCAAGATCCCGGTGCCCCCAGACGTTACTTATTTTTTCACTAATAGAATGTGTGAGATGACGTAGTGTTAGTATTAGCCTTGAGTGTATGGATACTTGCTAGCGGCTATACGGCCAATTCTCAAGTACCAGGTGCTAAAGGTAGGTAAAAAAATTATTCACTTTTCTTGAAGTCTCAGTACTGATTTTTATGTATGTTTTACAGATTATTGTCAAAAATTAATAATCAATATTGCCAGACACTTACCTTCGGCCGTAACCTTTATCAGACGCTGTATCAATGATGCTCATTGGTTATAGTATAGTACACAGTTTGCAATGGCGGACTTATCTCTAAAAGAGATCTCTTTCAGTCAACTCAATTAACAATTCACTTCATTATCTGAATTCACTTGCTTTATAATTGCTATTATAATTTTGATTTTATTATGAATTCAAGATCAAATATAACGATGGTCACTTCTCTGTTATTCTGAAGTTTATAAATTCACTCCATAACACGTAGATAGAAATAAATTGACTATGAAAGGGTACATTACAGTTCGCGATCTTTATCCACATTCGATACATCCGAGATGGCCCGGAGCAAATATTTTGCTTTTCAAAGGAAAAATATGATTGACGAGCGCTCACCCTTCTTATGCTTACAATTGAGGATTTGGAACAAATATGAGGCTGAACTGAACTCTTTTATACCACTCGATATTTTTATGTTGGGTTAGGTTGGAAAACATTAGAGTGGTGAAGTCAACTATTGTTTTGGCCTAGAGGGACGGTGATAGTCTGAAAAAACTAATCTTCTTCTTCTTAAATTCCTGTTATCCCCCGCTGGGATGTAGGGCTCGAAGGACAGCTTTCCATGCTTTTCGATCCTGTGCAGCTGTACACGCCTGTTGCCACGACACTCCCAGTGCTCGAAGCTCACAGTCAACTGAGCGTCACCAGGTCTCCTTGGGACGTCCCCTCTTGGTGTATCAGTGGTAAACGACCACTGATACACCAGGTGAGAGCTTGTCGTGAAGGATGATTCTCGGGTCTCCTCAGGACATGACCAATCCACCGCAATTTACATATGCGAATTTCATCATCTATACTGGACTGACCACACAGCTTCCAGAGCTCACTGTTTGTGATAGTTTTAGGCCAAAAGATCTTCAATATATGCCTTAGACTGGAAAAACTAATGGCTACCGGAAAAGTCGAAGGCAAAAAACATCGTGGCCGCAATTCGATGCGTTGGACTGATCAAATCCAACTCCGTACTTCACTCAATACCTCAGTCTACAATGTTCTTCATTTGGCGGAGAACCGAGGACGTTAGCGTCTATGAAGAAGAAAAATCTGTGAGGAGGCGGCTTAGACATGAGGATTGGCACTGTTTGTGGCAGATGATCACTAATCATAACCAGTTATTTGTAATACTTGCATATCACCCTTACCTACCAATTCTAATCGTGGCAGTGAATCTCTGCTCTCGATGAATAACATTACTACTCAGAGAACAATATTAAATGACTGCGATTTGTTCGCATACGTAATACCACACTATCCCAATTTTGGATCGTATGCTAATTTTGTAAGCGATGTGTGATTTTTTATGTATTAATATCGAATGTATGAACTTTTATGGTTTCACTATTCCATTCGCAGTTACAGATTGCCCCACAAGGCTTTGGTTGATAAGCGACCGCTGTTATTTTTAGTAATTTAACAATAATTGGTAGGCACCCAAACTTCATTATCATTCCTTTTACAGGCTATAAATGCTTCTCTAATTTTGACTTTACTTCGATATATTTTTCGATATATTGTATTTTGATGCCGTCTAGGTGGAGTGGTCAGTAACGCTGTCACACATCAGCTGGTCCAGATTCGAGTCATGGTAGTGGCAAACTTTTGTGTGATGAACACGGTAATTTTAGTTAGTCAAATGACTGTTTATTCCACCCAGAGGGCAATGGAGATCGAGGGCTATGCTCGGTGTTTCTTTGCAAAATCAAATCAGGAATGAGGAGATCCTCAGAAGAACTAAAGTTTTCGACGTGGCCCAAAGAATTGCAAAACTTAGTGGCAATTTGCGGGCATATTGCTCGGAGAGCAGATGGTTGATGGCGCCGAAATGTACAACCGCGCACTGGACGACGCTGTGTGGGTAGGCCCCCCACAAGGTGGACTAACGATCTGATTAAGGTTGCTGCTCACGCCTGGATGCGAGGAGCACAGGATCGGTCGTTTTGGCGATCTTTGGGGGAGGCCTAGGAGGATTACTAGGTGTTTTGGTGAAATGGCGCACGTATAGTGCGTCGATCCCAAAGCGCCCCCATGAGGGCTTAGGAGGGTACCGGTGGGGTTTAGCAGGTAGTACTGGCGCTGTTCCGCGTCGGTGATCCCTGCACACGTCGCACGCCTAGCCAGCGTGCGGTATGGCCAGTAAATTGGTTCCCCATCGACAAAAAAAAAAGGAGGATTACTAGGTAGTAGACCCATATGTAGGGCCGTCTGGGTAGGTACCACCGCCTTTCTTATTTCTGCCGTGAAGCAGTTCGCTGTGTTTTGGATTGAAGGAAAAGGTAGCCAGTGTAATTACTGGGCATGGAGGGCATATCATATTAGCCCCCAGGATGGCAAACGCACTTGCGGTGTTAAGTGATTTACACTGTTTACAAGTGTCTATAGGCGCGCAAGCTTGTTTGCCATATCGTAACATAAAAAAGGCCCATGTTCAGCAGTGGACGACGATGGCTAAAACGATGATGAAGATACACTTAATAATCAAATTCTAAAGATGACTTATTTGAAACTCTGTTTCTACTTCCTCTGTTCTTCTTTGCACTAGATTTCTAGAAATAATATGCCCTTCTCTTTTACGCTTGTAATTATGCTTGTAATTATTTGTTAATAGCATCAACGTCCCTTTTATCGTGGCCATGTTGAAGCACAATCGAATCGTAACGGCTAAAAGCCCCTCAAAAGACTTAACCCTTTAACTCGACCGTCCTCGCTTTATGTCCGAATATTAAGCGAGTGTTTCCTTCCAGATCCATTCTCAATAGTTTTTGCTTTGATTCGTGACGGGCCGAATTTTTATGACTGAATATATGTCAGCCTTCCAACTTGGGGACTTGAGTTTATTGTGGATTTATCATTGTTAACAGTTCGGGATACGCTTTTTGCGGAAAACCGAACTGTGGTTTCCTGATTGTTGACTGCCAAATCTCGGAAAATGGGAAGATAATAACCTATCTTTTTCAAGAGGATCAGCGGATTAGTAGTTCGAGTTTGTGGCTAAGGAGAAAGAAATCTATTCGAAATTTGATTTAAAATTCCACGGAAATCACTTTTCTTACCCTAGAATTTTTTTTTTTAAAGAAATACCTTATCGATAGTACAACAAACATGCATCCTGGGTCATTCGGTCGGAAGAGCGAGGGTGGCTAGCGCGGCGCTTAAATTTATCTCTCGCACCATCAAGTGAAACCTCTTTAGAAATATAATAAAAACTTATACATATGACAAGTTGCCAGCCATATTACCAATCCTTCAGTTAACAAACTCTGCTACAAAAATTATAAATTTTTGTTTGATGGTTGACCAGGGACAGATGATAATGATGTCTTCATCATCACCAAGCATCAGCTGTAATAAGCGCAAACTAACAAGAAGGTCTTGAGTAACATTGCCATTTACCATTAATCTTTTTTTAATAATATTCAATAAGCCAAAATGGAATGTAATAACTCAAAGAAGTTGAATATGAAGATAGATTTTATACCAAACTATCAAAATCTCGAAGGCACTTTCTCACGAAACGCTAAAAATTTAACTATCCTCGACCCGAAACCATTCGGGTGCAATAAAAACTAAACTGAAAAGTGCTCGACCAGGGATATAAGAGGAAAGATTGAGTTGAACATACATCCAAAGGGTCCTTTAGGGATTTTTATTATGAAGTACTTGAAGGTAAAGAAAGAAATTCCTAAAATTATTATTGAGGTGTTGACGATTCCAATTCAGAGCATCATTTCATCGCATCATTGGTGTGTGGAACAGACAAAGAGCACAGAAGATGAGTTTCCAGTAAAAGATGACTATATAAATAACAAATCAAGAGGACCGGGAAGAGAATGAAAATTTTTGGCCAAAACTTTTATAGAAAGATAACAGGTATTTTAGTGTTTACAAACTCGAAAATGCAAGACAAGATCGTGGCTTCATCTAGTCGTGCTTAAATTCAAATTCAGATGTCCGCTGCTTTTCAAAGTCTCTTGTATCCAAGTCTACGGCGCTCTGGCTTCAATGATACCAAAACTTCCTTTTTTTATCGGCCCTACCTGATGGTGGTAGATTCCACCATAAGTGCAGCGCAAATTCAAAAATAGCTAGTGCGAGAGAAAATATGTGCCACCCGCCAAACTTGCCACGCTCGACTTACGAGGTGGTTTATAACGCCTCTTTTGAAGGATCCAGGATTGTAAGAAGAAAACTCCAGCACACGGCTGGCAGTAAATTACATTCTTTGACTGTGTGTCATAGATGTGAGTCGCCAAATTTCTTAGTAAGCATTAGAATGGAGGCAGCAGTTTGTCGACGACAACATAAACCAACACGTTAAGTCCTTAGGGGGTGGGATTAGAGACAACAGAACATTCGACTTAGTGTAGCTGTAGATGATGAAAGCGCCCAGGGACTCAACATCGCGACGTAGTTATAGAGGCTCGAGATAACCGCTGCAACATATCTAAAGATTCGAGTAAGTACTTAGCGGAGCCATCCCAGAGGTAAGAGAAATACTCTATCGCCATCTTATACCGCTTTGATACATCTCAATAGCAGCAAACATCTCTTCGTTCCCAGCTCAGATTTTCCAGTTCCTCAATATAACCCTAAAAATCTATAAAGTATACAATCCCATAAAGCCGGGACCGCCATATGTTGAAAGTTGCTTACATAATATTATTAGCTTAGGGAGGCATAAATTTCGGCGACAGGACAATTTGTTTTGCAGTAAACTTAACTGAGAGAAAATGACCACAAACTGTACCTTTTTTTGTTGAAGGCCGTAAATGTGAAATGGAAAGTTATAGCGTTTATGGGGCTGGTTACTATGACAATGAAAAACTTATACCTGCTAGAGGATGGATGTTGTAAACGTCCAAGAGTTTATGAGGCCGTTACTGGAATATAGAATTTTTTACTAGGTATTAAAAAAGCTGGCGAATGGCTACAATATGATATAACTAGGATATAACTCGCACTGCTGATCTACTAGACTAGCTACGGGACTTCGCGCGGCGATGGCACAAGATTAGGAGTGGGCTAGAAAGAGAGAGGTAAAGAGCGAAGACGCCGCAGAAGAGGCAGAAGACTGGGCAGTGGGAGCAAGCGGTACCACTTCGGGTGGGCTCGGACGACCTGGAAGGCACCGAAGGCGTTCGAGTGATGTCCACCCCAGAAAGGGGAGAAGGACCATAGGGACAAGGAAGACAGACAAAGAATAACTTGTAGGAGAGATTAAGGTGCGCTGTGAAACCAGAGCCTCCGGCAACTAGCAGCGCACTCTCCCGTGATTCGGCCTGTATAACCGTAAGGTTGCGTCAGGCCATGGGAAGGTGGTGGGTTTGCTGATCTACTAGAATGGTTAGAAGAGCTGAGAAATCTAAGAAATGGAGTAAATATATATTTTTCAGATTTAAATTAACGCACTACTCTTTGTGTATAAATACCTAGTAGGTATAAAAGGAATTCCCGAGTAAGTGCCTCTCTGTCTACTATACGGCAGTGGTAATTTCGAAACTCAATGAACAAACATACCATTATGGGCTTATTTGTATCATGCAACACTGGGCACGCGTCCATCTCTTGACACTTAGCCGTCCTATAATCGTAATATACATAATTATTATTTACTTATTTTCATTTCATTTATTTATTTTGACTTTTTATTCCCTTGTCAACTGTATTTGTTATGGTTCCATTGTGTATTTCGTATTTTAAAATTACCTCTTGTAGATAAAGTTTCACACAAGTTGCTATTTCAGGCCTCAAACGTCACTCTTGGGTTTGCGAATGCAATCTTTCGGGTATTGAAGCAGGAACTGGGGCCACCAACATCCATCGCCTTATAAACAAAGGAGGTATGAGATAACATGCATAAAAAACAACCGAATTGAGACAACCTCGTCCTTTTTTTGAAGTCGGTAATAAAAGAAACAGCTTAGCCACGTTATACATATTAGTTTCAGTTAATATATGTAATGTTACTTACATGGATTAAAGTAAGCGTGACTTTTGTGAGTGTTTTTCTGCCAAGAGAATTTTCTCGCTCACGTGCAACACTACAGTCAGGAAGATCTTTTCGATATATTGCGTAGTTATTATTTGCAAGGTATTTCGCTGTTCTCTGCAATTCCATGCATAAGTTCTTTGAGTAAGCAAACGTGCTACGCTATCTCTCAGCAGCTAAAGCCGTGATAAGTTTTCACTTTGTGCCGTGATCCAGATAGCGTAGTCGGGATATTGTTTGTTGCTTTAAATAAATAGCAGTCGACTTTGATGTTTTTGTATATTTTTCTTTTGAAACAGCGTTGAGGAATACTATTCAACTGGTGGTCATTTTGCCACAGAAAGCGAGTGAGTTTCAGGGTATCCAACTATCCAACATTTTTATTTATTTTTAGAGAGGTAGAGAGTAAGAGGTAACATGAGTAGGGTAACATTGGGGGTTCTGGATCAACCACCAATAACAACCCACCAATTTACTGGCACTAGTGTCGAACAAACATCGCAATCTAATGCAGAGCGGAGACCGCGCAGCTTGGAATCGCGGCGCGGTTGGAGCACCGCAGCTGATGTAAATTGATTCATAATATTCATAACACCATTCACACTTGACTGGCTTTATGCTAGTGTGCACTAAACATACGCTGATTCGATCTGCGCGTAAAGCTTCTGTTGACGAATAAACTTATAGCGCTTGAGACAGCTCGAGCTTAGTAGTAAACATTTATTTCAGGTCCTTTAAACCCATAACGTGTTAACTTAAAAACCTAATGTTAGTAAAAGTACATAATTAAGGTGGTCTTACATAATGAGGCATTGGCCCATGTGGTGACTGCTAATGCCTCAAGAATAGATTGTCCAATATGGGCTATGCTCGGAGTTTCTTTGCGTGATCGATGAGATCCACAGGAGAACCAAGGTCAGCGACCTGGCCCAAAGAATTGCGAACCTTAAGTAGAAGTAGGCAGGGCACATTGCGACGAGGACTGACGGCCGTTGGGGCTGAAAGGTCCTCGAGTGGCGACCACGTACCGGGAAACGCACCGTTGGTAGGCCCCCCACAAGGTGGACTGACGATCTAGTAAAGGTCGCGTGAAGCCGCTGGATGCGGGCAGTGCAGGACCGACCGGTTTGGAGATCCTTGGGGAAGGCCTACGTCCAACAGTGGGCGTCTCTCGGCTGAAATGATGATGATGAAGAAGGGAGTCCAGCGCTCGATTTGTGTATTTGACCCACAAACTGCACGTGTAAAATGAAGTACAGTAAGTCCTGAAAAGGGTAACCTTTAAAGGTTTCGAACAACGTGTAAACCTGCGGGCTATCATATTTGACCTCACAGACAGCGCTCTCCGTTCGCGTTCAATATCCGCATCGTCACTTAACTCATCGGTTATAACATGACCGAGATGATTGCATTTTGAATCCTGCCTTAAAGTAGTGAGAGCAAGTGATCCAGAACCCTCAATTTTACCCTACTAACATAAGAAGATCTACCCATCGCTTTGTCGTCTTTGTACAAAACTTTTGTTTAAGTGTGAATAATCGAATGGAGATCGCTTATTATAGGTAGGTTCAGGTTATTTTTTATGACCTAACGGAGTGCAATTATTGTCACTCATCACTCTCACAGACTACATTCCGCCGCGTCGTTTTGTTAAACAGCGTGTTATACGGTCCGCCTGTGACAGATACATGACAAAGCAGTCCGGCACAAGCATCAAGAAATTTATCTATAAATATAAATAAAAATCAATGTTTATATGTGTGGCCTCTATGCGTTCCTAAACCATTGATGAGATTGTGATCAAATTTTAGTTACAGTGTTCCTAGCGTAAAAAATTATAATATTTTTTTATGGCTCACATTCTCTACTAACCAAACCACTTGACACAATTCTCCTTTGAATCTATCATTCTCCTAATCAATTCTCGCTTCTCGGAACTACAGTATTGGTTCAAGAAAGTTCAAAATTATTTCAGATTTCGTTCCTCAAGTTTGTTCAATTAAAACGCGTAGAAGGATTCAATGTAAGCTCTAAAGGCTTTCAAGGTCCTATTTGGAGCTTGTTTAGTTCGTCTAAGTGGGTCCTTTGAAACCACAAGCTTTCGTTTAGAAAACAGGCCACATTAATTTGAATGAACACTTGTTTCGGTCGCTTTAAAAAATGAAAATTAAGATGAAAATGTCAGATGTCGCAATCTTGAGAGTGAGCTTGCTGACGAAGCTGAAGACAGAGGACGGCAGAATCGTTAAATCGTGACCTGAGCTTTTGACCGATATCGAAAACTTTTATGGACAGCTTTACGCGACATCAACCACACCTGTTATCCAGGCCGCCGATCCACGTGCCAAATTATACAGAAGACCGAAGATTATAATTTGCCATTATGCTTGGCGTTTGAGGACTATGAGAAAACCTTCGATACTGTCGAGATCTGGGTCGTGCTTCAGTCATTCCAGAGGTGCCACATAGGCCGGTCAGGCTTCACAGACTGTGGCGAAACCCGGGTTAACTCGCAACAAGGTGATGCTGTGTGTGTGGTGGGATTGGAAGGGCATTATTCATTATGAGCTGTTACCACCAGGCAGGACCATCGATTCTGAACTCTACTGCGAACGACTGATGAGATTAAAGCAAGAAGTTGAGAGAAAGCGGCCGGATTTATCGGCACTTGCATGTATCGATAGCGATACATGCAAGTGTTGCGGTCACTGTACGAAAATGCAACTATATCAGTCCGCCTCCAAGACCAGAACAAAACCCCTACAGCGAGGCGTGAGACAAGGTCATGTTATATTGCCGAAATTGTTCACATCTGCGTTGGAGGACGAGTTTAAGCTTCTGGACTGGAGAGGACTTGACATCAACATAAATGGCGAGTACATGACTCACCTTCGCTTTGCAGATGATATCGTGGTTAAGGCTGAGACCCTGGAAGACCCGGGCACAATGCTCGACAATCTCTGTAGAGGCTCCCAAAGGTGGGTCTTAAAATGAACATGGATAAGACGAAAATCATGTCAAATTTCCATGTCGCACGCACTCCTGTAAAGGTTGCAAGCTCTACACTGGAATTTGTCGACGATTATGTTTACCTGGGACAAACAGTCCAACTGGGTAAGTCCAACTTCCAGAAAGAGGTCAATCGACGAATCCAACTCGGCTAGGCAGCGTTCGGGAAGCTACGCGGCGTATTCTCGGCCCTTCTACCGCAGTATGTTGCCAGATGACCTATGGAAAAGAAACGTGACCGTCATTTTTGTAATAGGTAAAATGCATAAAAATTGGTATATGAACTTTCAGTTAAATATAAAGATATTTTAAGATGTCTCGAAATTCTACACTTCGGGATTTAAAATAGGGGATAAAACGGAATGAAAGTCTGAAAAATCTATCTTTATTTACTATCGTATTTTGGAAATATGTGTATGATTAGTAAAAAATAATACCAAAAAAAAAATTCACGGGAACGAAGTTGCGCGCAAAAACTAGTTAATTATAAAATGTCAAGTATGTTTAAAGTGTGCAATAAATTGTACGGTAGATTGAGTTAAAAATGGAATCTCAAAACACGTGTTTTTACAAAAAGAACTCAGGTGAAACTCCATAATTTATGTGATGGTAAAATAAAGTTTAATCTATTTTATTTTATGACACCCAAACTTCGTTGCCATCCTAAATTTTAGATTGCCTAAAAATATAAATACGTCGTAAACAAAGACCGTGTGAACGTTAAAAATTATATGACAATGACTTTAAATTAGGATCACAGCATAAAAATGGAGCTTGACAAATTGCAAGCACGACCGGGTGTACCAAAAAACTGTTTGGATTATAAATGAGTCTGTGACGGGAGGTCGCGAAAAAACCCGTATATGTCTTTTTTGTATGAATAATAGATGACGCGTCAATTACAATGTAAAATGTTATTTGGATCAATGTTATTAATATTTATGAGATTGTTTCCTCCCGTTTCACGGTTCAGGGAGCACTGATTGAGAAATATATTTTTGGGTTAATTAGATGTTTTGTGTTAGGCAGGAAGTTTTATAAAATTTTACAAAATTAACACAACGTTGATGTGATGTTTTTCATTAGGCCCCATCTAGTTGAATGCGTTAGAATTTACATCTCAAATCGAATAATACTATGGAAATAAAATTATACGGAATAATTATTATACGAAAACCGTATTATAATTTAGCCATGTGATACCGGCAGAGTAGAATAGCTTCACCCCATATCCTCCAATGGGTGTCGTAGAAAGCGACTAATGGATCAGGAAAGGGGTATGGATTACCTTATACTCCGTCCACCAATCCGCATTGGGCAAGCGTGGTGGACTACTGCCTAAACCTCCTTCGATGACAAGGAGAAGCCTTGTGTCCCAGCAGTGGGTCGAATTATAAAGGCTGTTGCGATGACAAAATGACGTTGACTGCGCTTACACTGCGAGTTCGCTTCGCTCGCAAATAGCCAATGTGATAAGACTATAAAAGAAGATCTGAATGAAAACATACGGAGGTACTATCCAATACAGTTGCAAAACTACATCCCTGATTATCCTTAACTTTAAAAGTTATCTTACTTAAATCTGCAAGGATAACTAGATTATCCTTCAGCCCTCTTGAATTTATCACCAAGAACTATTGAGTCTCACGACTTGTCGCCATATTTTTCTGCGAGTACTCATGATCTAAGCAATCGTACTATCTTTGGAATTTGCGCGCGCTAACGACCCAGTGAGGAATACTGAAGTGCACTTTATTGTCACTGGAGTAATTCATGGCTGGCATTTCATTGCTCTTTTATGGGATTGAAAGCCTGACTGGTCTGTAATGGGGTGTATTTAAGTTTCTTTATTTCCTAATGGGTTTCCTTGGAGGAACTTGCAAGATGTTAGGTTGCAGTTTGGAGGAGAGAGGATAAGCCAAACACCAGCTTGGAAACGATAGACAAACAAACTAGACAACTTATTAGCAATTGAATATCAACGAGGAGGAAACTTCAATCAATCAACAGTCTATCTCCGTCCACTGCTAGATGTAGGCCTCCCTAATATCACGCAACAATTCTAGATCCTAGACGTATCCAGCCACTTCTAACAGTCCTCCTAAAGTCACCAGCGGGTCGCAAGGCATCCTACACTACGCTTGCCCAAAAGTGGTCTCCACTCTATGACTCAACCGCTTCAGCGGTTATAGGTTCTCCAGCAAATATGACCTGCGCCTGCAAATATATTGAGTCCTCTCCATAGCACGCTGAGCAGCTTTACTCTTGTGAACTAATCGTATTCGCGTTTCCGCTGCATTTAGGTCTTCAACCTTGTCTACTGGTATTTTGTATTTTCTTCTGCTTGGCCGGTTCCTATTCCGGTTAGTAATTGTGTTTTCTTCTGCCATGCTTTTCGACCAGCTTTCATCTCAACACTTTTCTTTACTACACAATCATCTTTCTCTATTCATTCATCAACAGCTCATATAATGTCCCCACTGAGGGGCTTACATTTGTCTAAAAATATTAGGACCGGCCGTCTACTAGACGTGAAGTCTCCTTGGAGATGCTATTGTTGATGAATGTCCTGCACGATACGGGAACTATGACGACTGAGAGTGTTACGTCAGGTCTAAATTATCTTATTCAACTTTTACGACATCCATGAGTAGTATTGGTGTAGTAGTATACCTTACCATACGGCAAATGCTCATTATAACACCATAAATTATGAACTTCAGCGAGTCTGCGAAAGAATTAAATTATATTACATCACCATTCCTACGCTGTCATATTTTTGCAATGCAAATAGAATTAATCATAATGCATTTCATCGCTGTAAGAAGTCTTAAAAAAGGTTTGGCTGTGAAAAAGAAAAGCTTGAAAATATAGTCATGTTCATTACAAAAACAGCCTTTGAAATTTCTAACCAACACCAGCCGTCAAAAAATCGGAATCTTAATTCGCCATCACGGAAATTGCGATTACAACTTTCATTAAAGCATCCATTACAAAAACGTTTACCGTTATAATTTCACAACAAAAAGGTTTGCCAACCCCCATTCGATATTACGCACCATGTAAACCAAATTACACATACAAAGTAGATGACGGGCGTGCTTAATGTAGCATGAGTCACAAGTTTTCAGCCAACGATTAAACTGGTCTCGCGAAACTCTAGTGCGAAATTATGCGGTGACAGCGACAAATTAACGAACCCAAGTGGAGCAAGCCGGTTCGGGTATATGAAGTTTTTGGTGCGTTTAAATTGCGAAGGGCCAGGAGTAGGAAAAATATTTAAATATATTGTTAAATTAAAGTAGTTTTAGATAATTATATTGCTAAAACTGTGAACTGGAAAAAATAAGTACACTAAGGTACGGAATAATACTTTGCCTGGTTGGCAGCACAAAAATTATGTGTACATTAAAGAATCAGCTCTAGACAATTATCTTCTTTAATATAAAAATTAAGCGCTGAATGTGTTGGCAAATCGCAAAAGTGAAGCGCAAATCTCGAGAGCAGCTGAACCAATTTCGCTAATTCTTTTTTATAATATTCCTTGAAGTACCAGGATGTTTGCTATTCGGGACATCGGGTCTAGAAGAGCGAAATAAGTATTTAAAAAAAAAATATTAAAGAATCGACTACTAGGCGGTACGAACTTCGCCGGGTCAGCTAGTTATAATTGTTGTCGAGACAAACAGATATCTTATATTACTATCCTGATTGGATTATGAAGATGAATATTTTAATAATAGGTACGAATGACATTGTGACGAATTGGGTAATAATAATATGCTTATTTTATGTAAATTTTTAAATTATAGATTTTTTTTTGCGTTCACAAACGCGTATAAATATTTTTAAAAATATAAAGTACGCTGATAAAAATCATGCCTCAAGCGGGAATCGAACCCAGCATCTTCCGCAATCCGGGCGGCGGCTGCGTCAACTACTACGCTACCGGGACACTGTTTTCGCGAAATTTGTCAGTGCTTGGTGCTTCACAGATAAATTTCGACGCCGAAAGCAGTGTTTATTCAGTGTATTTTCTATTTTTTTTTATGTATTAAAAAGGGATTTGCTTCAAAGACGTCCAAATATATCTTCAAGTGAAAATCAAGGACTTTGCATTTTGATTCGTCTGCATAACGTCGTCTATCTGTAACCACTGCCATCATAAAATCTTCTTATTATTTGTAACGTGCGCTCCGTCCGCTAATCGAAGAAGTAGCTTATCGTCAAATTGCGTCCGATGGACTGACGCAGCTCGTAGCAAGAAATTATTGTAAGCTTTCCCATATAGAAACATAGTCGACACAAATCTATCTCCTTCTGCAGAGCAATGTTAAATCTCGCGACCCCAGGAGCTAAAAATCAGGTGGCGTCATTTGTCACCGCCCGTACCCCATATATCTCTTCACCCATTTTCGCCTGCACAAATTTTTATATAGAAATGTATCTGCCGACTTATGAATGGTAATTTTATTCTTACTGAATTTCAAACGCTAACGTTAAAGAGATAACCTTTACAATGGTTGAGTCGTTATTCTTTGCAATTAAGATTTCTGCGTGTCTTCGTGTAGATTTCTGATAAGCAAGATTTAGTTTTGTGATCCAATATTAACAAGAAGTCAAACAGAGGGGCAAAAATATTAAGAATGAAATCAATTTTGTCCGCATTATTAGTTTTAATATTCTTTTACTTTATACCATATTATTTAAAACCCGATTCTAACACGTTTATATAAATAACTTTAATTTCAATTTGTCATTCTATCACTTTTCGCCATTGTCTACTACTGTTTTGCAACTATACCCGTACATACATTATTTTGTAACTATTATAAACGAGTCTTCATCATCAGTATCATGCTCATCCTCAACAATTCAGCTTTCTGCATCCATTTGACCATCACATGTTTTGCTTCTGTGCTACATTATGGATCCTATTTGCTCTAGACCACCGTTGCTCAACCAATCGCTGTCACGAACAAAATGGGTCGTTGGTTGCACAACCTAGACGACACCAGGTCAGATATTCTCCATAAAACTAAATACATTTTGTTGGTGACAGTGATTGGTTGTGCCGCCATTGTGGCCTAGTGGAATAAGGCCCGTACACTTGAATTGAATATTTAAACCAAATAACTATGACAAGGTTCAACGCTAATATCAATTAATCTGTAGATGGCAAGCAAACATGGTACCGACCGGTGGCGAAGCAATTACCGTAATCTATAGACCCTTGTTGCACCAGCTGCATTACTCGTCTTGGCTAACATGATAAAGATGACCACCTGGCTGCATAATAAAACAAAAATAAATACAATTTTATAAGTATTCCTGGGTGCAATGAAAGAAGCAGTCAGTAATGGATAATTTACGTAAGTTTTTCTTTTTTTGCGGAGATGTCTTGGCATTCTTACAGCCCTGAGTCCTTCAACGCGTGAAGAAGCATATTGCACGTTCAGAAAAGGCGAGAGTGGGTATTTGCGACACATATCTCTCTCTCGTATTAGCTATATATGGATAGAGTAATTTTTATACTTTTAACAATATCTGATAATAAAGACATAGAAGGTGGAAGCGATCTTCACCAATGAAGTACTGGAATTATCTTATCCCTTATTTTTGAAACAAAACATTTAAATAATATTTGAAGAGACGGTGACAGATATCCAGAAAGGTTTATAAATGCCCCAACACCGACCTTTGCGCCAATTTGTGCCCTGTGGATGATTGGTACTTGTGACCAAGGAGTAGGAGTAGAATTGGGATGTAGGATTAAAGATACCCTTTTCAATACGCCTCAATGGCCAACTCGATTTTTCATGTTCCCGTCTCTGCCACCAATTTGGTAAGAACCTACAAATGCAATATTTAGGAAAATGTTTTAGTAACTTGTCTATTATTAACCATGTCAATTCAAAATTCTTAAGATTATAGATAGATTTTGCTAACTTATTACCTGCCATTTGTAGTTAGTGCGTGATCGTTAGGTTTGTTTGTTTCTCACGCTACAGTTCTACTAATAAAAAACATTTAGACAAAACGACAGTTCATAGACAATCATTACTTATATTTATCGATATTCTTCAAGCTATTCCTTAAGGAGCAGACGTCGCCTAGTTTAGTATTCAGGAAGTTGAGCTGCGTACTTCGTTGTCGCCCAAGAAGCTAAGGATACTAGAAGAGATTATAACATCCAAACTTTCGCTCTAAAAGTAACCATGAACTAGAAGGTAAATCTTGGTACAAGATAGGAACTTCTTGTCGAGAATTTTGCAATGATGCTAGGACTGAATAATTAAGCTCCACTGTTACTAATACTTAAATTTATTGTCCCTTTCCAGCAAAAAAGGTTGCCCTTTTTATCAATATACCTATATTTACTTAAGGCGGCGTCCCCTTTAGGATCACAAAAATTGTTGCTGACTATCAGCTGATTGTCCGCTAACTGGCTTTGAGAGGCGTATCGATTGCTTATTCAATTTTTGAACTGAAAGGTAGTAGTAGTAGGAGTAGCCGCGAAGCGCTTGCAAACTTTTGGGACGGAAGGTACGGTTAGAATCCCACTCCAATAGCTCGCGTAACGCTGGCGTAGTGAGCGAACTAAGCCGCCGAACGCGAATATTGTTCGCTGCAATTCAGCCGCTCACAGGTCGGCAAGCGAAACGTCGCAAATTGCATAGAGTGCGCGCTGTATGGACACACAATTTGAAGTATATTGGGAGGCAAACTAGAGGCAAACGGTCGGCCGCTAACTGTGAGCAAACTGGAGACTCGGCTTAAGACCAGAAAACCAAAAGTTGCTCTGTCCCATCAGCGCACTGGCGCGTCAAGATAGCACTGACTGGACGCCATGCATCTTTTCTTTGGTCTTAATCTATCTTTTCTTTACCCATCCACATTCATGCTTATCAATTTCCTTGTGCGATGCTCATCATTACACGTCCAGTCCATACCAATAATTTGTTTCAGTCCCTTTCTATCAGTCCTGGCACATGACACAAGGTACCCTTAAGGCCAACAGTTTCGAAAGAGGGATGGAAATCATTGATGTTTCCATTTAAAAAACGAAACAGATTTCGTCATGGTCAAGATGGGTCACAAAAATGTCCACGAAAATATTTTGATCTTGAGCTACTTCGCAATTCGAAAGGCACATTGAACCATTGGTCACAAATATTACTGTAATTGTTTCTACCAATTTGCATTAAGGCTGATTTACACAGGCTAGGTAAAGAGTCAGTAACAGGCGTCAGTTCTAGCGCTGAACTGACCATACTGATTGTCAGTAAGCGAGAATATTGAAGTCAGCGATGACACGACAGCGCTGTACTGACTCCAAATTAATTTACACTAGGCCAGTTACTTACCTTTGTATCATGTAAGTCCAGAATATTGATGATGATATTTCCTTCTTTCTTAATCTCTTCCAGCATCTCTGAATCTCTCGAACCCAGCGACGATATGCCACTGCGGTGTCCCGTAAGTTCATAGCCTGCATTTTAATGTGCTTATAAATAAGAGAACGGCCTTCTTCGAGCTTCATATTTTGCTCTTAATACTTTTTAAATTAGGTACCGAGACGCGGCTTCCGATGCAACTCGGGATAAGTAAGGTGCCTTATTTACAATGAAAATTTTCATCAAGTCTGTTTACTTGGTACAAGAGGCTTACATGGTGTTTGATTGCAGACCACTTTTTTCGATTTTGTACCTTAAGTAGTTTGAATTTAAGATCAACGTTGTTGACTCTAAAGTAAGTAAACGTGACAGAAGCAATTGTGAGACTATCTGCTATAAGCTTGAGGGCTTGTGTGTGACCACTGACGACTCGTTACTTTGCAAAACAAGTTTACTACGGTTTATCTAGTGGACATTGTGTATCCACTTGCCTGTTTGTCGCTGTTAAGGACCGTAGCAGGCTCCCCTGGCGCGATACGGACCACGAGCCGGTGACGTGCACGCTGACGTCAAGGCGGACATCGCTCGCATTCATTCGCTATATATCTCTCGACTCGAGCACTCATTCCAATATAATTTTCAAATTTGTAACGATTTTTTTAAACGAAATTAAATACGTTAAACGAAGGAAAATAAAGGTCTTCATTTCGACTACCACCCCAGCTGATGTAATCCCCAACATTTTGGTCCTTCGAGCCGGATAATCTGGACACCAGCGCAGGCGCAGATCTTCGAGACACCAACGGAAATTCGTCGCATCAGTCAGTGGTTAACGGTCAGATCTTCTTTCCTGCCCTTTCCCGATCATAATCGATTTGTTGTTAATACCGTGTGTTTTTGTGCTATAGTTCCGAGCTGTGAAAGCTACAACATCGCGTAGACGGAGATAATTTCACGTGAGTACCCACACCTTTCATATACGACCGTTAAAATGAGTGAGGAGTCTAATTTAAAAGTACCTTCTCCTAAAAGCCCTAGGAAAATATTGCAAACTAGTGATAATGATTTAATTACGCAGTTAAATAAACAAAGAGGTCAGTTAAGATGTAGATTAACGCATTTCAGAAAATATGTAGATTCATTTCAAGGTGTAGAATTATCTAAGCTTCAAATAGAAGAATTAAAATTACGTAAGCAGTCTGCGACTGACATATTTCAACAATTTATCGAGTTGCAAAACAAAATTAATGACATATCTCCAGAATCCGAAATAAGTAATAACCTCGAGTACATGGAATCATTCGAATCATTACACTTCAGCACTATGGCTATTGCGCATTGTTTGTTAGAAAATTCCGTAGAAATTCAACCAAATTCAAATACGAATATTATACGTCTACCCGAAATTAAGATTCCAATTTTTGATGGGTCATAATATGACCCATCAAAAATTGGAATCTTAATTTCGGGTAGACGTATAATATTCTTATGAATCATTGTTAGATACGAGTTTTTAAACTCCAACCAACTATCATATTATGATAGTTGGTTGGAGTTTAAAAACTCGTATCTAACAATGATTCATAACCGTTCAGATTTAAATGCGATACATAAGTTTCATTATTTAAAATCGTCCCTAGTCGGCAACGCACTGCAGGTAATAAGCGCATTAGAATTCACATCCGATAATTACATTCATGCTTGGGAATTACTTGAGAATCGCTATCATAACCCGCGTCTTTTGTTGCATAATCATTTAAAATCTTTATTTTCAATGCCCACTATAAAACACGAAGCACCTTTAGAAATTAGGAAAGTAGTGGAAATTGTGTTGCGTAATTTAAGAGCACTTAAAACGTTGGGCGAGTCGACAGATTCTTGGGACACGATAATTATTTACTTGGTGGTCTCTAAACTCGATTCATCCACCGAGCATGAATGGGAGAATCATATAGGATCTATTATTACGACTAGCACTAGAAAAGTATGTTTGGAGGATTTGCTTTCTTTTCTTCGGAACAGAGCTGATATGCTGGAGATGATTAATCGAAATCGTAATAATAAACCGTCACAATTTAATATAAACGACAAGAAAATATCGAATAACTTTAGTAATTTTAATAAAAATAGTAAGCAAATATATGCGGGTAGTTATGTTTCAACCAGCAATCACTCAACGCTAAAGGGCAAATCATCCAACGACAATAAACGGTCACAATATAATAGTCGTAATTGCATATTATGTTCTAAAAATCATTCTTTGTACATGTGCGTAAACTTTTTAAATTTTAGTATTCCAGAAAGAATTAAATTCGTAGACGAACATAAATTGTGCCGAAATTGTATGCGAGCTGGGCATTCGCCTAATGATTGCATATTTAGTGCGTGTCAGAAATGCCAACGAAAACATAATACTTTGTTACATTTAGTCGGTAATTCTCAAGTAATTCGCCTCAACACGGCGGGTAACTCGTCAGACGGGGCATGCGATACTTATACTCACACTAACTCGTCCACCGTGTTGCATATTGCTGATGATTCACCGAACGACTGTGTATCTATGTCTCAGCAAGTTTTACTCTCAACGGCATTACTCGAAATAGTAGATAATGATAATCGGCTTCATACGGTACGTGCGCTACTCGACAGCGGTAGTCAGCACTGTTTTATTACGCAAAAATTAGTTAAACGATTGAATACGCCTAAGATACAGTCCGCTACTCGTATAACTGGTGTCGGCCAAACCGTCACACAGTTAAACCATTCGTGTCAAATTTTTATACGATCAAAAACATGCGATTATAATAAACGATTAAATTGTTTTGTCTTGCCGCAAATTACGTCTAATTTGCCTTCGACAGACATAGATTTAAGTCTTATACGTATCCCGAATAATATACGACTTGCAGATCCCAATTTTAATATTTCTACCGAGATAGATTTATTGATTGGTGCTGATGTATTCTGGGAACTTTTAAACGAAGATAGGATACGATTACGCAATGGACCATATCTGCAAAATACGAAGCTAGGATGGTTAATATCGGGTCCCATACACGGTAGCCACTTGTCTGTTAACCAAGTGCAATATAACTATACGCAGTCCTTACCACAAAATACGAAACCGGTTTTAACGCACGATAAACGGAAATGTGAGGAATTAATTTTTATTAACTAAACGCACGATGCTATCTATTATTTCACAGATTTACGACCCGTTAGGATTTTAGCCCCTACCACTATAATGTTAAAGGCGTTATTACATACATTATGGTTAAGTTAAGTCGATTGGGATACTCCCGTTCCTAAAGAAATCGAGGTAAAATGGGGTCAATTCATTCATGCGTTACAATGTTTGGACGAGCTACGAGTTGTGCGTCACGTAAGGGGCGTACACACGCGGTACACAGAGTTACATATTTTTACCGACGCATCACAAATTGCTTACGGTGCGTGTGCCTATGTACGGACGTATGATGACGATTCACCTGTCACGGTCAGGTTATTGTGTGCGAAAAGTAAGGTTGCACCTATTAAAACGGTTTCTATACCTAGGTTAGAATTATGCGGTGCGATGATAGGCGCTCGACTATACAAAAGAATTGTTGATTCTTTGCGGCTATCATTTTCAAAGGTTTATTTTTGGACAGATTCCACAATAGTTATGGGTTGGATACGAATGTCACCCCACTTGCTAAAAACCTTTGTTCAGAACCGAGTATCTGAAATAAACGATTTGACAGGCGACTCAATATGGTTACACGTAAAAGGAGAAAATAACCCAGCCGATTTATTGTCTAGAGGCGTTACCTTAGATAAATTAAAAGATAATAATTTATGGTGGTTCGGACCGTCCTATTTGCATAGTAATAATTCGAATTTTATAATTGATAATAATTTTATTAATGATATGAGAATTGATAATTTACCAGAAATACGCTCCGTAACTACAAACTTGGTTATTTCGATAAATACTAGTTTATTTGATTTCGATCGTTATTCGTCCTTTAATAGATTATTGCGAGTCATACGGGTGATTCCAGGGAAGGACGGCGTCAACCGAGTAGCAGATATACGCACAGCTTCTGGGATCATCCGGCGATCTTTCTCTAAAGTCTGCCCGCTACTGCAGTGACCTGACGAACAAGACGAGAAGGAGCATGGTTTGGAACCTGGTGCTTCCAAGGCCGGGGGCATGTTAAGGACCGTAGCAGGCTCCCCTGGCGCGATACGGACCACGAGCCGGTGACGTGCACGCTGACGTCAAGGCGGACATCGCTCGCATTCATTCGCTATATATCTCTCGACTCGAGCACTCATTCCAATATAATTTTCAAATTTGTAACGATTTTTTTAAACGAAATTAAATACGTTAAACGAAGGAAAATAAAGGTCTTCATTTCGACTACCACCCCAGCTGATGTAATCCCCAACAGTCGCCATATTAACATGGCTGGCAATAGTTTTCGCACCGCGGTTTATCATTTTAAAGTTTTTCGGTAACGTTAAAACAAAGCGCGAGCTGAGTGAGCGAAGCGAAGTTGGAAAAAACATCCATAACACTTATCAAACCTAACCGAACATGACATCTGAATAAGAGCCCACAAAAGGATAGGGCCGAATAGGGCCAGGACTCAGGATGCCACTGGATGCATTAATATCCTACAGCATTTTGTGATATGCTAAAGGCTCTTCCGCATCCCATCACATGCTATGCCACGGGTTAGCGACGGACTTAATCCACAATGACTACTAGAAATATGCAAGAATAAAATACCAATTTAAAATTGTATTTTAACGAACAAACAAAAAGTTATTTACAACTTTAACTATTCTCCGTCTTGTAATATATTTTCCAAATTACATATTATTTTTAGGTTTCTTGCTCCAAGAATATTTAAAGGCCACGATGGTTTTAATAAAAGTTTTATTTCGAAGAAATTTCATTTAAACTTGTGCCCACAGAGAACATTTTATTTTATGGTTACTTGTGCCTTTTCAAAGTTTAACATGATTACGCGGTCCCAACTCCTGTCGAAAGATAGCTGTCGTTCCGAAGGAGGATTAGTATCAGGCAGGCGGTTGGAGAAAGAGAGAAAGGAAGATTCCTGTGCAAAGAAACTAAAAGAACAACAGGATTTTAGTGGCTAGAAACAGTTCCAGTAGTGACAAAGACTAAAAGTTCATTCGAGATCACGGATGAGTTTTTAGTTCTCGCAAATCATTCCACCTGATGGTTAGAAGTGGAGCCCAAATACAAAAAAAGCTAGTGCGAGAGATAATGTCACCAAGGTACTTAGCCACTCTCGCCTTGCCGACCTGCTTGATCCTTCTTCACGAACCAAAACGTGTGGTACATTCAGGTTCCTATCTAGAATTATGAACTCGTTTGCGTTGAAATACGTATATTATTGTTTAGATTACAATTAATCGTGGAAATCGTATGCGTATAAGTTAGTTCATCCGAATGCTCAGGTTTTCTCGTCGGCTTCTAACACAGGCTTATTGCAGCCGTCGATTTTGGATTTCGTCTTCTTCTTCGTCAACAGATGGAGCCACAAGGGTAGACATGGCCCTGGCCTTGGAACCTCCTACTTCCAATAAATAAAATATTATAGTAGTGGACATATCTTCGAAACGCTCATCGAATGATTACCGATAAAGTGCGTATGTCGTCCACTCGAGGAACGCCATCCTTTCAGAGGTTCCCCTGAAAGAATGGCCTACAATACGTCTCAACCTCCATTTTAGAGGTGTCAAATATTCAGTTACCCAGGATTGTAAGAAGAAGGAAACATGTGTGCTGGCAGAGATGTCTAGCTGCCACCGTCTGTCAGAAGTTTTTAAAGTAAACTAGAACAAGTGCTAACAGTATTCTTGTGTCCCGACAATTAGTGAGAACACCTGCAGTAGTTTAAGTCGAAGTAGAGTAGCTGCTCGAATTTGGAGCGCCCGAAGCTACTAGCGTCCATTCGGTCTTATTGTAAGGCTCAATGTCGGTACTTCTTAATGTCTCTTTATGCCTTACAGACTCGTCGGAAGGTGCTAAATGAAAGTTTGTAACTGTCACTAGACTCAAGTTACATTGTTGACTAATTAACACAGTCTAATACAAAGGTTAGAAATGGCAAGTTTACTTACGGGCTGTTAGGTGACGACTGGGGAGTCAGTCGTACGACTGAGGCTCCCGACTACATTTTGCTACGTCAGCGCAATTATACAATGTCTCCTTATATTATCATCACTAAAGGTGGTATCAGACGGTTCATTTATAGTTCATTTTCGCCTTTCATTTTGTACCTTTTACTTGAAATGAAGTGTCTAAACCCAAAATGAAACACAAGTGCTGAATGAATTCATTAATCAACCGATCCAACAGTGTTGGATATTGGAATTCGGCATCTTTCACTCCCACTCTGGATGAATGGTAAATGAACAGTCTGAATACTGAGAGAACGTTCTCTCGGATTCAGTCATTTGGTTTCGAGTCTTGTAGAAGAAAACGTCGTGGCGAAATGGTCTTCTTTCGACGACGTACTGAACGAAAAGAGGAGATAAATGTTCTTTTCTGTTTCATTTCAGTTCAACCATGTGAACGTGGAATGAAATAAAAATGAAGCATTCACTGGAGAAAACATTCATTCGAGTGAATCGCCTGATATCACCTTTGCTATCAGGCGATATTGAGGCGAAGAGTCAAGTAAAAAATTCTTATTTCACTGCGAGTTCTTTTCATTGCTATCATTTGTACTTCAATACCAGAATATAACAAAATCAGAATTCAACAAGTTTACATATAAAATATTTACTTACTGACTTTTTTCTGAATGCAATGAATCGTATCTAAAAAGCATAAGATTCATTTCCGCGTACCCTTGTCATTTTCGATGTGCGGTGGCCAGTACAAGTTTTATGTTAGGCGTATTTCATTGACACTCGTGGGCTCGCATCAAAGTTGCCATTTTATTTTTATCTCCCTGGAATTTCTGCTTCTCGAGAAAAAAACAGTGGATAAATGAAAAAGTTTCACGATCGCTGCAAACTTAAAATACGGGGAAAGTTATGACAGCCCTGCGTGTGCTCTCGTTAAGAATGTTGTGTTAGACATCGTAATAAACTTTCCTAAAAATCCTATGTTACAGTTAAGTACATGGTATTGGTAGAGCGTAAAACAATACAGTAGTTAGAAGCCTTTGAAGTTGAGAAAAATGTCGATTTTGTCTAGACAGCGTGCAGTAGACATACAATGAACCAGCGTGACCCGAGCGAGTGTATGCAGCTCGGGCTCACCAGTGCCCCTCACTCGTCCCGCGTCTCCCTTACGATTCCCCTGTCTAGACGTGCTCGTTGGACGACTGAAAGAACTTTTAATATAGACTGTGGTATTGGAGTGAGATAACTATTGCGTTCAGGTCATATATCAGCCAGCACAGCGGAATATTCATTACCGCGATGTTATGATCATTACCGCGATGCGCGCTCGGAGACGGACGTGTGTCGCTGTGTAGTGAGAATTGTTTTGCACATTCGCGATTTGCGCGGCAGTAGCCGTAGCGCGAGTTTATAATTATGAGTTCCTCACAGCTCATAGTTAACGAATTACTGGCGTTTATTCAAAACGCCATCGACACCATGGATGAAGTCAGCATCTTGCAGATCTGCAAATCTAACTTCAAGGAGGATGAAATTTGCAGCGGCAAGGAGCTGCTTTTCCGGGCAGTCGGTAAGCTCGACCAGATGCCATCACGCCGGAGAGATGGAACCCAAAAGAGTCTGCAGGATATCATCACCCTGCTGAAGGAGGTCGATCCTGATGACGTGCCCTCATTTGTGGCCAAGGAGTTGCACAAGCTGCCCCCCGTCACTTTCGACCACGTTGACGTTACCAGGCTGTTGAAAGACATCAACTTCCTTAAATCGAGTCTGGCTGAAGTTGTGGAAAAGTTGGAGGCGTCTAACAACACCACCAGTGAGTTACGTGCCCAGGTAGTGTTATTAAGCACTGCTTCGGTAAGTAGGTCACCCGAGGCCTCTAACGTAAACACACGTCGCGGGGCGCAAAATGCTTCCGTCGGCAGTTTTGAGTCGGCGCATATGAGTGCGTCACCGGTCGCCGACACCGAACGCGAAGCGCTGAGCCCCGTCACCCGCGCGTCCGCCCCGCCGGAGACTGCACGTGTCAGCACATCGACACCTCAGGTTGCCGCTACGGCTGCCTGTCCCCGCGTTGAAGTCACCACCCAATTAGGGTGGCAAACGACTCAAACGAGGGAGAAGGGTAGTAGGGCTGTCACCCAAGAAGCTACCGCTGCTGCACCGCCGCATCGTTGTTGTGACGAGGAGGGGTTCATAACTGTGGAGAGGAAGAAGAGGAAGCCCACTCGCCGTAATTTATGTGGTGTTGCACCGACCGGACCTAACCACCTGCTGCGTCCTGCTGTACCAACGACGCTGCTGTACGTGTCCCGGCTGCATTACTCTACGAAGGCAGAGGAGATCGCAGAGTACATCCGAGTCAAGACCAAGTTCCTCTTGAGGGTCGAACGGTTGGAGTCGCACCACAGTGTAAATTTTAACTCATTTGTGGTGAGAGTACCGACCGACCATCTGACGACCTTCATGAAGGAAGAATTTTGGCCGAAAGGTGTAAGGTTCCGGCGCTTCCGAGGCCGTCTACCTGACACCACTAAGCGTCACACGTCGCCGTCAAATCGTGTAAATTAAGTAATTTACTAACATAAGTTTTAAGTGTTATTTACTAACAAAAATGATATAACAATATGTATGTTAGTTCATAAGGTATTTATTGTATGGGCCCTAGTAGCCTGAAATAAAAGTTTATTATTATTATTATTATTATTATTAAACTGCTCTCATTTCCTATTTATTCATATAATATAAGATAAAGGAAATATTGAGAAATGAGTACATTATAGAAAGTTTTAAATTAACACCTGGTGGTGGTTTGCAAAACAGGTAACAAGATTGATATGGTATGGGCATATAATGATAATAAATGATGAGAATGTTACAAAGAAAGTTATGATAATTGATGTGGGTATACAGGGAGAAATAGACCGAAGAAGAAGAAGAATAAGGATAGACTGCGTACAAGATAATATGGCAACGAAATGTGTTAATGTTGAGATAAAGGCTGATCTAGGAGAGTGGCAGAAAAAAATACATTATGCCGACCCTGAATAAACTCAGGAGTAAGTCAGACAAATAATATCTAATAATACCCATTTATTTATTATCTATATTAATAGTTAGTGCCTAATACCCGCCGAAGAAAAAGCAAAGAGAAGCAGTTCGATTGTGCATCAGAGCATAGAAGCCGTCAGTGCTGGCTTCCGCGAACATTTAAGAAGCACTACAGATGATGATCTAAAATAAAATAGTTGTAACTTGATCAAATGCGCTATCCTCAACGCAAGTGTATCCCGAGCCTCATCTGTGAGACTTTACGGATCACCAATGGAGGGATCCGTGACACGTGTTTTTTATCCTTTATTATATTTGCGTTGTTTTTGCTGAAGAAACTCCAGATATTCGTGTTTTGGAAGATTATATCGAATATAAAATTGCAACCATTCTTATTTGTTATGCATGCGATAATAGAGTTGGAGAAAATATTTGTATAGAATCTACTAATCTTATATATAAAATTTCCATGTCACAATGTTAGTTACCGTACTCCTCCGAAACGGCTTGACCGATTTTCATGAAACTTTGTATGCTATTTAGTAAGTCTGCGAATCGGCTACTATTTATTTTCCATACCCCTAAGTGATAAGGGTTGTTCACCCTTATTTTTTTTTAACCCTTGGTTTTTATGTTTTTATTATGTGGCATTAAAAAATTCATACAACCCTAAATTTTAACTTTTTTATCACCAACCCCTATTTTTTTATAACCATTTTAGTAATTTAATCATTTTTGTAAGACAAAATAACGTTTGCCGGGTCAGCTAGTAGTATATAAAATAGTGAAAAGTATATTCACAGTAGAGTAAATTCGTATGCCTATTTTATAACGTTAAGTTTTATATATTTAAATAATAAATTATCATACTTCTTTGTTTTAAAAACGAAAGCAATTATAATACTATAGGAAATCTAATTCAAAATTATTTAAAAAAAAAAGAACACAATTTGACCTAGATTTTAATTACAAAATTACAAGAAAAAACAAATTAATAAATTATCGGGCAGCGATACGACTCGGAAGGCGGCTGGAGCAAAAATGGGGCGAGACAACGGCGGGCGCTCGGTTTTATACTGAAGCGACCTTTGATTTTCATTCTTCGCTTATACGGCCTTCCTGACTGGAGACCGTCCTCGGGCTCCCTCCCTTATTTGTCTCGTTCGCCATTGTAGATCAGTCTAGCAGGGGCATGGAACGTCCCTGAGGTGGCAGGTCCTCAGAATGGATTTGAGCGCATGGTTGCTCAGGCCTCTGCAGTCCGGACGTGCTGGGTTGCTGGCCATCATCTATAACTTGGTTACTTGCGATGAGGGACTCCACATCGATATCGTCTGCATCTATAACATAACATAGTGGTGTTTTTGTCACGAAAAATAGTTCCAAACACATTAAAAACAACTCATCAGTAGGGCAGAACACATAAAAAAAATAACATGGTACGATATCATTAAGTTAGACACGTAACTTAACAAACCAGTCCAGACAGAGGCACTACCTGAGAGCTTAAGCATGTCTGATACTCACAGGACAGAGGCACTACCACAGAGCTTAAGCATGTCCATAAAAAACAAGCGAGGAACAGAGGCACTACCAGAGAGCTTAAGCATATTCCAGCGCTGTACAAAGTCAAGACAGAGGCACTACCAAAGAGCTTAAGCATGTCTAGGAATAAGCAAGTGAAGGAACAGAGGCACTACCAAAGAGCTTAAGCATATTCCAACACAACAAATCTCACCATCAAAGCAAGCAGCACACACTTCGGGAGTCCACTCGCCGCGCCACGGAATCATGTATTCCGCCGCAGCCTGGGTCAGTTTTCCATACGACCCGGCCAGCAACTGCAGCTCGTATCGCCCGTGGGGTAGAACCTTCGTAACGCGGTATGGACCACGCATACAAGAGTCCAGCTTCCCCATAGACTGCGCCTGCTTTCTTACAAACACCAAAGAATTAACTTCAAAACCACGCGGAGGCTTCCTGCCCCGATTCACATACACATCTTGTTTTAATTGATTTAGCCTGAGTCGCTCAGAGGTTCGTTGTCGACTCATATCGCGTAGAGCCTCCCGATTCGGGCTGGTGCCTTCAAGGGCTACGTCCCTTACTAGGCTTCGAATCACAGGAGTTGCCGCATCAATGCCCACAAGTAAATTCAACGCGGAGGTTTGAGTAGTTCTATGCCTAGTGATATTTAATATTAGTTGAACTTTCCAAATCACGCCAGGCCAATCGTTTTGTCTAAAGTTGGCTTCTATTCTTAACATATTTAATACCGTGCGACAATACCTTTCGACTTGACCATTTGCTTGGTGCATCTCAGGCGTGATAAAATGTATTTCACATCCCATGTCCTTCACAAAACTGAGAAAATCACTGCTTTGAAACATACGCCCCTTATCGGCAACTATTAACTTAGGAGCTCCAAAAAGTGAAACGGTATTTCTAAAATGACGCTTTAATTCGTCAGCCTCCTGGCGGTACATGGGATATAAAAGGCAGAATTTCGAAAATGCGTCTACAACTATTAAAATATAACGGTAGCCATCAGCTTCCGGTAAAGGGCCTAAAACATCCATGTGAATGGTATCAAAAGGTATGTCGGGTTTCTCCCACGATGATATGGGTTGCAGGGGAGCTCGTGGTACTTTTTTGTGGGAAATACAAATGAGACAATGTGCTACATATTTTTGAACGAAATTACGCAAACCAGGGAACCAGAAATGTTTAATAATTAAGTCGAATGTTTTATCAACCCCCACATGCTCATGTTCATCGTGAAAGATACGAAGGAGACTTAACCTATGGCCCTTTGGTATGTAACATAAATATCTAAAGGGCTCACCCGTGGGAGAATATTTTACATAAAGAATATCATTCTTAATACTATAACGAGTTGCGTCTAATTGACCCTCAGAAAGTTTTTGAATAAGACCCTTAGTTTCCTCGTCAGACGCCTGAGCTACTTGTGCCCAATTTAAGGGTTTCTGAATGCTACATATGTTGACTGGGTTTCGGCTCAAGTAGTCGGCGTGTGACATAGAAGTCCCTTTACGATAATCAAGACTGAAATTAAAATCTTGCAGGTACACCCACCACCGCGCCACTCTTGGCAATAGATCTTTTTTCTTTTGTGTGAACTTTAAAGCATTACAGTCAGTGACGACGGTGAAGGCTGCACCTACCAGATAAGGTCTAAAATGTTGGAGAGCTTTGACCACCGCAAGGGTTTCCAGTTCGTACGAATGGTACTTACTCTCGGCCCCTTGCGTTAGCCTACTAAAATAAGCTACAACCCGCTTATATCCACCCTCATGTACTTGCATCAACACCGCTCCATAACCTATGGCGCTTGCGTCAGTGTGAACCTCGATAGGTAACGACGGATCATAGACGGCGAGGACCGGTTCAGTCGTTAACGCTTGAATTATATAATTGCGAGCTGCACGCTGCTCGTCACCCCAATCGAAATTCACTCCTTTACTTGTCAGCGCAGATATCGAGGCCGTCTTCTGAGCAAAGCCAGGTATATACCTCCGAAAATAACTGGCTAAGCCCATGAACTGACGGACCTGTTTTACATTTATAGGCTCGGAAGAATCAACTAAAGCCTTAATTTTATCATGACTCGGCCGTACCTGACCCTCGGAGATGGTCCTACCTAAGTACTCTATCTCGGTAACTAAAAACGAACACTTTCGTAAGTTAATAGAAAATCCTGCACTTGTCAGAGCGGTAAGTACTTCGCGTAATAAATCGAGCCCTTGCTCTGGTGTCATACTGAGTAATAATACGTCGTCGATATACACCAGTACGTTACCGGAATCAATGAACTTTCGAAGAGTTTTTGCTATTATTCGCTGATATACAACAGGAGCATTGGCCAAGCCATATGGCATTTTTAGATATTCGTAATGCCCCTCGGGTGTTACGAAGCCGGTAAGTGGAATTGAGGCGCCCTCTAGCGGAATCTGATGAAAACCAGTCGCCATATCAAGGCTCGAAAAATATTTATTACGGCCTAATCGGTCAATATAATCATCTATACGAGGCAACGGGAATCTATCTTTAACTGTAATTTCGTTTAATTTTCTAAAATCTACACACATCCGATCTGAACCGTCTTTCTTCTTAACAAGTAGTATGGGACTCGCATAATCAGAATCTGACTCCCGGATAATTGCTTTATCAAGTAGGTCCTTAATGATTTCGCGCACTCTAAGGATCTCGGCATGAGACAAGCGATAAGGTCTATAATTAATAGGCGTATTGGAACTTAACTTAATTGACATACTACCAGTATTTACAGTGGACATTGCCGTCCCGGAAATAAAATGCTGTGAAAACTTCCTTATAATTTCATGTAATTGTTGTAATTTATCATTTACTAACGTAGTTTTTATTGAAACGGACGGATCAGATTGAATAGTCATAACCTCACTAGAATTTACTAGTTTACGAGTAAGTAACTGATAGTCACGAGTACGAACATATTGAACGCCTTCTCTATTTAAAACATCCGTACCTATAATTATGGGCGTGTTCATAAATTCAGACGAAACTACAAATAAATCAACTTCAATCGTAATACTTTCGAACTCGACCGGTAATGTGACAAATGAAGTGCTCTCTATTTCTTGACTGCCTAACCCCTTTAAAATTCTAAAAGTAGGTTTCCGTGAACATTGAAAATATTTTATCAAATTTAATGAAATCAACGATATACTTGATCCGCTATCAATGAGGATATCAACTGGAATACCCTGTATGACAGCCACAATAACATCACGACTGTGGGTATTTGTATTCCCGCGACAAAAATTAACGTTATCTTTGTTTCGGGACTCGGCCTTTTGTCTCGCGAAACATGTATCTATCTTGTGGCCGGGCTTCTTGCAATAAGAACATGATTCAGGTTTCGAGGTCGTTACCACCGAATGAGCAATTATATTTTTATCAGTAGAGGGTAGTTTTGAATTTAACATAGTTCTTTTGCAAGAGGCCTGCCTGTGACCCGGTAAACCACACGAAAAACATTTTCCCATATCTAACCTACGTTTTCTTACGACGAAGGCATCGTTATTTCTATTTTTATTGGGAAATGTTTGTACGTACGGCTGACGAACACTACTCGTTTTAGGCACGCTAGGCTTAACATAAATTGATAAAAACTCAACTAAATTGGTGGGTAGCAATTTAGCGTTCGTGGCGGAGGCTCGAATGTGAGGATCGGTGATACCGCGAATTATAATTGCAGTTATCAACTCGTCACTCAATCCTTTCACTATACGTAACCGTAGTAAAGAACGCCGGGCGTAATCAGCGTACGTGGGGTAATTGTCTGAACTTGTTTGCATTACCTCGAACAAAATATTTGCAATATCAGGGGTCTTAGGGCACAAGGATTTAAACTCCTTCTTAAAGTTACTCCACGTACGGTCATTCGTCACCCACTCGGTCAACCACGTTCGAGCGTCCCCCTTTAAACAGTTGCCTATTCTGGAAAGACATTCGTGACCGTTCCAGTTATTTATTGACTTGGCACGATCGACTTCTTCACACCAATCTTCAAAATTATGCAAGTTAGGGTCGAAACTAGAAATATAAAATGTTTGGTTGGATCTCACCGTGCTGCTGATGGAGCGTATCGCGTCTACTATACGTTCGGTTACCGTGGCTGTGACGCTAACGTCACTGTTGGCGACCTCCGGCGCAGTCTCGGAGGGGCCCTCCGATGGCACGACCGGCGTCACAGGAACGGGCGGCGGCGTGCGCAACGGTCCCTGGCTCTGCGCAGGTGTCGTAACCGCACGGCGAGTCCCCAGTGGCATCGCAGTCGTCGCGTGCCCAGACGGCGCCAATGAAGCGGGTGCGCGGACCGGGCGCCGCGTAGTCGGCGGCGTGTGCGCGCGGTCCGATCGCCTTGACGGCGAGGCGGCGCTGCGGCGAAGTGATGGCGGCGTGTGCCCGCGGCTCGGGCACCGAGATGGTGATGACAACTGGTCCCTCATGGACCGGTTGGCGTCCATGGCGAGCGTCCGCCTCTCCAAGGCGTGGAGTCGAGATCGCATCGCCTCCATCTCTCGTCTCATCTTCCTCTCGGAACTACGATCTCGGAAACGGGTGCTGGAGCGGTCGCTAAGGCTACGGCGACGTTCGCGGCCCGACATTTTCAGTTAATTTAACAAAATTATCGTTTAAAAATTTCTCGATATACCCACAAAAATAGGATAGGAAACGTAGATCCTATCCCACTTCTGATATAGGAAATCTAATTCAAAATTATTTAAAAAAAAAAGAACACAATTTGACCTAGATTTTAATTACAAAATTACAAGAAAAAACAAATTAATAAATTATCGGGCAGCGATACGACTCGGAAGGCGGCTGGAGCAAAAATGGGGCGAGACAACGGCGGGCGCTCGGTTTTATACTGAAGCGACCTTTGATTTTCATTCTTCGCTTATAATACAATATAACATTGTTCATATCATGTCAATAAGTGTTGTAAATATTTGATTGTATATTTAATGGCAAAATGTAATTGTAATATGTTCGAGTTATTATAATGCGTCAAAAAAGCTTCCTTAATAACCATCTTTTATGAAAATGAATAATTGCTATCGTAATTAATGAAGCATTATCCTGAGCAAGTTTACCATACAACAATCTTATAATGTGAGCGAGCATGAAAAAAATAATTTGAAACGAATTCAAATAGAATTATCTAATTACAAAGTGTAATTTATTTGGGTAGCTTCTAAGGAAAAAGGGAGCGCGCCCCGAACGTAAACTTGAAATTCTCCCCTCGCCAGCAAATGGTAGGTTTACATTATGGGGCAAAAAACTAGGACATAAAACTGAGTTTCGAGGACCGTTGTAAGAGTTTTCTGGCGGCAAGTTCCTGAACTTGAAGTATATAGTACGGTGCACAGAAATCTCAAGAATTTTTTAGGATAAATACCTACTTAATTTTAATATTCGTTCAATGGCCTTGATCCAAGGATCTCATGTTCTTTAGTCAAGAGGTAAGCCAGCTATGCTCGCTTTTGTCAATGGTCAGGCCTTTTTATGCCCGCAGATATCGGATCTCATCAAAATCTATCGTTGTATCGTTAAAATCTATATTGTTAACAGTTAACACGAAAAATTAGTAATAAATTGGCTCCGCTCACTTACTCTGCCGATGTTTAATACGTCTTGAAACACAGGTGAAAATCGAGTGGAATTCTTTGCCCAATTTGACGCTAAGCTATTTTTATCGATTCAGAGATAGTCATCATCCATGCCATCAACCTTCTCCTTAAACTTTCTAAGAGCTCCTATCAACTTGCCATATCGATCAAAATCCCAAGCCACTTGCGAAACCTAATAATGTTTATTGACTAAAGTGCTACCTCAATATACTTCCGTTTATAACAGGCCTGATTCAACCCGCTTCAAATTATGCATATGCATAAATTATGTGATATTAATTCGTGCGGAACACCCGCGGTGTTTGTGGTAATAAAACTGAGATTTAGATGTAAGGTGTTTTTATTATGCAAAAAGGAGTGTGTTAATGGAAAGAGGGTGGAGTGAAACGTGCATTTAGAATATTAAGTGAGTAGATAAGAAATTGATAAAACATCGACTTTATTTATAGTTAATATCCTAAATAATAGTACTACTTTTGGTAGTTGTTTTTATTTTAGTATCTAAAACAAACCAATAAACATGAACTTGTGCATCAAGCGCCGCTTATGCACGCTGTGGGCTCTCGACGGCTGAGCAAATTGATTTATTTTCTTGGATTTACTTATCAAGGACAACCTAGAGAGACTCATGGCTTCTGGCAAACTAGAAGGGAAGAAACCGCGGAGTAGCAACCCGATGAGTTGGTCAGACCAGGTTGGTACCACTCTAGAAACCAATCTGCACGATGTTCTGCACACTGCTAAGGATACGTCGAGATGGCGCACAATCATCGTAGAAATGATGATACCAAAGGGAAGTCAAGACCCTCCTCACTAAGAAACACGTAGCGATGAGAAAAAGGATCAGAGACAATTGTTTTCAAATCCTAATTATTTCAATTAAACTCCCAATTATTCCAGTCATTCTGCTTACCAAAAACACATCCACATTAACCAAAGATCTCTCATCAGTACTTTGCGGCGAAATCTCTTCAAAGCTTTGAAATTCCAAAACATTTTGACTAAGCGTTTGCTTTCGGTGAATTAATACATATCTTATGAGGTTTAGCGTACGCCAGCGGAGGTGAGTTCGTGTTTAAGTGGATGTAACCGTAAACAGGGGTATCGCGGTTGGGACATGAATTAACGAAAAATGGCGTTTGAAATTTGTATCTTGCTTTATTTTGATGCTCTGTATATCGTTAAAAGCTCTTGCACTTATTCAATCTTTTGTATTCCGTGATTTTAAGTGTAACATCAGTCTTGGTTGTTGGCTTTTGTTTACTTAGTCCAGTCAACAAGTTCAAAAACGTGAAAAATAGAGATAAAGCTCCTAAAAATATGAGCAATAGCTCATTGGATTCGGAATGACCTCTAGAAAAATGAGTTTTGAGGATTTTACTGCACGTAAAAAATTGCAATTGTTATTAACAAAATAAGATGAAAAAAAAGAGGTATTTACGTTTTTGTTAATAACTCATAAACTATTAATATTTAAGATATTTGGAAAAAAGGTCCTTAAAGAAGAGGAAATTTCCGAAAAAAAAGTCCCAGCTCCCGGAACTCTACCTCTATTATTTATAATTTTAATTTAACGCTGAAAATAGGGCTCCGCGCAGCCATTACGGCATGGGCGCACTGCCGTTAAAGACAGTTTCTTACATAAAATTATTTTTTATAGTAACAAATATGAATTTAAAAATTTAAATAAATTATGGTGTCATCCAGATACTTGAAAGAATATATTCCCGTTGGAAATTTTTTTTTAAATTAATTTTTCAAAAAGTTATGCAATTGTTAATTAACGAATTTTTTTCCTATCTCCGTTTTCATAAATGACGACATAAAAATTTAAATAATAAACCTATAAATTTTTGGCTCTGTGGAGCTCTTCTTATATATATACTTAACAAGATCCCGCGATAAAAGTTTATTAAAGTTATTTATTTTGTTTATAACAATTTTTTAAAGTTAACAAAAAATGAAAAGTCTAAGAAATGTTATTAAAAAAAAATTTTTAAACAAATGTTATATTATTGCTGCTTTCTTATCCAACAATGGCATTAAGTAACATCGGAAAAATTTTTTTTACATCATTTGTTAAGAAATTGTTTATAAACAAATAGACAAGTTTAATATTTAAAGAAATTTTTTTTTTACCATTATGTTGTCTTGGCAAAATAATGATTTTTAAAAAAAAAAAATTTTCTTAAATATTTTTTTTTATTGTTTATAATCGTTTTTTTTATATTTCGATTGTTTAAATAATTAGTTAAGGAATGATTTTCTCTTTAAAAATCATTATTGGCATTTCTTCATAGGTAAATAGAAAAAAAAAAAATTTTTATCAATAATTTCATTGTTTGTTAACTTAACAATTTGTTATAAACAAATTCTAACTACCGTTATATTTTTTTTCTAGAGCTAAAAAAAATAACAAAAACAGCCATATATATCAAAATACTAAAAATCGTGTAATATTTAAAAGCGTTATAAAAAATAGAAAATTTTTTTTTTTAGTATTTTGATATATATGGCTGTTTTTGTTATTTTTTTTAGCTCTAGAAAAAAAATATAACGGTAGTTATAATTTGTTTATAACAAATTGTTAAGTTAACAAACAATGAAATTATTGATAAAAAAAAATTTTTTTTCTATTTACCTATGAAGAAATGCCAATTATGATTTTTAAAGAGAAAATCATTCCTTAACTAATTATTTAAACAATCGAAATATAAAAAAAACGATTATAAACAATAAAAAAAATTATTTAAGAATTTTTTTTTTTTTTAAAAATCATTATTTTGCCAAGACAACATAATGGTAAAAAAAAAATTTCTTTAAATATTAAACTTGTCTATTTGTTTATAAACAATTTCTTAACAAATGATGTAAAAAAATTTTTTCCGATGTTACTTAATGCCATTGTTGGATAAGAAAGCAGCAATAATATAACATTTGTTTAAAATTTTTTTTTTAATAACATTTCTTAGACTTTTCATTTTTTGTTAACTTTAAAAAATTGTTATAAACAAAATAAATAACTTTAATAAACTTTTATCGCGGGATCTTGTTAAGTATATATATAAGAAGAGCTCCACAGAGCCAAAAATTTATAGGTTTATTATTTAAATTTTTATGTCGTCATTTATGAAAACGGAGATAGGAAAAACATTCGTTAATTAACAATTGCATAACTTTTTGAAAAATTACTTTAAAAAAAATTTTCCAGCGGGAATATATTCTTTCAAGTATCTGGATGACACCATAATTTATTTAAATTTTTAAATTCATATTTGTTACTATAAAAAATAATTTTATGTAAGAAACTGTCTTTAACGGCAGTGCGCCCATGCCGTAATGGCTGCGCGGAGCCCTATTTTCAGCGTTAAATTAAAATTATAAATAATAGAGGTAGAGTTCCGGGAGCTGGGACTTTTTTTTCGGAAATTTCCTCTTCTTTAAGGACCTTTTTTCCAAATATCTTAAATATTAATAGTTTATGAGTTATTAACAAAAACGTAAATACCTCTTTTTTTTCATCTTATTTTGTTAATAACAATTGCAATTTTTTACGTGCAGTAAAATCCTCAAAACTCATTTTTCTAGAGGTCGTTCCGAATCCAATGAGCTATTGCTCATATTTTTAGGAGCTTTATCTCTATTTTTCACGTTTTTGAACTTGTTGACTGGACTAACTGAAGGATTGTTACTTTTTTGGTTTGGTACCCTTTTTATGTAGGAGACAGGCTTGCAACCTGTCAGTATTTTGGAGTACTGTATAGCCCATACTGTATGACGTAGCCTGATGTTGGCTAATGCATTGCTCAATCCCTTTTGGGAAAATTAGCGTGATTATATGTATTCCGTATCCATCACACAGAAGCTGCGCAGATATGATTAAAATTACTACAAAAAGCTCCATTGGTTGTTCTATATTCTGTAATTGGCGTTGCAAAATCATTGTTTCTTTCAATCCGTAAATTCTATAGTACTCGTAAGTATAAGCTGGTGTTGCTAATAACTGCATTTCAAAATATAAATATGATTAAATAAACAAAATTGCAACTGTGTTTGTATATTGAGTAATTCGACAATCGTAATGTTTTCAAGAAATTATAATCTTTGCCAAATAATTTAAGCTTGTAATTAAAAATTGCGTCAGAATCATAAAGAGTGTTCTGAAAACTCGCAATAGTGTCTGAAAAGTAATTACCAGTTAGCAACTTGTGCTGTTAACGTACATAATAAAAACCCATTTCTCGCATCAAAAGGTTAAGCTAGTTTATATTGAAGGCAATTTATAGAAAATTGAGTGGAATCCATGAAGAAAAGGTTGAAAGTTTCTTAAATTTATTCAATTTAAAGTAAAATTAGTTAAACATTTCAACCACCGCTGCGATCTAGTCCTTCGCCCACCGGTGGTAATAACTGGAAGTAGGGAGTAGTAAGTAGTTGCCAGTTTTTACTTACCTTAGTTGGTGATGATACTTATTGTAAGTTAGCCTGCTTAGCTACCGTCATCATATCAAAGACTGTCGCCATAATAATATTGTTGACAGCATTATGGGCAGTTATTGATAAGATAACTAGTCTTTCATTGGTTCGAATGAAGCCCCTTTTGAGCTTCAGCCTTATGAAATGAAATGAAATTTGTCGATTTGTAAGAAACATGGTAAAAGGCAGATCAGAGATTATCATCACTTAAAATCAGTACCCTTAGTATGAGTTTTGATAGTTTTCCAGCTCGATCAAGCGTATCGTCTCTTTTCATACATTGCCCACTGTTTCTGAAAGTTTACGCTAGAAGCGCTAGTGGGCAATGTATGAAAAGAGACGATACGTTTGATCGAGCTCGAAAACTAACAAACTCATACTAGGGGTACTAGTGTCGGCATCATCATAATTTCAGCCGAGAGGCGCGCACTCTTGGATATGGGATCGCCAACAGGATCAGTCCTGCCCTGCCCGCATTCAGTGACTTCCTGCTACCTTTAACCTTGTGGTGGTCCAAAGATGCCGCACACGGTACGCGGACGCCAGTCGAGGACGAGTGCAAAGATAAAAATAAAAATTCAACGTCAAAGAAACCCCCATTCCTCTTTGGGCTAAGTTAAGATTCTGGTCCTGGCTAAGTCTAACAAAATATGACTGGCCATACAAAAGTCAGGGTAGTGGAGGCCAATGCTGAACCATTATAATGGGTCTTCTGAAACCTAGACTTGGGTCACAAGGCACTGCTTCTGACTGCAACACTGTGGACCAGGCACCAGTGAGAATCCATGATATGCTAATAATCTCATCTCATCCCAAAAACTATAGAAGAAAGTCTCTGACCCAGTTTTATTACTATACAGGGTTACTTTAGGTCCCCTCGCCAACTGCATCGAGCGATCGGTGTGGGGGCACTCGATCACTGACAACACGACGCCACGAGGAGGACGACGGAGCGACACATGACGTACGCTTCGTCATGATTGGGGAGTGGGAGAACGAAACTCTCCCTCGCGAGGGGTCGTTCCGGGGCGTCGTCACTCACGGTACCGGAACTTCTTCTCAACAGCGCTAAGGCGACATCCTAGGGCTTTAGGGGTAGGGTCCGCTTCAAGGACAGTCCTACATTACTGGTCTCCTCCCCCGGAGTAGATGAGTGTGCTATGAGCATTTTCCTAGGTTAAAGAGGTCTCTCCTCGCCAAAAGATGAGCTAAGGTTGGTAATTAAAAAATGTTTCTTTAAAACCAGTATTTCCTATCCTATTAGGTACACAGCCAGAAAAGAAATATTTGTAGGCACGTACAGCTTCTCTAGTGATCAACGCGCCGCGCAAGCGACGGTGATTTCTATTGTATGCAAAGGATTATTGAGCAGCTCAACGCATGCGCGGTGATAAGGAGGTAGCCTCGCGCGTGATATTAAACGAGTAACAAGATTTTATATTTGTGTACGAAAAAAAAAGGTTTTTTCTAACTCAATTGATTATGCGAAAAATTTTGCGAGGGCCAAAAGTAGCTCTGTAATATTAGGTCCTTACCTATGTAATTGGCGTTTATTTTTCTTACACACTATTAGCTGTGAACTACTACTTTGATTTAGTAGCTGTTTCAGTTTTATATTTTTATTATGAATAAAGACTACTTATACTGTTGAATTTGCATATGGTGAAATTATAATTATTTAAATGTTTAATTCAAAAAATAAAATAAAGTGGCTGTTTTATATGGTCAGCAGAATCAACTCTTGGAATCGTTGTAACTTATGGGCAAGCTTATTTTTTGCCTAAATTATTGATGCAATCTTTAACTAAGTCTTGTCCAATTATACACTCCAAATTTCAAAAGATTTGGCAACGGAATTTTTAAGACATTTTAAATAACGTTAGTATGGAAAATACATATTTTTTTGAAAATCTTCATAAAAATTGGCGTTGTTCCATACAAACTCTATTTTTTTTTAACTATAAATCCTAGTGTTACAAAATTTGGTGGAAATAAGTAAACAACCCTTGGCTAAGTCTAGCATCAATAAATTATGAAAAAATCAAGTCTGTCCATGAGTTAGTAGGCATCAAATAGTCAATTCCGATGAAGAGATTGAAGAGTTATTTTCACTTTCTTTTCAGAATTTAACAATCTAAATATAATTTAATTACAGACAAAAATATTGCAAAGAGTGTAGTTTCAAATAATAATAATTATAAGAACATAAAACAACTATTGAATTAAAGAAATTGCAAGTTTAGGTACAAGATAATAAAACGCCAATTTCATAGGTAAGGACCTAATATACCTCGACATACAGAAAACTGGTCCAGTCATAATGTCCTAAATTCAAGTCCCAAATGACATCCACCCTACGCATTTGCAGCGTGACCAACACAATCTAGGGCAAACTTTTGGGAGACGATGCCAGCCATCTCACCGGGATACATTCCGCCCTTCGCTTTGTAATTGCGCTCTAAATATCCGCAGCATTCTGGACTCGTGGTGGTCCTGATGAGTGTTTCGCGAATTTATTTCAATTTAAGTAATCTTATTGTTATAGTCCAGTTTTTTATTTTATTACATGAAGCGGTTTTAAATAATAAAATTATTTCCACGCTCATACTAATTTTATTTATCCCAAATTACGAGTATTATGGATGCTAGAGAACGCATATATTACAATAATATTGTATATATTTTTGATAATAAACTTAAATAAATACATACAGAACAACCCTTACTGGGATTCCAACATGGAACGCCCGATGTATAGCCAGCGTTACTGGCCACTTCACCACGACGGCGTCATATTCTTGTTTGATAAAGACATTGAGTTTTTTATTGAATCAAAGGAACGAAAATATTGGGAATATTTTTTTTTATATGCACTGGATCTATCTCGCTATCTTTCAGGCAAATACGAAAAGATAGACAACGAACAGCAGAACGAGTAGCGTCGGTGGCGTAGTGCGTACGAGCATCGTCTCCCACCCGGGAGGCACTGGTTCGATCCCCGCCACGTACCAATGTGTTTTACAATTTTGAATTTACGTTTAATTGACGCTTTTACGGTGAAGGAAAACATCGTGAGGAAACCTGCACACACCTATGAAGAAATTCTTAGGTTGTGTGTAAAGTCGACCAACCGGCACTTGGCCAGCGTGATTGACTAAGGCCTAATCGCCCCTAATGTGGCGTAGGCTCGAGCCCCTCGGTGTGGACATTATATGAGCTGTTGATGATGATGTTGACTGCTTATTTTCGAGGATAATCGATGTTGAATCGCTAGGTCATCGACTTTACCTTTCATTGAACACAAAAAATGTAGATATATTCCGAAAAATATTATGGCTGTTTTCCGAAGTGATCTGGTCTCTTAATGGTTAAGAATCAGATGAATTATTTATTTAGCAGCATGAAAGATTAATCAATATGGCACCAGTTTGGATTAAACTGTTTTCATACATCCAAATCAATACTATGAAAACTGTAAAGGGAGGATAAAACTTGTTGAGTTTCTTGCCGGTTCTCCTCAGAGCAAGGCCTCCTAGTAGACTCTCGAACCGATGATGGTATCAAAATTGACTTTCATAAGTGTACAAATTGTACCTAAATGAATAAAGTAATTTTGACTTTTACTTTGTATAGACGTGACCACCGGTGGTCGGTTCGTTCGCGCGGTATTAACGACGAGGCGCGTGGAAGCCACCGGTGGCGGCCACTGAACGCTCGTGACGGCCACTGACCACCATCGCTTGCGCGGTACGAAAGGAAGTGCCGCCAGCGGTGGTTCATTGCGCGAAGCCAAATCACCACAGCAGTTCGGATATGTCAAAATGTCGAAGAAAAAAAAAAACGACAAAATCAAAAACAGATGTGAAAATGTATTTTAACAGGCCTTTCTAAAAATAAGAAAGGAGGTTCGTAATGATCTTACTATGCAATCTCAAGTTGTGAACTTTTTCTTTGTGGGTCAAGAAGTTAGGGTGAAAACTTTCGGAATTATGAATCTTAACGCCTTACTCTTAAAGTTTTCACCATTTTGAAAATTAATGCCCCTGAACCCTAAGAAAATGTTGCAATAAGATTGTCCGCTTACAAAAACCTTAAAAGGGACGACAAATGTGTCTTATTTTAAAAAATGTATTTAAATGTATTTAACAAAGTGGTTTTCTCAAATCTCAAAGTAAAATATGGTGTGTGTGAATCAGCTTAAAGTTCATTTTTCGTAACAGAATTCGGTCTGCCTCTACCTCACATCAAAGCAAAGATACAAATTGGTATTACCTTAAAAATATAACACTAAAGGTGGATATTAAAGTTTATGCAATATTTTTTTCGTTTACAGACGCGTAAATATTTTTAAATCGAACCCAGTATCATCCGCAATCCGGGCGGCTGCGTTAACCACTACGCTACCGGATTGCGGAGGTTGCTTGGTTCGATTCCCGCCTGCGGCAGGTAGATTGCAGTGTAGTTTTGCTAGTTTTATTAATTTTGTAGTTTATTTATTTATATTATTTTACGATTATAATAATCTATATATATTTATATAAAAAGAAAAATCCGGACCGACTGACTGTTCAACGCCCAGCTCACACTCTCCTAGATAGCTGAAATTATCCACAGAGGAATTTCAACCTATAAAGGGTTAAATTAGGTGATACTTCCTTCTCCCTTTGTATATGGAAAAATGATTAGTTAGACTAAATTATTAATAACTTATTCGAAAGTTAATAAAGGGCGAAATGGAGTAACACAGTCTGAAAGTCAACATTTGTAATTTTAAGTCATTATTGGAGATAAAACCATGAAACCTTGAAGTAAGGCACTTGATAAAAATGAATAAGTATTTAAACCAGCGTTTTTTAAATTTCGACCCATATGGGGATGAAATAGGAGATGAAAGTTCGTATGGAATTCCAAATTATGTCAATGTTTGCTACAAAATTACCTACCCGAAAAATGCTGCCTAAAGCAATTATTCCACGCCGACGAAGTTGCGAGCAAAAGCTAGTATAGTTATAAGAAAAGAATAGAAGGATTAAAAACACATTTATGTTCTAAAAGTACTTATGTTAAATTATGAAAGGAGTGAAGGAGCTACTTTTTGATGTAGTCCCAAAGAGCCTGTTACAGGATAGACTCCTTCGACAATTGTGAAAAAGTTTCTACAATGCGTTGATTGCTCCCAAACTCAAACGTAGACACTTTACGCTACAAGGTACCAGAGAATATTTTATTTTCATACAATCAATGTGACATAACCCACACGCTTCACCGACGTAGACAACAGTTGTTTGTCCAGTTACTGGACACAATCAGTGTGTCCAGTTGCTTCCACTTGACGCATGCGGCGAATGGATCCTCCCGGCTCACCGAACTATGTCACGGCAACGTCAACTTTAGCTGTGGTTGTACGCTGGCTGATCCCAAAACACGCTCAATGAACACATTACACATTTGCCACCACTCGCGTGGTTTGTCAATCATAAAGTATTCGGTGTGATTGACAACTATTTAACTAGTAAAAAGTAGTCAGTTAACAAGCACCTTATAAAAGTAGGCGCACTACACAAAGAAAGTATGGTTCCTTATGCTATTTTGTAGCCTCATAAGAAGGTTCAAGGTTACTTAATGGACAATGCAGGGGGCTATGCTCGGAATTCCTCTGCGCGATCATATCAGAAATGATAAGGTCCGCAAGAGAACTAATGTGACCGAAATTACTGAGTGGCAGTGAGCAGGGTACATTGCGAGGAAGACTGACGGCCGTTGGGGAAAGGTCCTCGAGTGGCGGCCGCGTACTTAGCGACACAGCATTGGTAGGCCACCCTCAAGGTGGAATAACGATCTAGTAAAATTCTCGGATTCGGGAAGGCGGGTTGGAGATCCCATGTCCAACAGTGGGCGTCTCGCTTGACGTGATGATGATGACTCGTTTCGGCAGCAAAAAGTATTAACCATTGCACAGCGTCTAAGTACACACCTACGTACATAGTAGAAACTGTTCATGTCGTCACATTTACGTTCTCAAAGGGGCACCAATATCTGTTCCACTCAAAGCGATACACTTCAATGTTGAACCATTGCAAATTCGATTCGGAGTCTTCAATCAAATTCCCTGCCACCTTTTGTATCGAGTTTCAAAATTCGCTAGACTTTTATAGGAAAAGGTATTGTCGAATCCTTTACAACTCTTTCTATTTAATCAAAACTTATCTAGGTTTCGAGAAATAAGAAAGAATACGGTAGGCCGGGTAGTCGAATTGTTTGATGATTGATCGTTTGCGATTCAACTCTAAACTGAATCGCTGTCGAGAGTAGCGCCAAAACTGAGTCGCGTAGATAGCGTTATAGTACTAACGATTTTATTCAGTTTAGGTCTTATGTTGGATCGCGATAAAAGATGGTGAAATTCTGAAGTTCTAGACATGTCGAGATCTTTCAATAATGTACACAGAGATTAAAGTGATTTACCTCGCACGCACCACAACCGCATTCAAACCAACGGTTTTAAGTATTTTTTTGTGATCATTAGTTTAATATTTCTCGAATTATTGTGCAACAGTAACACACTAACGAATCTCGAATTATTTATGATATCAATTTAGGATTATCGCATTGAACATTTACCACATTTCGAAGCTAGTTTCTGGCAAATTGCATGCAAAACCACTGAACACGGGAACACAAAACACCTACCAAAAAGGTATCAAATTTATGTACATCCTGACTAAAATTATAAATTCCTAACAAAGTTTGTTTTTGACTTCATAACTCAAGAGCGAGCCGTTACAATATTATATATGCGCATATATACCTAATAAATAGACCTGTGAGTTTTTGAATACCTAAATTCAAACAAACATTTCAACTCGGAACATGTCAAAACAGTTTAAGCGGTAGACATTAAAAACTATTGAAAAATAAATTAATTTTGAATTATATGATGAACAACAACCAGTTGATTTTATGGACCAGAAAAACTTAAGATTATCTGAAAACATAATTATGATATGACGTTCGAAAAATTCAATTTTCATTTGTTTTTCCGAGGTTCGTTTATATTATTTGTCGACGTTCATTTACTTTTCAGACATACATGTTTATCCTACGTTCGCATGTTATCCGACGTTCATCTGGTTTTCCGATATTCATTTATTTTTCTGACGATTATTTTGTTTCCTAAACGATCATTTGGAGTCATCATCATCATCTCAACCTTATTTATTCGACCAACTGCTAGCATACAAGGCCTCTCGTTGTCATTGAAGGAGTTTTAGGCAGTACCACCACGCTTGCCCAATGCGGATTGGTAGACGGAGTATAAGGTCATCAATACCCCTTTTGCTGATCCATTAGTCGCCTTCCACGACACCCATTGGAAGGTAGGGGGCCTAGACAATTTAATACGGGACGTGGCAAGCGGACGCGTTCCCCTCTGCCAAAGTACATGAACAAACGTTCATGTCAGTTTATAAAAACTAGTTCGCCGTGGCGACCGAACGCCATTTTGAATTCGTATCTGTCGCTAAGCGGACCTCGTAAAAAATATTGGTTGCGGAGTGTTTTCTTGTAAGCGACCACCAGAAACATTAAAGTTATCCTAAAACGGAGTTGCTTATCACACGGAAGTAATTTTCTATTCAAATAAACTACTGTTTTACATAAAAATGCAATTTTTCATCTACAAATTTTGCGACAGAAACAACGATATAACAACGTTAGTCGATGGTGGTACCTACGCGGGTTAGCCGAGCGCACGAGTTTGCGCTCATAATAGCGATTACAATTTCTGCAACAGTGTGCACGAGAGAATAAATGGGACGCTCTATCGCGGTTGAAAAAGCAACTTGATCGCGAAAGAGCGTGCGTATAAAGAATGGGAGAAGAACAAGCACGCCAATCTTGGTAGCTTGGGGACGCGCGGATCACGCCTTCAAATGTTTTTTAAGGCTCTCCCACATAGGCGCGTTATTATCGAACGATAATAACGGATGCGTTATTGCGATAACGCGTCCCGATTCCTTGCACAGAACTGCGTTTTTATCTTCCGATAATAGGGATGTTGACGCCATTCACAAATAATAATTACAAGGTTATGATTGAAATTGATACCAATTTAAATAGAAAACCGAAATACATGGAAAATAAATCCTGTCGTGGATAAGTGCTGACACGGGACTTGAACCCGCGACCTTTCGATATCCGGGTGACTGCTCTTCCAACTGAGCTACACAGGAATGTTTGACCACGACGAATTTAGTCATGTCTTTCGTTTTTTGATTACGTCATCAAGCTGACGTATGCCTAACAATGTTGCAGATTTACATCTTTAACACCCGATGAGATATTTTTACAAATACCGTCGATCAGTTAAGTTAGACATTTTTTCATAACTAAACTTGCCAAATAAAACAATAATTACAAGGTGTTAAATTCGTAAAAGATTATGGCATTTTATGCCAGAAAATCTCTATCGTTTCAAACTATCTCTAGAATATGGTTATCAAGCGTATCAAAATCATTAAACAGTCAGTTGTCTAAGACTCAATAAGAATTCATGACGTCACAAATTCATAATGCCATACAAAATTCAGTGGACAAGCGTTGCCACCAACGCATAGTGCGTAAGGTCGTTGTCTCCCACCCGGGAGGCACCAGTTCGATCCCCGCCACATACCAACGTGTTTTCAAATTTTGTATTAATATATACGTTTATTCGACGCTTTTACGGTGAAGGAAAACATCGTGAGGAAACCTGGACACACCTATGGAGAAATTCTTAGGTTGTGTGTGAAGTCGACCAACCCGCATTTGGCCAGCGTGGTTGACTAAGGCCTAATCGCCCTTAATGTGGGGTAGGCTCGAGCCCGAGTTGGGGATATTATATGAGCTGTTTATGATGATACAAAATCTAAGGAAGAAGAATGTTTTTTGTTCAGCTAATAAAAAATATCTCAAATGACTTGACAGGAAATATTTCTTTTCCCCTACCGGCCTTAGCACCGCTGCATCTCGCAGCTGTGTGTGGGATCGCATACGTCCCAATACAAATATACAAATGTTCTAAGAACTCATATCGGAATATCGCAGGACGGAGAAACGCAAGCGTCCTACTTCTATTGCGTCTTTATTATCGCAGCAGTGGCGTAACTTCCTAGCCAAACTCATACATAATTTACTAAAAACAGATATCGCAATAACGCATCCGGTATAATCGACCGAAAATAACGCTATACTGAGCCTTTACACGAAAAGTTCTTACGTACGCTTACACATTCTTTCGCGCGCTATTTTAGTTCAGAAAACTGTTATTAGCCTTTACACGACCGCTTTTTACGTTTTTCAGAAACGAAGACGCGCAATCTCCTGCATAAGAACGCGTGGTTAAAGAAACTGGTAAAAAATAACCTTGCGCGATTGAGCGTGCACGCTTTTGCGCGTGCAATCCTGCGATGTGAAGTATAAAGGCAGCTTATAGCTATATTCAAAAATTTTATTAAAGTTCTACAACTGTTCCGATACTCGTAGAAGTGTGTACGTGCTACCAAATCTATAGAAAAAAATATTGATCAAGGTCCAAATCTATCAAAATTCTAACTCAAGCTCAAAGTCCCGTCTTCGCATTTATCCCTGACAGGATTTTTTTCCATGTTTTTCGGTTTTCTATTTAATTTGGTATCAATTTCAATCATAACTAAGCTTGCCAAACAAAAAATAAAACAATATTTCAAGCCCAAACAGCTATTGCCTATACCTATACCTATTGCTTTACTGTTATCTAAGCTATCCCACGCAATAAATACAAAAGCTTCCACTCAGTAAACATTGGTAACTATGTCAGCAATTTTATTTACTTACTCCACCGATTAATTAATTATTTCTACCCGAAGACGCAAAAAACCTTTATCATTGACATTCAGTGTTGGACCCTAATAACAATTACTGCCATTAATGCTTGACCCTCTTATTGTCTCGCCTTGGTCACAAGTTTCAGCTTTGAAAAGGTCAAGAAATTTTAGCCCACATTCCAATCGCCAAACTAAACTAGAACTGTGTGCTCCTTAATGCCAGCTACACTTTTGTATGGCTTAAGAGATCTGAGTAGTTCGGCTAGTAAAATTTACTACTTCGCAAAAGTCGTTACGATCACAACAGCACGTAAAAACTCCAGATTTTGGGTCAAGTAATACGCTATTAATGACTCGTAGCTGGTCAAAGGAAACTTCTGACAGATTGTTAGGGAAGATACTATTCTATTGTAACAACCTCACGCCTGAAGCGAAATTCCTTAACAAATACCTTGTTAGATTGGATCTAAAATTGACAGATTTGTAATGGCCCTTTTGCTCGAACTATTTGAAAGGGTGACTTACGTTGTCTTCATATCGGTCGGTTTAGATTCTATCGAAGACTTGTCGCAAATTGGTGCGACAGGTTCGAAGTGCTTGGTATTCTAATGAAAATATCAGTAAAAGGACTGTTTGTTATAAAGGAAATAAGTATGTTCGCTAAACCCAACAAAAGTGATTACAACAAACTAGCTGCCCACTCTGGCTTCGAGTGAATGAAAATAAGACCAAGTTTCTCTTAAACACCATGAAACTCTTTTAAAAATATCAAGTGGGGACTATTACCTATATACCTACACTTTCTCCACCGTCCACATGCAGAAATCACGTTACTTTACAATACACGTTACACCCTGAATACGTCAAATCGGATTCCCGACTCAAACTACTTAATTATTTAATCCTTGTAAATCGAGAAAGTACTGAGAGTGATGAAGGAATCCTCGATCCACAGAACTATCATGAACTTACATATTTTCTTATTTGTTTGTCTTTATCTCTATTGTTTCAGAATCAAAGGGATAAAATTAGGAAGATTGCACATACCGAATTGAGGCGGTCCCACAGTTTGATGCATAGCTTCATAAAACGCCATGCTTGTTCCTCAGAGAAAGATGGGAATATGCAAATATAAGCTGGTACTGCTTTAATTTATTACGTTAAATGTCAGCTGGAATTGCAGGGGTAGGTATATTATATTTTGTGAAGTTGAAGATCTGCGCTGAGCAGTGTTTATGTCACCCGAAAATCATAAGATTATAATAAATCTTATGGCAGCGTTGGTGGCGTAATGCGTAAGGACTTTGTCTCCCACCCGGGAGGCACCTGTTCGATCCCCGCCACATACTAATGTGTTTTCAAATTTTGAATTCATATGTACGTTAATCGACGCTTTTGCGGTGAAGGAAAACATTGCGAGGGAACCTGCACACACCTATGAAGAAATTCTTAGGTTGTGTGTGAAGTCGACCAATCCGCACTTGGCCAGCGTGGTTGACTAAGGTCTAATCGCCCCTAATGTGGGGTAGACTCGAGCCCCTCGGTGGGGACAATATATGAGCTGTTGATGATTAAATCTTATGGTTTAATGTTTCGCGGCAGAACTAAGAAAGGCGGTGGTACCTACCCAGATGACCCTACATATGGGTCTACCACCTACTTAAAGGCCTGCACATTGAATCAATCCATGTGCAGGCCTCATTGAGAGGTATTTGTGTGCCTACTGCTTAATAGTCAATAGAAATTAATTATTGATTATAATGATTTTTACTAATGTAAATAAAAAAAAACAGTAAAGTTGGACCCACATAAATCTAAAAGTATGTTGTACAATTAAAACGAGTAATTGTACTCATCAGAGGCGAGCCCGTTAACTGTAGTTTAGTCTTGTATATATTATCTTAGAGACTATTTATTTATTATCCTACTGAAAGTACGGGTTGCATTCTTTTAAGAGAACTGAACAAAATTAAATGACCCGTAGAAAATTCGCCCTAAATGTCCGTTTCCATAGTGTAAATAGGATTCATCAGTAAGCAATGACTTAGAAATGGCACAAGTAGAAAAGGCTCCAAAGCGTATCTGTAAGTGTACACGGCTTTGGCGAATGCTGATTCTATTCAGTTTTACAAAAGAAATACAAATATTGTCAGTAATGTCAGTTTTATACATTTCTATTCGTAAAGCGTTAGGTTGGCCACTAGTGTAGGCACTTGGTGATAAGAATGCTATTGGAAAAGAATTGGCATGTATTTTGATGCTGGCTAAGGAAACTACGATAATCTATGCTTGCAGCACTCTACCCTGACTGTATGATCCAAAAAGGACTTACTGACAGAAACATAACAGCGAGTAAATAATTTAGTTGCACCTTTATGAAAGGGCCTAGCGGATTAGCTAATAGAAATTGAATCGTGGTTGAGCCATTGTGTCTAGATCCACACGACCAATGTCACTGGTGCACATAGGGGCCGTACGCATGCACTTATATCTACAGACATGGCTCATCCTCGAGATAAAAAAACACCATAGCGAAATTAACATTCGCAATCAATCGAATCCATTTATTGCATTAGTCATAGATTCTGAGGATTATAAAAAGGTCTTAATCCCATTAATAAGCACGCTACAACCTGCCAAATCAGCGTACAATAGTAATAGCAAAATTAAATAATGTCATACATATGTCAATTTATTAACTAAATTAGAAAGAATAATAAATTTAATTAAAATAATAAAAGTCACTATGTCTTTTCTAATTAAATATTATTGTGTTAGTAAAGAATTCATATATGGTATAGTGACATTTTTTATATAATATTGATGTCAGATTCTGCTTGATTTTTTTATTGTCTACCTCTTTACCAGTTATCCTACTGCGGCTTACTTTATCAACGGCTCGGGTATCCCAACCGTTTAATGGAGACAATTTCTATTATTCTCTATTTTTTCGGTACAATTAGGTAGTCAGGGTTTCACGGCGCTCTGTGCTTGGTAATGCGTTTAATGAAAATTAGCTTTAGTGTTATTTTGAACTCAGTTACAAAGAGAGGTAGACTTAAAATATGTATATAGTGGATTAGACCTTGGAAATTGGAGATCTCGTTTTTTGTATACTATAAAAGAGACTGTCTATAGACACAGGCTATAGATATTTGCAGACAGCAAAAGGCGATTGAACTGTATCTCGAATCCCACATATCCTTGCAGTTGCATCATACTGCACGGATGATGAGTAAATGCATTTGACCTCTCCGATAAAATAGGCTATAGCTAAATATCTACAGCTTTTTTATCAAAGAGATCAAAACAAATTGCAAATGCAACACCAAGGTAAAACTCGCGTGCTGTCCACCCCCTCATCTCCAATCATCTGAAAACCTTGCATTGAGACAGAAGCACAGCACAGCGGCTAATAATTTAAAGGAACTGCATCCTGAGGAAACATTTTTAATTAAGACTACCAACCAAATGGACCCCTAGCTGCCATGTGATGCCGGCAGAGTAGAATAGAATCACCCTATATCCTCCAATGGGTTTCGTAGAAGGCGACATATGGATCAGCAAAGGGGTATTGATCACCTTATACTCCATCCACCAATCCGCATTGGACAACCGTAGTGAACTTCTGCCTGAACCTCCTTCGATCACAAGGAGAGGCCTTGAGTCCCAGCAGTGGGTCGAATTATAAAGGCTTTTATGATGATGTTTATGTCGTTGAGTGCTTTTCCAAAATTTAACTCTTTAACCGAATTATGGTTCATCAACAGGTTCTGATCCAGGGTCTTGGATCCGATCCCCAAGGAGGTCTAAACTTGAGCCATATTGACATAAGGTGAGATGAAGGCCAAACTCTTCCCCGTCTTATATTGACGTAGAATAAAATGAAAAACCATAACACATACATGCTTGATACATTATGCAAAACAGGTAAAAAAAAATATAATAATAACTTAGGAGAACTAAAAAGATGACCGGGAAAGATGGTTTTATTTGCCAAGTTTTTCCATAACCATTTCCCAAGGGAATAATCCAGCTCGAAGGACCACCAATATTACCGATAGCTCGTAACAGGCAAAAGGACATAATCAAGATAAGAAAAAAATCGAGTCAGCAAATTATGGGATATATTAAATATTATATAAGTATAAAAAATTCGACACAATAGGTGCCCTAATCTGCTGCAATATCGAAAAAAAACAAGTGATAAAAAAAATTTTATGACCATATTTATTTTTGGAGAGGAAACGCATCAAACAAAAATCATCAATATTCCGATTACACCTCGCCTGCTTATTCTCAACGGGGTTCTGTGTTTCGTAAACAAAATTTACTGCGCAAGAAAAGGAGGGAATGGAGAGTAATTGGGGGCATCAGTTATGGAATTATCCGGATGGCTGTGGTCCCTGATTGCGTTTCGACGAGCCCACGGGAACAATTTGCAGGAGATTTGTCGCGAGACATTTATTGCCTCCACGTTGCAACTATAGGGACACTATAGTTACTCAAAATATCATCCGATCTGAACTTCAGCAAATATATCGAATCCATAGCAAAAACTGCTGCTAAAAAGCTAGGCTGCACTCTCGTTAAGCGATACCTCACACCACAGCAGCTGCTTCTTTTATATAAAGCACAAATCCGCCCGGTTATGGAGTATTGCTGCCATCTTTGGGACGGATCAGCGAATTCGGTAGAAAAAAGAGCTAAGCTACTTATTGGCAACCCAACACTCACAGACGCCAAGCTATCAAGTCTCGACCATCGTCGAAAAGCTAGCTAGTCTATCGGTATTTTATAGGATTCACTTTGGAGAGTGTGCGACGGAATTACATAAATTAATTCCACCAGCCCCATTTCACTACCGGGACACAAGACGCAGGTTAAATTATCACCCTTATGATCTTGATGTCCCTACTATCCGCAAAAAGCTATTTGCTAACTCTTTTATGATGCGAACAGCTAAGGAGTGGAACTTGTTGCCTGCTGATGTGTTCCCTGATACTTATAACTTGGGTGCCTTTAAGGCGAGAGTGAATAGGCTATTTCTAGGTAAGCATTTAACATCGTAGGCCACATATTTGCTTAAGATCAGGTGAGAGTGTGGTCGAATGCTTTCCTATACACACTTAAAAAAAAACAACATGTCCAATTGTCCATGAGTCGTGAGTGGTGACTTCTAACGGCTGTGGCTACTACTCGAACACGAACTATGGAAATTGGCAAGTCGTTTCTGTGTCTCACAATCAAGAAATGAATTCAATGCCTCCTCACAACCACAAGTTCCATCCTTCTTACATTACAAGCTTGGGTCATTCAAAAGAGGCATGAAGAACTTGCAGGTGGGCAAGGCGAGAGTGTTATGTGGACTCCTCTTTTTTTATGATCAGGTGGAATGTAGTCCTTTGAAAATCCTTTTAAAAATAAAAGAATAAATTACTATAAAATAGGTACATTTTTAAATAGCCGTGTGATGCTTGCAGAGTAGAATAGCATCACCCCATTTCCTCCAATAGGTGTCGTAGAAGACGACTAATGGATTAGCAAAGGGGTATTGATCACCTTATACTCCGTGCACCAATCGGCAGGAGGGTTAGGAGGGAGGGTTAGGCAGTAGTCCACCACGCTTGCCCAAGCAAGCGTGGGTGACTACTGCCTAACCCTCCTTCGATGACAAGGAGAGGCCTGGCTGGAACACAAGCAGTGGGTCGAATTATAAAGGCTGTTATGATGATGATGATGTGATTTTTAAAAACAAGAAAATGAATACAAATTGATTGCTCTGTTATGGAGTAATCTCCTCCTTTTTTGAAGTTGATTAACACTGGTAAGACAAGACATACATTGGGAGCAGATAGGACAAATAATAAGAAGATTGATAACTGGCCGGAGACCATTTAACTCTCTTCGTGGCCATTAGACTTCACTATACTAGGCATCTTTTTTGCACACTTGACCCTGAGCTAAAGGAACTGCAAATAAGGTTCTTTACCACGTTCATTCCACTCGACACCACCAAACCGACACCCCAGGAGTTCTTCTATTCCGTTCGATACTACCGACTATTAGTGATGTCCTGCAAATTATCATAGGTTTATTTCCACTATTCTCAGTAGTTCAATGAACAGTGATTTCGTATGTTTACAACTTACTGTACTTAGTCGTTGATAAGTTTGATAACTCAAATAGGCTAGGTCGATGCAAGGAGTTCTAAACAGTATAGTACCTACTACTGATAAAGAAAGGTCATATTATGGAACAATTATTGCGAAATTGTTGGCCAAACATTTCTTTCGCGGCTAACTAATTGAAGAAGAAAAAATCATAAGGGCATATAAGTCTGTGACAACAATTATTGACTTGTTAGACTAATAGTTAAAAGCCTTTTCATTAAATAATAACATCAAATTGTCTTCTTTGTTTTTGACAGTATCACAGACTGGCTACTTATTAGTAGTTAAAGTAAGTATAGCTTGCTTCGAGACATTACTAAGAGGGTGTCGAACGGAATAGTGATTCCAAATGACACCTCCTGGGGTGTCGTTCTGGTGGTGTTGAGTAGAATACCCACTTTACTATTGGACATAATTATCAGCGGCAAGGGAGTGACACTTCGGTGTTGTCATGAGGCGGGCCATGCTTGTTTGCCAATCACATAGCGTTAAAATAAATAACTTGCCATAAAACGTCGTAATTTTGTTTTATAATCATTGTAATATAAAACTTACTTGCATAAGTCTTTAGAAATTCTTTCAGCAGTAAATAAGTATTTACCAAAGAACTGCTGCAAAGAAACTGACGTCTCTAGAATCAACAAATTACACGTAGAGCAAAGTACATAACTGATTCGAATCTCGGCAATTTCTTCAGGACTTATTTATAAAGGAGCTTTGTCAGACCTAGGTTCGTTCAATGGCCCTCTAGATTTTATAATGGCAAGGACTTAGAGGAGACATAGCTGGATGCGTCAAATTTTCAACTTTGTATTATAGAATAGTCTTTAATTTTATTTATGTCACTACAAAATTAGTTTAACATCCAAGATTTGGCCAAAATCCTTGTGTCATCTTTAGTTACCAATATTTTATCATTGGATCGCTATATCCTACAAAGTCTTTCATAGGTATTAATATTCATTTGTTTTCATTCTTATTTTAGAAACATTGGTTCTCATTGTAGTGATTTTGAGTAAAGAGAATTTTTTGATTAAGTCTGGTATTATTTTGCCACCCACTCGTCATTCATTTTCACGGCGCGCGCCCCAGGAGTGCGCCCGGTACGCAAAATTCATTCAAATACAGCCTTAATAAAAAAACTCTCCACTCAAAATCACTATAATGAGAACTGTTGGTTCTACAATAATAATAAAAAGACTAGTAGTACTTGCTCTCAGAAATTGATACGTGAATTTGACTTTTATTTGTTTCCTCTACACGATCGACAAAACAAATAAATCCGAGATGCTCCCACGTAATTGCAGAAATATAATTATATTAAACTCGTTCTAGTCTCATCTAGCGAAACAATCAAAGACTTATCTATAGCCTGTAGCAAACTCTAACCAACTCTACCATAGAGCACTTTGCTATCGTCGTTGCAAAGTTTGAGGCACACTGAGATATTGCATTCGATCATTTCAAATGATTCATTCATGATATACTTAGAATACCCACCTGCTTCATGATCTCGAGATTTTCCTTTCAGACATTATCTATACTTTCTCTGTAATAGTTCTTGACATTTGGTGGCAACGATCATCTCGTTGACGGCTGCCACCGAGAAACGACGTCACTGTCGCTGTAAAATGTATCTTATAAGTTGCCCAGCGAATGCGTCAATGGAATCTGCTACATGTGACGCCAGCTGTCTTTCTGTGGATAACATTAAGTGAAGGTGTTTTAATTTTAGATACACAGAAGCTGTTTTCACCGTTATTATGTTGTTTAATCTAAAATTCTAAATCAATCACTGTAACATCTTTTCTGTTTCAATATATGTATGTACGTTCGAACAAATAGAATCAAGATCCAGGGTAGAACCTTGTCTATATGAAAGTTACCTTTATGGACTTGACAAGAACAGCAAATATGTCTTTGACAAAGTTCTACCAAGGGTTAGGATTCTATTTGCTCTATAATATCTTCAAGGTGTTGCTGGATCTGGATTATCATGTGCAAGAAGCATAAAATGTCGATTATTATTCTTATATAAAAGCTCTTGTTGTGACATCAACCTTACCCACAAATGAACCAACATTCAATGCCGGCTTCGATCTTGAGAAAGTCTTACTCCTGTATTATATTTAGCCTCCATTTTATTTGCACTCTGGTTACATTTAAGTGAACCTACATAGGTACAACTGGTATTGGAGTTCTGCTCAGTCTCCTTGTTAAGATCGATTTCTAGCTTCGAGAATATAAAGCGTTTGAAAGTTTTGCGGTGTATTCTTGGCCCATCTGCTGCCGTATCTCAAGAGGAAAGTTAAATGCGTGTGTGTTTTCAGAGATGGCCTATGAACCGAAACCATTTTTATGTCGCACAATCAAGAAATGGAATACACTGCCAGCACGCGTATTCCTTTCTTATTACAATTCTGGATCATTGGTGGAATGGAGTCATTCGTTTGATTCTTTTATAAAAAAAACTTTGCTCGGCAATTCCAGAAATGATGAGGTCCACATTAGAACTAATATCCTCGATATAATCCTAAGAATACCTTTTTTTGTTGACGGGGAAGTGCCAACCGCAGGGCATATGTGGGATCGAGGTTAAGGCGTTCCCTCCATACCCACTAAACATCCTCCCCGGCCTGACCTTCAGTGCGCTATTACGAGACGGCTCGGAATCTGCGCACGTGAGCGCAACTACACCTAGACGGTCCCAACGCTGCCCGTCAAGGCACTCCTAGAACCAATTGGTGGCCAGCAGCCACTCCTCCACCGACGGCTGCTCGACCTGGCGCGTCCTCCTGACGAGGATACCGGGAGCAGCCATCGGACCGCACCCGGGGGACTTCGGGCGCGGTCGTGGCACTGAAAAGGGCCGTCCGGAACTAGCTATGGTGGGAAAACAAAAACAACTCGACGATACCGTGTGACTTCGAATGCCAAGGGGACACACTTGACATCAAAAGCTACACACCCGCCTAGAAAGTTTCCCCACCACGTTACTAGGGTCCGGTCACAAGGAAGCTTCCGGACGTAGACTCCAACCCAAAGAATAGCTAGAGGTAGTGGGCAGGATACTTTGTAAGTACTGACGGCCGTAGGAGCGGAAAAATTCTCAGAAAAATTCTCATTCAAGGTGGACCGACAATCTGGCAAAGTTCGCGGGAAACTTTTGGAGGAGAGCAGCGTTGGAGTCAGGACTGAACGGGTTAGAGATCAAAGTCAAAGTCAAAGTCAAAAGTTCTTTATTTAAATAGACTCAATTACTAAGTACTTTTAAATCGTCATAACGGGGAATATGTATGAGAGAAAAAAAAATATATGAAAGTAGGTAAGATATCAGTAACAATGATCACTTTAAGTGTTTGTCAAACGGGTATTTGTAAATTATCCCCTGTTTTAAAATCAGAATTTCGTAAGTATTAAATTAATTATTTTAAAATTAAAACTACCACTAATATGCATATTCCCAATTAGCCCTACCACCGCTTCGACGAATTAGTAGCAGGAGAGAAGAAACGGCGCAAGAAACTCCCAGCCTTTAACAATTGTAATGACATTTACAAATTAGCTATGTCATCTTGTGTTAGTCGGTATTACAAACAGTATTTTTGTCTAACAGTTCGTTAAATTATACAAAGGTATGTATCGTCATTTCTATAATTAAAATTACAGTTTAAGTTTAAATAGCATGTTTAAATGGTCCACGCATTCTTATCATCTAAATATTCCTGTACTTTGTAGTAGCCTTTTTTCATTAAATTTTGTTTAATATAAACTTTAAATTTGTGAGTAGGCAATTCAGTTATATTTCGTGGAACTTTGTTGTAAATCTGTATACATTTTCCCATAAATGAATGACTTGTTTTATGAAGTCTATAGTTTGGAACAGCAAGTTTATATTTATGTCTAGTATTCAAGCTATGAGAATCACTACGTTTTGAAAAAGTATGCAAATATTTATGAACATACAATATATTATCACATATGTATTGAGAAGCTACAGTTAAAATGTTAATTTCTTTAAATAAATCCCTGAGTGATTCACGTGGCTTGAGTCCATAGATGGCACGGACAGCCCTTTTTTGTAAAATAAAAATATCTTGAATGTCAGCAGCAGTACCCCACAATATCAAGCCATATGACATAACACTGTGGAAATAACTAAAGTATACAAGTCTTGCTGTTTCAACATCACATAAAGACCTAATTTTCTTAACAGCATAAGCAGCTGAACTTAGTCTTCCGGAGAGAGATGAAATTTGTGGATACCATTGCAGGCGTGAGTCTAGTTTTATTCCCAGGAATACAGTACTTTCAACACATTCAAGTTTTTCTTCATTAATTTTAATATGTAAGTCAACCTGTCGTACATTTGGTAAAGAAAATTTGATGCACTTAGTTTTCTTTGCATTAAGCAATAGATTATTACTTTCGAACCAGCGCACCACGCTTGAAATGGCATTGTTTACGTCCTCATAGTCATTTTTATATCTGTCAATTTTGAAAATTAATGAGGTGTCATCTGCAAACAAAACCGTTTCACACAAATTCTTTGTAAAGTAAGGGAGGTCATTTATGTAAATTAAGAAAAGTAATAGCCCTAATATGGATCCCTGAGGTACACCCATATTCATAGATGCACCCGGAGACTCAGCATTATTTATAACTACTTTTTGAATCCGATTACTCAAGTATGATTCAACAAGTTTTAAAGAATTTATTGATACACCATAATGTTTTAATTTACACAGTAAAGTTTGGTGGTCAACACAGTCAAACGCCTTAGACAAGTCGCAGAAAATACCCAGTGCATCCTGTCGATGCTCCCAAGCATCGAATATATTCCTCATCAGCGCAATCCCTGCATCGGTAGTGTTACTACCTTTTGTAAATCCAAACTGTTTATTATGGAACAATTGATTTCTTGTAAAGTGAGACAGCAACTGATTCACAATTATTTTTTCAAATATTTTACTGAGAGCTGGTAAAATAGAAATAGGGCGGAAATTAGAAGGATCGCTGCTATCTCCTGATTTATACAAAGGTATTATTTTACTAATTTTCATGTGATCGGGGAATGCACCATCCTTAATGCAATTATTAAATATAAGAGCTAACTGGGGAGAAATAACATTTATTATAATATTTATGACGGTAACAGACATACCCCATAAATCTTCAGTTCTTTTCATATTCAAAGATTTAAAAGCTTCCAAGATCGTGTAAATATTTATTTCATGAAAATCGAATGGAGTATTGCACTTTTGAACATTCGTCTCCAAAAGATCAAGGGTGCATTTAGTACAGGAATTTAACTCTTTAGTGAGTTTAATAGATATTTCTGAGAAAAAGGACTCAAAAGTATTGGCCACTCCGTCGTCTTTTACTATAATATTGCCATTGAAATTAATTTTAAAAGATCTATCGGTTACTTTAGATTTACCCGTTTCTTGATTTATCATTTTCCAAGTGGCTTTTATTTTATTCTCAGAATTCTTAATTGTATTACTTAAAAAATTCGCTTTGGCAACGTTGCATACTTTTTTAAAGATCTTTGAGTACATTCTGACATACTCGATGAAAAGAGGATCATTGGAAACAGCCTTTTTATGGTATAAATCAAATAGATTCCTTCGGCTAATGTAGATACCTGGAGTCGCCCAGTCACTAAACTTTTTTTTAGTATTCACTGTAATAGTTTTTTGTTTGAAAATGTGTTGAAATTCATGATTTATTTGATTAAATAAGTTGTTATACAAGATATTAGGGCTATCAGATTCATCATAAGAATTAATAAGTCTATTTAAAATATTGTTTTCAAATTTCTTAAAGCGACTATTTGAAACCGGCCTGTAAGTGACCTTTTTAGTTTTATAAACATGATGGTGTTCAATAGTAATTTGCTGTCCACTATGATCTGAATTAATACAATTTATAATTGATTTACTAAGTACATTGCAATTACAAAAGATATTATCCAAGCAAGTAGCTGATGTAGGTGTAATTCTAGTAGGTTCAAAGAATGTATGGATAAGATTGAAAGATTTAAATAAGTTTATGAACCTATCTGTAGAAGGACATGGTATTAAAATATTAATGTTAAAATCACCACATACAACTATCTTCTTGTTTTTTTTACATAATATATTCAGTACGTTTTCCATTGAAGATTCAAATAGATCATAGTTTCCCGATGGGGGTCTGTATATACATAAAATAATAAACTGATCGAGTTCTACACATTAAACCTCAATTACACGCTCAACAGAATGACACACAATATCAGGTCGTAATTTATATGCTATATTATTTAATAAAATTATTAAAGATCCACCTCTGATAGCAGATTCTCTTGAGTATGAACTTACAATATTATAATTATCAATGCAAGTCAGTATTTCATATTTATTTAACCAGTTCTTTGTCAGACACAATACATGTATGTTCATGCTGTTCAAAAACAGACTAATTTCTAAATCTTTGCCAGAAAAGCCTTGAACATTTTGATGAACTAAATTTAAACAATTAGACTTTTTTGTTGTCAGGGTTTTGCCAGAGACTGCCTCTGTTGTCTTACAAACTAATTTAAATTAATTGGAGTAGGTTCCAAAAGACAATATTGCTCAATAGAAGCATTGTCAATGCTACTATGTCGTATAGTAGCATCTTGAGGTCTAATCTGCACAATAAAAGCATCGTCATATAAATTCTGCTCAATAGAAGCAGATGGTCGAGTAGTAAAATTCTTGGCTAAAGTTATTAAAGTATAGCTGAGTACTAGAAAAATGCACTGAAAAAAATCGACTTGCCTCAGGCGGGACTCGAACCCGCACCTTCCACAATCCGGGTGGACGCGTTGACCAATTTCGCCACCGAGGCACTGCTTTTCGCTGTCGAAATTTGTCAGTGCTTGGTGCTTATGTTTTTATGGTAAACATCGTTTCATCAAATCTTTGAAATTTGCACTTCCAAGACCCGAACGAAATATTTTTACAAATATTTGACGCCCAGCTAAGATGAAACTACCTTACATTATGGAATAATTTTATTTTTGCGTTTACAAACGCGTAAATATAATACTAGAAAAATGCACTGAAAAAAATCGACTTGCCTCAGGCGGGACTCGAACCCGCACCTTCCACAATCCGGGTGGAAGGTGCGGGTTCGAGTCTTGGAAGTGCAAGACTTCCAAGACTCGAACCCGCAAATAAAATTATTCTATAGCTGAGTAATTCAGCTATTTGTCTTCTATTAAATTTAGATAGATTTATTCTATCTTTAATCAGGAAAAAATTATTATTAAAATTTGTTAATTTATTGATGTCAATTACATGCAGTTTATCACAATACTGTGCCATTTTGCTTAATACTAAATTTAATTTATGTCTTATATTATTTTCTTCCTCTGTCAAACTGTAGCAGTAAGGCAATGTAAACATAACAATTTTTTTTACATTTAAGCTAAGCAAATAATCAAAATAATGTATTAGTGATTTTTTGTTTACATTACCTCTATTTCCCAATAAAATTATCAAATTATCATTATTTTTAAATTTTTGTTGTTTTATTTTAGCTATAACATTATGGTAACATGAACCCGGCATACAGTAGTTCGTTACCTTTTGTCCTATTTTGTTCAGTAATAAATGACCCAAATCTTTCCCAATTTCATCACTAAATACTACATTATTCTGGCACTCTGTTTCTGTAAAATAACTGTTTTTATTTTTACAATTGGGTTGTTCGGTGAAAGAGAAGGATGGCTCACACATGGACATTGACCATTCAAACTGATCTAAGGCGGCCAGGCCAGACGCCAACGTACTGCGTTTAGATAATTTATCTGGTTTAGTGGAGCTTAACAAATGATTATGTGTCAATGTATATTCCATAATTCCCTTTTTTGATGAATTATACTTTTGTGTAATATCAGACAAGCATAATTGAAGATTGCATATTTTATCATTTAACCCTACAAGGCTCATTTTTTTTTTAGTGCGCGAAAAAAATATATATGTTGTAATTAGTGATCAGAAGATAGGGAAAACTTATAAAAATAAAAACAAACCCATATTTTACGGAAAAATCAACTTTTTATTTCTGTTCCACATACGGTACGCTGAGCCCTAACTATACTTTTTGGTATAAAACTAGTACAATTGAATTGTTTTGGAAATAGTTTCCTATTTGTTTTTTTATTCAATTAGTGACCTATTATTTTTTTTTAATTTTTATTTAAATGAAATGAAATAACTTTTATATATTTTACTTTATTATACATATTGCAATTTAAAATAAACAAAATCATATAGCTAATCTTATAAATTTGTTATTTTTTATTGATAAAAAGATCTAAAACAATATTTTATTTATTTAGTGCGATGTTCTATGCGACATTTGTCGCAAGATAAGAATATTTTTCCTTTACAACCAGGATATTTGCATCGTTTTCTTTTTTCACCCCAAACAGGAAAAGTGCTCAAACCCATCACGTCTGATATCACGAGGAGGTAGGATTGCTGTATTTGGCTTCTGCCTTTTATTTTCAATTTTATCAGATAAACTTGGTGTAGGTACCTCTCATTTTGTTTACCGATAGCCCAAACATGCATAAACTTCACATTTGAAGTCCTTCTGTTTCTTTGGGGTTGGCATATGCTGCTGCTCTCCTACGTACGACTCAAAGTCTATATCGGTGACTGTAAATTTGTGTTTCCAGTAAATGTAAAAGGAGGTGATTGAAAAGATGTTTTCTACCAAATAAATCTTCTCCCTTTTTCTTTCGGTGACAGCCAGGGCCAAAGCCAGGGATTCTAGATCTATGACTGATTACGTTACTCCTAGTCGATGATCGTCTAAGTGTCCGAGATTGTGTAATGGTACCTGTAAGTAGGGTATTATTGGGCATTCTGGCACACTTTTTTAGCACTCCATTGATCTCACTATCGTTCGATCAATTTCGTAAAAAAGTGTGCCAGGATGCCCAATAACAGTAGTGAAAATCACGAAGTGGTCTTAAGTTTTGCAGTTTTGCATCACATTGTTCTGTGTAGGTGATTTACTAAAAGGCTGATTTAAAATGCGAAGTGAATTAGACACTCCAATGAAATATTAAATTGAAAGTTATAAATCATCGATCAATGTCGTAAAAAAGTGTGCCAGGATGTCCAATAATAGTAGTGAAAATCATGAAGAAGTTTTAATTTTTGCGAAGTGGCTTGTCGTATTTTATAACATTAGGTATCAACTATAAATCATAATTGTTATATCGAAGGACAACAATATTGTGTGTTTCGATCATCATTAAGTTAGCATACTTGATTTCAGTCTACTGAACACGTTTTCATGGTCTTCAACCTCCGGCTATTAGGCATTTAACTAGGTATAGCAGTGCAATAATGATCACAGAACTTAACAACTTGGGGCTCCCTGGCTTCCAGGACTTTATCCCCGGCTAAGTACCTATCTGTGTCAATATACACTCTAACCTCGATAAATGTGAATCCTCAACCCAAAGGAAAATACTTGTGTGGTTTGACCGAAAGCGGTGTACATTTACATGTTTGATTGCAATTTACTAAACACATTTTCAAGATTTTCTATCCTAAGCTATGGAGGCATTTAACTCGGTATAGCAGTGCAATAATGATCACAGAACTTAACATCTTGAGGCTCCCTGGCTTTCAGGACTTTATCCCCGGCTAAGTACCTTTCTGTGTCAATATACACTCTAACCTCGATAAATGTGAATCCTCAACCCAAAGGAAAATACTTGTGTGGTTTGACCGAAAGCGGTGTACATTAACATGTTTGATTGCAATTTACTAAACACATTTTCAAGATTTTCTATCCTAAGCTATGGAGGCATTTAACTCGGTATAGCAGTGCAATAATGATCACAGAACTTAACATCTTGAGGCTCCCTGGCTTTCAGGACTTTATCCCCGGCTAAGTACCTTTCTGTGTCAATATACACTCTAACCTCGTCAAACTTAAGCCCCCAATGCAGAGGAAAACACTTGTGTGGTTCGATCGCAAACTTCATAAGTCAGCATACCTGATTTCAGTCTACTAAACACGTTTTCAAGGTCTTCAACCTCGGGCTATTGAGGCATTTAACTAGGTATAGCAGTGCAATAATGATCACAGAACTTAACAACTTGGGGCTCCCTGGCTTCCAGGACTTTATCCCCGGCTAAGTATCTATCTGTGTCAATATACACTCTAACCTCGATAAATGTGAATCCTCAACCCAAAGGAAAACACTTGTGTAGTTTGACCGAAAGCGGTATACATTAACATGATTGATTGCAATTTACTAAACACATTTTCAAGATTTTCTATCTCAGGCTATGGAGACATTTAACTCGGTATAGCAGTGCAATAATGATCACAGAACTTAACATCTCGGGGCTCCCTGGCTATCAGGACTTTATCCCGGCTAAGTATCTGTGTCAATATACACTCTAACCTCGTCAAACTTAAGCCCCCAGTGCAGAGGAAAACACTTGTGTGGTTCGATCGCAAACTTCATAAGTTAGCATACCTGATTTCAGTCTACTAAACACGTTTTCAAGGTCTTCAACCTCGGGCTATTGAGGCATTTAACTAGGTATAGCAGTGCAATAATGATCACAGAACTTAACAACTTGGGGCTCCCTGGCTTCCAGGACTTTATCCCCGGCTAAGTATTTATCTGTGTCAATATACACTCTAACCTCGATAAATGTGAATCCTCAACCCAAAGGAAAACACTTGTGTAGTTTGACCGAAAGCGGTATACATTAACATGATTGATTGCAATTTACTAAACACATTTTCAAGATTTTCTATCTCAGGCTATGGAGGCATTTAACTCGGTATAGCAGTGCAATAATGATCACAGAACTTAACATCTTGGGGCTCCCTGGCTATCAGGACTTTATCCCCGGCTAAGTATCTGTGTCAATATACACTCTAACCTCGTCAAACTTAAGCCCCCAATGCAGAGGAAAACACTTGTGTGGTTCGATCGCAAACTTCATAAGTTAGCATACCTGATTTCGGTCTACTAAACACGTTTTCAAGGTCTTCAACCTCGGGCTATTGAGGCATTTAACTAGGTATAGCAGTGCAATAATGATCACAGAACTTAACAACTTGGGGCTCCCTAGCTTCCAGGACTTTATCCCCGGCCAAGTATCTGTGTCAATATACACTCTAACCTTGTCAAACGTGAATCCTCAACCCAAAGGAAAACACTTGTGTGGTTTGACCGAAAGCGGTATACATTAGCATGTTTGATTGCAATTTACTAAACACATTTTCAAGGTTTTCTATCTCAGGCTATGGAGGCATTTAACTAGGTATAGCAGCGCAATAATGATCACAGAACTTAACAACTTGGGGCTTCCTGGCTTCCAGGACTTTATCCCCGGCTAAATAACTGTGTCAAAATACACTCTAACGTCGTCAAACGTGAACCCTCGAGCCAGAGGAAAACACTTGTGTTTTTCGATCACTGTCAAGACATGCTCTGAATTACTGATAAATAATCACGGCTTTTATATATTATTTAGCCAATCAGTTTTCAAAGCATTCCCATGAAAATTCACTTATCAGCAATAACAAATATGAAATGAATTATATTAAATTTAATAAAATTGATCAGGTCTCCGATTACGAGTTCAGTTTAAATAATAAGGCTTCGTACTCACGTTATAATAACTATGATTTAATATGTGAATAAAGATATTGTTATTTAATAGGCTTCCAAGATAAATTGTTATGAAAATAAACTCATAGTTTATGTATAGGTAATCATCCTGATTGTTATGTTATACATACATTGTTAATACCGTAATCTTGGTAATACAGCAAACCTATTTATTGTTTGTAACTTTCAAATACTCTGATCAACAAAGAGTATTGATCACCATATACTCCATCCACCAATCCGCATTGGGCAAGCAGCGTGGCGGACTATGATCTAAAAAACCTCCTTTGTTGACAAGAAGAGACCATGTGTCCCAAGGCTGTTGTGATTATTATGAATCGCTGATAAACGTTTATAAACGAGAAAGTTTGTATGTTTGTTACTCGTTCACGCAAAAACTACTGAATGTATTATAACCTCATAGCTCATACATCAGAATAACATAAAAGCTATAATTATACTAATCCTACGCATACGAAGTCACGGGCTAAAACTAGTATTAAATAATTTTCATTCTTATGAAATAGTCTTTATGTTGCATGTGATGCTTAGAGTCAGCAATTAGACACACGTTCACACGCTCACAGGCATTAGATTAGCACATTCGGTGTCATTTTTAATAATTAATTTAACAAAACAAAATTGATGACATATTGTAATATTATAAGTGCTAATTGGCATCTTTTGTCAGCAAATATAACGGATGCACATAATATAAATGCATACTTCTATTATGGTGAATAAAAATACTCGTTCCATGTCTATTTACATGAACACAAAATTACTTACAGTAGTGTTTTTAATAATACTAATCGGTTTTATATAGAATGGATAATTATAAATAATAAGAAAGGTTGGTCACTCCTGTTCAATTATTGCTAGTTTTGCAGTTTACTTGTAATAAAAAGCGGTAAAATGGTAGTCACCTCACCAGTGCTCCAAGGTGCTTTCTAAGTCACTACTCACCGATAATAGTGCTAACGTAGTACCTACCCACTACTACCTGAAGAACCAGCGAGATTCAAATCTACATCGGAAAAACAAATCGACCCAAACAATGTTCGTAAGTTTTTATCGTCTTTCCACTTTGTTTAAATTTAACTTGCTTCGCTGAATGTTTGTTATAATATGTTGTGTTTGCCAGGAAATTATTTTCCACACATAAAATCTTATCTTAATACAGTATTGGTATTCTTCACATTTCAGGTCTGAAGCCAAGTATACCAAGCGCGCTGCTAAGAACCAGTCAAGCCTTTTCTTTGACACTGACGAAGAAGTCGTAAGGTGACTTTAATTTTCTATTACTTATTAGTTCGCTATTTTACGTCTACGAAATGTAGATGTTAAACTACAATAATTATAAATTATGTTTTCAATTCCTCTAGCTCCAAGAAGAAAAGTAAGACGAAGTCGGTGCCTTCCAAGCAACAGGTGGCATCCTCCTCTTCGACCGAAGCTTCCGAGTGGTTGTTCGACACAGAGTCGGACGAAGAGGTTCCAGTCCGCAACCCAAGTAAAGTCGAGAGCGTCTTGACGCGTCGAGTACCTGGCGGCGTGACTCGTCGCACGGCGCAGCTCAACGGTGGGTTGGTGGCGGAGTTACGACTCTACAGCACGGAAGAGGTACGCGACCTTGCTGGTTTGGAGAAGTGCGACAAGGCAATCGTTTGGTTACGATTGCAGGGTGACTCGGAGTCTGAGGAATTCCTTGCATTGAAGCAATTCGTTAAAATTGCTAAAACAAAATTTACTGAGGAGGGAACATTTTATAATCACAAAAAGAAAATGTAAGTAATTGATTATATTAAGCTGGGTACCTAACTAGTTAATGTTCCTTCCACAGTAAATTATATTTTGGTCAATTAATATTCGTTTTACTTTTTTTCATATACTTAACTTCTTAGTTTACCATTAGTTTATATACGGTGTATTTACCTACATTAGTCACTTCATCGGCTAACACAGTGAAAACAAATTCATTATGTCGAAGACTATATTCTGTTCAGTGTGTAACATATCCATTAAAAATAGGGCTTTCTCTGCTCACTTAAAAAGTATTTTACACAAAGACAATAGTTCGGTTGTTGAAAGTGAAGGCATTGAAAAAGTTCATAGCGCTTTCCGCAGTCGTATAGCGTCATATCGAATTCGATGCGATGGTGTTGCTCGCAATAGCGAGGTACCTGAACAACCGGTTCGTGTGTACACACCCGTTGAATTTTTGTCTCATTTGCGCGGACGAGTAAGTCTGTTACTATCATCACGAATTCAAAGTCATACTAATCTGAAAGTGAATTTCGAGTTGTTTTGTCAATTTTTTTTGCATAAAAATGAGTCAGTTGCCGTTAAATCTTTTGCCACCGAAAACATTATTTTGCACCAAAATTATGACTTTCTTGATTTATTTTCAAATATAACTAGTTTGTTGTGTAAAAAAGTCGAAGAATTTGAAGAAAGAGATAGCGGTTGGGCTTATTTGAAAAGTCTATACCTGGAAGTAAACATAAATAAATACAACCCTATGAGAGCCTCAAGTTATATAGATTTACCTAAGACAATAAAACACAAAAAAGCATGCGTCAATATTCAAAATTTTGACGATTATTGTTTTTTATGGTGTGTCGTGGCTTCACTTTTTCCTGTAAAAAATAATGCGCAGCGAACTTCAGCCTATCCACATTTTGAAAGTGTACTCAATGTTAGAGATATTTCGTTTCCGGTGGGGTTTTCAGATATTAAAATTTTTGAAAAAAATAATCCTCGTATTAGTGTTAACATTTATGGTCTCAAAAATAACAGTCAAGTTGTCGGACCACTATACAAAAGTGAATTTCGAAAAAAACACCACGTTAACATGCTTTTTCTTGAGAATGGAAAACGTACTCATTACTGTCTAATCAAAGATTTATCTAAATTACTTCGCAAACAATTGACTAAACACCATTCTAAAATATATTTGTGCGAAGATTGTATGCTATTTTTTGATGACAATGATAAATTAGAATCTCATCTTTGTAGTGGTGTAGCAACAATTTTACCAAAAAAGGGAAATCTACTACAATTTGAACATTTCGAACGAATGCAAAATATACCTTTTGTTATTTACGCAGATTTCGAATCATTGTTAATACCATCTGAGTCAAACTATGGAGACTGCACATCGTCGTTGCAAAAACATGTGCCTGCTGCATTTGGATACTACATTGTATGTTCCTATGATAGCTCACGCAACAAGTACGTTTCTTATCGCGGTCCCTCCTGTGTAGAAAAGTTCTTAGAACATTTATTAGCGGATGTAGTTATTATTTATAATATTTTACAGTCGCCACTACCAAAGTCTTTAACAGATCAAGACAAAGTTCATTTTACTAACTCATCAAAATGTTTTCTTTGCGATCAAATATTATTTGACGATAAAGTCAGAGATCACTGTCATCTTACAGGACGTTACCGCGGTGCAGCTCATTCATATTGCAATATCAAGTTCCGTTTGCCAAAATTTATTCCTATATTCTTTCATAATTTGGCAGGTTATGATAGTCATCTTTTTATACGACAATTAGGTGAGTTACCAGGTAGAATACAAGTGATAGCAAAGACTAAAGAAAATTATATATCGTTTACTAAACTTTTTCAAATTAATGACAAGGATATCGTACCTGTTCGTTTTGTTGATTCTTTTAAATTTTTGGGGACAAGCTTAGAGAAACTGGTTGCTAGCTTGAATGATAGTGATTTCAAACACCTCCATCGATTTTTCCCATCTCAGAAGCATTTTGACTTGTTACGACGTAAAGGTGTATATCCTTACGATTATATGACTAGTTGGAGTTCGTTTGAAGACCAAGAACTACCACCACACGACTGTTTTTTCAACAAATTATTTAATAGTAATATATCCGAAACAGATTATGAACATGCAAAAAGAGTTTGGAAATCTTTTAAATTATTAAATCTAGGAGAATACACTGATTTATATCTAAAGTCGGACGTACTCTTATTAGCGGATGTCTTCGAAAGTTTTCGAGAAACATGTAAGACAAATTATAAATTAGATCCAGCCTTTTATGTAACAGCCCCTAGCCTAAGTTTCGATGCTATGCTTTTAAAAACAAACGTGAAATTAGAATTAATAAGTAATTTGGAAATATTAAGAATGATTCAAAAAGGTATACGTGGTGGTATATGTTTATGTTCTACAAGATATTCAAAGGCCAATAATAAGTATTTACAAACTTATAATCCAATAGAGAAAGACAATTTCTTAGTTTACATTGATTGTAATAACCTGTATGGTTATGCGATGTGTGCCTCTTTGCCCCATTCAAATTTTAAATTATTGAATAAACAAGAAATTGATAGAATTGACTTTCGAAATGTACCAACTGACGGGGACATTGGATATATACTAGAAGTTGACTTGGAATATCCTGAGTATTTGCATGATGATCATAACGATTTTCCATTCTGTGCTCAAAAATTTACTCCGCCAGGTTCAAAAACTTCAAAATTAATTCCAAATTTATACGAAAAATATTTTTATGTTATCCATTTTGTTCATCTAAAAACATGTTTGAAACATGGGTTATTGTTAAAAAAAATACATAGAGTAATTCAATTCAATCAGAGTCCTTATTTAAAGCAATACATTGACATGAACACAGAGTTACGAAAACAAGCGAGTTCTACCTTTGAACAAGATTTTTTCAAATTACTAAACAATAGTATATTTGGAAAAACCTTGGAGGACACTGAGAAGAGAGTCACTGTAAAATTGGTCAATAAGTGGAGTGATGAGGAAAACAAAACGAAGAAAAGTTTATCAGCTGAGCAACTGATAGCTCGACCAAACTTTCATAGTGCTACTATTTTTACAGAAAATTTTGTAGCAGTTCAAATGAAACCGGAATCAATTATTTTGGACAAACCTATATACATAGGCTTTTCTGTTTTGGAAACATCGAAAAGCCATATGTTTGATTTTCATTACTCGGTAATGAAACCTTTTTATGCTGAAAAGATAAAGCTTTGCTATACAGATACAGACAGTTTTCTTTATTCTATAGAAAGCAAAGATTTTTACAAAGATTTAAAATCACATTTTCTTCAGTATTTTGATACTAGTAATTATCCTGAAAATAACTCTTACGGTATTCCAGATCAGAACAAAAAAGTACCAGGTTTGTTTAAAGATGAACTAGGTGGAAATTTAATTTCAGAGTTTGTAGGTTTAAGGTCGAAATTATATTGTATTAAAACACTGCAAGATGAATTAAAGAAAGCAAAAGGCATACAGAAACAAGTAATAAAAAAAGTTTACTTTAAAGATTACTCTAACATATTAAAAACAAATGCTTTTCTACGAAAGAAGAATATAATTTTTAAGTCCCTTAAACACGATATATTTACACAGGAACAGAACAAAATTGCCCTGTCAGGTAATGACGACAAACGTATCATACTAAAAAATAAAATTTCAACTTTATCATGGGGTCACAGGGATACTTTATCTTAGTATTCATCCATTTATATTTTCTTAGAAGTTATGAATGTTGTTTTCACTGTAAACCTCACAATTTTCACTTGTAAGTTATGAATGTTTTTATTACTGAAAACCCAGTAAGTTGACATTTATCTACGTTTTTCGGATTTCTGGATTAAAATAGACATAGAGTTATAAGTAAATAATGTAATGTGTTAGAAATAAGACCACCTATTGTACTATAGTTTTTGTAGTGTTTGTGTTTCCATATTTCTCAATTTAGGTAATGTTTTGTATTGTAATGTTTTCTACGCAAATGTCAATTTGTAATTTGTATTTAAGATAAGTTTAATAAGATTAGAATGTAATAACGGTACCCAGAATTATTTTAATATTACATAAATATAAACGTTTATACATTAACAACTGCATTTTTATTTTAAATACATCTTCCTAACTGTTCTATAGTTATCATTGAACCTAATAAAATTGTAAACTCACTCATCAAATTGTAATTGTATAAACAGAAATGTGATGCCTAGAACTGTGAGTAATGCAAAAATAGCAAGTCGCGACATGTTATTGATGAGTCCGAAGTCCTAGTAATTTAACTCGTCTTTCTGCTATGTCAGACAAAAAGAAATGTGATGCCTAGAACTGTGAGTAATGCAAAAATAGCAAGTCGCGACATGTTATTGATGAGTCCGAAGTCCTAGTAATTTAACTCGTCTTTCTGCTATGTCAGACAAAAAGAAATGTGATGCCTAGAACTGTGAGTAATGCAAAAATAGCAAGTCGCGACATGTTATTGATGAGTCCGAAGTCCTAGTAATTTAACTCGTCTTTCTGCTATGTCAGACAAAAAGAAATGTGATGCCTAGAACTGTGAGTAATGCAAAAATAGCAAGTCGCGACATGTTATTGATGAGTCCGAAGTCCTAGTAATTTAACTCGTCTTTCTGCTATGTCAGACAAAATTACAGATGTAGGTCAATACAAACGCAAACACATACACACACCTACAGCAAAATATGACTGGTATATATATAATCGCTTATTTGCATCAACAATTAATTCTTGTGAAAACACGAAACTAAGTGAACGTCAGTTATCATGGTGAGTAATAAATATGTCTACCTACCACAGTGAAGATGGGGGGTTTGTAAGTAATAAGTAATGTATCTCACGATAATTCTAATTAATTTCAGAACACTTCTTCGCAAATCACCTATATTCCCGATGACAATTCTGTTGCGAATGAACAGCGAGCGATGTGGCAAGACGCTCAAGATCCTCTGGAAGGGTTCACGGAGGAGTTCGTGAGGAGGCCTTCGAGTGAAGACAGACCTGATTCGCCTTTGCAACGCAAAGTTTTAAAGGCGATGAAGAGGATCACTCGGAGGAGGAAACAAAAAAGAAGCTCCTTCCTGAGAGATTGCCACTCGTTTATAGTAAAGAGTGCGCCTACGCGAGGACGGCGCTTAATCAAAATTGAAATAATAGATATGGAGAGATCTAATGAAATGTTAGAGGACTCAATGGTGTCTGCACAATACGTGGTCACTGAGAATATGGACCCTATACTAGACCAAACGGAGGGTTTGATTAATAAGATCTCCAAATCATTGTGTGGTTATAGCTATAATTTCTAAGGCTATAATCATAATCTATAATTTCATAAATTAAATTTCTCGCGTAGGAATTGTGTGTAACTTCTCTAGTTACATATAATCCTTCGGAGATACATTGTAAATAAAAGAGCGTACTGATGTAAATAGTTTGTCTTAAATGTTTAATATTCTTTATTCTCATTTGATAATTGTAAATATCTGTGTCCTATTCTTATTTCATTATACTACACTTTGAGGCAAACTGTTGTTTGATTTTATCCCACATTATGAGGTATCGTTAGAAATAAAAGACTTACTTAATATACTTTATTTATTTAAAAATCTGTAATTGACATATTATTTTCAATGCACCACTTTTTAATACATATAACATTTCTGAGAGCACAGACATTATTATGGTTTAAACAATTAAAACTAGAAGCACATTTACAATAATTTTCATACAACGTTGCAAAATTAGGACTGCCTTTAGCTTCGATGTCTATCAAGATACAGTTATCACACAAGTCTTTTATCCATTTCTGCTTTTCTACCCCCTTCATTACTATAGTTTTATTTTGTAAAATCGGAATAATTAATCTTTTGAATTCCCTGTAGTCAATATTTCCTTCGCTCCAATAAATATTTCTATTTCTTTCAATCCACCTAACTCTTCTTTTTTCTTCTGGTGTTAACTTTGAATACGGATATGGGGGCTTTATCAAAAAGACTTGAGTAAATTCCTTCGTAGATAACGCTAGCTCCTTTATTATGAAATTACCACGGTAGTCTTTAAAACCTTGAACGTCAACAAAAATAGTTGAACTCATGATATTTTGCGAACAATATTACTCAAAGGTTTGTATTCTACGATACAATCGTTCAATATTAAACAGTATGCTGACGTCTGATCTGGTATTTCTTTATGACTCTCCAGCTCCAGGCGAATATTAATTACGGGTCCAGTTTTTATGTTATCGTTTTGTCTCGAACAATCTATTACGAATAATGGCGCAATGTCTTTATATTCTTGAGCACTTAACAAACAACTAGATCTACGACCATAGTAAGACTGTTGAAAATTTACGAACTGCTCGTATATTAAAGCAAAAGAATGCTTTGCGAAATCTGTATTATAGCTTTCGTACGGATAATAGGTAGAATTTAAATAAACTTTAACGTCACGCAAGTTGCAATGGTCAAATCTGGACATATCCTTAGACACGTCATTTTTTCTGTTAGTTTGTAGTCCAAGAATCACATATCGAGGCTTCTCAATTTGTGTTGAAGTTTTTATAGACCAAGTATGTTTCGTAGTCTTCGGAAGTAATGGGTATTCGTAGATATCCCAATTTCTGAACGCTAATTGTATAGGTCTATCTTTTTCAAGAAGTTTAAGTAACTTAACCTTTTCTCTGTCTGATACTTTAATATGAGGCATGCGCCAAATTATTTTATGTATTTCAATACTTCGCACAGTTTCACCGGTGTTAAGTTTTAAAGCGTTAAGGTCTGTATTACTTCGCAATAAAACAAGCTCATGTTTGCAATTTACTATTACTTTTTTATAGTCTTCAGCAAATCCAAGTATGTGACTAAGTGGAATTGATGCAGAAAAATGACCGCCAATATCATTTTTAACGCCTTGTATATCCCATCCCCATGCTTGAGATATCTTCGATTCGATGTCATTCATAGATAATAAAGATTTCATAGTAGTAGTAATGCCCGCATTCTTTACTTTATCTATTTCAACACCGTTCAATTCATAGCGTATATCTTGGAACAGATACATAAGTGAGTTATTGGTAAAATGAAATGACGGCGCTCTATCCTTGTTATCATTTTTGAAAACATTGACGATCCCTTCCAAATACAAAGTGCTTGCACTTGGAAGTATGTATAAGTCTTGTTGGTTTATTGGAATTCTTATTTCATCGTTTCTGTTGAAGCTTGTTATGTAAGGCTTGTATGAATGAGTTTCAATACATTCTATCGAGTTGTCATAAACAGGGGTATTCGTAATATTTAAGATATTCATTTCAACAGCCCAATCAATTTCAAAAATTGTTTATTCTCTTCAGATAATTTCTGTCTTTTACCACAAGCAAGTGTTCTCTTTCGGATCGCACGATAACCACTAATCTTTTGAATGTGTGGAATACAGTTTTTATTGTAATCGATCATATTTTCTTATATGCAAATACAATTGTACTTCTTCACCACGAAGATCGATAAGGTTATTGAGGCTATCCAAAATCCTTATGTTAATACTATTAATAGAGTGTCTATTGACTGGAAAGTATATTGTGTTCTTTGGTATTTCTATTATTCTATAACCTGGTGGCACATTTGGAACAAATTCATGTATTATGTGACTTGATTTTCCGTTGATATATGAACCGCTAACAATATCACATTCGATGCGTACCACTGTTGTTGATAAAATGTTTACAGGAAAGGGAGACTCATGTAATTTATTACTTTTCAGAAGAACTTTACCATAGCCCAATAAATCTCCAAGAGAATTTTGCATTTCAAAATGAATATCCTTTGTGCAGTATATTGTGGTTTTAAGAGTGTTGTTATTACAAAATAATTTGAACATACAACCTTTTATATTAGCCTTTATAAAGTCATATATATCGTGAAGCTCGTAAGTTCCTTCAGGAATTTCTACAACCTCACCATTACCATAATAAAATTTGTTGTTATTTTTTGTAATATTTGGTATAGAATTGAAGGTGGAGAAATGTAATAAAGAACACTCATAATCACCATCCAGTTCCAAAGTTGGTAAATAATTTGTGGTTAATATTGAACTTTTACCAGTTATGGATAAAGTAAAAGACATCGTGGAAATGACGAAATGAAACAAGGGATGAATGTTTATATACTATTTTTATTCCAAAAATTCCTTAAAAAAAATATACACAAATGACCACAATTAACACTGTTAAAATTCTGATACCGAGCATAATTATAATAAATATTATTCGAACCTAAATACTCCACTATTTCTTTAGGAGGCTTCAAATCACCGAAACTATCAAAATATTCACAGTAGTTATTCAGTTTTACATAGGCTACCCAATGACTACCATTGTTCATATAACTATCTAAGTTTACAATACCACACTCGATCGGTTTTGCTTTATGAGGCATCATATCTCTCATATAGACTCCTCGGAAATATGGTATATCATGAGAATGGTTAATGATATCAATATTTGTTAGAGCACGTCGGGGTAGCCTACGGACTAGTTTTTTTTAATGTTTATAAATAGACCGCTGCCTTTTTTATACGGTTTGATGTAAAGACCTTTTCCTATAGCAATTGCTTCCATTGTTTTGTTGTGACGCTCCAGCTCATTCAAGTTCTTTTGAGCTGATTTATACTCATTTACTGTTTTAGCTACGCCAGCTGCACCTCCAGCTAAAGCACCAAGAGCAGACAAACCCGCGAAAATAGGTATCAAAGGTAATATCCCACCAGTTTTGGGAATCGGTATGACACGTGGAAGTCGGAAATTTCCACATTTTGGAATAACTTTTTTAGCAGCTTTATAAGCATAATTGATTAACGATGTATGACTTTTTGGTTTCATTTTGTTTATTTTTGAATTTATTTTTGAAACCATTGATTTAAACTTTTTAACTCCAGAACCTGTTTTTACTTTAGCTTTCATAACTTTGCTAACCAACCACGAAGCTAATTTTTCTCCTTTTCCCACATCTTTTGAATGCAAGCGTTTTTTAGCCATGTCCAACAGTTGCAGGTCTGCTTTGTGTCGGTTAGGTAAATCCGTATAATTTGTATATGCAATGTCGTGGTGCTTACAAGCTTCGTCCAACTGATTAATTCCTTTATCGCCTCTTGCCAATCTTTTTTTTAATTTTGTTCCTGGTCCACAATAGTTGTATCCCGGTAAGTGAAGTTCTACAGGTAAGTTATTAATCAAATTGTTTATAAGTCCTCCTCCTAGCATTTCTTTTTATATAATGATAATGATATGTATAAAGCTGCACTTATATTATTGTACAACTGAATTGCTATTAATCCAACTATTTTCGGTATCTGAAAGACCCAACCACTTGACAAGGAGTTTGCGTCCCATTTTTTTAATTACCCTTTCAATTAAATAAACATTAGGATATTTCGTTTTCTGCAATTCCTCTTGATAAAAAGAGCCTAATATTTGTTGCTTTCTCTGATCTTGAATGTGAAATGTAACTGGAGTAGTTTTATTAACCTTTTTAATTATAAATATCTCTGTAGACCAGTTGGGGGTATACCTTTTATCAAAACTACTTTTATATTTACTTATGCGTACACAGTCACCTATTTTAAAATTAATCTTTTGCTTTTTATTTGGTCTGGTTTGACTGTTTTTGATATTATTCCTAACAATTATTTCGTTTTCAGAATTCACATCCGCTGGTTTAAATTTAGTAATCCGGTGTACATTATTATTGTAGGTATTCAAAACGTCGATCAAAGTTTTCCCTATCCATTTATAACTACCTTTATAGCTAAAAAGCATATGAATTTTATTCTTTAATGTTCGAATTAGTCTTTCAACAATTGAAGCCTTTTTAGTTGAATATGATGAATAGTGATTTATTTTCAGTGACTGCACAAGTGATTTAAAGGAATCGTTGTAAAATTCTGTTCCCATGTCAGTTTGTAAGTTACGAGGGCAACGACCACTTTGCGTCAAAATAGCCGAAAACGCGTCAACGACAGCTCTTTTTGTCTTTGTTTTTAAAGGAATTGCCCAAGCGTATTTAGTGAAACAATCAATGACGACTAAAATATAAGCAAAACCTTTATTATACTTCTTTATGGTCTGGAAATCAATTAAATCAGCTTGCCATAAATCATCTATTCCTTTTAAAATAACAGATCTTCTGTCGAAATTTTTACGTGCTGATCTATGGATTTCGTTTACTACTTGCTGCTTGATCATTATTTCGCTTAGCAATTAACTTTTCGACGTAGTCTTTTGTACAAAATGTTTTCTCTAACTGCTTTAAGCTTGATGCGATTTCCTCTTTTATTGTTACCATAAAAATGGAAATTTCTTTTTTTGTACATAAACCAAAAACTTTTTCATCTACATACTTTTTGTTTACCGCATCATCAGGTGTCAATGGTTCTTTGATTCCAGTTAATCGCGATGACTTAGCATCATAATGACCACTTTCTGATTTTACTAAAGAGTTATCTGTTAAATCTAATATTTCCGAGAAACGTAATCTTTTATGAACAGAATGTCCGAATTTATCAATATTCATTTTCGTCCAGAGAAGTAGTCCGAGCAAATGGTGGAGTGATAATAGAAAAATAAAATTATAATATCTAATTTATAATACCACTTTCACGTAATTCCTCAATTATGGATATAATTTCATTATCTAGCCCAGTATTTCCAGCATGTTTAGAGGCAATTAGTAATTTCAGTCTCTCCACAAGCTCGTTAGGATCATCCCAGTAAATATAATCAGTATCTTTTCTATAATTTTTCTTCACACGTAGTCCTTCACCCTCACTAACATAGTTAACATTACTTACACTCGATGAAACAGAAGATGTTGAAGGTTTACGTAACTTAAATAGTGGTCTTATAATATTTAAATATTTTCTGCCTTTATTAGATTTGATTGGCTTCTTTGGATCATAATCTCGACGGTGAGCGTTAGTTTCTATCAGTATTGCTTTATACACTTGTCCATCGCTTTCCGTTATCAGCTCTAAATTGGGTACTTTCTTAAATAAAAGCTCACACAAACCAGGAGTTTTTCTGTACTCATGACCTGCTATTGATATTTTTTTATCATTCATTTCTACACGAGATGTACCCATCATTAATTTACCTCGTTCTCTTCTAACACCAAATGGAACATCCCTAAATATTTCAGAAGACATTGACCAAGAAGTTCCATCTAAACTAGGTATTGAGTCTATTGTTCTGAACGAAAGATTACTTGTGTTGTTAGGATCAGACTCGTCAATAGCATTTCCATCTAAGTTTTGATCCATTTCATCAGAATCTTGAGAACTGCAAATGCTATTTTTATTCTTAAAGGTTTTCTCAAAGTCCTCGGAGTCTAGAGAAAGATTCTCATCTTTCATGAGAAAGGAATCTCTCACTGAATCATTCATAGAATGCTTTGATGTCTGTAAATGTTTTTTATGTTGTATAATTTGATTGAGTGAAGTCGTAACGGGTTTAAAAACTGTATCTAACATTTTTTCATTTTCACTTTCCATTAAACGCATTTCTTTGACTTTCTTTTTGACAGCTTCTGAAGCTTCAACCACTTGATTTTTTATTTTCTGTTCCATTTAATAAACTGTAGAAGTTCACGTGTTATGTCTAATAGTTTTTTAGGCGAAATGAATCTGAACTGGTATGAATCTCATTTTATTTATTAATCAAATTTAACAAAAGTATCAAAATTCATCCTGTATCCACCTTTATTTTTCGGACAATCCTTATTAATTACTAAATAATTATACGGAATCTTCCAAATTTTCGAAGACAATTCTTTAAACTCTGGCCACGACATATCAGTACTAACATGTTCATCGTATACATGACGTAAGTTGATATCGTCTTGTTTGAATAATATTATTAGGTTGGCGTTATCTCTTACCAACTGTTTAGGAACTTTAGTGTAAGTTTGATTTAAGTAAAAACAGTCAATAAATTTATGCCTACCCATTGCAAAATAATCTCGCATGTTGGATTGATTTTCACATGCTACATCATCGAAAATTATTACTGAATGTGGTTTAGCCTCGTGTGGACTCACGATCAAGTCATTATCTCGATATTTTGCGAATGATACCTCTGGCACTAAATTCAAAACCTTTTCTAGGTATACATATTTGGATTGATATAGCGTCTTAGAGTATAAATACACATTTTTAAACCGCAGTCCATTTTCATGTAGTAGAAGGCCAATAAGTAAGTTTGTTTTCCCACAGTTTGACGGCCCACAAACAAGACATCTAATCATATTAGGTAGCAATTTTCCATGTCGATGAACAGATACTACCTCATCTGGGCAAATTTTTTGAAATTGCAAAGATAGTGGTTGTTTAATAAATTTCATCGTAGGTAGTATCCATACAGATCGATGTAGGTAGAGAGAATGAATGTATTTATAAATATCTGGTTTTATATTCATACCACGGCAGTTATAGAGAGGATAATTATCCAACAGCCAATAATCATGAAGGGGGGTTTAGCAGCTAAATCAAAAAACGCTTTCAATTTAATATTGGAGTGTCTAATTCACTTCGCATTTTAAATCAGCCTTTTAGTAAATCACCTACACAGAACAATGTGATGCAAAACTGCAAAACTTAAGACCACTTCGTGATTTTCACTACTGTTATTGGGCATCCTGGCACACTTTTTTACGAAATTGATCGAACGATAGTGAGATCAATGGAGTGCTAAAAAAGTGTGCCAGAATGCCCAATAATACCCTACTCCTGTAGTTGTCCCTAAAACCATTCCTGATGTACATACTAGTCTAAGGGTCTTTTCTGGCTGTCCATTTTCAATATTCGTAACAAACTTGTTGACGGGAGATGAACACTGATGTCTCTGCGGAGATAAGGAAGTTTCCACGTCGCTAAGTGGCTCGGATAAAAAGATGGACTGAATTTTTTCAATGTCATCATCACTTTCAGCGTCAGAAAAATCTTGTTATTCAAGAAACCCTCATATCTTCATCACGCAATCTTCTTCGCGACATTATCTGCAAAAAATCAAAGTATTCATAAGAAAAGTTATCGTAAGTACGTATAAGTAAGAACGGACACTAAAGCTCAACGTACCGTATGTGGAACATACATAAAAATATGATTTACTAATACATTTACTATTGTTATATAAAAAACAACTTACCTCTGCAAAATACACACATCATTATAACACACAGTATTTTTTTCGACTCAAAAACTTTAAATAACTATTTTTTATTTATTTTGGAATTCAGACAAATGACTATCGTATCACTTTCATCCAAATTTCACATTGAGTGCACTATAACAAAAACACGAACGACATCTTTAGGTAAAGATTCGTATTACTACATTGCTAAATATCAGTAGCTTCTATCAAGATGCCAAGAGATGTCTTTACTAATCGTTTTATAGCTATAGGAACGAGTAAAGTCTGTGTTCCACATATGGAACTGGGTGCCTTGTAGGGTTAAGCTTTTTATGTTTTCATCATATTTAATTCGATTTTCTCTAATTACATTAGCATGTGACTCTAATTCATTTAGTAAAAATACACGTTCGCTACTGAATTTCAAATTATTCCTTAAACACTTTTGTTTTTTTAGAGCAGTTTTTGTTTTCTTAATAAATTTATTTAGTTTTAAATATTTTTTTATTTTATTTCTGCTACATTTAACCAATCCCACCGCATCTGATGTATTGATATTTTCATTAGTATTAAAGTCTAATGACACAGCAGGATTAATATTATATGCAGCAGAAACCATGTCAGACCCACTACCGACCAATTCATCAAAAAGATTACGATTTTGCGAGGCAGTCCAATTTATTTTTTCTGCTTCTAGGATGTTAACATAATTATTAGCCTCTTGTAGGTGTTGTTCCAAGTCAGTGATGCGCCTGAGGGCCTGCTCATATTCAACACTGCACTGATCAAATTGATCGATTGTGTATTGTAATTTTTTATTTTCTTCAATTAATAATAAATTCCGCCCATTTCCTTTTTTAATTTACTGTTAGTATCCAAAGACTCAAGCAGTTCTTTTTCATTGTCCTCCCTTTCCCTACTCAGTTGCTTAACCAACTCATTGGAAGCCTTTAATTCCAGCAAAGTAAGTTGGTATTCCTCCTGACGAGCTAAGGCCTTACGGGTCATCATTTTACTTATACGCAACCAAAATAATAATAAAATACCGTTATCTGAACACAAAAAGTTGTACAATCCCAACTAGCAAATTTTTCTTAACAAGGCAGCGGGTAATGCCTTGAATCTCAAATCAGTCCTGGATACGTTTGAGTCAAGACTGTAATGACTAAATCTACTTGGAAATGCATTATAAATAGCCAGATTATAACCAAGCAAAATAGTCTTGTAAAAAGACTTGAATGCGCTATTAAAATTTAATTCTATGACTGTTCCAAGACCTACATCATTATATTAGCATGTTATGAGTCTTTAACTTTTTTAAAAGCACTTGAAGTTTTCGTAAAAGTTATAACTCTCCAAAAAGTTATTCACATGACTCAATTAAGTCACATTATCTTGTGAACGTCAATTATTATGCTCCCTGCATTATAAATAATATCTGAGTGCATGTTCCGGAATTTTGATAGTAAAAATCGTACTGGTTCCGCCGACATTTAGCCAATATGGATTTGAAAAAATGGAAGCAGCTAAAACGAAGTGGTGGGTTCAGGAGAAAGGTTCTAGGGAGATATCAGCAATTGCAGAAGACATCCGGTTTGTTAAGAGATAATCAAAAACTTCATACTGGAGCCATGAGTTCACCAATTATTAATAAAGGCGCAACAGGAAACAGTAATTCCGTTGATTTGAATAATATTCAAGACCCATTGTGTCCCTATTCCGAAATTAGAAAAGAATGTGCTACTAAAAATTGTAATGGTTCCGCTGATTTATTAGACAATAATTATTCAGATTCGATTTCATACAGCAGTGACTCAGAAGATGACGATGGTGCGAGGAGCTTTAATGGAAATGAGAATTTAAATGATGAATTGCGACAAGATATTAGAAACTGGGCTCTTAGTGATAATATTCCTCATGCAAGTGTACAAAATTTATTTAGGATAATAAACAAAAGACTTCCCAATGTACTACCTAAAGACCCTAGAACGCTTCTTAAAACTAACAAAAAAGAAATTCAAATAATTTCTCTTTCTTCTGGGCATTATTGGCACAATGGTTTAATACACCAGTTAAAAAAATACTTAGAAATTTTACATGTAGTACCATCTTCAATTTCGCTCAACTTCAATATCGACGGTTTACCCATTTACAAGAGTTCGAAACATCAACTATGGCCAATTCTGTGCAACATATTTGAATTACCTAATATTTCACCCATGATTGTCGGTATATACGCAGGACAATCAAAACCATCCGATTTGGATACTTTTTTTAGACCATTAATATCAGAATTAAGGGAATTGGAAAAAGCATTAGATATAAAGATAAAAAACGGAGATACGAAAACGGTTGAAGTTAAAGTGAGAGCATTTATTTGCGATTCTCCAGCGAGAGCCCTGATTAAAGGTAAATAGTCAACACAGTTTATAATTGTTATTTATTCTTTGTTGGTGCTTCATAAATATTAGCTATAAAATTATTACAATAATGAATTATTTGTTTCAGGGGTTGCCAATTTTAACAGTAAGAACGGTTGTTTGAAATGTACCGTTGATGGTGAATATTCACATATTTCTCATACGGTTACATTTCCTGGAACAAATCATCCGAAAAGGACCGACAGAGATTTTCGTTTAAAGAAATATGGAAATCATCATAAAGTTGATTCGCCGCTCCTTCAGTTACCCATTGACATGATTGAAGATATTCCTGTTAGTGATTCGTTACACCTCATTGATCTTGGCATTATGAAACGTTTACTAATTGGATGGCGTGATGGTAGTTTTGGAAAATATACAACCAAATGGAGAGTTCGAGATATAGAAAAAATCTCTGCATTTTTATCTAAATGTCAACTGCCAAAGGAAATACATAGATCTGTTAGAACACTCGAGGTATTAGCCCATTGGAAAGCCTCAGAATACAGAACGTTTCTACTTTATTTAAGTTTTATTATTTTGAGACATACTTTATGCACAAACGCATATTATCATTTCTTGTGTCTCTTTTGTGCTATTACTATTTGTTCTAGTGAGAAACACATTCATTTTCTAAGACTAGCGGATAGTATGCTGCTGTTATTCATTGAACAGTACAAAGAATTTTATGGTGTTGAATACATAACAAGCAATGTTCATAATTTAAGTCACTTAGTTGATGAAGTCCGAAGATTTGGGCCATTACAAACTTTCAGTGCATATCCATTTGAAAACAGATTATACACTATCAAAAACTTATTTAGACATGGAAATAAATCACTAGAACAGGTTGCACGAAGATTGAATGAAAGAAGTTACGTTGAACTAGAGTCTATTAATACACAAGAATCTCGTATATATCCATATCGTATACATCCATACTTACGTTATAAATCTACAACAAGCCTTCATTTCAAAACATTTATGTTATCGCCACAAAAGCAAAATAAATGGTTTTTAAGCAATAAAGGACATGTCTTGGGAATTGAATCAATCTGTACTAACGAATCTAAAGAAGAAATTTTAGTGAGTGCTGTACATGTGCACACTGTGTCTGACGTCTTTGACACTCCTATAAAGTCATCGGTTCTGAAAATTTATAAATGCTCTTCTGGAGACATTGGACACTCACAAAATATTTATAAAGTATCAGATATAGAATGCAAGATGGTGTGTGTTGAGTATGACACCGAGTTCTTCTTCGTACCTCTATTACACACATTGTAATATTGACGAGCTTTTTGTTATTTTAAAAATTAACAGATTACCATAGCTATGTATGATCGAAGTTGGAATAGTGTGATTTTTTATATAGAGGTAGGTATATCACTCGTAAACTACGAGTCCAAACCTACATTGTTTATAATTTTAATGTATAGCTCGACGTTTTGTAGCCGCTTACGTTTACGTTACTCGTCTTTATTTAAAGTAGAAATAGTGGCATCCCTGCCAAAATATTGTGATGTGTAATTTAATATAGATAAAATAGTGTTTAATAAATTATCTGTAATTTGCAATAGATAGCCTAAACGCAAATTTACTTCTGTAACATGCAAATTATTTTATGATGTTGTCTCTGTTATATCTTCTAAACTACAGTTTCATTTAAAGATATTAAACTATATAAAGATAACTTAATAATCGGTTGAAAAAAAAATATTTTCGGATAGGTTGAGATCTCAGATCATATACCTACCTATATATCATCTGGGGTTGAGATACTGTTAACTGGATAAATTATAGTCATCAATTTAGGTTAGTAAATTAAAATACATTGCTTGATTTAAACTTTTATTTCTGAAATCAGTATGTAGTTATAATATTATATGTATCATTATTTTTTCATTCTAAATTTTATCAGTTGAAAAAAGTTATGAAAGTATTTTTGGTAACATTGCAATTATGGTTATTTATGCAACTGTTGTATAATGAGGGGCACCTAAAACACGAATGTGGGTTTATCACTAAAGGCAAAGCAGAGTAAGATGATAGTATCACATGAGTGTTTTAATACCTAGGTAATTATAAACAGTTGCATACACGACTTTATCTACACCCATGATATGAATCCTAAATAAAAGGTTCCGAAACCATGGAGCGTTCTAAGAACTTAAAAAAACTAAGTAGGTATAATGAAATGATTATTTATTGTAGTAATAATTTACATTTTGTATCGTGGTTTTAACAAAACAACAAAGTAGGTAATAAATTTTTGCCAAACTACATAGTAACGAAGAAAATTGGCGGAAATTCGAATAACCAATGTCCTAGGTAACATTGGTTGTTTTAATGTTGGCAATAAGCTAACTGTTTCAGAATCTTTTATAGAGGATTTAAAGTGGGTGTAGATAAAGTAATTAAAAGCATTATTATATAAATCTATAATCATAATTAGGAAAACAGTACCGATATTTGACTTGAATATACATTGTTTTTAGTTAAAGATGTAAATCTGCAACATTGTTAGGCATACGTCAGACGTAATAAAAAAAACGAAAGACATGACTAAATTCGTCGTGGTCTAACAGTCCTGTGTAGCTCAGTTGAAAGAGCAGTCGCCCGGATAGCGAAAGGTCGCGGGTTCAAGTCCCGTCTCAGCACTTTTCCATGACAGGATTTTTTTCCATGTTTTTCGTTTTCTATTTAATTTGGTATCAATTTCAATCATATTTGAATATACATTTCGAAACAACTGTAATAATAGGAATCTAAAAAGCACTCATTACAAATATTACAAACTTTGTATTAGCCTCTACAAGAACAGTCTGAATCATAAAACGTTTAAAAAATGATTCCAGGTTACTATATTTTTAAACAATTTGTGATTCAGACTGTTCTGCTAATAAATACGAAGCTTATAATTTTCATTTGTAATGAGTGCTTTTTCGATAATCTATTAGGTACAAGAAAATGACAGGAAACATTTATCAAGAATTCGCTTGTAGCTAATTAATTGATTAAGCTAAGGCAAGTGTTTAAGAGAAGTATAGTTGTAAGTTATAAATAGCAAAAGAGAAAGTAGTGTATAAGAGAACCCTGCTATGGTTGTAATTGTACCTCTAAAGTATCTGTAGTAGATTGTATAGCGTGTGAAGATTGAGAAGACAGCGTTTCTCCTTCCTGTGAAATTTGTATCTGAGACTCTATATTTATTTGGCAGCCAGAATGTTGCTCAGTTACCGGATTAACTGCTTGTAGATTAATGTTTTTATCCTTTTTATTTTTTGGTAATCGAGTTTTAGTAACAGGGGTGCGCTCTTGTTGACTCAGACTTCTTTGGGGTGAATTTCCCGGGACCAAAAATTGCGTGGCATCGATGAAATCGGTATTAAAAAACAAAGCTATAACGTTCTTATTTTTTTTATAGATAAATGAAATAGTTATCTATGTGGGGCACTAAATATTTTAATAATAGGAATAATAGGTACTTCAAAAAAAATTATTAAACCTCGAAATCTTTCATTGCCGTGTTTGTCCACACGTCACCTTGATGTATATTATACCTCATTGCTAAAAATCTATTGATTATTTATATTGAAATTTAGTTTTATTTGATGCGTGAATAGTTAAAGTATTGTTACGGAATACATTTATTAAAATTATTAAACAATACAACGAATGGTTATTCTAAATGCATTTGTCCCAGAACAAACTTTCATCGCCATGTCCTAAACATTTTTAAGAATATTGTTTTATCTAACAACTTGCGGCCCCCTCCTTGTGCGCTAAGCGTTGCATATTAGTGTCGCCTAAGTACTCGACGCGGAAGGACGAACACATGTGCATGCGTTTTTGTGCTATAAATAAAAGTATTCCATTTTTTATGTTGTCGTCATTTTTTTTTTCATCGCCGTGGATAGGTATAACTTCTATATGAATAAGTTTGTCCTCATGATTGAGTTTTCAATAGAATGCCATTTCTCATCTGTTTATTTGTGAAGTGTTTATTACCTCGAATAACTAATAGTTTTTTTGTTATTTTATATTTTTGCCTTGATTTTCATCGCCATGCTTTCATTGCTGTGGTTTCCGTGGCCAAAATTTGCTATGGCAATGAAAAAAAAGACACGGAAATGAAAAAAATTTCATTGCCATGCCTTGTAACACAATTTAGTTTCATTGCCGTGGCCAGGTGTTTCATTTCCGTGGCCAGGTGTTTCATTTCCGTGACTTATGTTTTTATTGCCATGATAAGATAAGGCAAAAAATACATCTTTACCTGTAATACAGGTAGTGCCGAGTATTGACCGCAACAATATACATATGTATATGAAAATAAACTCAAAATTGAAATTATACGCCTCTGCCCCACATACAATGTTGATAAAAATATATAACCATATCCCAAAAATAAATTAAAAATACTGAAAAATTAATCAGTTTTGAGAATCACCAAAACAGTTTTTAATTACAAAAAGTTATAATGGCATTAAAGAATTTTTTGATAATGAAACTGAATACCAAATGCTGGCTTTTCTCCTGCAGCTGCGCTTGCGTGGGTCGGTGTAAGGGATAACCTATATTTCTTAAAGTCTAATCCATGTATATTCCAAATTTTATCAAAATAGGTTCGGTGATTTAAGCGTGAAAGCATAACAGACAGATAGAAGGAGTTACTTTCAAAATGATGACGATAATACTCAAGTAAGTACATATATAAAACTAGCTTTTGCCCGCGTGCTAGACTTCGTCCGCGTGGAATAGTTACTTTGGGTAGCATTTTTATTTTTTTGGGCACTTATTTTGCAAAAGATACCCATACAAACTGCTGTGCATTACTGTAAATAGATTATAATACATTTTTACAAACTACCTTTTTTGTTTTTCCATCCTTTGCTAACTTTCATGCGACCTTCCATCCCCTATTTCATCCCCACATGGGTCAATATTTCAAAAAACGCTAAAACAAATATCTGCATATTTTTTGCGTGCTATTTAAAATTTCATGGTCTTATCTTTGGTAATGAGGAATCTCATAAAAATATTTAATCTCTTATTTCAACCCCTTCATTCCCTTTTTTACAAAAAAGTAGCTTTTATTCAATTTCGAGGTTTAGTCTATTTTTGTACCAAATTTCATCAGAGTCGGTTCGGGAGTATGGCGTAAAAGCGATTAAGTTAATAAGTAGCGTCCAACATCTTGCATCTCAAAATGGATGTTGTGTTCCCGAAAACTAAGAAAATGATCGATTTTATATCCAAAAGGCGTATCCGCCATCTTGGATCTCGAAATAAAAGTTGTATTCGGAATCAAGACCGCCGAAAACCTCAAAAATTATACTTATATTGCTTTTAAGTAAAAAGTCACGTCCGCCATCTTGGATATCAAAATAGATGTTGTATTCGGAGTCAGAACCTCCAAAAACCACCAAATAGATACCCATATTGATATTAAATTAAAAAGTCGCGTCCGCCATCTTGCTTCTCAGAATGGATGTTGTATTGGGAATCGGGACCCCGAAAACCATAAAAATAATACCCATTTCGATTTTATATTAAAAAGTCGCAACCGCCATCTTAGATCTCGAAATAGATGTCGTATTCGGAATCGGGACCCCCGAAAACCACGAAAATGATACCCATATTGACATTTTGTCAAAAAGTCGCGTCCGCCATCTTTGATCTCGAAATAGATGTTTTATTCGTAAACCGGACCCACAAAAACCACGAAAATGATACCAATATTGACATTATGTTAAAAAGTCGCGTCCGCCATCTTGGGTCTCAAAATGGATGTTGTATTGGGAATCGGGACCCCCCGAATACCATAAAAATGATACCTATATTGATCTTATATTTAAAAGTCGCAACCGCCATCTTGGATCTCGAAATAGATTTCGTATTCGGAATCGGGTCCCCCGAAAATCATGAAAATGATACCCATATTGACATTTTGTCAAAAAGTTGCGTCCGCCATCTTAGATCTCGAAATAGATGCTTTTTTCGTAATCCGGACCCACAGAAACCACGAAAACGATACCAATATTGACATTGTTTAAAAGTCGCGCCCGCCATCTTGGATCTCAAATGGGTGTTGTATTGGGAATCGGGACCCCCAAAAACCATTAAAATTATACCCATATCGATCTTATATTAAAAAGGCGCAACCGCCATCTTGGATCTCGAAATACATTTATTCGTAATCCGGACCCACAATAACCACGAAACCGATACCCATATTGACAATGTTTAGTGTGTGGTGTGTTAGACGTGAATGTGTGACTTTGTTTTTATTTCCTTACGAACTTTCATCCCCACATGGGTAAATATATCAAAAACGCTAGAACAAATATTTATTTATTTCTTATCAAGTGCCAGATGCAAAGTTTCATGGTTTCGTCTTTAACAGTGACGAATTCCATACAAGCTTTCATCCCCCATTTCACCCCCTAACAGGTCAAAATTTCAAAAATTTTTGATCAAATATTCATGTTTTTCATAAGAAGTGCCTAAATTCAAAATTTTATGGTTCTATCTTCGAAAATGACGAACTGCCATACAAACTTTCATCCCCTATTTCAACCCCTTCAAGCCAAAGTAGCCCAAGTTCTTCCCCGAGCTCTAGTCTATATGTTAACAAATTTCATCAAAATCGGTTCAGTGGTTTAGATGTAAAAGCTATAATATTAGTAGGGATTTTATGTTGAATATAGATTTTCATTTCCGTGGATGCGTTCATTCCCGTGGCATAGTTCTTTCATTGCCGTGGAGGCTTGTTTCATTGCCGAGCACGCATGTTTCATCGCCGTGGCACGAAATTTTTAATCTTGTATATCTCGTTTGTTTTTTATGTTATCTGCTAGATATTGAGGAAGAATACATACATTATCAAAAACTTTAAAACCCGCAATTTAGTTTTTAAAAAAACTTTAAGATAAAAAAGTCCACGGAAATGAGATTTTTTTTGGACCTGTTGAAATTCACCCTTTGACGTGAATTACGTAAAATTACCTTAAAGAAATTTTGTGTGTCTACTAAAGTGAAATTGCTATCAGTTTGATTTATTATTTTTAAAAATAAATTAATTGTATTCTTATGACTTTTAAAACAAATTTTTTGGGTTTCGTTTCGAGAACCACCAGCCCAAGAGCACTCTAATAAAAAATCCCGATCAAACATAACATCAACTAATGTATAAGCGTTATTAACACCCTTGCCTTTGTTTTTGCCACATACTACAGACAATTTATTGAGCAAGTCTTTAGCAAAATTTGGATGTTCTAGCATATTTTCTAACTTATTAAAACTTTCCTGGTCTGATACACGTTTAAAATCAACATCATTTTGTTTATTTTCTTGGGTTTGATTTTGAAGGAAAACTTTCTTCACGATTTCTTCCAGCTGTGTATTCATATTTGCGGTAGACAATAATAACTGTTGTTGCGTATCGTATAACTCTTGTTGATTTTGCTGAATAATTGTACAACTTTGTGACAGTGTTTTCACGTTTTCAATAAGTTTATCGATTTTAGTTTCTAACTCATTTAATTTGCTCGTATCTTGCAACAAAGTCTTTGGAGAGTTAGAGGTAAAAAGATTATCATTTTCTTACGATATAAAAATTAAATCAGTCGTGTCAACAGGCATAGACATAGTTTGATCGTCCTGGAAAACATCTAATGGTTCCGCAAAAGTTTGATCATCCTGAAATCAAATATTATCATTAATAAAGGGAAATTATTTATTTAATTGCTAAGAACATGGTATATTGAAGGGGCTTGTTACATTATTAAGTTGCATTTACAATGCTTATCACTACATAGCATAAAACAAAGTCGCTATCCGCCGTCTGTCTGCCCCAATGTATGCTTAGATATTTAAAACTACGCAACGGATTTTGATGCGTTTATTTTTTTAATAGATAGAGTGATTCTTAAGGAAGGTTTATATGTATAATACATACGTATTTACAAAAGCATTGCACCTGTGCGAAGCCGGGGCGTGTCGCCAGTTCTATATAAATAATAAATATAAATATATAATTGATTTTACTCCTTTTTCCTACCGTGCTCCCAATTTATTTGGGGTTGGTGCAGTACCTATGTCGTGAAATTGATAATTCTGATAAAAGAATTTTTACGACATAGGTATCCTATAAAGGATTTTGCATTAGATTTTTACGGCAGGCTGGCCGCATGCCTGACATGCATTCTTCTTGGAATGAGATTATCGAACCTTATGTCACATTAACAATACAACTACTATTATAGTAGTTTATGCAACTGTCATATAATGAAGGGTATTAAAACACGAGTGTGAGTTTATGAAACGAGCGCAGCGAGTTTCATAATAGTAACGAGTGTTTTAATACCCGTGTTATATGCAGTTGCATATACTACTTTATCTTCACTAATGCTTTTACTCTTGTTGTTTGATTAATTGCATTAGTGAAGATAAAGTAGTGGCGTCCGATTTTTCTGGCAACAAACTATTTGTTGTGGCTTTTTGCAAATTATTAGGAGTCAAATTTTTTGTATGGGTTAGATCCCTTTGCCTTCCCGAGTATTTAAGAAAAATAACTGTATCATAATGAGTCGAACCCAAGGAGCTTATATTACCTATAGAATGGAGTCATTAGTCAAATGAAAAAAGTGAGGGCAAAAATTTTGACAACCCTTGACATTTCTTGACATCTCTTGACATTTCTAGAGAGGCCCTGTCTCTTTCTAGTAGGGTGCCTATAATAGAAAAAATAATTACGGACAATCTTGGACTTCGTTAAGTTAATGAAATTAATTAGTACTCAAAGTTTAAAATATTTTTGAGTTTACCATGACAAAGAATTAACATTCATAATAATTAGTTTTAATCTTCCGTACAACTGTCTGTTACTATAAGTAAATTTACACTTAACATTGGCGAAATATGAAAATGAAAAAGCTCTTTATTAAATGGCCTTTGCTAAGTGCTTTTAAATCCTCAAAAGCCCTACCACCATTTCGGGACGAAATAATAATTATTATGCTGAGATGGAGCAGAAATGGCGAAAGACTCCGGCGAAGAACTCCACAGCTTACAATTTTGTAATGGTTTCAAAACATCAATACAAGTCAATAAATAATTATCAATTTAATTTAAGTTACAGTTTTACATGCGTATATTTTGGGTAGTTATTAAAAATAAATAAAGTAGTAGTAGTGGTAGTTTTATAAATTCTGTAACACACTAAGTTTATTCCTTAATAAAAACTTGATCACAAGAACTGTTCTATTTTAAATCTAAACATAAATAACAATCTAAACATTCATATATTACATATGTGACTCAAGAATTTATGTAAAACAAAGTTATATATACACATAATATTGATACTTAAAAGAACAAAATCCTTTATTATTATATGATACAGTGATATCCGCAGAATATAGTTACATATTCACATAGATACTTCTAAATTACAAAATATTGACCTAAAATATATTACTTTCATATTAATCGATGTTTCATAATACTTTATAATGATTGGCAAAATAATCGATTCTGTAAAACAACTAAGAAAAAAGTTACAGCTAATTTTGTACAAGACAAACTTAAAATCGCTCTACTATAAAGTAAGAATTATGCAGATGTGACTTTATTCTACCATGAGACCAACAATTAAAAATATGAATACCGGTAAAAGATGTAAAAGAATCATTTGTACTCGTAACTCGATTAATACTGGTTAACGTATGACAAGGTATATAACTTTGTCATGTGTTAACCAGTATTAAAAAAATATGCATAAAACGATAAGGATTTCCTATGTAAAGTTGGTCGGTACGCAACGTATCACACCATGTATTTGGAATAGCCCGTATTAACTTTTTTCGGTTTCAAAGAGTTTGTACCTCACTCTTACTTTAAATTGAACGCCCAACGTATATATATATCAACCTTCTGTACCTGTTACTCAGTTACGAAGTCAGAAGGATAAGAGCCTTGTTCCTAAAGCCGTAATAGTGTAATTTCCTGACCTAAATAGTAGTTAAGCGACCCCGTCCAACCCCCGAATTCATCACATCATCATATCAGCCAAGAGACGACCATTTTGATGTACCGATAGCCTATTTGGCACCTTTGAAGTCACTGGAGCACGGCTCAGGTTTCGACAGAATCGAAGACTTTCTCATAGTCCACAAACGCTAAGCATACTGGCAGACAATACTCTTAGTCTTCTGTATCACCTGCTGCAACTTATGTATTGGTCAATGGTACTAAAGCCTTTTCGTAATCCGGCTTGTTCTGGGGGCTGGAAGTCGTCATTAGCATATTAAAAACTATCATTTGATAGGCTTGAATAGCACAGTCACAATTTTATTAATGCTGTGTCAATTTTACTAACCCAAATTCGAGTGAAGTTTGAGGTCACTGTGCATATTGCACTCTGCGTTACATGTTAGTAGATGCAAATGTGAAAGATAAAATACACTATTACACTGGTAAAATCCAATCAATCATTTTGAATATGTTTCTCAATTAAAATAATGTACATTGCACAAATTACATGTTTTGTTTGTAAATAAACGTTCCCAACCAAAAAAGGGTAGAACGATTTATGTATGATATATGTATATACATAATCTATAAACTATATATATCTATATAACAGCTATTTCAAAGACTTAAAAAAATATATATATTATATCAATTTTGATTGCCATTTCTGAAAGGAAAAAGGTTATTATTTCATAATAATTCTGGAAATCATAGTCACCCTAGTCAATTTGTTTACACATATTTGAATAAATAATTTATGTATGAAAACTAATTAAATTCAGATAGTATTAAAGCCGAGTATCAGAAATTACTTTCCCCTATGGAGTTTCGCCCAATAACGATAATCATATGGAATTACATGTGAAAAACCAATTTTACTTAGGTGAACAATAATATGCAATTATAACACTTACAAGTGAAATTTCACACTGCATCCTGGATACCACTCACTTCTGCAACCACGAACTATACAGCGATGCACCATTTTGCACTATTTATAGTTATTAAAATGTAAAAAGCCGTACCAAAATCGCGAGTCGATATTTATGAATACGTCAATTAGGACAATTTATGTCATGTTGAGATTTCGGGACATTGACACATGAAGAAAGTGCTGCCATTACATAAATCCTTTCATTTCCCATAAGTTATAGAAAGAATCACAATGATGATTTTCATAATAAAATACAAATCTAAACATTAAAAGTAAATATATTATATTTATTTCTTTCATTGATAATAAATACTGATAATTGAATAAAATATGTTAAGTTTTTAGCTACTTTTCTACTTTTGTTTTAGAAAGATGGCGAAATACTGGGGAAATCTTGTTTCTATGTAGTCGTATTTAGAAAGAGATGACGACAATTTCTAGAAAGAGAAATGTGAAATGTGGAATGTCATGTATTGTCAAAATTTTTGCCCTCACTTTGTTAATTTGTCTAATGACTCCATTCTTAGTATAAGCTCCTTGGTCGAACCCTTAGACAAAGAATCCTGTAGACTGGGCATCCGCGTACACCCTGTAAGCCGATAGACTGAGAGTTGACATGACAGTGACAGAAGTGACTGAAGTCAACAGAAGAGGCCAGTTTTTTAAAAATATTACCCCATTAAATGTTTATAATATTAAGATTTGCCTTATTTTGAAATGTTTGAAAAATGTGTGTACTCTCGAGTTCATCTCCCTTCTCATGACTGGATGGACGACAATAGGATTTTTAAAGTGCGCCGTGCGTCGTGGTGGAGTGGTCTGTAAAGATAGCTAGCACATTAAGCAGTCCGAGTTCAAATCCCTGGTAGTAGCAAATATTTGTGAATTCGTGAACTTGACTCAATTTTGCTGGGCTTAATAAACTGAACACTTATAAGAAGATATAGTACAGAGTGATGAGTAAGTTGTCAGAGCATGAGAATGAGACATTAATACACACACACACACACGCACGCACACACACACATACAATTCAAAGTATTTATTGTTTTATAGCGTGGTAAAACGTAAATACAAAGTATAATACGATTTTGGTGGTACTCCTTTTCATGGTATGTATTTACAGCTCGACCAGCAGCACGTGCTTGAATATCCGTGAATGTAAATAAATAACGACAACGTTAATTCCAAGAATTTATTGGTTTTTATAGCGAGGTAAAACGTAAATACCTAGTGTGATACGTTTTTGGCATCAAACTTGACTTTCATAAGTGTACAAATTGTACCTAAATGAATAAAGAAATTTGAGTTTGAGTTTTGAGTTTTGGCAATGTCCTTTTCATGGTAGGTATTTACAGATTGACCAGCAGTACGTGCTTGAATATCCATGAATATTATGTCCTGGAAATCTGAAACATTAAGATAACTTAAATCTTTGTATTTACCCAACAACAAGGACAGCTTCAAATTATATTACTGGTATCCCTAAAATGCAGTATAATCCAGAAAAATAAGAAATCTACAAAATGACGTTCCGACAGTCAAATTATATAGCAATTGACAACTACAACAAAACTACTAAATTTGGTCGGATTTCTATGACAATAATTGGACAATAACAATATTTTCGTAAGCAAATTTTTATGATATTTTTAGTTTTCTATCAAGTTTGAGATCCTATATTATACGATTTTAATCTAAACTTTATTGTATAATGCCAATAAAATACTAATTTAAAGTAGTTTTCGTACTTACGAGTAATAACTTATTTTCTCGCAATTTCGGTAGCTACTGCTTTTACAGTCGATTACACAACAATGCTTTGTAACAATCACAAGCAGAATATAGTTACCAACACTTGTACGTTAAACACACTGATAACAACACTTTGTAAACACAAATATTTTCAATATTTACTATCACCAACAGTTTGTTATTTCGTTTCTTTGACACCAAAATTTTGTGTCAAATAAGCGAAAAGTGAAACTCTGACAAGGACAAAAATTATAATGAGTACTCTTTCACTCTTATGGGTATGTGTATACACCTATCCTTCTTACACTTAGCTGTCAAAACTCATGCCAAGTCTACAGGATTCTTTGTCTAAGGTCGAACCGGTGTTATAATGGTCATTATGTTACAGGTTGTTTTTTTTTAATTTTAATTTTGATTATCTGTATTAATAAGTATGTCATTTTATGTTCACCTTTGATATCGTAATTCGAATATTATGACATGAGTGTAGATAAAGTATTTTAGATAATATTACCATATAATCTACTATAAGAATTACACTATTACCTACCTACCTAATTTAAGTATCACAACCCCAAATACAAGACATTACATAAGCAACGCAGACTTACAATAGTAACTTCCTTCACAAGTTGGTTGAAATCTTTGCGGAATTTACTGTCTTCAAGGTTATTCTTAATTTTCTTTTTTTTACTAAGTATATTTTCATGATCGGTTTCGGTGTCAGAATTTTGACACATTTTTTTTATTTCGTTTTCGGCTTCTTCAAAACTCAAATTGACTCTTTTTAAATTACAAGACATTGGTTTCCAATTTTTATTAGGTGTGGATTCTACATTTTTGCGATATTTTTCATATTTTTTTTTTGGGAAGTACAATACGCCATCTTTCTCCCATTTGTCAGGAACAGCAGATAAACATGCCTTGCCGTCTTCAAAAGTTTGTACAATTTTATAAGGCATTTTTGATTAAACCTGAAACACAGTAGGTACATAAAATACATTAAGTGAATTACAATACGATAAAACATACCATAATAATAATTTATTTGTGTTTGAAAGGGGTATACTGTAGGGATTTTAAGCGACAGCACTAAGCGAACACACGCCTTAACGTTCAGTCAGACACTGCACACTCAAGCACTAGACACACTTTTGTCATACACCGCACTCGTCGTACAAGGGTGCGTAGACCCGGTCTACATACGACGCGCTATACCCGGTACAGACATGTACCGGGGCGCTTTTCCCCGCCTCCACCACGACACGATGTGCCCGAGCCGAGGTCCGAGCCTTTAGAGGCACCCTCGGGCCAGGCTTGAGGACCCCCAAGGTCTTCGCCTTCTTAAAACCCGGTGACGCAGAAAATGTCATCAGAGACAATCTGCAATAGTATTCAAAAAAAAAAAAAAAAAAAACAAAAAACGCCTTAACGCGCGCGCATAGAACCCCGCCGCCCCGCCTACCCATCGATCATAGAGTAGCATCGAATGTCACCTATTCGTAGGTATATAAAATCTGCCACAACTGCGATGACGCTCAAAACGCACATCGTGATATGGGTCATATCTAATCTTCGGCGATGCAGAGTAAGATATTAGTTGTATGGATTTAATTTAATTATCCAAATCACACAGGTACACACTTCTGCGCTATGAGGTAGTAGGTTTGGAAAACTAAAGCTAAATAGATATGATTCGCATACTTGTACTTATTGCGGTTTTTTTTACTATTTTGGAGTTAATAATAATATTATCTGATAAGAGTACAACCAATATTTAGTTAAATACCTACCCACTTCAACTAATCTTGGCGCGCAGCCTAATGTAAGCGTAATCTGCTAAGCTGATGTGTTGCTCGGACGACGACCGTCGTTAAACTGCCGGGTCGCGGTGTCGCGATCACACGCACACATAGTTCTGCGCGCCGAGACGAGCTGAAGTATCTATACCTACCGACCGAATTATTGGTGACAAAATTCACATTCATCGTATGGAAAATGATCATAGACTGCGTATAAGAAACAGTTTTGGCACCAGTAAAAATCAAAGTCCAACAGGAATATAATTTTGCGATCATCGTGAACAATAAAATGTTTTGGCTTATTATAAGTTAACAAATGACCACATCCAGCACATTTTTCAGCTAATACAAAGTGAGTAACCTTCCATGGCCACTTTGTTATTTTAAGTAAATTAAAGTCTTCTTTAGTTAGAAATTTATCGATATCTAGAATAGCGACCATTATTTATTCTTTCTTCTTAAAGGCCTAAAAAGAAAAGTTAACATTAAGACATCAAAAACACTACTTAATTTATCCAAGCATTATTTTATGAAGGAACCCTAATTTGCACATTATGGTCTGACTGGAATATAAACATACTGTTTACATGAAGTACTAAAGTCTTAGAACAGAACTTGCTCAGAGCCTACGTTTGAGAATAGTTTTAGACCAAACACATAATGAAAATCATTACACATTTAAAATCTAAATTGATAAGGCCATAAAGGGACATTAAAAATTTGACACAAATACCTACCTATAATGTCGAAAAACTCACCTTCGCATTAACAATCAGCCCTAAATATCTTGCAAACCACTCGTTCTCTAATAACTATTATTATGATGGCCGCGGATACACATCAAAACTTTTTCAAATGAATAAAAAGTCTGTAGCCTTACTCTCCAGTCTTGACATTATAACTAACATTAAATCCTAATTTTGCAGTCAATCAGCACACTAGAAGATTATTAGCACAAATTAATGCGTTTTCAGGATTAATTAAAGACTATTTAGCATTTTCTACAGCGTTTGCAGAACCAAAGCAAGATTAAAGGTCTTGAATTTTGTGCCCAAAACGTGACTTGTAGAGGACTACAAAACTATTCCAAAACTATTTCAAAATGCATTAAGCAAAACGAATAACGCATTGCTGACTAAAACAAGATAATTTTTTGCTAGTTGGGATCAGCATATAAGTGACGTTAATTTGAAATGTATGTACTACAGCACCCAGGATGCAAACATAAAATTATTTATTAATTTGTTTAACAACAAATTACGAGCGATCAAGACCCCGGCGTGTCGGGATCAACACCAGACAAACACACCACAAAACCGTTATTTCAATGATTCCTCTTAACTAATCGTCGACACTGAAGCTTATGCATCAAAATAACCACTTTCACTCCACAAAATCCACTCCGAATAATTTTAAATAGTCGAAACAAAAAATTTTTTCTTCCCGATGTCAAGATTTTCCATAAACTTAGGTTCAGTTCACGCCCGGTGAACGGCAAGTCGAAAGGCGGTTGCAATCTCTTTCAGAGTTGATATGTGTGCCACAACCTTAACATGGCTCGCTCTAATAGGTAGAAAGCAGCCCGCAGGAGATGCTCGCTGACCAGAAATCATCTATGGAGGTTCGCCTTACAGTCCAGAGAAGGTCTTCTACTTCTTAACTGGTGGCATTGTCATCCTTGAGTTGCCCATTGAAGAATGCTGAAGACTTCTCAAGTGATGCTAATTATAGTTACGGGTCGGCAGTGATGATGTGATGATAATGATGATGATCAATCCAGACTCTCACCACGAAACACCAAGCGCAATATAAGTATTGCTAAATGTCGTGATAACGGTCGACACCGGCGACAGATAAAATTGTCGTAAGCTTACCGCTACGTTCAGTGGTAGGGGCCTACTTGAGCGACGACTAGATGAATCACGCGCGTCGAGCATGTGCGATGAGGGTGGATCGATAAACATTCGGTGTTTACCAATAAGTTTTTGATGATATCTCCTTAATCACATTAACTTGGATGTTCAACTTTCACTAGTTATTAACTGAAGAGCTATCCTTGATAATAATAAGCACCGAGCTGCGTAACAACAGAGCTTAGAAGCAGTTTTAAAATAAATTCACGGAGCGAACCCGCAAAGCTGTTGCTCTCACCAAGTGCGCGTACGCCACTCTCTTCTCTGGATCTTTGGGAGGGGCATAATTATGTCTAACAGTGGGCATCTCTCGGCTGATGAATATCAGACGAAGCTGAGTCATTCATCTATAGTCTTCTATTAATCTAACCATTCTCAACTCAAGTTTAAAATAAACTAGTCAAAACCGGATTTCAGAAACCAAGATAAAAGCTACATTCGCGTTTGTCAAAACATCTTTTACTTCACATGCACTTCCCCCGATTCAAGCAAAAGAAAAACAAACCCATGAAATATGACATAATATTAAAGAGACATTCGCTTATGAAATATTCGGGGCAATCTTTTCTGACTATCGCAATATTGCTCTCGTTCCGAGTGCAAGGCAAGCTAGAATCAAGCAAAGGGGCTCTCTAATATAAAGAGTGGAGTAATGTATGGCGTACATCTACGAGAGAATGCCGAACGAATATCAGACGTAATAAGTACGAGACTATGTGGCGAGTATGTGGCTACTTGATATAATAAATGCGAACGTAACTCTGTCTGTCTGTCTGTTACTCTTTCACACCGAAACCACTGAAAATATTTTGCTACCTTTTATCGCGGAAAATATCGTGAAGGGGTTGAAATGGGATGAGCGTTTTTATAAAGAGAAGTAGAAGTTCGTCATTCATCAAAATTATGCAACTTTGAATTTAGGCACTTGATAAGAAAATAATAAATATTAGTTTTAGCGTTTTTAAACTTTTGACTCGTGGGGGATGCAAATAGGTGATAAAAGGTCTCATGAAAGTACAAACAAAGTTCAAAAACTGCTTTCATCGCCGCCGAAGTATAATTATAATAACAGATATTCTTAAATTATTTGCCAATAACAGACCCGATCAAACATTTCAAACAAACAAATACAAATCCTCCATTTAGAAGCTATATACCATATACAAGAACCTCCCATTCACAAAAGAAACCGACATTTGGGGAGACACATTTGCGACTTCAATATTCTATTATTTTTAATTAGACCAGCTAAAGAAGTACCTACATGTTAGGCCTCAGTATGATTTAGTTTGAGGCTAGTCAGTATAGATCTTTATAGGTCCCAGCGACGTGAATAGCCCCAAGACAACAAATAATAATGAATATCACAAACAGGCAAACAGATACACACGCGCGTTAGACTGAAACACGTTCGCGCAATGTTATCAGATGCTTACTGACCTTTAAACAACAAAAATAATGAAACAAGGCTTCTTAAATAATTGTTACTGTGTTTGAGTTTTCATTTCCGTAGCATATCCGAAATGTAGAATTTTTCCAAGAAAACATAATCCTTACTTTTCCAACATGAGAGATATTTCAGTACAGTGGAGCCCCGACTGTTGGATCAAAAGAGCGGCAAATTCTGCTAATTTTTATATTATGAAGTCTGACTACATTCAGAATTTATTAGAAAAATTTTATCTTGATTATTTTTATGAATATAATGATGATATCTGGATTATAAAAAAATATATTGACATGGTTTTAAGCAAACATTGATGAGATGAAAACTCTTAACATTCCATCGATTCACCGTGCGGCTGCCGGGTTCATTGTGTTGCAGAGAGGGGAACCAGAAGCAGTACCTGGGACTCGTGACCCAATGCACGGGTAAGGAGGCCTCCTCGTGTTGCACCGGCACTCCTCTTCACTGCCCTGGCTTGTCTCTCTGTCTAACCATATTTGATACGATTCCGCGAGATCCGCTTAAGGCTCAATACCACAATATATTTGGCGATAATAACGTGCAACCCTTTTTTGGCAACGATGGGTGAAGGAGTATCTTCCCACCCTTGTTCCTTAGCGTAGTTCTGGGAGTGACGAAGGACCGCCGCTCTTTGTTGGCGATCTCGTCCGTATAGTGGATGGCACTTGGCCACGAGATCGTGTTACCAAGCTGTTTCCTGGCGAGGTAATATTGTACGTGTAGCCGAAATTGCTACGGCTGGTGGGGTCCTTTGCAGACCTTGTAAAAAGCTGGTGCGGCTACCTGCCTGATGGCCTTCGAACTTCTCTTCATCGTTGTATTCCTTTTTACTTTCTCGTATACGTAGTAAGTAGAGGAAGTCTTGTAATCGACAAAAAATTTGATTTCAAGATTAAGACGGATTTACCCGTTTTGGACCCCCCTGAGTCCAAAAAAAACACATTTTTGGAATTATGTCTGTGTGTGTGTCTGTATGTCTGTGCGTTAGCACGTGGTTAGCACGATAACTCGAGTATGCTTTAACTTATTGCAACCAAATTTAACATGCATGTATGACACATAAATATAAGGTTTCTATCAACTTTTGTGTCGTCGATCACAAAAGTTAAGCAACCAAGTGCGCGGTCGGTACTCGGATGGGTGACCAAAATTTAACATGCATGTATGACATCAATATAAGGTTACTATCAACTTTTGAGTCGTTTCTGGCATACGAGAAAGTCAAGGAGAGACCACTCCCGATGTTATTTACATTGATGTCTGTGACATCTGTTGTTGTCATCGTTTTGGGCTTTATCGCTGTTCGTCGCGCTCCTATGTTTTCTCTGTGACTTTTATATTAATTTAAGTAGCCTTGTTGTAATTATTATACGTTTTAACTTTGAGCTCCTTATTCCTTATTCCTTACAGTCCACTTTCGCACCAGTTCTTTGCACACATCGAGCACATACTTAACCAATACAGGAGAAATGTCACTAAATTTTTTCTAAAATAATTCCGCCAAACTATTGAAACTGCGCATCATACTAGAGATGGGGATACACAGGCATGCAGATGTTTTTATGGTTTCCCCACAGAACAAATCTGTTCTGTGGGTTTCCCCGTAAAGCATTGAAAATGTAGGTAACATTTTTGATAAGTGCTGTAAAGATTTCAACAGGACAAGGAAGGTTTCCTGCTTGTGGTAATGGTAAAAATGATAATAAGCATCTATCACGCGTAAACAAGCAGGAAACATTAGCCGCCGCGAAAATGTTCAAAGAAAAATTCAATATCTCAGCAATAGCTAAATGAGCCGTCTGTGCTATCAGTCTAAAATGACAACTCCAAAACCATTTATCGCGGGCCTCTTTCATATCGGATTTCGTCAAAAGACAAATAAATAACCATTTTCATCAATCAGCCGTCGAACACCCGAACGGCACAGTTTTTTGTTGAAAAGAGATAAAGTCAAATATTTGGGAACTGGTAAAAATAATGAGAATGGATGTGGCATTTTTATTTTATAAAACACGGACTGACTATATGGACTACGTTTAGAATCTCATAAATCCTTTATTGCACACATAAATTAGTCATAAAATATACAAAGAAAGACGTGTACAAAAGTGAGTACTTATCTCTAAAAGAGAACTCTTTCAGTAAACCCTAGCATTAGTGAGTAAATTCACAAGCGGGAATATAGTGTACAAGGAAATGATTACACAAAAGCACATTATAACAATTCTTATTAAAATACACATACACACAACTCATATATACATACAATGCATTATTTATATATATAAATAATATACTATACATATGACAATTTTGAGTAGTATAAATAGGTAGTGCTCTTTCAACTATATTTGAAAGAATTGACCGATGGACTCTCTCTAATCTCCACTGGAATTTTATTCCAAAACTGGATAGCAGACACAGTGTATGATCTCGCAAAAAACCTATATTTGGAAGCAGGTCGAAATAAGGTTTGGGGAACACAAGCTGGACGGAATGAGGTTAGAACGGGAACGCAAGTAATCTCTAGAAAGTAAGAGTATTACTACTGCTTCTCATCCCGTGGATTTCGTAAAAGCTGACTGAGGGAGATTCTGAACCTGACAGACTATTATATATATAAGAGATTACTCGCGCGCTGAAGAAACACAACAGCAGTCCCAAGAAGGGTTAGTGTCAGGCAGGTAGCCAGCAAAATAACTATGCCAAAAATGTAACAGTGACGTAACATATTGCCCCGACACCAAATTAATTGAGGCCAAGGTACCTAGCCTTAACTGACGTATTACTGAGAAAGATCTATGGCGTCCGTCGTGTCAAATGTATAGAAGTAGTCGAAAACTGTCGTTCGTTCGACAGAAACGTTGTATCTTTCGCTACTTGTCTAGGCCTTTAGGGTAGAGAAAGAAGAGACCGTGACAGTATCCCACGTGAATTTATAATGTTATGCCGGAAAAACCCGACGGCAGACGGAGTCATGGACGTCTACATCATTCTCAGATCAGCGGATACAACATGCAGTTTAAGAAATGAGCGAAATATCCCGGATCTTTCTAGAATGATCTTCATAACCCGGCATCGTCCTACTCGGCAAACGATTGTACGATGATACGATGCGTTCTCATCGAAACGATGAGTTCAACATAAAAGATTTCTGTAGAGTGACCTGATAGAGTCCGCAAGTCATCGCTCGACCACAGAAACATTATAATCATCGCGCGATGTAATCGCTTTGTGTCATCGTTACGATCGCCTAAGGGTTTGCTTTCGTGGTAAATGTTTTTTTTTTGGCAAAAAAATATACATGATGAAGTGAAAGAAATAGATAATCCTATCTGAAGGAAGATACGCAATGCTACGTCAGTTAATAATACTGTAACGATAGTGAATTCAATAAACCAGATTATTCAAAAGATAAGCAAGTTACTTTCATTACAGCGAATAGACTTCTTCTACCTACACAAAATTAACCTTATACATTTGGTAGAGACGATACCTTCTCCATTCCCATTCTCAACTCCGCGCCGAAAAGCTCACAGCGTTATCGTGGTATATCCAGTTCCCTTAAATACGAATGAATTGTTGGACGTCTTTGCCACTGAGACTCATCTGGAGCCTCTTTACATCGCCGTCTTATTTATGAGTAGCTGTTTGCACGTCAGTAGATGTGAATGAAGGAAATAGGACTTAATTTTAACATCGTTAAGGTCGTTTGGGGAGTTCATTTCAGCTGTTTAGCAAAACAAATGAAGGATGGAAATATTTTTTCGTATACAAGAGTGCAAATCGCGCGAAAAAAGCGAACAAGCTCCAGGAAAATCGTCTCCGATGGTAAGTATGGCTACATATTATGTCGGAAGCCATCAGATTATGGAATGCATCCTCAGTATACAAGGCCCCAGATTACGTGGTAGGCGCGAAAAATACTGACTGGACGTCGGACATAGTGGTGACACAACTAGCAAAGGAGGATTCATCAAGATCGGACAAAGTGAAGGAACTTTAGCAGGAAAGTAGACCTTGGCAAAAAGCCGCGAAAACTAGACAGATGAAGAAGATACAAGAGTGCAAATTCTGATGATTAGTGATCACTGTTAAAACCTTCAAAGCGCTTCTACCCAACTACTGTCTTTTATCTTTGAATGAATAAAAGGACGTAGCGGCGACTGAGCCAACGATATTATTTACGAACTACCATCAACCCATGGTCCTGCCTGCCTTACGGCGTATGGACCGACATCGTGGGAGAGTGCGGTGGTACCTGCATTGGATCTTCTGTCTCCGCACTTTCTTGACTTCCACAAATTTTTATTACTCTTCGTCCTTATCCCTATGTTTCTACCCTTCTGGGCGGGACCAATACAATATGCAACTTCGCGTCGAGCAGCTCTCAGTCTTTATACTCAAATCGTCGAATGGTGTGCCAGGAGTGCATGAACTCGTGCAACGCTTCAAAGTTACTGCAGCTACTGGTGATATATATGGGGCCAGGTTCCGTCCTCAATGCGGTTCAGCATGGTCTCTTCCACTTAGGAGCACCGCACAACGCACGCGGTGCGAAGCGGCGTGGCGACCGCGGCTGGTGAATTCCTTAAAATCCTACCTAGAGTCCCCTTGGGAGATGCTCGCCAACTACAAATGCTCTGGGAGATTCGTATTAAAGGCTAGAGAACCCGCCGAGGTCCTAGCCTTGTTCTAACAAGTCCGGTGACGATGCTTAAGGTCATCTGCAGAAATAGTCATGTATAAAAGTATGCCAATAACAAGACATACTGCACTAATTCCAAATAAATCAGGAACAAAGTAGGAGGAAAAATACCAAGAATATGATCCCTTAAAAGGCTCTCATTAATTTGCGCGCACACATTTCTCACTTTCTTAATGTTTTTTGTTTTTCAAAACTAGAACTTGTTCCCGGCTACTGGAGTCGTAAACTGGCTGATAAGCCGTGAAAAATGTCCAGTTGTTTGGTTAAAGTACTTTCTTTTCTTTAGACTTTTGTAAGGAGAATTTATTAATGTAACTAAGGGCAAGGACACTTTGGTGACTGGCGTGCGAATTTATACATCACTATAATGTCAAATTTTAGTTTGTATGTTTAAGCGTATTTGAGGTGGGTTTCGTAAAAGTCGACTGAGGGGTGTTCTTAAACCTGTACAATCCATCGAACCAAGGGGTAATTGGCGCGTTGGCGTTGGTGAGCATTTCCAAAGAGGGTTGGGGACAGGAAAGCGGCCGCCATAGAACTATACTGAAACCCATATGGTGACAATGATGACAAATAGTAGGTACCACCAACAACTTCCCTCAATAATTTTCTCTCCAACCAGAGATTGTCTAAGAAGAGATCGCTTATATAGCTATTAGCGATAAGACCGCCTATGCCTCGCTTTGGCTTTCTTTTCGTTTTGAGCATTTTATTGAAGATGATGTCATCATCATTTGCCTGCCCTGCTCCCATTTTTAGTTTTGGGCGGTTGCTGTTTCTTTCTCTTTTCTCAATCAGCCGTCATCTCAACCCTCACAACCTTCTTTGCCATTTCATCTTACTTTACACAGTCTATCCATATTTCTACTTGTCTCTTCCGCTCCCCCTATATCCGGTTAGTGTTGGACACTCATGCTCCTTGCCTAAACATTTAAGTGAGAGAGAGTTGGCTGAAAGTTTTACGATCGGTCGCATATCGGACCACTCAACCCTCTTTGGTCATTTAACATTTTACTGGTGAGCACCTTAAAATCCTTTTTAATTCGACTCTCTGCTGAGACACAAGGCCTCTACTTATTACCGAAGGAGGTTTAGGCAGTAGTCCACCACTCTTGCCCAATGCGGATTGGTGGACGGAAAATAAGGATATCAATACCTTTGCTGATCCATTAGTCGCCTCCTACGACACCCATTGGAGGATATGGGGTGATGCTATTCTACTCTGCCGGAATCTCGGCCACTAACTAACTCATGAAGGCCGAAATGGTTGTAGTATTTTTTTTAAGTTTAGAAAATTACTCTGTTTTGCCTGATGGTAAGCAGAAGCGGAGTCCAAATGCGAAGATAGCTAGCGCGAGAGCTAAACCGTCACCCTCGCCTTGCCGACTTGCAAGGTATTTCTTCACGTCTCTTTTGAACGACCTATGATTATAAAGAAGTTGGGATCACGTATGCTGGCAGTGAATTCCATTTCTTGATGGTGCCACATGGAATTGAGTTGCCAATTTCTTATCAATGGCGATTGCGTCACATAAAGATTACGCATTGCGCCAATATCAAGGGAAAATGTACTTTAAGTAACTGACAATTGTACGGTAGATTGAGTTTAAAATGGAGTCTCTCAACACGTGTTTTAGCAAGAAGAACTCGGGAGAAACTCATCTGCCAATTTTTTAGTTCGCATTGGAATAGTAGCCGAAAGTCGGTATTACCATAAGCCAGCTGGCGTAGTCGTTAAAAAGATGTGAGATGGTGGGTGATAACTATGAGAGAGTGGACTGTACTGGTATGTGGTTCTCTGGTGTGTCATGATGGAAACATGACAAATTCGCAGCCAAGAGTTTATCACACGTTTCGAGGGCGAGCACTGACAATAAAGTGATATGAAAAGCCAAGAAATAAAAAGAATATAAAATTAGTAGCTTGAGAATAGAGTATAGATAAGTCAACAGCGTACACCTAAGCGAGATAGCAATGTATCTACATACTATACCTATAGCTATAACAATAGACTAAGTATTGGCTTTTACAGCCAATTATACAACAATTCACTATTACTACAAACGAAATCACACAAAATACTGCGTATTAGAATGATAAGATTGTTAAAACTGACATAAAATCACTTAAAATGATGAGAAATATCAAAGCACCACGCACTTGTCTGCCACCAAAGCAATGGTGGCAAACATAAAAATCCGATACGCAAACAGAGACAAAAAAAAATGTTTTGTCCTGCTCTCCCGTATATATCAGACATATAAGCTTTCTCACTCTAATAATTATTATTCTTTAGTAGCTCATCTATACTCTATTCTTAATCTACGATAATATACAAAATATACTTCTAAAAAAGAGATCTGGCGTCACCAGCCAGTCGCCAACAGTGGGATAAGGGTAAAAAGCTCCTCAGAGCACTGGTCGTAGTAGTAGTATCGACGGTAGAACACGCTCAATTATGTCTGAAGAAGTCGAGATTTTCAAAGATAAACCTATATGATTAAAACTAGTCTTAGTATCTACTTTATTGTGAGTAACACAAGGTTATATTTCAAGCAATCAAGACATTCAAGTTTGAGCTTAATTTAGAGTAGCAATTTCTCTTTGCTCGTAAACACGTCCTATTTAAATTTAATCACCTGAGCGCTTGAAGATTCTATTTCACGGTGAGATTACACGAAGAAAGTGTTGAAAACAAAGGAAACTATTAGCGTTATGTTGTTGATTATTAAACGTGAACATTTTAATTTTCCTACATATTTAAAAGCTGTCAGATCCATAGATTTATAATTACTGACGTTTATAGATTAGCAATGACTAAGGCGAGACCAAAAAAATGCGACTAAGTGTGAGTAATGCGCATTAGTGCGTGAAAAACAGTACTGCAGTCTGACAGCTGTTGCTGTCTTTTCTACGTGACTGACAGGCCGACATAGGTCGCCTTCGTGTACCTACGTGAAATGGTCTCGTCTATCTATCTCGCTCTAATATACGCGTTAGTATGCTCTTTCTCTTTCACATTGCCCATCTACATCTATATCTATGGTCAGATCATCATCATCATCATCATCATCATTCTACACCTCAAGGACCGCTTCGCCCACGAAGTTATGAGTAAAATATAAGCTTCTCGGTTCCACCCCAACGGCCATCAGTCCTCGGAATCAGATGTGTTGTCAAAACATATTATGGGAACTTGAGATGGGAACATTAGCGATTAGGCTTTGGTTTCTACGATACTAGATTACGTGAAAGGAGATAACTTATGTAGTAGATCGGTTCATGTTTGTTTTTGACATCCAATTTAATATTATTGGAACTCACGTTTGAGATCTACAATAAATCGGAACTTCCGACCTTTCCGAATCAAAAATCTCCCTAAATCATCTTTTACGGGACTCGCACGATGAGGAAGGATAGCCCTATCCGTCACCGGGAATAACACGGTGTTTTTATCTGACATACCATCCATATCATAGATTAATATATGACATTTCAAAACAAGCTTTTAAGCTTTTAACTATATACAAAAAATCATAAATCTTTCAAAAACTATTTCTGCCCATGAAGGCATAAAGCATATTATATTTAACCTATTATACCGTCGTGTTTCTGCCTAACTCTTTGATTATTGTTTTGTAATAATAATAATATCTATTGACTGTAATGATGTTTTGAAATAATTATGAAATTGTAAGCTGTGGAGTTTCTTTCGCCATTTCTTATAATATATATAAATTACGAATCACGTTGTTTGTCCGCGATGAACTCCTAAACTACACCGATTTTAATCAAATTTGTGAACCGTGTGCAGTTTGATCAAACTTGAGAGATAGGACAGTTTTTTCTTAATAAGTAGTCATATTTTTTTACTGCAGATGCAATGTTATAGGTCAGTAGTATGAAATTACCACAGCAACGAGTGGCCGGGACAGCTAGTAATTATATATGTAAAACAATTATTTCTTACCGAAATGGTGGTGAGACTTATGACGATTGAAAAGTTAAGCTTAGCAAAGTAAATTTAAATACAAAGCTTTTTCTTTCATTTCATTGACGTCGTAAAGTGTTATTAAATACTTTTCATGCAAATAACCATAGATTTATAATTACTGACATTTATAGATTGGCAATGAATCGGCTAGGGCGAGACCAAAAAATGCACTAACGTGTGAGTAATGCGCATGTGTGCGTGAAAAATTGTACTGCAGTCTGACAGTTGCTGTCTTTTCTACGTGACTGACAGACCGACTTAGGCCGCCTGCGTGTATGTTAAATGGTCTCGTCTGTCTATCTCGTTCAAATATACGTTTAAGTATGCTCCTTCCCTTACAAATTGCACATCTACGTTTCCTTTATCTATGTAAATGACAGTCTCGTATGACACTGTACGTCTTGAAAACAAATGATCAACATGTAAATTGCGTCCGTCTAAAGCCATTTATATTTAAATTCGATCTCAATAATGCTTGCTGCGGATTACATGTTTCTTTATTATTTGAGACATTTGAATAACGCAAACATTGTTTCTGGCGTAGTGATGTACGTGAACATTTAAGTTGGCATTTAACGCAGCGAAAAATTATTCTGAATTTGTGATTTTAAAAATTATAGCCAGTAGCAAAAATAATAGGTCGATAGCTACAGTAAAGAATAATTTTAAATAGAATGTAGCAGCTTAATAATCAGTTGTAAGATTTATTTAACCAACCAATCACAGAAACAAATGTAGTTAGGTTACTCGTATAGAATCCTGTAGTTGTCAACACCTGTCTTATACGATAGCAAACATTGTATGTTTGTTATCCCACTATTAATATTATAGTCACGTGATAGTCACCATGTCATTATTTATAGTACATCGTGAATAATTTCATTGGCCCTGGCATTATTTAGTTTTTTATGAATCCTTGCATTTGGAAGCTCATTTTTTAGTAACGAAATAGTAAGTCGCCCTTTAGGTTGTTAGTCGCCTCGAAAATAATTGGCTATTTAATTTTATCCGTTAAGTACAGTTAAAAAGGTTTAGAGTGTAGCACGAGATAGCATATTACGTATACGTTATTTATATCCTGACGATCCTTATTTATATGACGCCGTGGCGTCGTGGTGGAGAGGTCAGTATAACTGTCTATACATCAAGCGGTCCGGGTTCGAATCCTGGTAAGTAGCGGCAAATATTTGTGTGACGAACACGAATATTTAATTTTGTTTGCGAGTCATGGTTGTTTATATATTTATTTAAGTTTATTTATAAAAATATCTAAAAAAATATTATATATATAAAAAAATGTTCGTTATCTAGTAAGTATCCGTAACACAAGTTCCTAATGATACTTACTTCGGGCTCGATAATTGGTGTGAGCGTGAAAATATATTATTATTATTATCCTATTCACCTGCATGCTAAAAAATCGAATACATTCAGATATTTACTACGAATCTTATAAACTTTAGCTAAATAATATTATAATCATAAGATTGCATCGTGTCGCAAGGCAAAAATAAGTTTTTTAATTGGATCGTGTTACACCTTTTGATAAAGTTATTATTATACAAGTACAGCATTGCGAGCATGGATAAACCATATTAGACAGAGAGTTGATCACTGAGGCGGTAAAATCTAATCGACAATAATTACTATCGATTCCCAACCCCAAATTCCCAACGAACAACACTAGAACAAAAGCTTTCATACTCCACCAAAGAAAAGTTTTAGTGAAAACAAACTCAATTTTCAACTTAAAAGGATTAAATTAAGACTTGAAATTTAGCAACAATATCAACATGAGGTTGTTGAGTTTACAAGATATTATGATATTAAAAATTTACAAGTAGCATTATGAAAATTAACCCGAAAAATACACAAATACATTTTCTATCATTGAGTACAATGAGAGACTCCCATGGGGCCCTATACCTGACGCCAGGCGCTACATCGAAGGTCCTAGATGATTCTGATCCAGAGAAAAGGTTATATCAAAGACGAAGGAGGAACGACCCTGGTGTAGTATACATACTAACACAGCCCGTAGTGTACGTTTTTACTTTCTCGTATACGTAGAGGAAATCTTGTAATCGTCAAAAAATCCGACCTCGAGATTTTTGACGGATTTACACGTTTTTTACCTCACTGACTCCAAAAATACCGTTTTTGGAATTATGTCAGTGTGTGTGCCTGTGTGTGCATCTGTGCGTTAGCACGATAACTCGAGTATGCTTTAACTTATTGCAACCAAATTTAACATGCATGTATGACATCAAAATATGAGGTTTCTATCAACTTTTGAGTCGTTTTCGGTATACGAGAAAGTCAAGGGGAAACCACTCCCTATTTATTTGTATAAAAAACGTACCTATCTAACTGATTTTGTTGGGTTAATAGATAAGTTTGAATGGGAATCGTCAATAGTGCACCGAGCGGAATGAAGCGCAAATCATTTTTCCCATACAAATTGAGCTCTTAACGCAACTAAAATAGTTACGTTTTTATAGATGCTAGAGGGTCGATGGCATAGTGCGTAGGAGCGTTGTCTCCCACCCGGGACGCACCGGCTCGACTCCGCCACGTACCAATGTGTTTTCAAATTTCGAATTATGTTCGTTTAATCGACGCTCTTACGGTGACGGAAAACATCGTGAGGAAACCTGCTCACACCTATGAAGAAATTCTTAGGGTGTGTGTGAAGTCGACCAACCCGCACTTGGCCAGCGTGGTTGAACTAATCGCCCCTAATGTGCGATAGGCTCGAGCCCCTCGGTGGGGACATTATATGAGCTGTTGATGTGGTGATTCCTGATTTCTTCTCAATTTCAGCATAATAATAATTATTTAAGTAAAATAATTATTTCGTCCCGGCAAAGTCCATTTAAATAGGGATGCGAGGCATAATAGGAAATAAAGAAAAGTAGACTAGATGAGTGGTATGAGTTGAAGTATATTACCTACATTACATTAAATCTATGCTGGAGTTTGAACCAATTCTTTTTAAGCTCACGTTGCTAGAATTTTAATGTACTCCTCACACATAAGTCCGCCTTAAAATCTTAGATTCTACCGAATTTGAATATTTTACAAATCTAAAGCGGCAAATCGGTTTCCAAAGCCTTTTGAGTAGAATGCGATGCAAGGGTGTGGAGTAGGCTTCTTATTGAAGTTTACTCATTAATAGGATGTACGGTTTCATTAAAATCCATTTAGTTTTGCGTGAAAGAGTAACAAGAGTAACAAAAGTAAACATAGTACATACATAAGTTGTGTTACTTTCTCGTTTCTTGCATAGCAACCACAAAAAGAGTTTATATTACACCTGATCGGAACAGTAGCTATTATTCCCTCAAATTGAAAAGAGAAAGTTGTTCTTTTCTTCAACATAAATATGCAGGAGGAAAAGTTGTATGAAAATCTATTTGCAACGCGCCTCATCCTCAGTCATTTCCCCTTCAGCACATTTCATAATGCCATTTTTTACAAACGGACAACGCCGTTTTTAAAATGCGGAAACATACAAATTGCCTGTGACAAGATTACCTTCTTGTATATAGTAAGCAATAAGTAGGTATATTTATGAAAAAATGGGTGCGTGTACCTACTTATGTACGCGCGTGAAAAGTTATAGGTACTTCTTTGCACACAGCAAAGAAATTTTATTTGATTTTCAAATAAAACTAAGAATCTTTGATATTTAGTACAAATTATGTCATATTTATTTCGAGACTTTGACTTTGACTTGAACCTGCGACTTTTGTATTACAGTGATGCGGGTGCATCTTAAAATTTCACTCTCATCATTTTTTCATAACGCGTCTAAAGACGTATAACTTTCAAAAATCATAAACCCGATGAACTCTGACATTATTCAACCGATTTGATAATTTTTATCAATGGCCGTCCAGTCGGTGATCTGTCATTATTTAGGAAACAACAACTAGCTAGTATATTTTATTTTATTTCGTTCAAAACAAACAATTACAAAATGAGGCTTAAGTAACTAATTACACAGAAATTTACTAATGTCGTAACCAAACACGTTATTCACGAAATAATTCTATAAATGCAGGCAGATAGTATTATATAATAAAGTTGCTTAACCCTATCAGTTTACAATTATTTTCATTGCCTCCAAAATACACATTTATAGTTACTTGCAGACACGGTACTTTATTACATTTTTAACATATTTAATGAGTTGTTATACAATTTCACTTTTCCAACTTTCTGTCCATTCCACTCGCAAGGTACCTAAATACCGAAATACGACTCTTTTCAACGAAATATCATACTCGACTCCCGAGACACTGACAGACAAACGGATATTACGAAAGCCTTGAGAGCATGACCAGCCCAGGAAATGGGACAACGGAACGTCAAGCGTTTAGGGAAATTATCAAGGAGGGTTTTAGATGTCAGACGGACCCTAGGGTATACGATACGAGTACTCCTTGAAAGATTGCTGGGCGATTCTGTGTTTATTCATTCTAATGATAAGGTCGGTTTTGCTAGATACGGATTTTTTGTTGGTGAACTCTGTGTTTAGAATTTAGAAGACGTGTCAGTAAGTTGCATGTGGCCGTCAGCGAGAACTGGAGTAGTTTCAGAGCTGATGTGCCGACCTTAAAGGACATTGAACAGGAACATCCAACAAACTGTGTCTACCCTTCCAACACAATCAAACAAAGTCAACTCTATTCCAAAGAAATGCAATTATCGACACCAGGTATTCCATCCTTGTTTCAACCCTGGGTGCCTCAGAAGAGACACGAAGAAGCAGTGGTGGATTTACCAATTAGTTGGCTGGAGCCTAGGGCCGCAGATGTTAGGGGACGCCAAATTTTTTTATTGTGTAAGAAAACGAGCCCCTAATACAATAGGGGTTAAAGAATGAAATTGCCGATTTTTTCCTCGTTATTCATTAGTGTATAATTCCTTTAATACAATAGCTATGTCTATTATTCTTTTTATATTTTAAACTTCATTACAAGGACTTATATTTATGTATAAAATTTTATTCTTATTTTTATTTTTTTTTACTAGAAATACATCTTCAAAAACAGCTCGTACTAAGAGGTGCCCGTCTCCGTTATAAAAATATGAATATTTTTTTACAGATATCAATTTTCAATATTTTTCTCTATGTATCCTATAGCTTAATGTTGTCTCAATATATCCACAAAATTACAAAAAATTTAGATTTGTGGTTCCTTAAAAAATCGCAAATATAGTTGTATGGAAAAAAATATTTTCGTTAAATTCTCCATACAAAACGGCAATTTCATACTTAAACCCCCAGGTTCATCGTGTTGCAGAGAGAGGAGCCGGTGTAGGTTTAAGAGATGTGATAATGATTGCAAACATCCCTATAGCGCATCAGAACTTTTCTCGACTACTTGGCTTCTCTCTTCTGCCCAGCCATATTTGGTAAGATTTCGCTAGATGCTTTAAATAGGCATTGCAGAACAGAACTTACGAAAGCTCTAGACAAACCGTTACATTAAATATTGATATATTCTATTTAATCAATTTCGTTTCGAGTGTAAGCGCTACTTCGATACAAGTACACTCTCGCCATCCGAACCCAGCCTGAGTACAACGGTGTATTAGCGATATCGCCACTGCCTTGTGCTGATCTAGGAACGTCCAATTCGACGGACTGCACCATTACGGACGCTAATCTTTCATTTCCAACTTGTCCTTCACATGGCAGTACACACCCACACACTAACTACACCTCTGCTTCAAAAAGCACTCGTCAAATAAGGGTGCGACCACCTCGTGCTTCTCTCCTATTCCTTCACGACAGTCGAGGCTCTATTCTTTAGAAACGCTCTCAATTACAGCGGTTGTTTAGCGTACGGTCAAAGGTTTATTACTGTCTACTGTCTAACACGAGACACAATTTGTTTGGCCTACTTACTTTCTAATGAACAACTACAAAAATGTTGGCATAGTTTTAACTGTAGAATCGCTGCTCCATTGCGCGTTGATATTATCCAGAATCCCATGCACGTTACTAATTCTGCAGCCAGCAAAGCGAGCAATCGAGACACAGCCGTAAACCTTATCCTATACCCAGCAGAGTTGAATATCGTTCAAAACAATCTTCTTTGAAATTTAAAACGCAAGCAAAAAGTGCCGCTAATTTGTGTTACAAAGCTGAAAGTGGTTGGAAGGAAGAGTACAACCAATTTGCACGGAGCTATAAAAAGGCGGCGCGGATAAAGTGTTGCGCTTGTGGCGCTTGCACGTTGCATATTTCTTGTCGCTTTTCATTACTTTCGGGGCGGAAACGGAGAACACTTAAATACACATAATACACGTTTGTTTTCTTGAGGAAGCAACAACTACTTGCATTAGCTACAATGAAACGGATCCTACAACATATAGGCATCCTACAATAAAGGTATGAAATTGACGAATAAATGTTAAATGTGAATTTGGAATAACTGATACTCTCGTCAATATTAATAAAAATCGAATAAATTTCCAAAAAAAATAGTAGAAACATTATAGATGCAGTAAAAAAATTGTTAAACTGGAGGTTTTATCTAACTAAAGCAGCTCATAACGATGCCAATTTACAAAAATCTAAATACCCCTCGATTATTCCCTATGACTTACTAAGGCTGCCGTTTGTGACTTTGCTTAACTTAACGGAGAAGGCACAGAAGTGTTTATCTCACTTTATGGTAGAACCTTCAACTAACAATGCACTGGCTACCTAGATCGCAATGCCGTACTTTAAGTAGATGGTGAAGCTAGCCAGACAGACTTCAAAAAGTCTAGCAACAATTAAACGAAACAATAATTTGTGTGTCCCTATGATTGAAACTAGGATCCAAACACCCTTGAGTGAACTATCAAAACATGGAGGCTAAAACAGATGCTTTACCTTGGCTAACGAATATAGCACCTATCTGTTGTTGAAGGTAACACATGTTATTTGGCAAACGTATCTTATTAGGCTTGATGGTTCACAAATTTTATTTGTCTGCATTGGGTGTTTTCAATAGACGTAGAAATATTGTGGAAAATCTAACAATTCATTAAGTTCAGTCAAATTTATAAAAGCATTGGTACTGTACAAAATTTTTGAATTTATCGACAAATCTGAACTGGCAGTACGGGTCAGTCAATCTGGGCCCAAACCCTCAAATTCAATAACGCCTGGTAAAAGAAATCAGTATCAAATCCAAACTAAAAATGTTCAACGTAAAAGCTCCCTAGGGACCTAGAGAAGTAAAAGATGGTTACTATTTAGCCCTCACTGAGATTTATAGACTCAATGAAACTGCAGGGGGATCTAAACCGAAGCTCGTAAACGCTACGTTGTTGTTATGTTTACGATTTTGCGCCGTTTGATTTGTTGGAGTGAGGCGAGGTGGAGTTTTGTGCAGGTGCAATTCTAAGAGTTTTTATGGTAGATATCTCTTTGTATACCTACTTTATTACGAGTTAACTCCTGAAAGCTGTCCTTGTGCTAGTACTCAGAAAAGATTAAAGAGTACATTATAATGACTTAAAAGATGCAACAAAACCAAAACAAAACTGATTCCCAGCTGAAATTAACAGCAAGAAATGCAACGTGGTGACTAGTAGAAAGTAATGAACTTGAATATTGATAAATGGAGGGGAAGAGGAAGACCGCAGATGAAATGAATGAATTGTGTGGGGAATGGCATGAATGAAAAGGAGTATGCAATATCTCATCGCCTACTTCTTTTTTCATCCTTAGGTATTATCCCTTATACAGCCAATAGATAAATCGGCACCGAGGTGGAAAGGAAAAGAAAAAACCGAAATACGTCTTGTGCGGGTAATTTTAAAACAAGTCTATCAAAATAAGTAGTATTTAATTTTTTATTATTAATTAAAATGTTTTTTCTTGCTGTAATTCGGTTTGCGATAATAATATTTCAAAACCATACTATACAGACAAGTAGACTATATGCTTGTAGTGAAACTTTGAAACAATTGTAGAATGTATGCTTTAAGTGAAACAATTTATGTCGCACAATTAAGAAATGGAATTCACTGACAGCATTCGAGTTTCCTCTTTCTTACTCCTGGGTAATTCAAAAGAGGGGTGAAGAAGCACATTGCAGGTCGGCAAGGCACCGGTACGGTAACGAGCACGGTGGTTTATCTCCCACACTAGCTATCTTCGCATTTGGACTCGACTTCTTTTTGACCGGTGATAAAGGTCATTTTCCTCATATTGTACGGTAAAGCTAACTATTCTTTACAATCTTTAAAAGAATACCATGCTCGTAATACAGCACTTTCACACCTCGTGACCATACAATGTAGCGCTATAGTTTTAATGATAAGTACGCTGTTTCATTGGCTATTAACAACTTGATACGGGCAGCTAACCTCGTAAACTGGCTAGAAGGCTCGGATGCGAGGGAATTTGGCCTTTATCGGTTGACCGTTTTGTGATTTCACAAGGCACATTTTTCCTCGACGACACTGTTGGGTAAGTAATTCTTCCAGTTATTAAAAATATCTCGGACCTTACGAGCAGACCAAAGTATTTTTTTAGTGCGTATACTTAAAGAAAACTGGCAGTCGGCATTGGTCATCGCTGGCCTTTTTATACTTCTGTGGGGAAAGCGCAGATTTGTGCTGGAAAGTGTCGACCTACGCCTATCAGCGCCGCCGACAAACGCTGTTTCTTCGTAGTCAAACATGTTGATTATTACATCCCCGTTTTTTATGACACTGCCAGTCTACGTTCTCAGGGATGCCAAACTTTTGAAAGTCCAGTAAACTCGATTTTAATTGTTTTTTAAATGTCAGTTTGGAAGTAGCACATCCTAAAGGAGGAAGTATATTGTTCCAGCATTTAGTCGCCTGGTATCTAGGGCGCCTGCGTGTACGTGAAATGGTCTCATCTATCTATCTTGCTCTAATATACGTGTTAGTATGGCCTTTCTCTTTCACATTGCCAATCTACAGTTTTCTATATCTATGGTAAGTATTAAACAATAAATTATTGCGCAAAGACGACGAAAAAACGATTATTTTGCTAGTCAACACCTAATTTTCCAAAGCAACCGGGAGTTTCTCTGCGTAATTTAATAACGATTCGGTCATTAATCAAAAGAGCTGCGAAGGAATCGTTCTGAAAAATATACATTTACGCTGTCCAGTTTTGAGATATTAATTCCTGATTCGATTTGGCTCTGCACAATATTTGGGCGCGATGAAAAAACTCGTCTTCAACCAAAGTAACTGAACTCTCTTGTGGTGTTTAAAATGAAATATGTCGATAAGATGTCTTCGTCTTCTACCCTGATTGCAATTTATTAGATATCGAGCATTATGTCACCATACTTGGAATGCTGTTGTATGTGGCTTACTGATACCTCGCGAGTGACCCCCTGTTATCATGCTCTGCTCGGGTTTTCTTGTGCAAAGAATGACATAGAATTAAAGTGGACAGTGGTAACTTCCGAGACCCACACAAACCTTCCGATTCGGACGCCCTAGGGACGCTAAGCAGTCGAGAGCCTCCCGAGTGAGAGATGCTCGACCTACAGGCTTGACGACCCCCCAAGGTCTTCACCTTCTTAAAAACCCGATGACCCAGGAAATGTCCTCAGCGACAACCAGCAGCAGTCAATCAAAAAAAAAAGTAGACAAATAAATGCTGGCAAGGACACAAGTACCATAACGCCGCCGGCGCGTAACTGCGCTCGACACAGACTGATAGCAAGACGTCCTAATTAGGACGTTATCGAGTCTACACAATGTGCGCGCCTATGACATATCTGCTTCTTTTTTAATATAATATCATTGACCCCGTCCCATTGGATTTAGCGAAATAGCGCCTACAGAGACGCATTCTTCGTGTATTCAGATAGATATCTGGCTATAATGAAATTGTACGTATGTGACGCTACGTGGACTCGAAGCCTAAGGATAAATAAAGACGCTCCATAATATTAGATATTTAGATTACTAAACCATAAAGTCGAGAGTCGCTTGCGTAATTTACCCCGAGGCACTAGTGAAGCGAATGTCACTTTTATAAGAATAAAAGACAAACGCCCAATACGAAATGCGGGAGTCGTACGAATCTGCGTTTTATTGCTGTGTTGTGTTTTATGAGCTCCTCAGTATCTGTCCCCCTTGTGGGGTGTGGGTTAAGTTAGATGCTTTTGGATTACATAGCATTTTTTCCTAGAAAGATGAATACTACTTTTGGGATATAAGAGTACCTACCTAAAGAGGAGATACCACCCATACTACCGTTTATTGGGCGCCGGATTTACCTGCAAGGTTCTAAGGGGATGTGTGCACTTGTACAACAGCAAGTAATATAGCAAGAGATCTGAAATTTGAGACACTTAGAGTAGACAAACTATAAAAAATACACTGAAAAAATGAACCTGCCGCAGGCGGAAATCGAACCCAGCATTCTCCGCAATCCTGATGCGAACCACTAAGCTACCGGGGCACTGCTTTCGCTTTCGCTGTCGAAGTTTGTCAGTACTTGTTGATTTTTTTCAGTAAATTTTTTTTAGGTTGAAAAATATTTAGGCGTTTGCAAACACAAAAATTATTCCATAGAGTTTGCATAGAGTAGACAAATCGAACCACTGAGGTTACACGGAGCGATTTTTACCCGCGCCCGCTGCGGTGGCGGAATGGAATTTAATTTTCAAAACTCACGAGACCGGAGTTTTGTGTTTTTGAAAATTCAATTAATATAGTAATGTCACATAAGTGTCAGATTAAGATTGGCATTAACAATTGATTAACAATAATAAGAAATAATAATAAATAAAAAATAGAAAATTAAGCATGTCAAATTAATTCAGGGATTTGTCATTTAGAAATTCTTCTACCGAGTAATAGGCCTTGTCAACAAGTGATGCCATAAGGAGATTTTTAAATTTCTTTATTGGCAGGCTTTTAAGATTAGTAGGTATTTTATTAAAGATTTTGTGAGCCATTCCAAAGAAGCTACAACTAACGTGTTTAGTTTTGAATTGCGATGCACATAATCTACTTCCGTTACGATGACTTCTATTTGGATTCATTTCTGCAAATGTATTTAAAAAAATGGTTATTATTCATGACGAACACTGCCACTTCATATATGTATAAAGATGGCAGAGTCAGTATTTTAAATTGAAGGAAATATGGTTTACAACTGTCAGTTGGCTTAAGGCCATTAATCGCTCTTATACATCTTTTTTGAAACTTAACTACTAGACTCTTGCCCATAGAATTTCCCCAGAATATGACTCCGTAACGCAGTATGGATTCGACGTATCCACGGTAGGCAATCAATACAGTATCTCGATTTGTAACTCTGGAGAGTTTGTAGAGGGCATAAACTGAGCTATTGATGCGTTTGCAAAGATTCTCAGTGTGCAGTTTCCAATTCGTTTGGTAATCTATGTGCAAGCCCAAAAATTTTGTATTTTGGACGGACTCAATTTCTTCGCCATTGCACACTAAAGTTTTTAAATCTGGTGTTTTTATATTACATTATTGGTATGTACACATTGATAGGTTTTTATACGTCTCTCATATGTGTAAGTAGCCGACGGTGCACGAAGCTGGTGCCCCGGCTGATTTGCTGATCCAATGATTATTAAGGGTTTCCCTATTACTGACTAATGAGTCGTAAGTTTGTACCTTAAGCCCCAGGCCAAAAGGCTCACTTTGCCTGACTGACCAATAAAAGGGTTTTACGGAGTCGCGTCTTGTCGGACATCTGCCCTGGACATTACATATGACGCGTGTAGTGTTAATTTGGCCTCTGTTACAACGGCATACGTGTCAGTTTAGCTTCACAAATAGAAGCGGCCAGTTTTAGTAAGTATACAGTGAATAATATATGAAAATATTGGTATTTCCATAAAGTTGCGTGTGATTCAAATTTTCAAGAGGTTTTGTTGGTTAAGAGCGGCTTGGGGTCCACGTCCGGAAGCCTCCTCTTGGCCGACCCTGGAAACGTGGTGGGGAAACTTTCTCGGGCGGTGTGTCCGCTTGGCATTCGAAGTCACATGCCATCGTCGAGTTGTTTTTATTTTCCCGGTCCGATGGCTGCTCCCGGAGTCCTCATCAGGAGAACGCGCCAGGTCGAGCAGCATAGAGGAGTGGCTGCTGGCCACCAATTGGTGCAAGTAGTGCCTTGACGGGCAGCGTTGAGACGGTCTCGGTGTAATTGCGCTCACGTGTGCAGATCCCGAGCCGTCCCGTAATAGCGCACTGAAGGTCAGGCCGGGGAGGATGTTATTAGGTATGGAGGGAACGCCTTTACCTCGAGTGCCACATATCCCCTGCGGTTGGCACCACCCCGCAGGGACGATGCGTAAATACATTTGACCTATTATTTGATTATTTGACTGTGGTCTTCTGTAATGTGGAGCTAGTACTACCCCAGTGCGCGCGCTTCAAGCAAATTCAAGCGGCTAGTCCATTACTAGACATTCATGTAGTGAAGCTCAGATGAATGATAGACAGCGAACTGATACGGCTTAAATGGTTTATTTTAGTTATTTTACAGCATAATGTCGTATGGAATTCTTCTCTGGGGGAGTGCTGCAGATATTAATACCATCTTTTAGCAATTTATCAACTGGGTCCGCGTGACTCCCTCTAGAGAAAAGTTCAAGGAGATAAATATTCTGAAAGTGTCATCACAATATGGAAAACTGCATAGTGTTTTTCTTTACTGTATGTAAATTTGTATGCATTTTTGTGACTCCACAGAATAAACAATTCGTTTGTGGGTCAATGTATAAGTTCTTACAATAAGTTTCCGAAGAAAATTAGAGATTTGCTTATTAATAAATTTTAAATAACTATATAAACTAAATTAAATTTAAAAAAAGGTTATTACAAGATTAAAACTCAGACCAAATAAAAAGTCTGAGGATCCAAATGCGTAAGAGTAAAATCTGCCCAAAATTTACGCATATAAAATTGTAATTTATTCATATATTATATATCTATTGACTGTATGATGTTTTGAAATCATAACGAAATTGTAAGCTGTGGAGTTTCTTTCGCCATTTCTTCTCCATCTCAGCATGATAATAATTAATTAAGAAAAATAATTATTTCGTCCCGAAATTGTGGTAAAGGCGATTTAAGAGTAGGTAGGTACTTAGCAAAGTCCATTTAAATAAAGAGAATTTTCATTTCATTTCAATGAGTAGATAATTCGCCTGAGCAGTGAAGCCATAAAGGAAACAAATTTAGTGCCCACCAAAAAAATATTACATTGCTCACCAAAATGGATATTTTGCTCACCAAAAACAACTTTTGGTGAGACTTTACACTTTTTGATGAGCATTTATCCTTTTTGTAGGTTAGTTTAGGTTAGTATGGTGTTCATTTAAATACAAGCCGTCAATAAATGCTGTCTAAAAAAACTATAGACACACACCTTTACATTCAATTTTAAACATGGTTCCCTCAATATTACAAATTTTATAGCGCACATAAACAACGAATCCTTTCCAAAATGAAAATTACACTGTTTTACTACGTTTAAAGCTACTCGAGATGGCGATGGCGGTGTAAAAATAATTTTACTGCTTCTACTGTTATTAAAGTGCGAACGGAATAATGGGAACTCTGCTTTTTAACGAAATAAAACGCGACTTTTAAAACAAGCGGTAAAAGATAAGAAAATCAGAAAAACCCGCGCGCATAAAAAGACAATTAGTCAACTGAAAAGACGGATACAAGTTCAAATATTAAAGGCAATCTTAAAACATATTGATGGTAGTTTTTAGAACTTTTGTTATGATATTTTGTATGAATGATTTGACTTACTATTACGTTCTATGACTAGCGTGGCCATTTCTAAAAATCAGAAAACCAGACTTACCCTACTTTTGAGTCCCACGACCGGACGGACCCCAAAAAAAAGGTATTTGACTAAGTTAAAAAAATAGGACTCGTGTAGAGTGAAGTGAGTGCGTCTTTCTTGCGTTTAAAAAAAGCCTAACAAAAGCCGGACGGGACCGAGGCAGTCAAATTGGCCCGGACAGGGGATCTTTATCCGGACCAAAGACTATCCGGACGGATAGCAACGCTACCTCCGACTGCATGTTACCAGTTCTAAAAACTACCTACTATCAATATGTTTTAAGCTTGCCTTTAATATTTGTTCTTGTTTCCATCTTTTCAGTTGACTAATTTTGTCTTCTTAGGCAGGCGGTTTTTACTTTCTCGTATACTTACATACGTAGTATAGAGGTCTTGTTTAATCGTAAAAAAATTCGAACTCGAGATTTTGACGGATTTACATGTTTTGGACCTCCCTGAGTCCAAAAATATCGTTTTTGGAATTAAGTCTGTGAGTGTGTCTGTGCGTTAGCACGATAACTCGAGTATGCTTAACTTATTGCAACCAAATTTAACATGCATGTATAACATCGGTTTCTATCAATTTTTAAGTCGTCGATCACGAAAGTTAAGCAACCAAGTGCGTGGTCGGTACTCGGATGGGTGACCAAAATTTAACATGCATGTATGACATCAAAATATAAGGTTTCTATCAACTTTTAAGTCGTTTCCGGTATACGAGAAAGTCAAGGGAGACCACTCCCGATTTTTACAACAAGAACTTGGGCGAAACTCAGCTTTTTCATCAATTAATTGAAATGACTGACATAGGATATTACAATCCAACTGATAATACCTGTCTTTTTTTTCTTTTACTGCGATTTTACCGCCATCTGTAATAAGTAATTGAAAACACTCTGCACGAAAAGCACATAGAAGTATTGCTAAAAAGAAAAAGCAATCACACACTTAGGTACTTTTTGTTGTACGTGGTTCGTATAAGGCAGGCTAGATGGCGCTAAATGACTTTTTTGAGAAAACGAAATAATTAGTTAAAATTATACGAAAATAAGCTAGTATCCTTTTTTATGAATTATATTTTACACAATACGTTTTTTTTTAATCACTGACACGTAATCCTTTAGTTTTACGCGAAAATCCAAAATGATGGGAAAATATATTATGTTCGTATTGGTGACCAAGTGTTAAAAAAAAAACACCCTCAAAAACCACCTTCAAAACTAAAAATAGAGAAATAAAAAGAAGAAAATATTTTTTTATAAAAAGGTCAAACAAATGACTCCATTCCGCCTGATGGTAAGCAGAAGTGGAATCTAAATGCCAACGTTTATTCCAAATGTTGAGGTTGGCACCAACCTCAAAAAACATAGTATTTGGCTGTGGTATTTGGCATCTCAGAACAATAAAAAGTATTGGTCTGAGGTTGGCATTTAGATTTTCGCAATTTTTATTTCTCTATTTTTAGTCTTGCTAAAAATAAATTATTTTTATCAGGTAACACAATACCGCTGTATTGTTATTTAAAAATTATTTATTTTTTGCTCTTTAGTGTGAATATGGTTCTACAGTTTTTAATACTGTAAAGATCGACGTATACAACATGTAAATTAAATAACCAACACCCTGAATACAGGTGGTTTGGGATCGGCTTCAGAGTTGATTTCAATTTAAAAAAAAAAAACAAAATGTACCCAGAAAATATTGTACAACATTTTTTGGGTACCTACTTTTTTTTTAATCGTTTTTGTCAAAAAAATTTATTTTAAATCAACTAACGAGTAAAAGTAAATTTTTCATGGGACCATCTGGAAAGTAGGTTACACTTCCAAACAAAAAAAGATTTTTTCAAATCGGTCCAGGCTTCGAACAAAAATGAAAACGAATTGAAACCCTCCTCCTTTTTGAAGTCCGTAAAAAAGATACGTACTTCTTCTCCGACTGGCGCGCCATGATAAGATCACAGGAAAGAATATAGGTACAAATTGCAGCCAGCTAGTGACCGCCATGGGTTTATTTATCCCTGCAATATTGTAGTAAGTTTTTGAGTACAAAAAATTTAAAAAAAAACTTTTTAAAATGCCTTTTTATTCTCAGCGAACTCTTTCATTGAATACCCATACAGTATTATATTATGTGCCCATACGAAAGCATTAAATACTCTACCGACCGGTTGCACCAAGTTTTACTTTTGAGAATTTCGTAAAAATTAACATATAAGAAAAATGCACTGAAAAAAATTGACTTGCCTCAGGCGGGACTCGAACCTGCATCTTCCACAATCCGGGCGAAAGCGTTGACCATTACGCCACCGAGACACTGCTTTTCGCTGTCGAAATTTGTCAATGCTGGGTGCTTATGTTTTTATGGTAAACATTGTTTCATCAAATCTTTGAAATTTGCACTTCTAAGATGCGGGTTCGAGTCCCGCCTGAGGCAAGTCGATATTTTTCAGTGCATTTTTCTAGTATTAATATTTACGCGTTTGTAAACGCAAAAATAAAATTATTCCATAATTAACATATTTTTAACAATGGAACAACCATTCACTTGAATCAAGTTGATTTTACGTTACTTTTTGCAAAATTGTAAAACGTGAAATTTGGTGCAACTGGCCGTAAAAGACCGCCATATTGGATTAAGAGTGACCTTAGAATATCTTTCTAATTATTCTCTATAGCCCTTTCATTTGATACCCCATATTGAAGAAGTACATAAAAAATAACTTTCCGCCATATTGGATTTAGAATGACGTCACATCATTTTTCGAGCTTTGATTTAATCCCCATGCATTAAATGCATTAAAAATAACTATTCCGTCATCTTGGATGGTCCGCTATAATGGATTTAGAATAACGTCACACATCTTATCATGTATTGTCATCCAAACTAAGCGTGTATACAACATTTCAGCTGAAGATATCTGCTTCAAACATACATTGCAAGTTAAATAAAAGCTTTTAAAAACGTAAGAACTGTGTAAGGACTCAATTTGTCAGAAACGTGATTCGCGCTTCTTTCCACTAGCGGCGCCATTGACGTTTCCAATACAAATTGAGCTCTACTTAATTACGTTTTTTATACTAATTTACACTATCGATAATCCGTGAGGACAAGTCATACGGAATAAACGCTATGGTCTAGCTGGATGGCCCGCTAATGGAGTGCTACCTCAAGTGCTACCCTTAACACAGTCGTGCGTATGGTCAGCAGATAACGACTCCGCGGATATGGTACAGACTGCAGCCGTTGTAATGAGCTGAGGCCTTATGTGGAATATATTGAAAGAACAAGGATAGCGTGGAGTAGGTAGGTATGGATAATTTATTTCTGGGATTATAGCAACCTTTTAGTAACCGCTGCGTTGAGCAGTAGGTGAAGTGCTAATTGTTATATACATTACCTTATTCAAAATTATGTTGATTAAGTCAAACGCTGCATGTGTTGTTGATTTATATTTTCGGAAATTTGTATTCTTTTGATTTAATTATACGTACTTATTTATTTAAACAGTCTGTGATTTGACAATTCATCACATTCTCGAAAAGATTTTTAAAATATTTATACCATTAAATATGGCTATACTGGACGATAGTTAGCTACAGCGCCTTCATCTCCCTCTTTATAAAAAGGTGTAACAACTGAAATCAAGCTTTCAGGAAAACTCCCCGTTTAGACGCGCAACCTAAATGTAGTTTATTACTAACATAGAAGTTCTATAGACTGAGCTAATATTAAGTCTATCATTTTTATTTAATCAGTTTAAACAATGATACTTTCTAGATTGTATTCTCTCATTACAAACATATAGCATGGACAGTTTAGGTACGCACCGCGCTGGCCTTGCCGATTACAAGCAAACTACACCTTATGAAATAATTTTTGCGTTTACAAACGCGTAAAAAAATTTTCAGTGTATTTTTTCTCAACCACACCTTGCCTCCTGTTACACCTTGCAGCTGTCGTTCCCAAGGAGGGTCAAAATAATGTGTAAAAAATGTATTGCCAAAACCTATAGCAGTATGGTTGATATCACGACATACTGCTAATTATATTATAAACTATGGTATAGATTTGTTACGTTCTATAGTAATTTGCGATGAAATATGTGCCGCGCAATCTAAAACTGCAAGATGTTTTCTGGGTTGTTTGTCACATAATTAGCAAGTAAAACATCCCAACTGTCGTATGACACATCTGCTTCTTTTTTATTATAATATCATTGCATACTGCATAATAAATTTCTAACAGGATAGGACAAAAATGCCGCTCCATTCATTGCTCTGTTCACCTGACAGAGGGCGCGGTCACCGACCCACGATATTGGAATACGCTTAACAGTTAACTTGCGCCTTGACAAATCTCTGCATCTTCGGTGGACTTAAAGGGATTTATGGCGAAGCATGCAAATAGCATTTTAATTGGAAAATTTTCTGCTTACTATACAAGGTGTACATTCTCCATAGCGAAGAATAGTTACCGTAGATTATTGGTAACAAAAGGCTTTAGTATTATTTATTTATTTAACGATTTATGTAATTGTACACACAAAACAAATACAAAAGAACAATACAATAGACAGAAAATTTTACAATATACTAATTTTAGCTTATTTGGAAGCAAATCAATACATACATACATTACGCTCTTAGTTCCAAAAGTGGTTGGGCAGAGGTTTAGGTAACCCTTTATTACACATAAAACCCCATCTGGTAGTATGGTGTATGCAGTGCATCCATGCTGCCAGCCAAAAATAACAATATTTGAGTTAACAAACAAACAAAAAAGTTACACTCAAACCTATGTTACACTCAAAATTTTAAGAAGTTTAACCTTTAAGTACTGACATAAACGGTGACGTGACGTATCTCAGACGGCGTAATTAATAATCGAAATGTATTATTTCTATTTACTGATTTGCACATTATTTACTTGTATTATGATTCGTTTATTACTTTTTTACTAAGAAAGTTCAAAAACAACAACATTTTCATATGAGATCAATATTTACTTAGTACAAATTATATGCCCTATATTTTGCTCACCTAAAAAATTTGAGCTACGATAAAATTATTTTGTAAATTTTTGGTAAATTTCTAATGTTTTGAACATTATATATAAATAAATTATAGTATTGCTGTACCTAGTGATTGCTTTTAAAATCACGTAAATATTTTGGAATAAATCACACTTGTTGTCTAGACAATTCCATGCATACTGTTTTTGAACACCCAAGACACTGCACAGCTCCTAATTTACCACAATTAATCGACGCGTTTGATCCCGAAGCTACAGAGAAGGCCGCGGGGGTATATTCAAAGTCTTCGAATTAAGAATCATATTTGCTAACTCGCCGTCTGTGAGACACCCACATTAGTACTTAAAGGTTAAGAAAAAAAAATGCACCGTGATTTTTTAACCATGACAAATATTTCAAGGTGTGAAAGTGTCAATTTACAAACAACTCTTGCTACCCAACATCGTAATCACGAAAAATATCAGCTTTTCTATACAAAAATGCATAGCCTACGCATTCAAAATGTACCTACTTAGTTTTAATTACTGCGGAGTATTAGCCGACTTTTTTAATACATTCCTCTTTTGAATGGCCCAGGATTGTATCAAGGAGTAACACGTGTACTGGCAGTGAATTCCATTTTTAATTGTGCCTTCCATTAGAATGAGTACCCTGGGAATGGCCTATTCAGGGCCAGAGCATTATAGGCTCTTCGAGTCCATGGATATAAGCTGATGGGTCAATTCAAGAAGCGATACGATTAAAAGAAAAGGGGAGACGTAAAAGATTCCGATTGGTCAAAGTTCACCAATAGGAGATCTGTCAGACATTTTCGAATTATAATAATAATAATAATTTATTGAACCATAACCATAAACAAAGATGTACAAACTGTTTACATAGGATTCTAAAACTATGGTTGTAAAGTTGCATGCAATAACCTATTTAAGCCCCTGGCTCCTAAACTAGGATAATCCTGTATCTTAGGTACCAGTGATTCCTCTTAGAAAATGCATAGATAGTATGTCATAAATTTCGGTTAACAAGCCAAAAGTGATAGTCCCGATGTAATGAATACAATAAAAGTAAAAAAAAAAATGTAACAATGGATAATAAAATATAATGTGTAATTATGTTTTAATATATATATTATTATGTATAGTAATGTTATATACATCGATTCGTATGATCACGCTAGCAACCCCAAAAGGTGTTGAGCAGAGCTTTAGGTAACACATTAGGTTACACGTAAAGCTGCATCTGTCAGTAAGGGCCTTACATCATCCCAAAATAGTGGAGGTTGCCAGCCTATATATATTTATATATATAATGTGTGTGTGTGTGTGTGTGTGTGTGTATGTGTGTGTGTATGGTTGCGAATGTACGATTATGCAATAGTACGTGCATGCGAGGTGTAAGTGATTAAATTTAGTATAAATCATGTGGAGCTCAGTGCATACTAAATTAGGAGGTTTTCAGTTTCACTATAATTGAGGGTCAGCAAGTATTCCTCGATCGCGCGTTTAGCTTCAAATTTGGGTAATGAGTATATGTGCCTGATCTTTTTAATTTTGTTGTAAACTTTAGCGCTAAGGGCATTACACTGACGTCTGGCCCAGGTTGTACGGCATTTTATTTGAGGGCTTACTAGTGCACCTGGTCGTCTACCCGTGAATACAGTAGTTCGGTCATATGGTAGTGCTGAGTGTTTGCGAAGTAGCATCCGTAGGAGATAAAGTTGTCTAACTGTCAGAACCTTACACTCTTGATATAATATTTCCGTCGAATAGGTCCGTTTCTTGCGACTCATAACCTTGAGGATATACCTCTGAGCACGCTGAAGTTTCAAGAGTGAGGTTTTATTGGCTCCCCCCCAGACCGAGATACAATAAGAAAGAATTGACTGGCATAGCCCATAGTAAACTGCGAAAAGGGTAGTTCGGTCCCCTGAGTTGCGTAAATTTTTAAAGATATAAATAAGTTTCCTAGTTCTGGCTGTTATCGTATCTATTTGGGTATGCCAATCAAGTCTCTCGTCCACATGAACGCCCAAATATCTGACGCTACTGACTGTTTCAAGAGGTTTGCATCGACACATATTCGGGTCTCTATTAAGACAGGTATGTATTGTTATAGAGTTATAATCTGGGTCATCCTTGCATGTTCTGGAGATATCGAAACGGATAACTTGAGTTTTATCAAGGTTTAACGTAAGCAGATTATTAGATAACCAATCCATGACAGCTCCCATGGCTTTAACGACATTGTTTTTAGCAGAGGCCCAGCATGTCCCATGTACCAGAAGTGCAGTATCATCTGCATAAGTGAAGATGTTGCACAACTGATCTATATATATCAAGAACAGCGTAGGCCCAAGGATGCTTCCCTGTGGGACGCCATAACATATTTGTTCTTCGTCACTAACCAGGGACCCAATTTTTACACACTGTCTGCGGTCAGTGAGATAGCTGGTGAAAATGTCCAAACTTATGCCACGCACTCCGATAGATTCCAGTTTGGAAAGAAGAATGGGGACGGAGACTGTGTCGAAAGCTTTCGAAAGGTCAAGGAAAACACCGTAACATTTTAACTTATTGTCTATTAAAGTTACAAGAGCTTCAGTAAATTTGGAGACGGCATCTTCTGTAGACGTACCACTACGGAATCCATACTGATTGTCAGAGAGAAGTTTGAATTTTTCCAAGTATTTCATGAGAGAGGTATTAATGTACCTTTCCAGAATCTTAGACAGAGCAGGGAGCACAGAGATCGGTCTGTAGTTTGAAACACAGTCTCTGGGCCCACTCTTATGGACAGGATGGACAACTGCCCTTTTGAATGCAGACGGGAAAGTACCTTTAGAGATGCAGAGATTGAAAATATGGGCAAGAGATGGTGCTAGGACTTCACATGACTGCTGATCCACACGTGGTGATATTTCATCCCAACCGGTGGCACAGTCACTACGGAGATTTTTTATCAATCTTTCGACTTCGGTTGTCTCGATTGGAAGATCCAAGGATGATGAGGGAAACTCTTGTATTTTATATAACTATTTATTATATTATTACATATTGGTATACATAGGTACTTAAGTATATGAATGAATAACGAGTAATGCTGCGCACACTTAAATGTATTCTATTATAAAACTATATTATGCTTGCGCTAGCTATTTCTAATTACTTACACACACTACATCTCCCCTCAAAAAGTAAAAAAAAAATAAACTTAGTCATATTTTTTTTTTCATCATTTTCAACTTATAAAATTACAAACAAATGGCTTAGTTCTATTTTTATGAACAATTATTTCTTTACTATCTTTAACAATTTTTACATTAGGAGATAGGTCAGTTACAACGCGATAAGGGCCGCTATACAATGTATCCAATTTCGAGCCAGTTTCATTTTTCAATAAAAGATAGTCATTGTCTTTGTAAATAACAGGATTAATAGAATTATCGTATACAGTTTTTCTCAGAATTTTACTTTTTAAGAGATTTTGTCTGGCATCGTTTTGTGCTCTTTGAAGTCTATATTTAAATTCCATAGGGAAGTTATCATAATTATACAAGGGGTCTACTGATTTCGTTAAATTACTTGGTAAACGACATAAACGACCAAATACAAGTTCATGCGGTGTATATCTGGTTTCCGAGTGGACAGTGGTATTGTATGAAAAACACCAATACGGAACCCAAGAGCTCCATGAGCTAGGGTGGTTGTTTGTTTGTATACGTAAATATGAACCTAACTGCTTATGCGTATTTTCTAAAGAGCCAATGCTTTCATGGTGGTAGGCTGTTGCCATTAATTGATTTATATTTAAAATTTTGCATAAATCTTTCATAACATTAGAAATGAACTCGGTGCCCCTATCAGTTGCGATCTCTTTCGGAATGCCATAACGTAAAATAAAATTTTCTGCGAAGTTTCTTGCTACCTCCTGAGTGGTTTTTGTCTTTAATGGATATGCTTCTACAAATTTCGTGACCTCACATTGTAGAGTTAAAATATAAATATTATTATTATCGTCGCGGTCTAAGGGCCCAACGACATCTAAGTAAACTTTTTCAAAACAAGAAGATGCTGTACTATTTATCTGTAAAGGCTCTTTAATAAACTTAGTATACTTCTGCATTTGACACTCTTTACATTTAGTAACATAATTTTTTATGTCATTATCCATTTTTGGCCAATAATAATATTTTTTAATATTATTTGTCATTCGTCTTATTCCAGTGTGACCACTAGATGGTAATAAATGAAAATCGTTCATTACTACAATTTTTTCATCTTCACTATTAATTCGTTGTACGTCCTTTAAAATACAAAATGTAGGACCATTGTAATTTTTTAAACTTTTTATTTTGCTAGCTAGCCATTCAATAAAATATTTATTACATTCTCTTTTTATCATAACAATGTCTTTTAAGTTATTTTCATTTAAAAATTGTATCAATTCTTTCAAGAATTCATCTCGTGAGCTTCCTGATAAAGAGTCTTGGTTAATAATTACTAGAGACTTCTTAGGTATATATAAAATTCTTCTATGATAAGATAATAAAGTTGTGTATTTACTATTCAAGAATCTGCGCAGATTTTTGTTTGACATAATAGTCATTTCAATGTCATTTTCCCGTTTTTTTAGAATTTCTACGACCCTAGGTTGATCAGGCCTAAAAGTCGAAGTATTTCTTTGAGTCGTATCCTGATTTACTGCCGCGTCATTCAAATTCCTATACTGAGCTCTTGTCATCACACAAGCAACTCTTTGATGCATCTCCATTAATTCGTTCGATGATATTTTTATTCTAGATAAGGCATCCGCCGTTACGTTGTCCTTGCCTTTAATATATTCTACTACAAAATCATATTGTTCTAAACACAAACGAAATTTCGTTAAGCGACTTGAAGGTTCATTCATGTTAAAAAGATATATTTAGTGGTTTGTGATCGGTTTTAATAATAAATTTTCTACCGAATAAATATGGACGAAAATATTTTACTGACCATACTATGGCTAATAGCTCTTTTTCAATAATCGGGTAATTAATTTCGCTTTTATTTAAACTACGGATCGCATATGCAATAGGTTTTCCATTTTGATTACATAATACGCTACCGATTGCAAAACCTGAACTATCTGTCTGTAAAATAAAAGTGTTATTCTCAGAAAAATTTGGATAATCTAGCACGGGTGGACTTAATAAACATTCTTTCAGTGATAAGAAAGACTTTTCACAATTATCGGTCCATTCAAACGTGATGTTTTTTCTACATAAATAATTTAAAGGTAAAACAATGTAAGCAAAATTGCGTATAAATTTTCTGTAGTAGTTGGCAAAAGCGACAAAACGTTTAACTTCATCTACTGACGTTGGTCTCGGATAATTTCTGATTACACTAATTTTCTCTGGGTCGGGTAAAATACCTTCTGAAGTTATAATATGGCCTAGGTATAAAACTTGTCTTTTTAAAAATTCGCACTTTGATGGATTTAGCTTCAAATTGACCTTTCTAAGCCTCGTTAGTACAGATATTAAATTTTGATTATGAGACCTCAAACAGCGTCCAAAAATTATTAAGTCATCTAGATAAATTAAGCATTTGTCATAGTTTAGACCTGACATAGCAACAGTCATCAGTCTACTGAATGCTGCTGGACTAATCTTTAAGCCCATAGGTAATCGACACATTTGATATTGGCCTGTATCTGTAGTAAAAGCTGTGAACTTTCTACAACTTTTGTCAAGGTCACACTGATAAAAACTGTGAGATAAATCGCAATGGCTAAAATACATAGCGCCTGATAAGCAATCTAAAATTTCATTAATATTTGGCAGCGGGAACTTGTCGTCCTGAATTCGCTCATTTAATAGCCTATAGTCAATGACGACGCGCCACTTACGCTCACCGGACCTATCAGCCTTTTTAGGGACCAGTAGTAATGGACTAGACCATTCACTACTTGCCTCCTCAATAATATTATCATTTAACATTTCGTTTATTTGTCTCTTTATCTCCGCCTTTTGAGCAAATGGAATTCGATATTGTTTCCTATAAACTGGCAACGAATTCTCTTTCAAAGAAATCGTTTGTTTATACACGTTTGTAAAAGTTAACTTGTCTCCCGGCAAGTGGAAAACATCCGCATACTTTGCGCATATTTGCTCAATGGATAATCTTTCCTCATCCTTCAAATAGTTTAATTTAAGGAAAGAAAATAAAGACTTAACCCGTTCAGATGAATTATTAGGTTGCTCAAACTTACAGTACTCGTAATTATTTAAATTATATACCTCTACGTCTGATAAATTCATAGTTACGTCCTTGTCAGTAGTGTTCATAAATCTCAAAGGAATTTCCCCATTTTTCGGCGTAGCAACGACACTCGCTAAAAATACACCTTCTTGAATCGATTTCGAAGTGACGAAACAATCATAGTTAACTTTTACTGGAATATATCTCACTATTTCGCATCTCGCTGGGATGGATAGTGAATAATTATAATTATAAAAGTGCAAGGGTAAAGAAGCACTGCCTTTGCCTTTTAATTTGAAAGTACAGTTCTCGTAATTTATAATACCTCTATTTTCCTTAATAAAATCCTGACCTAATATACCTATAGCTTTACATGGCAAATCCTTAAATACATAAAACTTATTTCGAAAATATTCATTTTTATATTCTAAATCTAAATAAACATGACCCTCAGAACTTAAACTACCGCCTATGCCGTTAACTTTAATACTACTTTTATGGAATGGAATACCTACGTCAACTAAATAATCATATTTTATTACAGATATGGAGGCCCCCGTATCAACTAACCATTCTAAATTATTACCATTTAAACTAAAATTAACGTAATTCACGCTATCGCATGTTAATATTTGATTATTGACGAAAAAACTTGCTATTGTTATCTGTAGAATTAGATTCCTCCAGATGACAATCTGACGCAATATTATTTTGCGTAAAATAATGCATTGAATTATTATACCTATTGCTATTTCCTCGGTAATAATTACGGCTAAGTGTGCCGCGAGACTGCTGACCACGGAAATTAGACGCGCGTGTATGGTTCATCGGCCGTTGTTGTCTTGACCTATAATTATAATTGTTATTTTCGTAACAATTTGAATTTGATGGACGATTTTGATAGAAAACTTTACTATTATTACCCCTACGAAAATTACTCCTGACATTTCTACTGGACATACCTCTAGATTGGTTGCCAAAAGACCTCCTATACGACATCAATTGGGGTTCAGGGATGCTAGACTCATCTTCCGCAGATCTTATGGCGTCCTTTAGACTATCAAAATTCCTAGCGGCTATCACGGTACTCAGTTTTTGACTTTGTAATCCGTCCGCAAAACGCTTAATAGCATTTCTCTCGTTAATGGGGCGTAGAATTTTATACGCTTGATCATTCCCATTAGCCTGAGAAATCGTTAAATCAACAAATAATCTCTCAATTTCGTTTCCAAAGTCCTGAATTGATTTATTTCCCTGTCTGGCAATTTGTAAACGAGATTGCAATGATGTATCGGACTTCCGAGTAAGTAAATGAGTACGCATATCTGACAAAAGCGACCTTACATCTGTGTATACCGAGCTCAATCTCATCTTAGCACTGGCAGATAATCGAGTTTTTAAAACAAAATCAATCAAAGGTTTCCTATCACCATCAAGCATTGAATCATAGAGATCGATAGAATCGATCAACTCTTGAGTGACCGTCTCTTCACCGTTCATCTTAGGTAAAAGACTCACTGCGGTTTTAAGACAAAATAATTCTTTATTCGCCATTTTTGGGGTTGTATAATTCAAAATTGACGAATATACTTTTCTAATAGTAATACTTAATTCAAGAAAATCTTTGGAAACACTTTTTGAAACTGATTTTAAAATTTCTTCAAATTGTTCAAATAATTCTCTAGCTTTATTAATACGAATTTCGTAATTTGGTCCAATACGTCGTTTTTCTCCAAGTTTACAAATGTAGTCTTTAATTATATTTAGTTCGCTATAAATCGTTAATAATAATTCCTCTTCCATTTATAATTAAAAAAAAAAATTAAACTACTTTAATTAAGAACATAAAATTATTATTTAAGGGCATCACTAATTAGAAGTAAATAAAAAAAAAGCTTTAGAAAAAAAACGTTCTACATTACTCTTTGCTCTGTTAGGGAAAGAAAAACGTAATGAAATGGGATCACTAATTTACGCACTTTCGTAAGCCGGATTCTGGACTCCAGCAACCTTGCGAATGGCAATCTTGCGCATCTCCTCGCGAACTCAGCTTCTATGGCACCTTCGATATATAACAAAACCTCCAACTAAAAGTGCAATAAGGAAGAAAACAGCGACAACAGTCATTACGGCGTTGTTGGCAGCGACATGACGTTGAAGTTGGTCCAACTGCGCCTGGTTATTGCCTCCGGATGCAGTCTGGGCTACTATCACCTCGTCCTTACTTGAAGTTCCTCCCATGTCAAAAATATGTGCAGCTCACCTCTAATCCTTATGGTCCTTTGTTCCTCTTATTGTCAGTCCAATAGTCTAATCCAATTATCCAATTGTCCAACTGGCAGGGTCGCCATCCAAGGATGATGAGGGAAACTCTTGTATTTTATATAACTATTTATTATATTATTACATATTGGTATACATAGGTACTTAAGTATATGAATGAATAACGAGTAATGCTGCGCACACTTAAATGTATTTTATTATAAAACTATATTATGCTTGCGCTAGCTATTTCTAATTACTTACACACACTACAATAACGAGGGAGCTGATCATGCAGTTATTATTTGGAAAATCATATTGCAATGGTTTTTTCGGGGCAGTTATCTTTGAGGCTAAATTTTTACCTATATTAACAAAGAACCGGTTGACTAAGTTTAGAGAGGCCTTGCTGTCGCCAGCAATTTCGAGGAGTTCATTAGGGGACCTTTTCTGACTCTTTGTGTTAGTAATGGTTTTTATTACATCCCACATGTTCTTGGGGGAGTTTTTAGTTCTTTCAAGCTCACTCTTCTCATATGCAATCTTCAATTTTCTCAAGAGGTCATTGCAGAAAATTCGATAGCGGGTATAAGTAGTTTTTAGTGTATGATTATCTGGATATGTCTTTAATTTTAGGTGCATCGAGTCGCGATTACGAATGCAACGTAGCATGCCGGCGGTAATCCACGGTTTGATGATTATTCGTTTCCTTGATACTTTTTTAATTTCCTTGTGTTTATTAATTACAGATTTTATTATTTTAATAAGTGAATTAGCAGCTATATGAGGGTAAATTTCTTCTAAAATGGGTTTAAAGTCAGTGGATGCAAGCTCATGTTTTATTGCTTCGAAATTAAAGTTGGTGACATAGCTGAGGGTATTCTTGAAAATTCTGTGTGATCTGTGTCCCTATGACCTGGAGACACGTTTTTGACTCTGAGAGTGGTCTGATCCACTCGTTTCCGATATTCTACCAGTAGAAACACAAATCTCTTATTGTGACATTATAACTTTATAATTTACGTTCCGTTCCCCCGTAACTCATTAACGATTTTTAAAATCAACGAGTTATGGCTTTCCAGTTTTAATTTTTTCTGTATGAAAGGAAAAATGTTATAAGATTCGAGTTATAAGGAAACACTCGTTTTTTAATGTTTTAAAAAATACGTAAAATTGGGAGCAATCGAAATTAATTTCGTATACGTTTTGCTTTCGTGCGTGAATTTAAGATTCATTTCGAATGATTCAAAACTGCGTCTCCTGGTAAGGAACTAAGGATGCGCGACTCTCATATCGATAACTTAAACACGTAGAACATTTTCTCGCGATTTTAATAACGGTACAAAATGCAATATTGTGTCAGTTCTATCGATACCATTCATCGATTTGTTTCAACGATTTTCACAGATTGGCGATCCACACTTCCTTATTGAGATCGGCGAGTTGATTGTTTGCGGTAAATCGTAACATCACACCTCTGTAGGTGTCGATAATGAGATGGGAACTGGCATCCAGTTATAAACTAAAGAAATTACTTTTCTGTCTATGAATTTCTCTATTTTACACTAGTGCTCAGCTGCAACTTCGTCCATATTCTTATTCTTATGCAAGGGGCAGAGGGCAGCCTCGGCCACTGGAGACATAGGTCTCAGAGCACTTCGACCCTATGGGATCTTTTGTGCTTCCCCTTTCCTTATCACCCATCACTGCCAATATCAAAAACATTTTGTACTAGTTTTACGATGTAGGCGGAAATAAGGTCTATAAAGTCCTCTGGTTTAGGGTAACCACGACCCAGGACCTTTAGCCGCCTATTGGCTATTGCATCGCAGTCACATAGTATGTGTTCCATGCTTTCTTCCTACTCACCACACATTCTACAGATAGGCTCTTCAGCTTTGCCTATTGTACACAGGTGTCTTTTAGTGGCAAAGTGGCCAGTGTCACTTCGTCCATATAGATGCTTTTTAAATTTTGTTTTATAAAAAGGTCAAGCAAATGACTCCATTCCACCTGATGGTAAGCAGAAGTGGAGTCCAAATGCGAAGATAGCTGGTGCGAGAGATAAACTGCCGCGCTAGTCACCCTCGCCTTGCTGACCTGCAAGGTGCTTCTTCACGCCACTTTTGAATGACCCAGGATTAGAAGAAGGAGGGATCACATCTGCTGGCGAGAACTACATTTCTTGACCTTCATCGCCATTCAAAAACATTCCTTTCAAAGGTTTCAAGGCCTAAAATTATGTAAAACACACATTTTTTTTTATTTATTGAACATAGAATCTACAGCACTTTAAGACAGTATTTTACATTTAAAATTTAAACTTAATGCCTATTCTATTCTATTCTTAATTAATGGCCTCGCGTCGCATTAAGCTTACGCATTTTGCCAATGTCAAGTGAAAATGTAACTAAAGTAGGTAACAAAAATTGTACGGTTAATTGAGGTTAAAAATGGAGTCTCTCAACACGTGTTTTTACGACAAGAACTCGGGAGAAACTCCAACTTAATGCCAGTTACGGATTCTCACGTTGCACGTGTGTCAGTTCAATTCATGAGGTAGATTTACAATACTCTTAAATCATAATTTCAATTGATTACAAAAAAAGAAACAAATTCAAAATACAATACTTAAAAAAAAAACATAATTATCAATGAATTTCTAGTTAAATTATCCATATTATTGTATTTAAATCAAATAATTAGTAAAAATATTTATATATAAAAAACAAAAAAGAAATCAGGGAATCAGGGTACTAAGAAGATAACTTAAGTAAAAAGTGTCAGAGAAAGTATCTAAAAATACACTAAACAAATAACATACCGTTCTGTAGAACCAGGACAATATCGCACCGAACAATGTTGCTATTTCCGTTCGTTTCTGCCAACTTAGTCCATTCCAAACTTCGCCTAAGTAGGGACAGCGATGCGCAGAATATTGCGAGTACTTACGCTTTGAACTTAGGTACAGCAGTACTTTTTTCTAATGGCCAATTATTTCGGTAAAACTGCTACATTATGGGGTTTCTTCATTGAAACAGTCAACTCCAGAAGACAAGTTTTTGGTTGGTTTTAAGTAAGTATCGTGAATGAACATTTAAATAAAATGGCAATTTAAAAAAAAATATTATCAGACTTCAAAACTGCAAAGGGAGAAATAAAATTTTTATGTTTTAAAAATCTTAAAAGTAAATAAGCCAACTAAGTATACTAGAAAAAATGCTCTGAAAAAAAGATTGCATTTTTTCGTAAGTGTCAAAAATATTTACGTGTTTGTAAACGCAAAAATAAAATTATTCAATAAGCCAATTATGTTTGGAGGTTAGTGCCAGCCTCATGGAATTTCAGATTTATTTTCAGTTTCATATTGTCTATATATCCAATACTTATTAACGTCAATATTTCTTTTAAACTAAGGCTGGTGACCTACCAAACCCAAAAAATAGTTGGCATATTAGCTTTTAGATTTTTTAAAACATAAAACTTTTATTTCTCCTTTTTCAGTTTAGTAATTTCTTTAAAATTCCCTTTTTCATTTCTTCACTTTTAATTTCAGTTGTAATCGAAGCAATATGCAATGACATGTTTTACAGAATTACGCTGTTTAAACCAACGGAACTTTTTCTTAATGACTGATATACTCTTTTAAGCACACCGAAAACTACGGTCGGCCGAACAAGCTTTGATATTAATTATATGTTTCCATTACTTTAAAAGTAATTAGCAAAGTCCATTTAAAGAACTTTTTCATTTCATTACGAAATTATGCATTTTTCTGAGAAATGCCATACTCACAATATTAATACTAGGAGAAACACGATGGTCATATATCAATTAATAATACTTCAATAAGAATAGACAAGAATAGACAATAAGCTTCCGAAAAATATTAGAGATTTGCCTGTTAAATTTGTTTAAAAAACTGTCAAAACTAAATTATATAAAAAAGCTTATAACAAGATAAATGTTTATTTAAATGATACAAATGCGTGGGAGTAAAATCTGCCCAAAATTTACGCATTCAAAATTGTAATTTATTCATATTGATATATATATATTGACTGTAATGATGTTTTGAAATCATTACGAAATTGTAAGCTGTGGGGTTTCTTTCGCCATTTCTTCTCCATCTCAGCATAGAATAATTATTTGAGCAAAATATTTTTTTCGTCCCGAAATGGTGGTAGGGCTTTTGACGATTTAAAAGTACTTAGCAAAGTCCATTTAAATAAAGAGATTTTTCATTGTCTTTGTATAGCTGATGATGTTTATTATGGTTTGCAATCAAGATATTATGATGTTATCTCCTAAAGCATGTAATTAGACATGACTAAGTTCACACATAACGTGGCGTCAGCCATGAAACTTAATCAAAAATAGTTATACGGAACTTTGGCTCCACGATAAAAGTTTCTGTCACCGGTGTTTTCCACTTAACAATATATGTAAGACAAACTAAAACAGCTCTTGTGGTTTTAATGCGTTCTAGTAGAACTATTACTTTTTTCCTTGAATCACTAAGGCTCGTATTACAGTACGGGGCTAAGCAGTGCCACTAATAGTGGCAGGCTGTCTGGTGCAAAAAAAAAATAATGAAAAAATACACTGAAAATCGACCTGCCTTAGGCGGGAATCGAACCCAGCATGTTCTGCAATACGAGCGGCTGCGTTAACCACTACGCCACCGAGGAACTGCTTTTCGCTGTCGAAATTTGTCGAGTGTTTAGTGCTTATGATTATTGGTAAACATTATTTCATCAAATCTTTGAAATTTGCATTTCTAAGGCCCGTTTTATCTCTCGTACCAGTTATCTTCGCATTTTGACTCCACTTCAGCTTACCATCAGGTGGAATGTAGTCATTTGCTTGACTTTAAAAGGATTTCCTCTACTCCAAAGCTTTTTTTTTATAATTTTTCTACACTTCAAGCTCTCAAGTTTTTTAAAACTCCATTAAAAACTGGAATGCATAAATTAACCCTATAATAGAATAGAACCACCCAACAGATCATCAAGGCTAATAACATAATAGAAACTAAAAAAAAACGACAAGGAAGTGGCGAAAGCTCAACCAATTCCAAGAACATAAAAAAACCAACGAGCTGCATACGAAACGGAGCCAATAAAACGGCGTCCACGCGGATAAACACGATTTTGTTAAACGTTCGGCTGCCTGGGTTTTTTCCCTTTCCTCGGAAGACAGAAATAATAAAAAAGTTAAATAGGTGCCCTAAGAATATGCTTGTTGTTTGAAGGTTGGCTTACATGGATGCATTATACAACAACAATCATACGACCAAAGTCACCGATATAGCCCAAAGAATTGAGAACCTAATTAGCAATGGGCAGGGCACATTGCGAGGGCTAACAGCCGTTGAATGGCGGCCGCACGGAGATGCAGCGTTGAAAGGCCGCCCGCAAGATTTTTTTTTCCTCCCCCGCTGCTTTCCCTTTCCTTCCCCCACAGGGAGGAGGGAAAGACAGAGCAGCGAAGGCAGCCAGAAGGACCTTCCGGACAAGCTAGGGAAGGAGGAGGTGAATCCTCATTAATACTCTAGGGTTATGTCAGACTTTTACTAACTAAACACCCCCTTTCTGCCTATATCCAAAGTGGCTATAAAGCTATCGGAAGCAGCCGCCCACTCAGGAGAGAGGGAAGTGCACCTCCCACAAGATGGACCGACGCGACGATCGGGTAAATTAGGCGGAAAGGCATTGGATGCGGGCAGCACAGGACCATGAGTTGGAAATCCTTGGGGAGGACAGTGTCAAACACTGGTTCTCCCGGTTGAAATGATGATGATGGTGATTTAATAAAAAGAGGTACATAAGTTATTTCAGTACTAGTGCGAGCGAAGACAAATTGTCCAAGGTACAGAACACAGAGGCGTATGCACCTAGGTAGTTAACTTTAAGATACAGAATACTGCAAAACTAACACCCGTATTCACAAGCAAAACTATGAGATCTCTCGACTCTTGGATAAGAAACGAACCAATCATAGAGCGGTATTCAATGCCATTGCGTTGAATAGAGCTCTGTGATTGGTGCGTTTCTTGGTTGTTGTTAGTTGGTTCGTTTGTGAATACGGGTGTTTGTAACACACTTTTAAAATTGCAATAACTTTATAAGTATACAAGATATACTTTAGAAGGGAGTTTTTCCCGAGTTCTTGTTGTAAAAGCACGTGTTGAGAGACTCCATTTTTAACCACAAATCAACCGTACAATTTTTGTTACTTTAGTTACATTTTCACTTGACATTGGCAAATGCGTACGCTTAATGTGACGCGACGCCATTAATTAAGAATGGAATACTTTAGAAATATAAAGTTTAAAAATACTTCATAGTCGGGAATCTTTTTTAAGAAATGGCTAAAATAAACTTTAAAAACAAAAATAATAATTTTTCTTTCAATTGTAACATTAATGTTCGTATTATAGAATAAGTTTCAAGAATGAACGCCGACTTGACCGTCCTACGTCTCTATCACTTTGTGCGTGATAGAAAGTGACAGACGATTCTCAAGACATGTTTGACTTCTGAGTGTCATTCTGTAATACGGGCCTAAAAGTGTAGTACTTAATTTTGCAGACCAGTTTAATATAACACATTACATGAGCTTAAATGAGACAGATACCTGTTTTGCAGTGTCGTTGTTGTGCTCATAGATTAATATAAGTGCTACTTAGGTATATGCTGTTGCTACGTTTAACTTTCGCCAGACTGGGCTCAGGTTGGCTAATTAGTATCAACTTAGTTTAACTTGGCTTAAGTAAGCTTAGTATAAGTATGTACTAGCTATAATTTAAGTGTTTTGTAAAACGTACTATCTTTAGTTTTTATCATGTTCAATAAATAAGATTTGTTCTGTACACAAATTGTAACGTAAGATACGGAGGAGTGGAGTACTCTGGCACAGGTATGTTTACGTAAAAGAGTGCTTCATTAACTTGATAAAGTTAATGTTATTGGTTAAAGAATAAATATTTTTCATTTTCATTTTTTCATTTTTAAGTGCAACTTTTAGGCACAGGTAACCTATCTACCTCCTTTTTATCATTGGATGCAGCTAAAAATTATAACAGCATGTAAGCTGACCTTATAAGTTTTATGCTCCCATCAGTCCAAAAGGACCCTCGACCTAAATACCGAACGCCTTCACAGAGCGGTCTTGAAAACCGCTAATTTATTTCTATTGCAAAAGATTGATGGCTTTCGATGTTTTTTTTGCTTAGCCAAATATAACTCTATTGTTATCAAATAAAAGATGCCTAGATTTATTGTTTGGAAATCTGTTTTTGTCGCGGTCTTTTTTTAGGTGTGACCTTTTTTATTTTATTGCCTATTAGGGGTCAGTCGGACGTCGGCTTTCGCGCCAAAAATTATCCTATGTCCTTCACAGGATTTCAAGCACAGAACAAATATAAGAGGTTAGAAGTCGTAAGTAGGCGGGGCGCGCGCGCGTCTGTTTATGAGTAAACACTCATATTCGATCCTTTTCGAAGAGGAGAAATATTTAAAAAATAAATATAAAACACCGCCTTGTGCTATCTTAATTGGCAGGAAGCAAAGCCACATAGAGCTCTTGAAACCTAACTTTCTAACAAAAACATATGATAGCCAAAACTGGTATTTGTTAGATATATATAGACCAAGCCAAGAAGACCTTTTCAATAGAGTAATAAAAAAATAATGCATTTTTATAACAATTCAAAACTTATTAGTATGCCTATTTGCCTACACGTCCTTTTTCTAAGTCAGTTCAAAACCAACCCAAATAGCTCGCCTTGAAATCACAATTTGCTTAATTGCCGAGGAAATGATAATGATATTTGTACCAACTTGTGGCGTGTCTGTTGGTATAAGGGAGGGTACGACGTCACAATGTCATTACGAAGGTCGCCACCAAAAAGATACGATTATTACTAAATTTCATTAGCGGCGGCCGTGAACTCAAATTAGTCGGAGTTTTAGTCACGAAATTAAGCGAGCTTATTTGTGACTGGGGTGGGATGGTGACCAGAAAAATTAAAGCAGTATTTATTTACATTTACGCATCGTCCCTCCGCGGTGGTGCCAACCGCAGGGGATATGTGAGACTCGAGGTAAAGGCGTTCCCTCCATACCCACTAAACATCCTCCCCGGCCTGACCTCCAGCGCGCTAACGGGACGGCTTGGGATCTGCGCACGTGGGTGCAACAACACCGAGACCGTTCCAACGCTGTCCGTCTAGGCACTCCTTGCACCAATTGGTGGCCAGCAGCCACTCCTCCACCGATGGCTACTCTACCTGGCGCATCCTCTTAACGAGGACACCGGGAGCAGCCATCAGACCGCACGCGGGGGACTTCGAACAAGGTCGTGGCCCGGAAAAAGAGCCGTCTGGAATCAGCCGTGGTGGGAAAACAAAAACAACTCGACGATGGCATGTGACTTCGAATGCCAAGGGACAAGGGGGAATGCCACACTTGACATCAAAAGCCACACACCCGCCGAGAAAGTTTCCCCACCACGTTACCAGGGTTCGCCACGACGAGGCTTCCGGACGTGGACCCCACCCTTCAATAACCTGGCATTTTTCTCTGCCTAGCTTTATTTCATATCATTCGTGACCACTAGTCACATGCGGCTTCGATCGCGTCAATGTCGGTTACATTATACCCTATATGTTAATATTATACCATTATACCCTATATGTTATTCTGATGTATGAGCTATATTATTATAAAGTTTCAATAAAATCCGTTCAGTAGTTTTTGCGTGAAAGAGTAACAAACACACATCCATCCATCCATACATCGATACAAACTTTCACGTTTATAATCTTATACAACGTGTAAACTAAATAACCAACACCACGCGCGGGACGCTCCATTTATAATGGCCATAGGTCGTCAGCCCAGGAATTTCCTTCTCATGTGTGCTTGTGAGATGACGAAATAATTTATTAATAATTTTATTACGTACCTAATAAATCTGAAGAGAACCGTTAATCAGTACTTGTGACACCCAGAAATGGAATGAAAAAGACAATCCATATTAATTTAAAAAACAATAATTCTAAACCAATGACAGGTAAGTAATAAAATTCAAGACAGCTGAATTAGAGGCGCCTGTAACTTTGATATTAAGAAGTCATTTTTATGATTAACTTATTAAAGGTGACTTTCGAACGAAATGTGGAACTAATGGGCTTGCCAAATTAGAATGAACTGTGTTGCATTTTGTCTGTATCTGTATATTATTTATTATAATACTAGCTTCTGCCCGCGACTTCGTTTGGAAGGATAAGTAAGTAAATTAAAGCCTAAAAAATATGTTGTTCTGATGTATGAGCTATTATTGTTCTAAACTAGTAGTTTATGCGTGACAAAGCAGCAAACATCCACACATACATGCATTCAAACTTTCTTGCTTATAATATTTAGTAGGATTATGTAAATAAATCAATCAATACAAAGATTTCAAATATGCATGTTAAGGCAGCTTCGAAGCTTTTTACAACTACCCCCGTTTATTTTTAGCAACAAATTACCAAAGATAATTCGGAGCAAACATTAGCCGCCATATTTTCACCAAACACCACCAAAACGCGACCCGTCATAGCTAAAATGCTAATAGCAGTTTGACATGACAAAGTCTAATTAGAACTCCAAAGTTTCACATTTTAAAGTTGTCCAATGAGCTCGGTGCAAATGGGAACGAACCTAGTCTAATTTTGACATTAGCGTTTAGGTTATCTGTGTCATTAGGTGCATGGGCTTTAGATAGATTTTTTTGCCTCTGTGCAAGGAGCAGTTCATTTAAAATGTAATTGTTATAAAAATTTAATAACTTACTTTTCAGTACTTCTTACATACTAGTCGACGCCCACGGCTTCGCTCGGGTTAACGTCGGAGTTTTTTAGCCAAAAGCCTTCCTCGATAAATGGACTATTCAAGAAAAAAATAGTTTTTCAATTTGGATCAGTAGTTCCTAAGATTAGCGCGTTCAAACAAACAAACAAACTCTTCAGCTTTATAATATTGGTATAGATGAATATGATTTATTCATCGTGAGACAGGGTGATATTGTATCGCCGAAACTGTTTTCAGCTACGTTGGAGGACACGTTTAAGCTTCTGGACTGGAGAGGACTTGGCATCAACATAAATGGCGAGTACATGACTCGCCTTCGCTTTGCTGATGACCTTGGAAGACCTGGTTACAATGCTCGACGATCTCTGTAGAGTCTCCCAACAAATGGGTCTTAAAATGAACATGGATAAGACGAAAATTACGGCGAATTTCCATGTCGCACCTACTCCTGTAAAGGTTGGAAGCTCTACACTGGAAGTTGTTGACGATTATGATTACCTGGGACAAACAGTCTGGGTAAGTCCAAATTACGTAAAGTAAAAATTACGTAATAGTCCAAATTACAGAAAGAGGTCAATCGGCGAATCGGCTGGGCAGCGTTTGGGAAGCTACGCGGTATATTCTCGGCCCATCTACCGCAGTGTCTTATGACGAAAGTCTTAAGATTAATTCGTGTGTGTTCTCAGTGATGACCTATGGAACCAAAAACGTGGCCGCTTACAATGGGCCTCATTAGAAGGCTCAAGGTCACCCAAAGGGCAATGGAGATGGCTATGCTCGGAGTTTCTCTGCGTGATCATATCAGAAATGATGAGATACGCAGGAGAACCAAGGTCACCGACATAGCCAAAAAAATTCGAACCTTAAGTGGCAATGGGCAGGGCACTGACGGCCGTTGGGGTGGAAAGATCCTCGAGTGGTGACCACGTACCGGGAAACGCAACGTAGTTAGGCCACCCACAAGGTGGACTGACGATCTAGTAAAGGTCGCGGGAAGCCGCTGGATGCGGGCAGCACAGGACCGACTTGTTAGGAGATCCTTGTGAGAGGCCTATGTCCAGCAGTGGGCGTCTGTTTGCTGAAATGATGATGATGATGATTAAGTAAATATGTAATGTACCCAAATATTGTATTTGTGACCATTGAACCCATAATGATATCTTAGTTGTTATTGTTTGTAATTGCTATTTGTACTAGAGGAATTAACTAATTGTTATTTAGTTTTCTCATGATAATTATTGTTTACCATTCCCAACATTAGTAAATACTATTTTATGATAACATTTGGTTTATATAGACGTGTAAGACTGTCAGTCAGGGCAGTTCAGATCAACTAACTCTACGTGTTCGTCAAGTAAGCCTTAGTTATAATATTGCCTTTTGAAAGTATTAATTGTATCAATAAAAGCAGTGTGTAAAATAACAAATCTGTATCAATCGTTGCGGCGCAGCCCCACTACATAAAATTGGTGTCAGAAGTGGGATCCAATACTGACAAGCTGCAATTTACTCGTACCAAGCGGAGAAGAATTTTGATATAACATCGAAGTCCGCCTACGATTAAGAAGCAACGGAAATACAATCAAGATCCTTCAAGGCAACATAACAGAAAAGGGCAACGACGACAAGAAAGTAGCAGTTAACCAGAAGTCTCTTGAAGAAAAACACCAAGTAACAACTCGGTCTACAAGAAGATTCTGCGAGAAAAACTCCGTTCCATACTGAACCTTAGTAAGTCACTTACATCATTATTTTATCTTCAAATATGGCTGAATCAAAAAATCATGATGGAGCTACAGGATTCATCGACATCAACATGGCCGAAAGAATGATGAATAGATATAATGGGGATAAGGCTAATTTACATGTATTTCTAGATAATTGTCAAAACGCTTATAAATTACTAAATCCTATATATAGCGAAGCGTTTGTCGCAGTAGTTTTATCAAAAATTGATGGTAACCTTAGATCTACTTTATTAAATAGAAATTTTGATACATGGGTAGACTTAAAAACTCATTTACTCGAAACTTATGCCGAAAAGAGAACATTCGCTCAGTGGCAATTAGAACTTAATTCCTGCAAACAAAACCACAGTGAAAACGTAGTCAGCTATTCCAACAGAATCGAAAACTGTTATATAAAATTAATTAAATCTTTAGATTCTCAACTTACAAAAGAAGCCAGGGAAGCTAATGTAGAATTATTAAAGAATCAAGCATTAAATATTTTTATCAACGGGCTTAACCCACAATTACATATTTTATTAAAAGCTCAAAAACCTAAAAACTTTGAAGAAGCTGTGTCAATTGCGATTTCTGAAGAACAAGAAATAAAATCACGTTTTGAAATGTCTCCAAAAAGGTTTGAATCTAATCATAATAATAATTTAAAAAAATGTTTTAAATGTAACAAATTAGAACATCTAGCGTTACACTGTAAAAATAATGCTATGATAAGGACGGTTCAAACAAATATACCAACTTGTTTTAATTGCAATAAAAAAGGTCATATTTCTCGCGACTGTTGGCATAAAAATGGAAGCTCACGAGACGCTTGCCACTCAAATTCCAATATTACGAATCGTAACAATAATAACAGAAGATTTCAAACAAACCATTACAACAACAATGGATTCAATGCAAACAACACTAATAGAGGTAATTTAAACTACCAAGGTTCAAAGACAGCGACCGGTCCGAGAACTCATTAAGTCTTAAAGGTCGAATTAGGATAATTAATACGGGTTTGTCAATTTATGTAACGATAAGTTGTAAACAGTTTCAATATAGAGAAGGGAAATTTTTGATAGATACGGGTGCAGAAGTGAGTTTGATAAAAATAAGTTCTCTAAACGAAAACGCCATTATTAATGATAGTCAGAAATTAAAATTAAGAGGTATAGATGTTGACGCAATTCCAATTGAAACACTAGGGCACACCGATATAAAATTACAGCTAAGAGGAAAAGACATTATTCATACCCTTTCTGTGGTCCCTGATAATTTTCCTATTGTATATGACGGTGTAATAGGTAGTGATTTTTTGGAAAAAATGCAAGCCATAGTTAATTATAATAATAGTACTATAGAATTATTAGGTCAATGTTTGAAAATAGAGCATGATAATATATTCAGTGATACGTCTGAAAGAGATTTTGATCTTAAGAGTGACTGTGCGGTTTACGAGTCGCCATTACGCTCAGGAATAAGCTGTGAGAAAATCCGAGTTAAAAGAGGAACGAATGAAATGACTAAAATAAATAGATACGAAAGTGCTAGACATGTGAACAGTGAAATGAATAAACAGATAAGAATAAATGAATACGAAAAGGATTATAATAAGAGATACAAAAATGAGCGAGAAAGAGTTCAATATTCGAAAGACAAGGAGGAAATGCACAACGAGATTAAAGGAAACCAATATGATAAGAATCATGAAAACAAATATGAGGTAAGTAATAATGTGAAAGAGAGTGATGAAATAAAAAGTCATATAAATGTTAGCGAAAAATCTACAAAGAGATGTAAGGAATCTAAAAATGATGAAGGTATGATATGTAATGAGATAACGAAGAATGATAAAAGATATATTGAATGTGAAGATAATTTTGTGATTATTGAGCCACGATGTGAAAAAGTTATAACTGTTAATGTTATTAATTCAGAATTAGGAGAGGGTATAATTATTGAGAATAAATTAAGAGATGGGGTATATTTGTGTCCAAGTATTATTAAAGTACGTGATAAGAAAGCAATAACTTTATGTTTGAATACTACTGATGAAGTAATTAAGATAAATAATTTAAATGTCGCTGTGATGCCATTAAGTAATGAGAGCGATAATAAGGGCATTAGAATAAATAAAATAAATAGGGACATAGTAAGTAGTAGCCGTATAGACAAATTAAAACAAACATTGAGATTAGGTCATTTAAACCAAGAAGAAAAGGAATCTATTTTAGAATTATGCCAAAATTATAATCACATATTTCAATTAGAAAATGATGTTTTGACGGCAACAGATACGGTTATGCATGAGATACCAACAACAAGTGATAATACAATAAATACTAAGTCGTACCGATATCCAGAAGCTTTAAAGGAAGAAGTAAATAGTCAAATAAATAAACTATTAAAAGACGGTATAATTAAACATTCCAATAGCCCATGGAACTTTCCAGTATGGGTAGTTCCAAAGAAAATCGATGCCTCAGGGAAAAAGAAATGGAGGTTAGTAATCGATTTTAGAAAATTAAATGATATAAGTGTAGGCGATGTCTATCCATTACCACAAATAAACGATATCTTAGATCAGTTAGGTCATAGCAAATATTTTACAACATTAGATTTGTCATCAGGATTTCATCAAATAAAAATGCATCCTAAAGATCAAGCAAAAACAGCGTTTAGTGTACCACTAGGACATTACGAATTTACGCGTATGCCTTTTGGATTGAAAAATGCACCAGCAACTTTTCAACGGTTGATGAATAACGTTTTAGCAGGGTTACAAGGAATTAAATGCTTTGTTTATTTGGATGACATAGTTGTATATGGACATTCTTTGCAAGACCATAATATTAAATTAAAAGACGTTTTTGACAAATTATCACAACATAGATTAAAACTACAACCAGATAAGTGCGAGTTTTTAAAAACCGAAGTTATGTATTTAGGTCATTTAATAACGCAAGATGGAGTTAAACCAGATCCCAAAAAATTAGATGTAGTTCATAACTATCCAATACCAAAGAACCAACAAGAAATCAAAGCATTCTTAGGTTTGGCCGGATATTATCGTAGATTCATAGAAAATTTCAGTAAGCTTAGTCAACCATTAACGAAATTATTAAAAAAGGACGAACCTTTCTTATGGACGAGCCTACAACAACAATCATTTGAAATTTTAAAAAATAAATTATGTGAAGAACCAATTTTACAGTATCCTAATTTCAAAGAAACGTTTAATTTAACTACCGACGCAAGCAATTACGCTATAGGCAGTGTTTTGTCACAAGGACCTGCAACAAACGACTTGCCAATCGCTTATGCTAGTAGAACGTTAAATCAAGCAGAGATAAACTATTCTACAACAGAAAAGGAACTTCTTGCTATAGTATGGTCAATAAAACATTTTAGACCTTATTTGTATGGGAGAAAATTTAAAATCATAACTGACCATAAGCCATTGACATGGTTATTTAACGTAAAAGATCCGGTTTCACGATTAGTAAGATGGCGATTAGCTTTGGAAGAATATGATTACGAAATAGTATATAAACAAGGGAAATTAAATAATAACGCAGATGCGCTAAGTAGAATTAAATTAAATGAAAGAAATGAAGCTGCAATACAAATAATGACAAAAAATAAAGAATCATATTCATTCTTTCTGGAAGAATTAAAAAGGAGACCTATATTAAATAATAAATTAGAAGAATATAACGAGAATATACCCGAGAATAGTAATAAAGTAATTTTTACCTCATGTGATTTAGATAGCATTTATGTAGAAAAATTAAAAGAATACGATGATTTAATTGAAAAAATACAAAAACAAAACCCAAAACTTTACGACTGTCTAAAGCTAACAAATAAAGAAAAGTTAATATTCTTTTCGTTTGTCAGAATTAATAGTTGGGATAAAGTAACTTATGAAGATATATTTCTAAGTATTAAAAATTTAAAACATATTGTTATACAAAATAATATACGAGAAATATGCATAAATAATTTTTCAGAATTTAATCTTAAATGGCACAAAATAAGGACAATATTTCGTTATATTTTCCGAGATACTGACATCATTATAAAAATTTATCACTCCTCCATCAAAACTCCAAGGAGAGAGGATATACCACTAATTTTGGAAGAAAATCATTCAAACCTAATTTCTGGACATATAGGATTTCATAAAACCTATAAGAAAATCAGAAACAATTTCCGGTGGGCAACAATGAAGAAAGATATAAAAGAGTTTATAAAAAAATGTAAGTCGTGCCAAGAAAACAAACTAGATAGGAAGAGAAATAAAAAACCAATGCAAATAAGCTCAACTTCCAATGAAGCATTTGAAAAGATAGCATTAGATATTGTAGGACCATTACCAATAACAGAAAGCGGAAATAAATATATATTAACACTGCAAGATGATCTTACAAAATTTTCTCAAGCTTATAGTATACCACAACATGATGCTACAACGATAGCGGATTACTTTGTTAGACATTTCATATGTAAATTTGGAAGTCCAGATATTCTCTTAACCGATCAAGGCGCAGATTTTACTTCAAATCTAATGAAGGAAATTTCAAAATTATTTAAAATAAAGAAAATAAACACTAGTGCTTATCATCCTCAGTCGAATGGTGCTTTAGAGAGAAGCCACCTAACTTTAGCGGATTATCTGAAACATTATGTTAATGAAGAACAAAATAATTGGGATAAATGGATCGATTTTGCAATGTTCTCGTATAATACTAGTATTCATTCATCAACAAACTTTACACCTTTCGAATTAGTGTTTGGCATTAAACCAAAGTTACCTAGTTCTATAATTAAAGAACCAGAATTTAAATATTCTTATGGTAATTATATAGATGAATTAAAATTAAAATTACAGAAATCACGCAAAATAGCTCGAAATAATTTAATTGATTCTAAAGAAATCAACAAGAAAATATATGATAAAAAAAAGTAAGGATATAGACTTTAAAATAGATGATATGGTATATATAAGTAATGTAGGTAGTAAGATAGGAAAATCAAAAAAACTTTCACCGTATTGGTTAGGACCATATAAAATTATAGAAGTAAATTCTCCTGTAAATGTCACTATAAAAATTAAAAATAAAAATATTAAGGTTCATGTTAATCGATTAAAACACGCTATTGTTGCAGAATGACTCACCTCGTCTGGATGGTGTTTCTGCCAAGCGTTCTCGCAAGTATTTATAATATAAGTGAAGTAGGAAAAGCAGGAATCTATTTTGAACATATAAGTAAAGTAAATCATTTTGATAGTGAATGGAATCTTGTAACATATCTTGATATTTCTAACATTAATAGAAAGATAGAATTAATTGATAGCACTTTTGAACGAACTAAAAACCTGTGTAACCACGACAAAATTAACAAATTATCTATGTGCCAAACATCAATAATTATACTAGAACAAGTAATACCTCAAATGCATAAACAAGGACTTGTATTAAAAGAGTTAACTGGTCAATATCAAACTAGAGTCAAAAGATCGTACTTAGATGGAATCGGAAACGTATTTAAAATTTTATTTGGAACCTTAGACTCGGAAGACGCTAAAAAATATGATGAAGAAATTGAAAAGTTGTCTAAAAATGAACATGAAGTTCTAACATTATTAAAAACACAATCCAATGTAGTTAAAACTACTATAGCCAACTTCAATAACAGTTTAACAGATTTAATGAAAAACGAAAAAATATTTAATAAGAATTTAGAATTATTATCATCTCATACAAAAAATTAATCTATAAAATTTTTCGATTTATCTCTAAAACAAGACATTGATGAACATTTATCTTTATTAACCTTAATAACATCAGGAATAGAAAATGAAATTTCTATTGTAATTAATGCCATTTTGTTTGCTCGAAATAATGATATCCACCCAGCAATAATCACTCCAGAACAATTTATCAATGAGCTTAAGAAAACAGTAACATATTTACCTTCGCAAACTAAGTACCCTATGGAATTAGTTGATAGCAATACACCAGAATTTATAAAGATTTCTAGTTTAGTTTCTTATTATATGAATAATAGACTTGTATTTGTTATTAAGGTACCACTAATAACACAGATTGATTTAGATTTATATAATGTTGTTCCCGTTCCAATACAGAACAATGACAATAATTTTATTTTTATATTACCTAATTTTAAGAATTTTATGATTTCTAGTAACAAGTTACATTATGCTAGTATTGAAAAATTGTCAGAATGTAAACATGTATCAGAGAAATTTATATGTAAGTTGAACACACCTTTGTATTCTGTACACGGTAATAAGATATGTGAAACTGAATTAATGGTCGCTAATACTAAAATTCCAATTGAATGTGACACCAGAGTTAGCATTATAAATAATGAGCAATGGTATAAAATGTATAAGAAAAACAATTGGATGTTTGTTACTCCTAAGAAAATTATAGCTACACTAAATTGTAAAAATAGAGAACCAACTGATATAGAATTGTATAAAACTGGCATAATTTCCATTTCTGAAAATTGTAAATTGTACACAGCCAATATTGTAATCCAAACTGAAACCACAGGATTAGAAAGTTCCTTTAATTCTTTTCTACCACCACTAGACATTAACATGGATAGCTGTTGTGACAAAGTTAAAGAAAAAAATATAAGTAATTTAAATTTTGTTCCTCTTAAAATTCACGATAGATTAGATTTTGAAAGTTTGAACATAGCTAGTAGAAAATTAGATGACATAGATTTGTTAATTAACGAAATTGAAAATGAATCGACATTTCATAAAGTAATCAATAATGTTTATTTTGGATATATAATCTCTTCAATTATTAAATTAATAGGTTTGTATGTATTATATAAATTTGGTAGATGGATATATCAAAGAAAATTCCTTTGTAACGGAATAAATAGAACTTTAGCTATAGAAGATACAAGGAACTGCTGTAGCCGAATAACTAATTGTATCACGTTTAAAATAGATAATACTAAAAATGAAAACGATATAGAATTAGAAAATGTACAAAGTACTTCGGAAGTTACTACACCACTGCGGCGAAGTACAAGAATAGCGCAGTTAAAAGATTTATAATTCATTTAACATATGATAATAAAATTAGTTTAAGATATTGAAATTGTAACTAAGTATAAGTATAGTAATGTAATAGTATGTAATAGTGTAAATCTAGTTGTAAAGAAAACGTGATGTTTTCTCTTAAGGAGGGAGGGATGTAATGTACCCAAATATTGTATTTGTGACCATTGAACCCATAATGATATCTTAGTTGTTATTGTTTGTAATTGCTATTTGTACTAGAGGAATTAACTAATTGTTATTTAGTTTTCTCATGATAATTATTGTTTACCATTCCCAACATTAGTAAATACTATTTTATGATAACATTTGGTTTATATAGACGTGTAAGACTGTCAGTCAGGGCAGTTCAGATCAACTAACTCTACGTGTTCGTCAAGTAAGCTTTAGTTATAATATTGCCTTTTGAAAGTATTAATTGTATCAATAAAAGCAGTGTGTAAAATAACAAATCTGTATCAATCGTTGCGGCGCAGCCCCACTACAAATAATTTTTTATCTCCCCCCACATATCCTCCAATGGGTGTCGTAGAAGGCCACTAATGGATCAACAAAGGGTATTGATCAACTTATACTCCGTCCACCAATCCGCATTGGGCAAGCGTGGTGGACTACTGCCTAAACCTCCTTCGGTGACAGGGAGAGGCCTTACCACCCACGGGAAAAGAAATAGTCGTCTTATTCATAATAAGCAAAAGAAAAACACTTCCTCTATCACAAAAACAGATCGAAAACATGAGACGCCTTGACCAAACAAATTGTTTGTTTGTTTAATGACAACTAGAATGTAATTTCAGTCAGAAAGCTACACCCAATGTTGGAATAAACGCACATCATTCATTCATCGCCCCACCTTTCCAAACTTAGACTAAGCACTTTTCACTACCCTTACTACTTAGGAATAAAGTCGAGAATCCGAAAAAGCAAGGCGAATTTCCAAATGCATAATTGTCGTCAATCTACAAATTTGATGAAGCACTTGATATTTCCTTATTGCTAGCCGAATAAGGTTTACAATTACACAAACAGTAGGAAAGTACGAATAACAATGCCCTTGAAAAGGCCAAACCTAAAATAGAGGAAGCCATCGAAAAACGCAAGCCTCGTGAAATATGACGACTCCGTACACGCAACAAGGCTATATTTGTCACAACTCACGATAGGAAATAACATCATAATTATTATCAGAATTAGGAGGTAACCTGTGTGACGTTGTTGCTAGATATAACACGATAAACTCAAATTCAAAATTATTTTTATGTATTATCATACTTACATTTTTCTTTGCCTCAGTGACCTAGCAGTGTACTCCCTAGTATGACGGAATGACCCAGAGGTCCAGAAGGAGTATTGCTTTTGGTTTGGTAGTACCCCTTCTGACTCCAACGCACTGAATTTGAGCTTTGGCCAAAAAATGGACTGCAAGTAAAAATTTTGCCACATTCTGGAAAGTCAATCCTTTAATGTACAAACTCCGCATATGAAACTTTTATTTGGGTGTATCAATCTGATTTTTGTCTCACTTTAGAAGAAGCACTTGTATGAAGACTGTGAATAAAGGCGTTATTAATGTAAGCGTATTTAACTTTATCCCAAACGTTCTGTTCTTTTTGATAACAGTTTAACAGCGTTTAGATATGAAACCTATGAGGACGTTAAGGATGTTTATGTTGATGTTTGTAAATAGCTCGATAAAGCTACAGAATTGTAGTTGGAATACAACTTTATTGTGCACAAGCGGTCGCCTGCGGCTTCACTCGCGTTAATGTCGGTTAACGCTGCACAATATCCATACCAAATTTCATCAAACTCGGTCCAGTAATTTGTTTTAAGGTAGGATATTGGCCTTCATCACACCGGAGCCTGTTCAATGGAAACAAACTATCAAATCATTCTTCTTTATAATATTAGAATAGATCCATCTATTTTACACATGCAAGCCTCAATCATAATCCAGATTAAAACTCAAATATTCGTACGGGATTTGTCTGTATATAAGGTGCAGGATACCAGACAGACAAACATAATTCTTACGACGTAAATATTAGTACTATCCCTACTGTTACAGTCACCTATCCTATTACTTAAAAGAAACCAAATATTTATTCAAAGCTGACATCATCAGCACACATTATCTACTCTACAAAGTAAAGAGCAAAACACCAAAATTATTCAAACTTGACCTAATTAAATCAGTGCAGACGGGAGCGGCCCGCACTAAGCTAACAATGACTCAGACACTCAGGCTATGACAAAACTTTAGCTCATATACCTGCGAAAGTAGAAATATACTGTTTGGAATACAAAGTGCCAAGAATTTAGTATTGCAGTGAAAATTTTACATCTAAAGCCGGGTCCAGATATGTATCATTGCCCGATCCGATCAGCGTATGCGTATCGCCGACGCGTATCATGATCGCATATGTGAACGGGTGATGATACGCGATCTTGATACGGCGTTATGATACGGCCTGTCCCATGTCATGTCGGTTTCATACGATTGTCATCGGAGCAAATGGAGGCAACTCGATAACCACAACTTGATACGGGGTTTGATACGTGATACGCTGATCGGATCGGCCAAATGATCATATTTGATGATCATATTCATATTTTTCACGCCAAATCAACTGGGCTTGCTATACAAGACGCAAGTACGGTCCTGCGTGGAGTATTGCTCGCACCTGTGGGATGGGTCTGCCAAGTACTTACTCGATGCTTTGGATAGGTTGCAGCGTCGCGCGGCCCGCATCATCGGCGACGAAGAGGTGACTAAACATCTTGAGCCTCACCAATTGCGTCGCAATGTTGCGTCATTAAGCGCTTTCTACCGTCTGTACCACGGCGAGTGCTCTGAGGAATTTTTCACCCTTATCCCACCTTCCTTTTAAGGACTACGCGTGCTGGTCTACGTTGTCACCGACAAACTGTGGCTACCATTCCAACGCGAACTAAGAAATTTGGCAACTGGTTTCTTTGTCGCACAATCAAGAAATGGAATTCACTGCCAGCACACGTGTTCCCTCCTTCGTACAATACTGGGTCATTCAAAAGAGGCGTGAAGAAGCACCTTGCAAGTCAGCAAGGCAAGGGTGGCTAGTGCGGCAGTGTATCTCTCGCACCAGCTATCTTCGCATTTGGACTCCACTTCTGCTTAACATGAGGTGGAATGGAGTCATTTGCTTGACCTATTTATAAAAAAAAAAATCTGGACCCGCCTTTAAGCAGTATCTAAACGATGACTCTATTTACCCGACTACGGCAAAGCCAAAAGGGCATGATTTAAGCAGTCTATGTATATATGTAGGTATGCTTGTATTTACTTAAGTTCCGCCGTAGTGCCTAAACTATTCATACGATTTTGATGAATAAGGTGTCAATTGATTCGGTATTATTATGGTGCGGTCACATAGGCTACTTTTTAAACGACTTTAATAATAGGAGGGGTCGATTTTGCCTTGTAAACCCCGATTTTAACCGTTTTAAATCTTTTCTTTTTTCCGTAGGGGGGTTAAAGATTTTTAAGATTTTTTTTTTGCTAGATTAAATTCTTAGATAATGACAACTTCTAGGATGTTTTCCTGTAAATCCCATAGACCCTTTTAATGTACGTACAGACGTCTGACGTGTTATATTTACTTTCAATTGAACTTGATCAGTCTTCGAATAACGTACTTATACCTACTATGTAATTAAATAAGTAGGTAATTATGCATTATTACAATTATATTGAGTAAGAGTTTGTGAGTAAGTCTAATTAATCAGGGTTTATTTAAACACTTGTTGATAAAAAGGTATTTCCAATATCTCTATCCTACTTGATGTACTATACTAGTATCATCATCATCATTACAGCCTTTATAATTCGACCGACTGTTGGGACACAAGGCCTTTCCTTGTCATCTAAGGAGGTATAGGCAGTAGTCCACCACGCTTACCCAATGCGGATTATTGGACGGAGTATAAGGTGATCAATACCCCTTTGCTGATCCATTAGTCGCCTTCTAGGACACCCATTGGAGGATATGGGGTGATGCTATTCTACTCTGCCGGCATCACATGGCTACTACAATATATACTGCGCCAGTACAGTATTAAATTATCTGTGCTGATGGTACACGGGACTGGAGTACCTTTAACTCTCTTCTACCTTATCAATCTCCTTCATCATTAATTATTTACCAAAGAAACATTATCATTTTTTTAGTATTTCATCCACCTAGACATAAATGGTAAATTCTCACGAGAAACACTGTCAGTTTGCTCTGATAATATTTTATTGCCATTTTAAAATAAGCGGCAATCATTTAAAAAAGCAAACTAGCTGCAGGGAGCTGGTTGCTAATTTGTCGTTTTAGCTACAACACTTGACGAGTGGGGAATCGATAGGGCTGTCACGCTTTACCTTTTCGATTAGCTTGGTCCGATCTATTCTCAGTGAATACCTCCCAGAAAGAGAAGTATTGTAGCATACTTACGTGGACACTCAACAAATAAATGTATTTTTAATATATATTTTTTGTATATTTATTACTATTAATATATCTGCTGTAAGTATATATTTAACTATATTACATATATTTACGTAATTACTGGGCATGGAGGGCATATCATATTAGTCCCCAGGATGGCAAACGCACTTGCGGTGTGCAGTGATTTACACTTAATATTGCAAGTGTCTATAAGCTGCGGTGACCTCTTAACATCAGGTGGGCCGCAAGCTTGTTTGCCATATCATAACATAAAAAAAAAATGTTTTCAATTTTTATATTTTAGATTTAAGTTTTTAACAATATTCCTCAAGCTGTTGGATGTTGTGTTTACCTATAAGTGTTTGTTGCACTATATTATAATAATTTGTAACATTAACATAGTTAGTATGTAAGAGTGTACACAAATATTGGTAGGTCAATATAAATAAATAAAAAAGTACCTATGTAATTACCAGTGCAATAAGCTTCACCATTTTTATTAATTCAATTTCTATTCGTAAATAATCATTGACAAGGATGCTTGTGCATCAAAATAACACTTTTACTGTACAAAATCCATTTGGAAACAATTTAAAATGAAAAAAAAAACAAAAATCGGGAGTGGTCTCCCCTTGACTTTCTCGTATACCGGAAACAACTCAAAGGTTGATAGAAACCTTATATTTTGATGTCATACATGCGTGTTAAATTTTGGTCACCCATCCGAGTACCAACCGCGCACTTGGTTGCTTAACTTTCATGATCGACGGCTCAAAAGTTGATAGAAATCTTATATTTTGATGTCATACACGCATGTTAAATTTGATTGCAATAAGTTAAAGTATGCTCGAGTTATCGTGCTAACGCACAGACACACGCATAATTCCAAAAAAAATATTTTTGGACTTAGGAAGGTCCAAAACGTGTAAGTCCATCAATATCTCGAGGTCGAATTTTTTGACGATTACAAGACTTCCTCTTTACTACGTACGAGAAAGTACGCCCGCGCAATATCAGCGCCAAACACTCCTTACACCTTTTCATCCAACTACGATGAAACCAAAATAAAGGTTTATGATTTTAGCAGTCTATGTATGTTTGTATTTAGTATGTACTTAAGCTATTTATCCGATTTTGATGAATAAGCTTTCAATCGATTCGTTATCATGGTCCAGGTTATATAGTCTAGGTACATTTTAACCGACTTTAATAATAGGAGATGTCGATTTTACCTTGTAAGCCCCGATTTTAACCGATTTCATTCCTTTCTTTGGAGTTACAGTTTTTTAAACTTTTTGCTTAGTAAAGAGTACCTATTAGGTACTTACTATTTCGATATCCTTTTTAAATTCAGTTTGTTATTTAGCTAACCTTTCACTGATCCACCCTCTGGACCCTCAAAATCCACGAACACACCCTCCTCCTTGTCTCATGCTACCTGATGGGTAGTGTACTATGTAAATACCTTACCCTTAGGTAGGCCGGCAGGATTTTTGGTGATGATCAACACTGCATTTTCATTGTTCTGTATTTGCTACACAACATAAACTTTCACGTGGCACCCCTAACCCGCCCTCTACAGATTATAGCCTATAAGTGAGTTACAGTAATAATGATGGATCCGTATTTAATAATGTACAAACTGGAACTACCAGTTTTGGGATTACAGCCTTCTCTGATGACGGTAATACCTTATTGACAGATCGCCGTGTCGCAACCAATCGAAATTCTAATGCTTGCGCATTCCTGATTCCAGACAGCACAGTGACGTTATGTTGAAATCTTGCTTGATGTATAATTTCATAATAATAATATATTTCTAAGCTCACACCAATTATCTGGCTAGCCTAAAGTTTAAGACTTGTGTTATGGATACTAGATAACGTACAATTTTTATATAGGTATATAAAAATTGTACTACATACTACATACCCACCTACATAATATTTTTTAGATATTTTTATAAATAAATATACTTATAAGCACACAAACATTTGCCGCTACGAGGACTCGAACCAGGGGCGCAATTCTCGTTTCGTTCGAAATAATCTCGAATTCGAGTTTACTCTTCGAATCCTTTTTGGACCATAAAATCTCGTAAATATGTAGTAGTATTGAATATTTATGTATTAATATTTTGTTTTAGCCAACATACTAACAATAAACACTCATCCATTAGTCACTCATTTTTATTGATGTAGCTAGATACCATCAAATGTCAAATGATGCGTACAAAAAGGTTTGTGAATTAATAAAAATCAACAAATAAACTAAAGATTGCAATAAAATAACTCTGTGTATGTAAGTAGGTAGGTATCTACTGCATACAGCATTTTGATGTTTAAGATCATAGATTACAGATAATAATAATTATGGTAGATCGAATTCGAAATCGGTCTCTACTGCTACCAACCACTCGAAGCAATTCGAGTGGCTTCCCTTTGAGAAAAGTCGAACTGGAGATTTTCAGAATAAAAACGTCAAACGTTTTCAACATCATGAAAACTCGAATAAATTCTTGAATTGGAGATTATTTCGACGGAAACGAGAATTGTGTCCCAGGACCGCTTGATGTGAAATAGGCAGCTATAGTGACCACTCCACCGAAACGGCGTCAATAAATACATTTATTTGATTTCGAGGAGGAGAAGGTCGATGGCGCAGCGGTGGTGTAATCTTCATTATCGATCATGAAAGCTTTTAAGTAACTAATGTTTGCAGTGCCCCCCTACGGGGTATCGCAGGAACTACGATTTGATTTGATTTGAGATAGAAGTTATTCATTTGATGTGATTGTAACATTTAATTTAATTAATTAATCAAACATCGTTGTAGGCAAGAAATTTATAAAGTCGGAACGGCGGAAGTCACACTCTGACATTGCACTTGACGATTTCTTTTTTAATTTAGAGGCAAACAATTTGTTTTTTTTACAAGGTAGCCAGTGTATTTACTGGTCATCGCAGGCATATCATCTTAGTCGCCTGCAACGTGGTTGCATTGTTAAGTGATTTACCCTTAATATTGCAAGTGTATATAGGCGACGGTAACCACTTAACATCAGGTGGACCGTGAGCTTATTTGCTATCTCATAATATAAAAAAATACGGACTGAAAAAGATCCTCAAAATCAGTTGAGTTAGGTGACAGTTTTGCAATCATCATCCTAATACCAGCAGGCATAAGATTCACATTTAGAACTCAGTAACTTTAAATAGGATTCATTGTAAAGATTGCACTTTATGCTTCACTAAGGGTCTTTTCATTAAGACATTAAACACAACCTCAACCATATTAATTAATGGTAACTGTTCGTCTTCTTCCTCGTGGAGAAACGTCGGTGGCGTAGTGCGTAAGGGCGTTGTCTCCCACCCGGGAGGCACCGGTTCAAACCCCGCCACGTGCCAATATGTTTTGAAATTTCGAATTCAAATGTACGTTTAATCAGACGTCTAAACGCCCACGTAATATCTTAGTATCCTTGTCTTCTACTTATCAACGTGATCAGATAATATCCTCAGTATACCGCTTCAACAAACTTCATCGCAGCGATCCCCTTGGCTCTACTCATCTGGGAATCAGCGGTGAACATAGAAGAGTCTTTGTAACTGAGCACCTATCCCCTTCTATGAAGGCTTTGTACGCCGAAACTCGTAGATTGGCAAAAGAATCTAATTTTAAGTATGTATGGATTCGCTATGGGAAACTTTATGTTAGAAAGGATGACTCTTCTAGTGCAGTTTTAATAAAAAAATTAGATTTTCTTAAAAAGTTACTTCATATTTAAATATTATCACTCAATTATTTTGTATTGGCTATTTACAGACAGTGATGTATTAAATAACAATTTCAATGTTAGAAGTCTTTTATCAGAATGTAAACAGGATTAGATCGAAAACAAACGAAGTTTATTTGAATATATTGAATAATGACTATGATGTTGTTTGCTTAACAGAGACTAATCTCAATAGTTCAGTGTATGATTGTGAAATACTAGACAGTAGATATAACATATATCGTAGAGATCGTCACACAACTAGTATAGACAAAAGCGACGGCGGTGGTGTACTCTTGGCTATTAAGAAAAACTTTAATATAATACGTCGTAACAGTTGGGATAGTGTAATTGAGGATTTATGGATTAGCATACTAATAGATACCAATTCTTGCAAGGCTATCAATGTTTGTGTCTGTTATCTGCCTCCGTATATTTCGTCTGAGCTTCTAAATGCATTCTATACCTCCTGCATTGACATCATATTGCAGGCAAAGCCGACCGACGAGTTCATTCTTATTGGTGACTTTAACACCCCAAATGTAAACTGGATATTAGGCGATGAGGATGTACATTTCACTCCTATTGAGTCGCTCGACGGTAAGGCTAATTTTTTGTTGGACTTTATGACGACGTGCAATCTGAAACAATATAACGGCAATCCAAATCAGAATAATCGCTGTCTGGACCTTATTTTATCATCCTTTGATTGCAATGTATGTGTGACCGATCCAATTTGCCAATTGGATGCTCACCATCCACCCTTAGTCATAAGCATCAATTTCCCTACTGCCAGGAAACTCCTTCCGAGAAAGCAATGTGCCAGATTAAACTATAAAAAATGCGACTTTGACCAGTTAAACCGGGATATCACTGAAATAGATTGGTTGAGTTTGCTCTCCTCTGATGATGTGGATAACGAGATTTGCAATTTTTATTTTAAGTTAAAGGAATTGATATCAAAACATACTCCGTTAGTTAAAGCTGATTCTTGTTCTTTCCCATCTTGGTTTAGCAGTGGCCTAAGGCTGTGTTTGAAAGAAAAGCGCAAATACCACAAGTTGTATAAAAAATACAAAAATCCACGAGATTACGATGTTTTTTCCATGTTGCGTTCACGAAGTAAAAAACTCATGGATATTTGTTACAACAATTACATGCGTTCTGTTGAGAATTCGTTGAAAGATAACATTAAGTCTTTTTGGAGTTACGTTCATAGCAGAAAGTCCTCATCTAATAGCATACCCAAAACCATGAAGTTTAACAACCAGGAAGGATCGGGCAGGGGGGAGATATGCGAGCTGTTTGCCGCGTATTTTAATTCTGTTTATGATGACTCCCCAAATAATAATTCAACTCATCTTTGTCCACTTGCTGTTGGTACTGGTCATAACAGTCTCATTTGTTCTGTTGGTGTGTCGGAGGAGGATGTTAGGACCAAAATAAGAAATTTAGACGAGAATAAGGGAGCTGGGCCGGATGGCATACCTCCTCTTCTGGTAAAACGATGTGTCGATAGTATATGTGTTCCATTGTGTATCTTATATAACAAATCTTTAACTCTTGGTGTATTTCCAACACAATGGAAAACAGCTCACATTATTCCCATTTTCAAGTCCGGTGATCGATCGTTGTGTGAGAATTACCGTCCAATTAGCATCTTGTCTTGTTTTGCCAAGTTGTTTGAAACTCTTGTCTACGATTCTCTTTATCACCACTTTAGGTCTATAATAACTCCCAATCAACACGGATTTATTAGAAGCAAATCTACTACTTCGAATCTATTGGAATATAAACATTTTTTATGTGAAACGTTTGCTGAGAGAGGACAAGTAGATTCTGTTTATACAGACTTCTCAAAGGCATTTGATAGAGTTAATCATTGGATACTTTGTCAAAAGATGGAAATATACGGCGTGCATGGAGATTTGCTGCGGTGGGTGAAATCTTACTTATATAGAAGGAGTCAGTTGGTAGCCTTAAAGGGTGAGTTTTCTACCTCTTTCACGGTGACATCTGGAGTGCCACAGGGATCCCACTTGGGGCCTCTATTTTTTCTTATTTTCATCAACGACCTGGTGGATTGCTTATCATGCCCATGTTTATTATATGCCGACGACTTAAAGATATATAATTCCATCACAAGTATAGGTGACGCTGTGAAGCTCCAAAGTGACTTGGACTTGATATCGGAATGGTGTCACTTGAACAAGATGTCACTCAACGTCAATAAGTGTTATGTCATAACATTCACCAGGAAAATTAATGTTATCGATTTCAACTATTCTATAAATAATAATTACCTTATTCGAAAATCTGATATTAATGATCTGGGAGTTATTTTTGACAGCGACTTATCTTTTCGCCATCACTATGCACATATTGTGGAGAAGGCGTCGCGCATGTTGGGCTTTATATGGAGAGTGACAACACACTTTAAAAATGCTTCATCATACATAGCACTTTATTTTGCCCTTGTTCGTAGCATGTTGGAGTACAATACAACAATTTGGTCGCCATATTACCAGATTCACATCGACAGAATTGAGCGCATTCAAAAGCGGTTCGTTAGGTTGCTTCGTTACAGAATGAATCTTCACCGTTCTCTGGGTTCCTATAGTGACTTATTAGAGAGGTTTCGAATGCTGCCTTTGAGTTGTCGCAGAAAACAACTGGACTTAATGACACTATATAAAATTATTAATAATAAAGTAGATTCACCCTATTTGTTGTCCCAAATCAATTTTAACACTTATAGACGTACTCGTAATCCAAAATTGTTTACCATCAAACTTTATCCCAACAATACATCATATTTCAGTCCGCTAGCACGGATGTGTCGTCAGTATAATGAGCTCGTTGGTGGCTGTGATGTTGATATCTTTTGTTACAGTCTTTTTAAATTCAAAAATATTTTAAACAAACAGTTACAGTAGGTAGATGGCTTTGCAAGCAATGTTTTGTGATTCCCATGGGGTTCTTGCAACCACATGGGACTTACTATACAATGCGATTTAGATTGTAATTGTCTTTCTTTGTGTTATTTTTCTGTTAATTTACCGTGTCAAAAAAATGCTGCTATATATCTTAAAATTTAGTATGTACATGTTAAGGGTTTCAACCTAGTTTTAAGTTTTATTTTTTTTATATCTCTGTATATTTTATGGCTGTTACCTGTTTTGTACATCTTATCAAATAAATAAATAAATAAATAAATAAATCGACGCTTTTACAGTGAAGGAAAATAAACAACAACCTACACACACCTAGGAAGAACTTCTTAAGCTGTGTGTGAATTCGACCAACGTGCACTTGGTCGGCGTGGTTGACTAAGGCCTAATCGGCCTAATTCCTAACTTAGTTATCACGTACAGTCGGACAGTCCACTTTGCAGAGCCTGCTTGGTGACAGAAGAAATAGCCGCTCACGTAATGGAGTAGCCTAGCTGCTACCGAACCAGGCAAAATACCTGGGATCTCCGTGTAGCCTCCGAGAGACATTTGGTTACGTTAAGGCGCTGAGTGACTTCCTGGAAGAATCAGGATGGCTGTAGTGAACTACAACCAACTCTACACCCTCTGACACAAAACAGGCGCAACAGACGTCGATTTGTGGAGACCGCCCGATTGAAGATGAAGAAGCGAAGAAGACAAAGAACATAACTGTTAAAACTTACTACTCTTTACGAAATTAACTCACGTCTGTAATAAATTAATTTTAATTTATGACATCAACTCACCTGACGACCACAGTCAAATAACACTACACTACACGCGTTCTAACTTACGTTCATCATCATCATTTCAGCCGAGAGACGCCCACTGTGCTTGCCGGTACGTTGTCGCCACTCGAGGACCTTTTCGCCCCAACGGCCGTCAGTCTTCCTCGCAATGTGCCCTGCCCACTGCCACTTAAGGTTTGCAATTCTTTGGGCTACTAGCTTACGTTGTTACCAACAAACTGTGGCTACTATTCCAATGTGAACTAATTTGGCACCTTTTTTCTACCTCGCACAATCAAGAATTGGAATTCTCGGCAGCACACGTTCCGGCTACATTCCTGGGTTATTTAAAAGCGTGAAGAAGCACCTTCCAGGTTGGCAAGGTGAGGGTGGCTATTGCGGAAATTACTTTACCTCTCTCGAGTTCTCTTTGCACTTGGACTCTACTTCCCCTTACTTAACGTGCTCTTAACTTCAGATCGGATCTTTTGCTAGAACATTTTTGAAATTAAAAAGAACATAAATCTTAGTAACTTACTGTTGGAATGCGACGCTATGAAGTAGCCTTTAACATAATAATCTTCCAGGCTTTATTACCAGTCTCCCTAGGAAGCCGGCCAAGTAATATGGACGTATTTCAATGAACAATGCCGCGACATAAACTTGTATGACATGTACAGATCCGCAAAGAACTCCTTACGGGAAAATAACATTTCGTCCTTCGGAATAAAGGTTATATTGTATTGATTTCATTAGTAATGTAACGCCAATTGGTCAGTCTGAACTGAGTTCAGAATTTGTTCTTGATTATTATAACCGTTGCTAGCTCCTTCTATGACAGGGAGCTTGCGTAAGAAAGGTTGCACGTAGCGGTATTTTCTATTTGATTTTAAATAGGACGGTGAAGTAATATTTATCTCCCAGTTAGTAGCTGAGTGTCGGATTACGTTCCGATTAGGGATATCAGCACAATTGCCGACCAAGAAGCGTCCTGCTCGACTAGGATGATCCCATTACTATAGCTAAAGCTACCTTGTCCTTCGCACGATGATACAGCACACTGACGCACTCGCAAAGCACCACACTGCAATCTTAGACGGGTACGAAGACCTGTTAAAGACATGTGCAGGAGCGCTTCTCACCTATCCCGCCAAGCGTATCGTTTTACATGAGCTGAAGTTCGAGCCCTTATGGCACTGTCCTGACACTCTGTTGAGACTCAAACACCCTAGAAATTCTAAACGGTAGAGAGCGACTCCCTCATTATCCTTCACAGAGTCTATCAATCTTTGCTCGTTCTTTTGACTAAAATTAATGACACCTCGGTTAAGTATATGATTGAGTTGCTGTTTATGAGAGCAGGATCTATTATCTGTGGCAGGATCACTTGCTCTCTGATCTTATGGTGATCTTCATTATCTTAAGGTAGTAAGTAAACCACCTACAACCGGCAGTCGGACGGCCTTAAAGCTATTCCGATATCTTTAAAAGTATTATGACATATTGTACCGACTGCAAATAAATCGGGACAAGGTCGGACAAGATCGGGAGAAGAATGTTGTACAAGTTTTTATTATGATCACTTTAATATTTAGTCGTTCGTCGTTTGTCGTCGTCGTCACAATTGGACATTTGCATTTATATTACATGAGGTGGTATGTTCCGAGACTTCCCTGTGGTGCACACTGTGCAGCGTCTGGTGCTTCCACCTCCTGACGTCGGAACACCGAAGGTCCCTTTCCAGAGCCAGCGGGCCTTTGGGTCGTGGGTTGGCCGGCCGATTGGCTGGTGGACCGCCTTCAGCGATACTGGGAGATCGGTCCCTCCTGACATGCTTTTGCTCCCAGAGGTCTTGGATGGATGCGACCTCTGATTTGATTTTCCGCGTTGGTGTCATAGGAGGCAGTGTCGCCCTTTCGAAGCCAGTGCCTGGTGCCTACACGACAAAGCTGGACCTGATCGAGCTTCCTTGCGCGGAACCGGTATAACGATATCCTGGTTGTTTTCGCTGAAGGTTTGTGACTTGTTTAGGGTTCAAGGCCTTTTTAAGTAGGCTGACCACCTGTTACTATTTTGTGTCACTGGTCCATACTGCCAGTGTTGCCTGAGGCTCTGCACAGCCTCTTTTGGGGTATGAGCGTCATTTTTTTTTGTACACCAAAGACTGTTACGATAAATCATTAGACGTAATTGCTCAATCAATTAAAGGTACACACCGCATGATACGTGTTACTTGATCTGCAAATACTTAGTATTTAGTACTGCTTATTGTTTCTCTCACTATAATATTGTATAACGAAAATGCAGTATACTAGTAGCATAACATATAGTTGCAAATATTAAGTAGATCTTACTTATTCTTTTCACGTGACTTTAATCTTAACAAACAAAAGTGAGAAGCCACTGACTCCAGCCGCATATTAAAACTGTTTATTTATTTGAACACTGACTCACTTCGCTGGCTTTAATGTGGTGAGTGTAAAAACAAAAGAGTGGCGAGCCTAACCCCCGTCCTTTGTAACAATTAGCGGTTTCTTCGGGAAGATAATGTTGAATGTCATAGACTGGGATATTACCTATTCAAATAGCCCATAATATGTCAACCTACGAATAGATGCTGCCAAAGGGAATATTTGTTTTTATTTTATTTTATTTATACCGTATTATATTATCTGTGTTTATACTTTAACACTAGAGCGCACGCGCCCTTTTTTTACATGAACGCCCGCGTGCTCTACTATAGTAGTCAATTTAAGAATAATCTTTTTCATAAATAATAAGGAATAGAAGTAATAAAAGAGTTTTATATCATATTATATTTATTAAAGAAAAAATAGATTAACATTACTTTCTACATTACTCTACTATAATTATTAACATTTTCTCGAGATCAAGTAAAAAGTTTATATTTTTGAGCCGGTTATAATTAATGATGACAATTTTCTTTAGAAACTTGAAAAAACTTATAATTTCTAATTTACACCACACTGGACACATAAAGCAACTTAGTGATCGGGGCAAACTCACTTTCTACAGTCCTTGCACCATTTTTTGTGGACCTATTCCGTGCTCGTGAACAAAGGTGACATTCGCCAACTCTGCCCATCTTCCCCGGATCACCGGAGGTTATATCGTCCTGAACTCCTAAAAGTGATTGAATTATCGACTTCAGGTCTCTAGGAATGCTCACATGTCAGTCTTCTCATCATGAGAGGTTTAGTGAGCTCAAATAATAGCTCAGAAAGGAAGTAGCGTCTTACAATTTTTTGGTCTCGATTATAATTGAAAAAAATATGAATTATAAGTGCATTGATTCCGGCTATATTCTGCTATTCAAATAAATCAAATAAATTAACCTCAAAAAAAATATTTTTTACTATAAATGTGTTTTATAATAGTTAAAACAAACAATTTATTGTTAAAGGATAAAAAAATAATATTTTGTCTTGCCTTTTTCTACATAAACGGTCGCACGTACTACTATGGTAGAAAGTCAACTTTGATCACATTTTTTGTTAACATGAACTCTCGCTGCAAGTAGCCAACAAACTAACATGATTTATTATTATGTTATTGAGGCTTATCTAGAAGCACAAGCGGCTAAGTCAAACTATGAGGTTACCCACTTAAGATTTCTAACCCTGTTCTACTATAGTAGTGCACGCGTGCACTCTAGTGTTAAGAAACATACAGCATCAATTATGCCATTCCATTATTGAAGAGAAACTTCTTTACATCCTCCGTATTCACAAACATTACTATGAGGTTTCTCGACTCTTGGAAAAGTAAACGCTTTTGAATTGAGCTCTGTGATTGGTTCGATTCTGTTGCCTAGTTAAAATCGTTGAACTGATGTTTTATTACTTTTAACCTCCTTCAAACTTTAAACTTTTGACATCTGGACGTTGCTTTTGACATCTCGACCTGTGCGTGTTCCTCGCGTGTTCGAGGAGAAACAGTGTAGGGGATAAAACGGAGCTCTTTGGAACACCGGCATTCACTGACATGAACTGCAAACGCGTCCGTCAGAGAGGACGCGACTAAGCTCATGCAGGAAGCACGCTACCCAGGTAACAGCTGAACAGGCAGACCATACGCCGGAAGCCTATTTAACTGCATTCCAACTGCCAAATGCAGTCGACGTGGAGTCCTAATGCAGTTGGACCAAGTGCATCTGAGCTGTAAAAGAACTGTATCACAATACAACACAATTAAATCTATATTTCACATTTCTTCGTCAAATCACAAGTACTTATACAAAAACATTTACAAGGGGCAACTTTATATGAGCTCTGAGCCCAAGAGTGTAGCACTTTCTAGCACACTCAAAAACCAATTTACGGATACTCTCAACATTTCATTACAGGGCATCAAGACTGTATCACATCAAATTAAAAATTTGCAAAGGTTTCTAGAATAATTCAATTACCTATGGAAGTAGTAGTAGAAATATTTGTTTTAAAATCAAAATGTCGGCGCATTCATAGTGCGTACTGTGTTGCTTCTCCATTTTATGTGATTTTTTGTTAAAATGTCTCATTTAAGTGCTGTTTTTGTATCATAAAACTGATTATTCTGCTTACAATGATTCTTTTTAGGTATTTGGTTGTAAGAAATACATCGTAATAAATATTCAATTTTAAAAAATATATATTTTTGCTTTTTTTCTTTCACTTTATTTTGATACCTAGGAATAGAAAATGACTAACTGACTGATATAATAATTATTACATAAGACTAGACTTGTGTGGTCTCATTATGTCATTCATAGAGACATAAAAATACTCAGATTTTTAATACCATCAATATGTAAATTGGCAAAGGAGTGAAATGACTTTCTCACGCAAAATCCTGAGATTATCTTGTAAACATACAAAGTCATTAAGATAAAATCATTTGAATATTCAAATCGAATAGAAAACTGTTGTAATAAATCCTTAATACCAGAAATTGTAAATCACAATTTTTGAATTGTCGGTTGTAATAGATTTATAGCTCAGTTCTTTCACCTTTAACTAAGCTTTTAGTTTTTAATATGGTAAAGAAACGGACTTGGCATGACTACATTTATAGAAGATATTAGATTAAGTATTGTGCTCAAAGAAATAATCTCCAGTGAATTATCGCTAGCATAATGCAGAGAGAGTTTAATTTAGCATAACGGCCAGTTGCACCAAGTTTTAAGTTTTACAATTTTGCAAAATGTCAACGTTAAGGCGCTTTGTAGACGGCGGCGAGGGGCAGTCTTTTTGACCGTGAAGCAATAAAGACCGCGTCTGCCCTCATCACGAACAAAGCACGAGGGACGGAGGCAGATAGTTCACGACGTTCGTTCTAGTGAAGGTGGCGCGGACTGAGCTAGCCGCCCCGCGCCACCCTGCGCCGCCGTCTGCGTTACTGCATACAAACTGGTTTGTGTGATACATGGCAGATAGCCACGGATATGCCGTGCCGCCAGTGCCCTGGGCACCTGCGACGCGGTTTTTTTGCCCGCTATGTAGTATAGGTTTCCCTTAGCGCTATCTTTCGCGGTGATATTGACCGGCCCGGCCCGCCCCGCCGTTTGCAAAGCACATAAGCTACTGCACCGATTTCCACTAAGATGTTTAAAGATCATTGGATGTCCACGCCCACTTTAGCTACACGGTGCCCGCTTGTCAGCCTACGTGGTTCTACATTTCCACTACTAATAAATTTCGTAGGTACCCTGTAGCATTGTTTATTTATCAATTTTTCAAAGTCAACATCGTCATCTGACAAGTGACATTACGTTCCGTTTCGCATTAGGTTTGACATTTAGGCAAAGTGATAAATTCTATACCCAGCGACTTATAAAAAAAAAAAAAAAAAAAAAAAAGAAATAGTTCAGACGAAAGTTTCTTGTCTTGGTAAGTGGTATCATGTTTCAGTTCGATATTAGAGATTGTGGTCGTCTTTATGGAATTTTTGCACTTTGTTTTTGAATTGAAGCGCGTTAGAGCGTTTTCTATAGTCTCGTCATTATTTAGGTGACGTTAGGCTTACGGGGATCATATTAGTTGTTCAAAATTCATTCAAAGTAGTTATTCGCAAAGATTCGTATTGACAAGAATTTTTCGTTCATTCGGATGTATGGACTCACTTTCCTTTGCCTCAGACGTTAAAAAAACCATAGGTAGGCCGACCAATCAGGGACGTTTGTTTTTGCTTGTCAGATTATTCATTCGCATTTCGAATTTCAAATTCAAGGCTGAATTTATTTTTGAGGAACGTTAAACATCTTCGTGATAATAACATATGCGAGGATTATATTAACGAAGGAGAACTATTTTCTAATTTGGAAGGAAGATAATTCCGTATTTTCATAATATCCTGGAACGGATAAATAACCGTTAAGGAGTTAATAATTCACCCGAAAGGTAACTATAAAACTCTTATCGTTTTTCAATTATTCTGAAAGTTAAAAGTAAATTCTGTGATTGCCTTGATTTTGTGTTACAGTAAATTAGTAAATTCGGTTGTAAAAAACCGCCTCATCTTGTAAAAATTGCCTGACTACCTACTAAGGTAATTATATTTTGTCAGGTTCGAAATTTTAGGCAATGAATGATCTATTTGTTTAAATTATGAATAATTCACATCTCGAGAGATCATATTCTAAGTACTGTTGGTCGGGTTTCGTAATTGCTCAAAGATTTGCCGTTGTTTTATATTAGTTTTTGGACAAGTTGTGGTTCCAACTCCCTCTTGGGGTTTTATAATGAGTAGTGTAACATTTATTGATGTTGTTTTATTATGACACATCTTCAGGGTCGTCGGTACGGGTTTAGAGACCCAAATTTCCATTACAAATATAGTCGCCTGGTAGAGAGACCTGCGCAAAACCAGAGTTTGGAGGTGTGAGATCAATTTGGAAAAGTGACCGGTGAACTACAATATATAGAGAGAGCTAACTAGTGGCTGATCTATCAGAGCCAAGACACAACGCACTGATCCAGGTACACTACACTAACCAAACGGTAGCGGCTGACTGTCGAAGAGTTCTACAAATACTCTGCAGAAGGTTGTCTCATAACGCGTTTACTAATAATTTATACATAGTAATACCCAAATTCCACTCGTTAACGATCAGAGCAGACTCCAGGACCCTACCTTTCATTATTTTTATGGTTGTATTTTACTATTAGATATATAAGTTAGAAGGTCTAAATTGTGTAAAATCTAACTTGTGTAAACTAGGTATTTTCAAGGAAGAGAATTCTCACAAAGGTGTATTATTTGGAATATGTAAATTGTAAGTAAATAACTTTTCTAGTGCAACAAACAGAATATTGTCCACCCTAAATAAACATTGTACTGCCAAACCATCAAATTGTTGTTTCACTTCATATATACCCATTTAGGAAAGGAAAATACAACCAGTTGAAATCGAGTATTACAACCCATAGCCACGTAATTCACTGACCCATGCAGCACACACTATACCTACACGTGACGCACGATCGTGCTGTGCAGTCTACGTAGCCGTGGGTTGTTTCAACATTCGTGGCCCGATGGACCCATGAAGCTACCGTACATAGCCTCTGTGTGTGTGTAGCGTGGGTGGCTTTGAACTATATGCGTGACATATCCGGATATATATAATCCCCTCAATATGGATATCAAATGAAAGGGCTTGACTAGTAGAGTACAGTGCGTTAAGAAAAAAATTAAAATCCCATATGGCCGCCAGCAAAAAGGTGGATTACCTAATTAAGCAAAACCCCCTCAATATGGGTATCAAATGAAAGAGGTTGGCTAGTAGAATCCAGTAGTTTTTAGATCAGATATCATAATGTACGTACACTATGACAAAAAACTAAAAATTTGAAAGTAAAATATTGAGAAAAACAACATAATAATGATATAGAATAGATGATGTACTAAACGCTAAAAAATAACACGTTCCTAGGTACAAGTCATTACAGTCTCTTCGTCAATTTAAAAAAAAAATATCAGACAAAAGGGCGCGTCAAATATCTATCATCCAACCAATTAGGTATCATTCCTAATTCGTTGCTATCATCAGTTACGCTACGCCAGTAAAATCGTTTAACTTTAAAAAAATCTCATAGGAATATTTAAATACTTAATGAAATTCTCTACAACACGAATAAAATTTTATAAAAATAACTCCGGTGGTTTCACAGTTACGTAATTTTTTTATTTTGGTAAGACCTAGTTTTAAGGTTTTTTAATATACAAATTTTGAAATCTGTTTTCAAAAATACTGATTTCTTGTAGTGTAGTGTCAAACGAATATTTTTTGAGAATTTACGCTCTTACCTAGTATCATCACAGTGTTAATAATTCGACCCAATTCTGGGACACAAGGCCTCTCCTTTTCAACGAAGGAGGTATAGGCAGTAGACCACCACGCTTGCCCATGCAGATTGGTGGACGGAGTATAAGGTGATCAATACCCCTTTGACTGCTACTTCACCCATTGGAGGATATGGGGTGACGCTATTCTACTCTGTCGGCATCACACGTTCAACCTATTATGATCTTTCGGAAATCACCGATTTACGGTAACTTAAATTTGTACTTAAATTTGCATCTTTCCACTCATTTTTAACAAGCAAATTGTAACAACACGTAAACACTGTGACCCGACTGCGGAAAAAAGGAAATGAAGTCGGTTAAAATCAGGGTTTACAAGACAAGATTGATTCCTCCTATTGTTAAAGTAGGTTAAAATGTAACCCTTTGTTACACGAACCATAATAATAAATCGATTGACACCTTGTTCATCAAAATCAGAAGAATAGTTTAGGCGTTACGGTGGAACATACGTAAATACATAGACTGCTAAAATCTTAACCCTTCCTTTGCGTAGTCGGTTAAAATTGTTAACAGCCCCATTTACTACATTGACAAGTAATTGCATATTAGCCGCCTAAAAGCAGTAATGGCGGACAGGACAATGACCTCGCGTCGTAAGCTCAAAAACCTTTCTTTTAAAGAGTGTAAATTTATTCAAATTTCAAAAAACGAAGCCTATGCCCGCATCCTTTCCACGATGCATCTGCGCGACGGCGACCGCTGCATGTGCGGCGTGTGAGTGAGCAAGACAGCTATACTTTTAACGTTTCCTCCGAGAAACTTGTTTAACAATAGCTAAGTCAGGTGAAGTGATGCGCGTGCAACGATTGCCTTTGAAAAAGTGGAATGGGGGTTTTAAAAGGATATTAATTTGAGCTATAAAGGTTGACGGCTTGAAGTAATAAAAAGTAGGTATCTTATTTTTTGTACCTATTTCATTACAAACGCAATACGCATATCAGACACACAAAAAAGGAAAAATGGAAACGATGCATTAATGCCTTTCACGGTCGAATAGGGACTTTGGTAAGCAGCTGCTTAAGCTTTAGGTGGTCTAACTAAAGACAAGCGAGATGGCATGAACTTTAAGCTCTATGTGATGCCCGCTGCCTGGTTAAAGCTGTCTCAACTACCTAGTTTAGATTGAATATCGACTGGATAAATCTGACAATTTTACAGCTTCTACAGCTGCATGATTGCCACCAACTTGTTACATAAGAATTAGGTACATTGGTTATGTTAACTCAACCGATATTTACATCCAAATAAATTATGGAGAACCGTTTTTTCAAACACATGACAGACACTAAGCTGATTCAAAATGTTAGGGGCAAATGAGTTACAAGTTTGGGTACAGTCAATACTGGAATTCATTAAAGGTATTATCAGACGGTTTATTTTTCGTCCTTTTCGCCTTTCATTCGGTACCTTTCACTCGAAATGAAGTGTCTGAACCCAAAATCAAACACAAGTGCTGAATGAGTTCATTAATGAATCGATTCAACAGTGTTGGATATTGGCATTTGGCATAATTCACTCCTACTCGGAAACTCGGAATGAACAGTCTGAACACAGAGAGAACGTTCACTCGGATCGATGTTTCGAATCTTATAGAAGAAAACGCCTCGACAAAATGGTTTTACTTTCGACGACATATTGAAAGAAAAGAGGAGGGGAATGTGCTTTTCTTTATCATTCCAGTTCAACCGTGTGAACATGGAATGAAATAAAAATGAAGCATTCACTGGTGAACAGTCATTCGAGTGAACCGTCTGATACCACCTTAAGGACTCATTATCAGATACCAACTTAAGGACTTTCTTAAAGAAGCAAGACGCTTCTTCGTAAGAAGCGTCGGTAGGCAGGTGGACTCGATTTCTGTGTGAACGGGGATCGATCCCCGGCCGACGTTCGACTATCGATGTGACTTTATAAACATTAGTGTTTATTCGGAGTACTGAGATGATTTTGAATGTAACATCTAACCTGGGAGCTTTAGTTGGTCTGTTTACTGAAGGACTGTTAATTTTTGGTTTGGTGCCCCTTTTGTGTACGTTTGAGGTACTGTATGGTCCAAATTGCCAGATGTGCTTTTGAGTGTAACCAAATGTTACCTAAAGCTCTGCTTGACGTCTTTTGTGATTGAGAGCGTTATTATATGTATCTCTAATATTATTCTTTTTAGGAATAAAATGGTTTGCCCAAGTTCAAGTAGAAGGTTCGATCCCTAAGGTGGTTCAGATGGAGTTTACAGCGACACCGGAGATAAATGCGTCGATTTGGGTTTTTTTTTACAAAAAGGTGACACTTGATGGCAAACAGAAGTGGATGCAAATATAGAAAATAAAAGTCACACTAGCCAATCATGCAAAGTGGTTCTTCTTTTGAATACCTCAGGATTCTAAGTAAAAGGGAACGCTGGCAGAGAATACAATTTCTTGATTTCGTGACATAGAAATGAGTTGTTAAATTACTTAGTAGGCGATGGAGTGGTAACAGATGAGTTCTGTGTGAATAATCAGTCATCAGTGCATGAGTGAGGAGCCTCATGGAAGTAGTACGAAAACGCGGCTTTTAAAATACAAAAAAAAAATATTTACGCTTTTCTTCTCGACGGTACAAAGTTTAGTTCCAGTGATCCTTTTATTTTCACTTTTTTCGCTGTCGAGAGTTGCGAGCCGAAATGTGATATTTAGTTTTGAAAAAAGTGTAATAACATTAAGAGGGATTAACTGTTTCAAAAAAAAAAGTTATGCGATTTTTTCAATTAGGTACATAACAGTGCGGACGCTGTAGAAAAAATATAGTTGAACACCTTGATAATTATATTTTAAACATAATTTTGTTAAACTTACATTCATACCTACCATAGTTAGCCCGACTGCTGATATGATTTTGAGTGTAACAATGTCCTGGTCGTTGACTTAAGTTTTTTTACTTTAGACTTAAGTGGTTTGTTTACTGAAGAATTGTTAATTTTTGAGTATGGTGCCCTTTCTGTGTAAGCGACAGGCATGGCAACCTGTCACTATATAGCCGATACTGCCAGATGTAGCTTTGTGTGAAGCTAAATGTTACCAAGAAGCGTCGGTGGCGTAGTGCGTAAGAGCGTCGTCTTCCACCCGGGAGGCACTGGTTCGATCCCCGCCACGTACCAATGTGTCTTCAAATTTTGAATTCATATTTACGTTTAATCGACGCTTTTACGGTGAAGGAAAACATCGTGAGGAAACCTGAACACACCTATGAAGAAATTCTTAGGTTGTGTGTGAAGTCGACCAACCCGAACTTGGCCAGCGTAGTTGACTAAGGCCTAATCGCCCTTAAAGTGGGGTAGGCTCGAGCCCCTCGGTGGGGCCATTATATTATGAGTTGTTGATGATGATGATGAAATGTTACCTGATGCTCTACTCGGCCCCTTTTGGGATTGTGAGCTTGATTATATGTATGTATGTAAGTACCTACACTACATACATACACGTACATGCATAATGTCACGCTTTTGTCCCATAGGGGTAGGCAAAGCAGAGTTCACTACTTGTTGCCACTAGCTATGATTCTTGCATATTTTTTCACTTTATTTACTACAGTAATCAGTCCTTAACACAGATATATCAATCTAAGGAGATGGGGCGAATCGCCGAGTTCATAGGAAGACCGAGTGTCGCAATCAGCGGCCGTACTACATAACATGGTTCTAGTTGAGCATGCCGTGATATACACTATTCATTGCCCGCGTCATAAGGACTGCGAAGCAATGAAAGTTAAGCACAGCCGCAAAGGAGATCGCACAAATCGCTGAGTTCATAGGAAGTCCGAGTGACACGGACGGCGAAATGGCGGTAATGTATGCCCACTGGGCATACACTTGTCACAATTTAAACGCCGGCTTGGCCTATCTCCTTGTATTATTAAATCTGTGGTCCTCATCATGCTTATGGTAGTATTGATAAAAAGCAGAAGTGTCTCGTAATATTCCTTGTATTTGACTCCCGGAACTTTACACCTTTCAGCTGAAGATCGACAGATGGTCGGTCGGTACGCCACAAATGAGTTGAAATTCACACTACGGCAAGACTCTAACCGTTCAACCCTCAAATGGAACTTGTTTTTCACTTTCATGTACTCTAGATCTCATCTGCCTTCGTAGAGTAATGCAGCCGGGACGCGTACAGCAGCGTCGTCGGTACAGATGGACGCAGCAAATGGTTCAGTCCGGTGCAAACTAATTGCGGCGGACGGGCTCCCTCTTCTTCCTCTCCACGGTGATAACCCAGGGCCCGATCTAGCCTTTTGCCGCTCTGGACAAAAGCCAAAAGCACCCAACCCCCTAGGATATACAATCCGGAGATTCTAAACTAGACTACTAACACAGCAAATTAGTATGAGAAAATTTTAATCTTGTCCGCGGCGGGCTCGATTCTCATTTTGCCGCCCTTCGTCTTTGCCGCTCTGGACATTATGTCCGGTTTGTCCCTCCCTAGATCGGACCCTGGATAAACCCCTCTTCTTCGCAACAATGATGATGATCCGCATCTCAGTGATTGTTAACACAAATCAATCTCAGCCGGGTGCGACAGTTCTTTCATGTCAAGTGGTTGTCAGACAAGCATACAGCCTGTCTGGTGCCAAGCAGTCACCGTAGCCTATAGACGCTTGCAACACTGACGTCACACTCGCACGCTGATAGCCCTAGTCCCCTTGCCTACCCCGTGGAGGTCTGGCGACCTCACTCACCAACAGAAACACAACACCACAAAAATGTAGTGTTATTTGACTGTGGTCTTCTGTAAGGTGGAGGTACTACACTATCCCGGCTGCTCCAAATCTGAAAGGCTGATAAGCTAAAAAGCCATTTATGTTACAGTCAAACTTGTTAGAGTAGCTAAGTACTATTAGTGAAAAATTTACTTAATGTCTAATCCAATTTTGACAAAAATACCTTATGTTTATCATCATTAACAAGTCATATAATATCCCCGCCGAGGGGCTCTCCACACTAGGGTCGATTAGGCCTTAGTCAACCACGCTGACCAAGTGCGGGTTGGTCGACTTCACACACAACCTAAGAATTTCTTCATAGGTGTGTGCAGGTTTCCTCACGATGTTTTCCTTCACCGTAAAAGCGTCGATTAAACGTACATATGAATTCGTAAGCCCTTACGCACTACGCCACCGATGCTTCGCCAAATAACCTTATGTTATTTGATCATTATGTGAATCGTAAATATATAAAACAAAATTCGGTCTTTGAAAGTCAGAACATTTGTTATTATGTATGTCTTTATTTCGCACCCATCTAAGCCATTTTAAATCGAACACAACTTTTTGCTTCCACCGCGAAAAATTGCAAATGATCTCGGTAATAAAATATATCGAATTCATAATAGCCAGTTTGTTGTGTCGATGATGTAAGTAAAATTATAATTTGTAATCTGTCAATCAAAATACAGCAATGTGTTTTATAATCTTACGTAATTTATTATGAGGTAAATGGATTACGAGTGCAATTAGATGTGGAAAGAAAAAATGCAAACAAAATACAATCAACAGTAATATTAATCAACATAAATAATTTACCTATATTCACAAATAAATATGACGGCGCGTGGCCATTACTCGTATTTAGAATCTGTGTTTATGTTTAAGAAGCTGAATTTTGTTGCTATTTCGTTGCCATTTTAAGTACTCCATTGATTTAATTTGTATCCAATGGTACAAGGTCGTATTAGAGCGGGTATCCATCCCCGAATGGAGTTGTGACTGGCTGGTTGACTTGACGGAAAGGCTTTATGGTTCGGTTGTCAACGGTGAGCAGCCACAAAATCATTAACTCTAATACGATCTAATTCGCATAATATTTGAGTGTTTTGTACTTAAACTGAACCGTGATATTAAAACCGCGTGTGAACAGTATCTGGGTGCTATTATTTAGTCTCCCTGTTGATGATGGACGACGTAGACACGACACCTTTGCTCGGCGATCCGTCATCAGAAGTGGGATCACCTCGAACAGAAGACTATCAACATGCAGGTCAGGATGTTGGCAATAATTCTGTGAGTAGCGAAACCGAGCGCTGGAAGTTATTGTTTGAAATGCAGCAGCGTCATATGATGGAATTAATTAATGCTATTAAAGAACCAAACTCGAACAATTCCAACATAAATTTTCCTGAGTTCAATCCTGATACGCGAGATAATGATGCACGCGCTTGGTGCAATACCGTAAATCTGTGTATGCAAGAACGGCAGCTGTCTAGTAGCAGTTTGGTTATTGCCATGAGTAGAGCTCTTAAAGGTTCGGCGGCTTCGTGGCTAGCTCAAAATATTTTTCCAGGTATTATGTGGCCAGAATTGAGAGATTTATTTCTAGCTCGGTTCGATTACGCTGAGACTCCGGCTGCAACACTGTGCAGGCTGTTTAGTGAAAGTCCTAAGGAAGGCGAATGTTTATCTTCATATACTAGCCGCATCCTAAACATCCTAATGAATCAGTGGCGTACCCTCTCCAATGAACAGATAGCGATAGCTGTTACAATGGCACACCTTGCGAAGATTGAACCACGTTTGCAGCGGCTAGCTTTTACTACAGAGATTAATACCCGAATAAAAATGCAGCAAGAACTAATGGCATTTACGTACCGAAAAAGGGGACCTGCGGCGCATGAAAGGTCAAACGTTCCTTCAGACGCAAAGAGGATGCGATTAGATTCGAAGCGCTGTTACTATTGTCACAAGCCAGGTCACTTAGCATACGAGTGTCGTACTAGAGAAACACGTGATACTTCTTCTCATACAAAGTTCCAGCGTACGGGAGAAAGCACCTCACACCAGTCTCAAGCAGGGGATGGTTCAACGAAGTCAGCCGCACCAACCTGCTTCCATTGCGGTGAACGAGGTCACATCGCGACGCGTTGCCTGAAGAAAGAACCGAGTACGACTACAGCCAAAGTAGAACATCGAGTGAATGCCTGCACCATTGAGCCAGCCACCGACCAACTTTCCACGGAATTTGGTGAGGAATTTCCGTTTTGTTTTGATTCGGGTGCCGAGTGCTCTCTAATTAAGGAGAGTGTAGCGCATAGGTTGCCTGGTAAGCGACAGTATGCTTTAGTCAATTTATTAGGCATAGGCCAGTCTAGTGTGCGGTGCGATAACCAGATATTGTCCATTGTTTCGATACAAGGATACTCATTGCAATTATTATTTCATGTGGTGCCTGACCAATGCATTTCCGATACTATTATCGTAGGACGAGACTTGTTGTCGTTGGGGTTCTCGGTTGAGATTATTGGAAATCAGCTGAAATTAAAGAAAGTACAGGTAGTCTTGAACTGTGATATAGGGTCCAAAGTAAATAATTTCAATAATATCGATAGTGATGTACCTCCCGAGTTTAGGAAACAGTTGATCGCCTTGCTTGAAGAACACTCCAAATATTTTATTGAAGGTACACCTACTGGCAGAGTAAACACAGGTCAGTTAGAAATTAGGTTAGCTGACCCCAATCGTACAGTACAGCGCCGACCATATAGATTAAGTCCGGAGGAACGACAAGTAGTGCGTAACAAAATAAAAGAGTTGTTGAATGCGGGGATTATTAGGGAGAGTTGTTCACCATTTGCATCCCCGATTTTGTTAGTAAAGAAGAAGGATGGTACGGACCGACTTTGTGTGGACTACCGCGAATTGAATTCTAATACAGTGCCTGATCGTTATCCACTTCCGATAATATCTGATCAAATAGGACGACTAGTAGGAGCTCATTATTTTACCTCGCTTGACATGGCGAGTGGATATCATCAGATAGTTGTGGAAGAAGGGTCAATAGAGCGTACTGCCTTTGTTACCCCTGATGGGCAGTTTGAATACTTAGCCATGCCATTTGGTCTGCGAAATGCACCTTCTGTGTATCAACGCGCTATAAATAGAGCTCTTGGTGCTCTAGGTGAGACATTTGCGGTTGTTTATATTGATGACGTCATTATTCCGTCGCGCACTGTTGTAGAGGGTCTTGATCGCCTACGTCAAGTTTTAAAGGCTTTGACAATTGCTGGTTTTTCATTTAACTTTAAGAAATGTACATTCCTAAAGACTGAGGTCACTTATTTAGGGTACCACGTATCTGCTGGTGAAATACGCCCCAATCCTCTTAAAATCAAAGCTTTGACGGAGCTAAAGCCACCTCAAAATGTTACTCAGCTACGTCAATTTATAGGGCTAGCCTCTTATTTTAGACAGTTCATACAAGGGTTTTCTCTAATTATGGCGCCTCTGTATCGGTTGACATCAGGCAAAGGAAAAATAAATTGGACACCCGCCTTAGAGAAAGTCAGGAATGATATAGTAAACATATTGACAGACATACCGGTTTTAACTATTTTTGATCCTGATCAGCCCATAGAGTTACATACTGATGCTAGCGCTGATGGCTACGGTGCTATACTAATGCAAAAAATCGATGGTAAATATCGCGTGGTGGAATACTATAGTCGCCGTACGTCAAGTGCTGAATCCAAGTACCATTCTTACGAATTGGAAACACTTGCAGTGGTGAATGCCGTAAAGCACTTTCGCCACTATTTGCATGGTCGGAAATTTGTAGTTGTAACTGACTGTAATGCGGTTAAGGCATCTAAATCAAAAGTAGATCTTACTCCGCGAGTTCATAGGTGGTGGTGCTTTCTGCAATCTTTCGAGTTTGATATCGAGTATCGTCAAGGTAAAAATATGGGGCACGTAGATTTCTTGTCGCGAAACCCTTGTGAACAAGTGGTGTCATCAAAGCCCATTACTAAAGTGCAACATAAACGTATCCATTTGACAGAAATTTCTGATTCTTGGTTGCAAGCTGAGCAACATAAAGACGAAGAAATAAAATCCATTATTAGAAAATACCAAAATCACGAACTTAATAATGACGTCGCTAAGACCTATGAAATAAGACGAGGAATACTACATCGCAAGGTAGAGCGCAACAATAGAAGTGTCTGGTTACCGATAATTCCAAAGGCGTTTCGATGGTCTGTTATTAATCATGTTCATGAAAGCATTATGCATTTGGGGTGGGAGAAAACTTTAGAAAAAGCTTTCTGTCATTATTGGTTTCCGAGTATGAATAAGTACGTGAGAAAGTTTGTCGAAAACTGTATAGCATGTAGGGTCTCAAAGTCGCGTTCTGGAAAGGTGCAAGCAGAATTACACCCAATTCCAAAAGTTACCATCCCTTGGCATACGATTCATATGGATGCTACGGGAAAGCTTAGTGGTAAAAGAGATTCTAAAGAATACGTTTTCGTAACAATACATGCTTTTACAAAATATGTTCTTCTGCATCATAGTTCAAATATAGATGCTAATAGCGCTTTAAAAGCTTTAAATTCGAGCGTTTCGTTGTTTGGCTGCCCTTCACGTATAATAGCAGATCAGGGAAGGTGTTTCGCTAGCAAGGAATTCAAAGATTTCTGTGTTGCCCACAACATTAGCCTTCACTTAATTGCTACAGGTAGTAGTCGCGCTAATGGGCAAGTAGAAAGGATTATGTCCACTTTGAAAAATATGTTAACTACAGTTGAAGAGGGAAATCATATGTCGTGGCAGGCAGCTCTCCCTGACGTTCAGCTCTCCCTTAACTGTACTATTAATCGTACAACTAAAGCGAGCCCCCTCGAACTTTTAATAGGAAAGGTTGCAAGGCCTTTGCAGTTGATGACTCTGGATGTAGATGAAGTTGAGGTTGATATGGATGTAATTAGGGAGCAGGCGGCACGAGAAATGAGAGCAAGTGCTACTATTGAGAAAGCTAGGTTTGATAAAACTAAAGCAAAGGTAAAGAATTTCAATTTAGGAGACTATGTTTTGATTGAAAACCATGAGCGAAATAAAACAAAGTTGGAACCTAAGTTCAGAGGCCCCTATCAGGTGGTCGAGCTGCTTGATGGTGACAGGTATCTGCTAAGAGCATTAGACTCTAATCGCACTTACAAATATGCACATGACCGGCTACGAATCATGCCGGAATGTTATGTTCCGTTAGAGTTGGACACCAATTTGGAAACTACCTCGAGCAGCGAGGAGTCAGAAAGTCTCCGTGACGGCGGTGGTGAGTGTGATGAAATGCCTTCTAAGTGATTATTCCCTTGGCGGTCTAAGCGGGTACTTAGATGCATAGCCTGCATGGCATGACCTTTGGGGCATGGTACCCTAGCTGTATGCTGTGTGATAGCGTGTGTTGCGCAATAGCCTGTGTGGCGTAGCAGCCTGTGTGGCGTAGCAGCCTGTGTGGCGTAGCAGCCTTTGTGGCGTAGTAGCCTTTGTGGCGCAGTAGCCTTTGTGGCGCAGTAGCCTTTGTGGCGCAGTAGCCTTTGTGGCGCAGTAGCCTTTGTGGCACAGTAGCCTTTGTGTGCGCAGAAGTCTTTGTGGCGTTGTAGCTTGTTTTGGTTAAGTAACCTTACAAGGGGCTGTTGCTTAACATGAGTTTGGGAAAGGGCCTCTGTGGCACTGAGAAAGAGTGAGAGATAATTAGTTTGGATGTCATTGTTACGAGGCGGTTCAACCTTAGTTAAAAAGAAGTTGGTCATATCTTACAGTTACGTGGTCAGAATGACCGACCGCTCAGGGAGCCGAACATACAACTGGTGACTTGTTTGTTCACAGATGTTGCACCACACGAGGACGTGTGAAGATGCAGGACGGCCGTGACGGCGCGTGGCCATTACTCGTATTTAGAATCTGTGTTTATGTTTAAGAAGCTGAATTTTGTTGCTATTTCGTTGCCATTTTAAGTACTCCATTGATTTAATTTGTATCCAATGGTACAAGGTCGTATTAGAGCGGGTATCCATCCCCGAATGGAGTTGTGACTGGCTGGTTGACTTGACGGAAAGGCTTTATGGTTCGGTTGTCAACGGTGAGCAGCCACAAAATCATTAACTCTAATACGATCTAATTCGCATAATATTTGAGTGTTTTGTACTTAAACTGAACCGTGATATTAAAACCGCGTGTGAACAGTATCTGGGTGCTATTATTTAGTCTCCCTGTTGATGATGGACGACGTAGACACGACACCTTTGCTCGGCGATCCGTCAAATATATTATTTCTTATTATTATTATTATTATTAGTACTGCATTAATACATACATATGCCGAAGGAGGCTCCACATTAATCAAATTTTAATGAAGGCAGCGTATTATAAAGTTCAGGAATGTATAGATAAAAATGTGTGGACACATCCAAATGCGCTAGATTCTCTATTGTCATCTAGTGAGATATCAATATGTGTAAGTACAATTTCAAATTTATAATTGGCAATATTGTAAGGGAACTTAAATCAATTTTTGTTCTATATTTTTTGTTTAATTATTTGTCTTTTTTATTACATTATTATGATTATTAAGACTTGACAATGTGAATTATGACTTTCCAAAGCAATACTATAAATACTCTAAAGTGAGGATAAAATTTGCTGAGCTTCTTGGCGGTTCTTCTCAGAACAAGGCCTCTTGGTAGACTCTTGAACCGATGGCATCATAACATGACTTTCATCATAAGTGTACAAATTGTATCTACATAAATGAATAAAAAATATTGAGATTAATTTTATTTGTTTACAATATATACACGTGCTGGCTTACAGAGCAGAGCATCCAACACACATGTGGGTTAGGATAAAAACTTCAAAAGATAGAAATATTTGTTACGAAAGAAACCATCTTTTTTACTTTTTCTTGTACGCAGTATAAAAGAAGTCTTGTAATCGTCAAAAAATTCGAACTCGAGATTTTGACGGATTTACACGTTTTGGACCTCTCTCAGTCCAAAAATACTATTTTTGGTATTATATCTGTGTGTGTGTCTGTGTGTTAGCACGATAACTCGAGTATGCTTTAAGCAACTAAATTTAACATGCATGTATGACATCAAAATATAAGGTTTCTATCAACTTTTGAGTCATCGATCCCGAAAGTTAAGCAACCAAGCGCGTGGTCGGTACTCAGATGGGTGACCAAAATTTAACATGCATGTATGACATCAAAATATAAGGTTTCTATCAACTTTTGAGTCGTTTCCGGTATACGAGAAAGTCAAGGGGAGACACCTCCCGATTTATTATCGTTGGAAAATGCGTTACGCAGACCATGGGGCCAGTGTGGGTCCGCCCACGTTCGGAATAAATATTGTCAACCTTTTGAAGTTTCTAACGTAACCCACAACCAGGTTAGGATTTCGGGTCCAGTTAAGAATAACCGGGCTTAGCACTTATCATTACAGAAATATGAAACAAAATAATGAACTCTATCTAAAAGGTATAAACTAAAATTTACGCTCGCTATTTCCCTCCTAAAATAACACTTGATTGGCAACTGTCTAAAAAACAGACATTAAACTGCATTGTACGAAAGTCACGTAACTATTTTAATTAAGAGTTGATTGACGGAGAATGGGCAAGTAAATTAAATTTAGCATTATCACTGTCACGATAAACATGCTACCTTGTCACAATAAGATTTAAACGTCTTGTAGTTATAGGAAACATAACTAAGATTAGTGCTATTGATATTAATGACGCGTTTCAAAAACATAACTACAGATTTTTTTTTATTACAAAATCTTGCGGCCCACCTTGTGTTAAATGATTACCGTGGCCTATTGACACTGGGTAAATCAAACTGCAAGTACGTTGCCACCCTGAGGACTAAGGTTATATGCCTTCCATGCCCAGTCATTACACTGGCTACCTTTCCCTTCAATCCGAAACACAGCGAACTGCTTCACGGCAGAAATAAGAAAGGCGATGCTACCTACCCAGACGAACCTACATCCATATGTATGTAAGTTTGTAGGTCTACCACCTAGTAAAGTTTTGTATAGGATATCTGGCAAAATCAGAGGGCAGAAAAATACTATTTACAAAAATTAAGGTAGATAAGTAATTGAAACCGAGCTAGAGGATAGTACGGCGGGAACATCTCCCTATTTCTTGGTAAATTTATTAGAAAGTTTTTAACAAAATGAAAATAATAAAATAATTATACACAAATAAACAAACATGCACAGTGTCACATAAACCATTTTAGGTTTTACCGTACATCATCACCCACCGACACTCATTATACAATATAATATAAGGTAGTCTAACAATTTAACAATAACCCCACCCGACCATGGCGTCATACCAGCAAGTCAGTGCATCTGTCCACACGGGTCGATTAAGGAGTTGATAAAATGAGGTACCTATATTGATTTACTGATAATATTTGCAATATTTATATATTCTTGGACTTGGAATTGCAAAACATTTAGTTTTTTAGGCTTTCAAATAAATTATAACTACTTAATCCTTTTTATAGGGGTATGTTGTAGCTCTATGTGTGAAAGTTTGTTCACCTATTTCCCTGCACCTAGTATTCAGATTTAGATCATTCTTCTTTGTTGGTGAACAATAATAAATATTAGGAATTTGTATCATGACATTCTCGTGCTAATTTCATTGAGTATAAAGCTTACAATCCAAGCTACTGGATGTAGAGACTTTCGTGTTTTATTATCAGAAGTCACGTCTGGTTGAAATTAAAAGTGTCAAAAGATAATGACTCTTAAGATAAGCTAATTAAGAGCAGAAGCGGTTTATTTGCAAACGAGAATTATTATTATAATATTTTCGTAGTCACGAGTTCGGTTTACGTTACCCACTTTCACTTTCCAACAAAATCACTTTTACGGATTCGTGTGTTGATTTTACTATTTAAACATAAAATGCGAATTTAAAATTCTATAGCTAAGAATTATAATTTGAATAGAACTCACATCGTCTTAATTTACTTATTTATACAAAAAACGTGTTTTATAATGTGAAGTGGAAATCACATTGGTAGAGATTCCCAGAGTGTGATATGATATAATAACAGCACCGAAATTTATTTATTTTTGGGAAACATACAATTATTTTAGCACTTAAAATACGATAAAAATCAATAAAGTTTCCACAGGAATATCAGACAGGCATATCATATTAAACAAAATTAAAAAGAAATTACACTAAAATGACATTTAAATGGAATTAAAATAACAACAATTAAAATTCAACAACAATTGAAATTAAATCATAATAAAAGCATGCAATGTCAATTAGAATAAATTAAATGCCCAATTTGTTTTTTAAAAGAGATTAATCTAGAAATAAAAAGATCTATACTATTAAATTTCAAATTATAATTATTACAAACTAAATAAAAAAGTGTTAGTTAGGTACATACTTTGTCTTAGCCAAAGGTACAAAAATTTGTTTGGGAGAACGAGAAGTTGTCCGGACATTTTAAGTAAGTATATATTATATAAAACATAAGTATCCAAACAATTATTAATAATTTTATAAAAAAAAAATGTTACCGATTTATGTTATTCCGGCAATGATAAGAATGACTTAAAAAATTTATTTGTAATAAGGAATGAGTTTATGAGGAAGATTAACAGTGTTCTAATACTAATATTCTAATTTTTTCAGAAAACTACCTCGAGATTTTGCGGTGTTTAAGCTCTTTAAGATAAAAAAGGAATAATCGAAATTGGTTAACAAGTTTCGAAAATATCGACTCAAAGTTCATATTGCCACCGCATATTTTACGATTTTAATAAATTTTCCGAACCGAGTATATTTTTTTCTGGGACCATTCGGAAAGTGGTATACCTACTTTACTAACAAAATAAAACAATTTTCCAAGTCAGTTCAATAAGTCCAAGGCGTTTTCGAGTAATCAGGGAATATAACTAAAAAAAAGATGAATACGATTTGAGAACTTCCTCCTTTTTTGAAGTCGGCCAAAAAGAACACAGTATTCAAATCCAAGACCTAAGGGTTAGAAATCAACTTAGGTACCAATGAATTAAAACCGGCCTTTGCTTAATAAATTACTATACAATTTGAGCTTCTTTTATTTTTTTTTAACATTACTCGAGTACTAACATATAAATTACAAGAAAAGATAGTTATTTCGATAATTGTTGACACGGGTACCGGGATACCACTACCGAGAATCGAACCCGAACGGCGATGAATCAGTGTCATACATCTCCGGATTGGATATAATTGGGGAGTAAATCAAGCGAAGTGGGTTATTGGGGAATCGATAGAAAAGTTTCTACCGAGTTGTTGTCTGAAATTAAAAAAAAGTGTGTGTGTAATTCACACACGTCAGTAGTGAAACTTCAGAAAAGTAGCAAAAGCATAGAGCAAAATTGATTTCGGAAACAAAAGATGTTTGTATTGGTTGTCAAAATGTTAAACAAACTTCTATGCGTCAAAAACTTATTGGTGTTGCTTTTTCGTTTCATCGAATTTTCAAATCAGTGGGCGCTAAACAAAGCTTCTTTAAAAAAAATGGAAAAAGCTCTCTGCATCATATATCTGTCTTCTTATGACTAACTAAACGTGATGCATCCTTCAAATATTACTCTCAATTATTAGGTCTTTACCTATGAAATTGAGTTTTTTTTTCTTACACACTAATAGCTGCGTAACTTCTTTCATTTAGTAGCTGTTTCAGTTTTTATATTTTTGCCCGCGACTTCGTCTGCATGGAATTGTTACTTTGGGTACAATTTTTATTTTTTACCCTACCCCACACGGGTGTCAAAATTTGAAAACGCTGTTTTTTTTTTACTTCTTGTCACGTGCTAAAATACAAAGTTTATGGTTTTATCTTCGATAATGAGGAATCCCAACAAACTTTTATCCCTTATTTCAACCCCTTCATGCTCTTTATAGAAAGACCTATTTAGATCTAAGTTGTCTATTTTTGTACCAAATTTCATCATAATCGGTTCCAGTGTTAGGTTTGAAAGCGTGACTTTGTTTGGACTTCCTTACGACCTTTCATCCCTTATTTTATCCCCTAATGGGTCAATATTTCAAAACTGCTTGAACAAATATTTGTTTAGTTTATATCAAGGGCTATTCAAAGTTTCGTGGATTTATCTTCCGTAATCAGAATTCCCATAAAAACTTTTATATCTTTTCAACCCGTTCATTAACTATTTTTTTAAAAAAAAGGTAGCTTATTATTCTGTCTCAAGGTCTATTTTATACCAAATTGCAACTAAATCGGTTCAGGTGTTAGGCATGAAAGCGTGACTTTGTTTGGACTTCCGACCGACTTACGACCTTTCATCCCCTATACTATCCACACACGGGACAAATTCTCAAAAACGCTAGAACAGATATTTAGGTATTTACTTCTTATCAAGTGCCTAAATGCAAAGTTTCATGGTTTTATCTTTGATATTGAGGGATCGCATACAAACCCTTATTTCAACCACTTTCAGCCCTCTTTTACAACAAAAGGTAGCTTATGTCCTCTCTCAAGGTCTAGTCTGTTTTTGGCACAAAAACTATTTCATCAAAATCAGTTCAACATGTGTAACCAAATTACGTATATTACGTGTATTATAAGCCATGTGATACCGGCAGATAGGGATAAATAAAACCGTTGAGGCCACTAACTAATGTCATCTCTACATGCTTTCCTGCGACTTTATATCTAAATCAAGGTTGTCGCGTCGTGCTGGCGCGACGGAAGGGACAAAAGATGACAATACTGTCATTCTTTCGCGCTTTACCCATCCACTAGAATTCATTCCTTATGGATTGGACATTCCGGCAGGAATGAGCGCTTGTGGATGGAGGTCGAATTGTAAACGCTGTTATGATGATGACGATGGTGTATGTATGTGTAAATTATTTATTTACAAGTCAGGTCCAGGAGGAGGGTGTAGGTCCAGGAGGAGGGGATGTATTTGGTCAATGTTATTTCGTGCGATTCCTTAGTAAAAACCTAAGGCGTTTCCACAGAGAACATAAAAAAACACCAATTTATAAAGATGCCAGTCGTTAATTGAATTACGGCCGGCCGAATATCTTTGTTTGAGCGTTTGTTTTTTTTATCGATTAATCGAACGCAATTATTGGCATAACAATTACGAGATCGACTTTTTAATCGAACATCGTCTACTGCAGGTGTTTATTTAAAGCTGTCTAGTTTTAATTTCTATTAAGGTATTGGATGTTCCAGTATCAGTTTGTAGAATATTTTTATCTCATGATCGCGGGTGAGCCATGATTGTGGATAATTCATTTTTATTTTCTTTATTACGACACGAACAGCTTAATATTATACATTTGAGTTTGCAAAAATAAATAACACACTAGCCCAATTAGTTTACACTACTGGTTAAAACATAGGTGACAAAAAGAACAAAAAATATATAAAACTAATTTAATACTAACTTTATTTTTACATAAGCTAATACACAGTACTCAATCACAATACGAAACAAACAAAATTGGTAGTCACTAATTTTACCTATAATAGTTCCATAAAAGGCGAAGAAAACGCGCAATTTTTTCGTGAAATATGTCGATGCCACTATATGAATCTCGAAATTCTCGTTCTAAATATAAAACAATTAGTCCTGTAGTTTGTTTTATGCAAGGGAACAGAAAAAACGAATTTATGTCGCGCGCCAGGGCGCACTTCATTGCCAATGAGTAGGCCTATTCTCTAACTTTTTTTGACAGATGAAAGTGATGATCACTGAGTGATTTACATATCCATTGCCGTTTTACACGACACGCTATTATGGTACTTCTCATGTGAACACAGCAATCTATATATATAAAAATTAATTGCTGTTCGTAGTCTCGCTAAAACTCGAGAACGGTTGAACGGATTTATCTTATCTTGGTCTTGAAATGTTTGTCGTAGTCCAGGGAAGGTTTGAAAGGTGAGAAAATATGGAAAAATTGCGAGGAAGATAGTAAAAACAACAATTTCATTTTCCCATATAAACTGTTCTGCCTACTTTCCTGTCAAACATTTGACGTTCCGCCATTTTAGGGAAGGAAGAGTTTTAATGTCGTTAGGATAGGTGCAAAGACGTTTAGTACTCCGTGAATAGGTGATACGAAGTACACCGGGTCATCTAGTGGATAATATAATTAACTCAGTGATCATCACTTTCAACTGTCAAAAAAAGTTAGTGAATAGCCCCCCTGTTCAACAAGAAAGGAGAATCTGTAAAGTAATAATAATAAAATGAAATAAAATAATAATAATATAAGAAGACTAGGAGTTTCTCCCGAGTTCTTGTCGTAAAAACACGTGTTGAGAGACTCCATTTTTAATAACCTCAATCAACCGTACAATTTTTGTTACTTTAGTTATATTTCCACTTGACATTGGCAAAATGCGTACGCTTAATGCGACGCGATGCCATTAATTAAGAATAGAATAGAATAGAAGAAGACTAGTACAAATTTGACAGTTGTTAGTTGTGTCAATTTGAAACTGATTCTGTCCTCGAGTGCAGCAACTCAAAACTAACGAAAACTAGTAGAGTTGCTACGCCTGCGCATTTTCTTTAAGTTATTATGTTAACAGCTAGTTGCAAGTTGTCTGTTGCCGCAATTCGGAGATCAAAGTTGCTCTGCATGCGACCCTGCGTACTTAATGACTATCTTTTTAATCCTAATTATGGCTGCGCTTTAAGCATTTAGCTAATGTGAAAATAGTCAATAGATTAGAGTTATTCAAGAGGAAGGTTTTAGAAGTAAAATTTGTTAAGGTTAAAGTACTTAAGAACTCTAAGTACGATCCTGTTATATAATAGGGGTTAAAGTATGAAATTGACGATTTTTTCCTCATTATTTATAAGTCTATAATTCCTTTAATACAGTAGCTATGTCCATTATTCTTTTTAAATTTTAAACTTCATTACAAGGACTTATATTTAGGTATAAAATTTTATTCTTTTTTTTTACTAGAAATACAACTTTAAAAACTGCTCGTCCTACGAAGTGTCCGTCTCCGTTATAAAAACATGAATATTTTTTACAGGTATCAATTCTCAAATTTTTGCTCTAAGTATCCTATAGCTTAATGTTGTCTAAACATATCCACAAAATTACACAAAATTTAGATTTGTGGTTCCTTAAAAAATCGCAAATATTTTTGTATTAGAAAATGAATTTTCGTTAAATTCTCCATATAAAACGGCAATTTCATACTTAAACCCCTAATATGTTACAGACCAAACCCAATTTTAGGATAAACTAGTTTTCCGTAGGCCAAACCAGTTCACTAACCTACCCATCACTCAGCCATGTAGGTGCATAAAACACAAGACTCTCCCAAAAAGCTGTGCACTCCGCCTGGTCATAAAAAAATAACCCTAACCTACCCATCACTCAGCCACTAGATATCTCCAAATCGCATAAAGGACTAATGGTTTGGCCTAGGAGAAACTAGTTCGTCCTAAATTCGGGTTTGGCCGGTAACATATACAAAAATGAATTAACGTTCGTTGGTCTCGCTAACTCGAGAAAGGCTGGAGCGATTTGGCTAATTACAGTTTTGAAATATATGTGGAAGTCCAGTACTTGAAAAATTGGTTGTCTGTAAAGTCGGTTTACTGACGATAGTTGAACGTGACAACGTCTTAAGAAAATACTGATGGAATGGTAGCATTTTTCAAAAGAAAAATTTAATTTCATTTGTTTTGCCGGCCTTACACGAGGTAACGCCGCATGCGTCATGTTTTTTCGTGCGTGCAGCCGGCTCTATCGAATTATAAGACGTTGTCACGTCAAAAAAAATGCGTAGAAAAAAGTATAAAACTAACATTTTCAGAAATCAATTTCGTTCATCTGTCATTATTAACGTTTACCTCTATACTTCTACACTAATATTATAAATAGGAAATATTTGTATGTTTGTAACGAATAAACTCAAAAACTACTAAGCCGATTTCAAAAATTATTTCACCATTAGAATGCTACATTATTTTTAAGTGACATAGGCTATATTTAATTACAAAAAACTCCTCTCGAACAAAGCCGCAGGTGGAGCACTAGTATACTATATAAAAATGAATTGCTCTTCGTTAGTCTCGCTAAAACTCTAAAATGACTGGACCAATTTCGTTAATTTTGGTTTTGAAATGTTTATGGAAAGCCAGATAAAGTTTAATTGGTGAGAAAATATGGGAAAATTGCGAGGAAAATAGCAAAAACAACATATTTATTTTCCCATATAAACTGTTCATAAACCTGTTCATTCAGAAATCAATTTCGATTTTTGCAAGACAATTTTCACTACTTACTTTTGGCTAATTTCCGTTATTAGCCGTTTATCGTTTAAGTATTTTATGTAGTTTTTAGTGTAGGAGCCGATTTAATGAAATTTTATAAATGAGTTTTGCTTGGTCCAACTAAGACTATAGGATAGCTTTTATCTTGATAAAGTAGTACTCATTTTTAACCATAACAACGTGAGGCGGGTCAGGTAATTTCATTAAATAATTAAAAGTCTAATAAATAATAAAAGTACAATAGATACTCTTTAGTGCTTAATATCGATCAAGATTCTAGAGCCTCAAGTGCTTCATTGTATGTTATGTACTTACCTAATACAAGATTTTGGATTAGGTACGTTATTTAAAAAAATATATACATAGTTTTAAAAAGCTCGCCGGGAAAAGAGGTTGTGCTAGACTTTAGCCGAAAGCTACTCGTCTAACTTCACTAAACCGCATTTATTAACTAACGAAGGTCAGGCACACGTCTGACGTCTCGTTGCGTTCGTCGAACGAAACGAGACAGATTACCGCGGGCGCTCACATCGAGCGCACGTCCGTCGCTCCAACAATTTTAATAACACAACTTTTTTTACGTTCGTAACCAGTAAAAAATCTTGTATTGTGTTCAAAGAAGAAGTTACCAAGTGACGTTGCCGAAACTAAATAATTTTCAACGCATCCGTCTGTTATGTTATTTAGTGGTTTTCGTGTGTGTGAATAAAGTTAGTGCTTCAGATTTTTAAACTAGGAAATCATTTTATTCGGTAAGTTCATTTTATGTTATATGAAACTTTTCATTACCTACTGCTTAACCGAGAGAAGTTACCTTTCAAGTTACTAACCTGTCAGTTCAATAACAGGTTTTCAGAATACGTTTTTAACTTTGCAAAGGTACCGTTGTTATTTTAAAAAATAACAGTGTTATTCAACTGTTTGAGAGTTGTATTACATCATGGACGATGTTATCTGCCTATTGTGAATAAATTGATAGAAGGGAAGAGAAGAAGAGGTTATTTTTAGCTGTAATGCAAGCGGTTATGTTTTTCCGTTCTAACCTTACTGGCTTAAGTATTTTGATGCCAAAAGAGCCTGTGATTGCAATGAGTCTTGTTTCGTTAGACTAATAACTTGACCTTAACTATAATTTGACCCCCTGCTGGGACACAAGGCTTCTCCTTGTCATCGAAGGAGGTTTAGGCAGTGGTCCACCACGCTTGCCAAATGCGGATTGGTGGACGGAGTATAAGGTGATGACCCCTTTGCTGATCCATTAGTCGCCTTCTACGACACCCATTAGAAGTGATGCTATTCTACTCTGCTGGCATCACATGGCTATAATATCAAGTTTAACCATAAGTTAAGCCTTTTTATATCATGTTGATAAAAAACAATAAATTCCTTTGCCTTCCAGTAATAGGACGAATACTTAATGTAACAAAATACACAATTAAAGGTTAAAGTATAAATAAATAGGTACCTATGATGTCGTTTAATTGGGTTGCAATACTTAAAAACTACTCTTTTGGACCAATTTCCAATAAATAAATAAAGAAACTGAAGACAACATGGCAGTAGGGGCTAGTTTCCTTTGCCTTTCCGTAATAGGAAATTAGTGTTAAATTACAATATTGGTAATACCCTCCCTACTTCATAATATTTACCAATAAAATCAATTTTATACTGCAGATACCTACCATTATTGTTTTATAATGCATTTTATCTACTTAATACCAATATCAAATGGTCACTGATAAAGTATAATAGAAAACCAAGGAAAATTGAAATAGGTACATCAACTCACCCTTACTATCCATATGCCTTATATACTATGAAAGATTTAAATAAAGTAATTTGGTAGGACACTTTCATTTGAAGATTACAGAAGAAGACAGGTGCGGAATTATTTGTAAAACAATAATAACCTTGAAACCTTTTGAAAATCTCTCCAATACACAACAACTTTTACTACGAAACGTACTTTAAAATCGCGGAAAAGAAAACTTTTGTTTCAAAAATTTCAAACAGCTTTTTCGCGATCTCAAAATTGAATAAATAGTAAAAGTAATTTGATTTGATGAAATCTTTAAATGGTTTTGAGGTTATTAAAATAAAAATGTTAAATTTAATAATTAATTTAAATTACACTTCTCCTAACTATATCTGTTGTCTTACTAGGTTGGTAAATTGTTTTTACACTGTTTATTTCTTAGCAATATAAACCACTGTTGCAACATATTTGTGTGAAAAAATTCTTTTAGCAAAAATACGCCCCTGCCGCGTGCACTCGAACCCTACTATCTGCTGATTTACTTGCATGTCAGGTCATTGACATGACCAACCGACCTTATGCCCGATGACGTCATAAATACTTGTAATTAAAATTATAAAGTATTGTCATTACGTTTATTATCTATCACTATGAATTCACACATTATCTGTGTTTCCTTGACAAGCGTTATTTTTCTTTTATTACTATAGATAAGCAATTTTAATGCGTAGACTACAATTATGCGAAATTGATATTTAAGTAAATATGCAACGTCATTACAAGGGAATAATTTCCTGTTGTTTCAATTCTTCCTTTTTAGGGAAGTCAAAGGAATCTAATCCATTAAGGGCTGATTTTTAATCGTGAGATAAAAGTTAACAGACAGTTAAATTATTACCCAATCTGAAGCAAATGCCACTTGAAATCATATACAAGACACGTACTGACAATGTAATTTTAATTTGTCCGTATAGTATGATATCGGACGAATATAAAAATGTAAGGATTGAAAAATCAGTCCTAAGCTATGTATTTATTTATTCTTCTTCTTTCTAGAAGTTTCATTAAAATATGAGTGTCAAACATACTAATCCGTTTATGGAGTGTTTATGGCAACAAATTGAGATGGAGACCAATATGAAATTCTCAGCCTCGTCTTAAAACCCTTATTTCAATGATTCCTTAATTGGTCATCAGCACGGATGCTTTTGCGTCAAAATACACCAAATTCAGGTTAAAATAAAGCAAATCTCGCCATTTTATCTAAGCTAAGAACCTTCTCGATCACATTTAAGTATTGACACCCCCCTTTTTGTGTAGGGGTTAAAAATAATTGTTAAGTTACACTAAAGCGTACACACATTTTATTCAAAAAAAGCAAATACCACATTCCCCCTAAGTTATGTTCAATGGCTTATTAAACATCTTGCTAATGTCACGGTACATTGATTTAAAAAACCACGGTGTCACTCAAGGTTACTTTCACAACCTACTTTTTCTTTTCTTTGCGTTTTAAATTTCACTCCCAGTGTTTAATAACATTAGATAAAAATCTCCTTTCTAAGACAATATGCGCTGTTTAAATGATGTTGGTTAATCAAATTGTGTTTGTGTGTTTGCTTATTTGTATTAGGTTTCGGTCGTTTAGGGCCATAACAGACTTGGTAATTTTAGCATAAGCGACTAGCGTTTTTGTTGCTTTTGGCAACTTTCTGCGTTTGGTAACGCGTGTTTTGGCGACTGCGTCGATGATGACTGAATCGCGTTTTTAACTGCGTTCAGTATCTAGGGAAATAATGAGCCACGTTCCCCAGACGCTAAAGCCATGAAGTTTCTGTGACTGGCAACGGAATGTGAGCGAAAAGTGTCGAGTTCAGTCGCTGCATCATGCGTTTGCATTTATAGATGAGTGTTGACTCATTAGAGAATTGAGATGCTGCAAAATGAAGTGTTTTTGAGTAACAGGCTGTTTTATTTACTAAGATTTTATAGTAGGTATCCATTACTTGCAAAATGTGTGGCAATTTTTGGCATTCATTATTCACTACCGTAAAATCTGTCGCCTTTCTCTTGCATGACACCTTCATACTACAACATCCGGAAAAAAGGAAAAATGTCGCCATTCATTACCTTAAGAGTATTAATATAATTAATTGAATTAAATCATTAACGATCTTGACATACACTAGCGATTCGTCGTTTCTATCGGTCAGAAACGACGGATCGTAACGATCAATCGCACTGTATATGGGGCCCTTTACAGAAGATCTCTTTGCTTATTCCTTACATAAAGTAAAAATAAAATAACACAGTTACTTATGTATCGGCGATCGGAAATTGACTTTTTAAAAACAATTAATTTTAATACAAAAGAAATTTATTAGAAGATGTTTACAATATGGATTTCCGAACAAGACTGAATACATTATTTAATTAATTAAAATGAACTATAAAATAGATTCGCTGACTCTTCGATTCTGCAGTTGCGGCATCAGCCGCATCAGCGTATTATTTTGGTCGTCTGATGGTTACGACGGTGTAACTCCTCCCCCCTTAAGACAGAAGCGCGATGAGCAGCTTCCACAAGCGTCCTCGCTTGTCTCGATCGTCCTGGAACGCTGCTTTCTCCATTTGTAGATCTTCACGCAGGCAATGGACATCAAGATTGTATACAGCAGTATGGATGTCCAGCTTGGTGTACTCATCAGGGTTGGCCACTCGATGTAATCGTCAGTTGATTTGATCTCTTCAGCTCTGTTGATAAGTTCATGTATACTGTCTAACGAAATGTCTTCTAATTTTATTTCAAATTTAGCAGCATCTGGCGGGATCTTCTGAAGTGTTGGTAATGGAATGATCTCTCTAATGTTATATTTCTTCTTATGTACTTTTAAGGTTGTGTTCAGTACATGAGTCTCGCAGGTGTCGTCCTGGGTGATCATGTGGGTTCCAATTATACTCTTGTAATCACTCTTCGCTCCACATTGTGTCTTGATGATCTCTTCCCTTTTGTTGAAGATAAGCCATTTGTTTTCAGCTAGCTTTTGGATTTTCTTCTCCATGTAGATCTTGGCATAAGTACAGTTTGCTGTCTTCTGATGCTGAATCAAAGATGTAATACAGTCAGCGTCGTCTTCCAGGGACTTCGTGCCTTCCAGATGGCATAAGTGGATGTCATCTGCCAGCAGTCTGCAGTCTTCTTCCAGGTAAGCGTACTCATCGTTACCAAGTGCAAGATATTTGTTTTTAGGGACGATAGTAAGGTTTTCAGGGTTCGGGATAGAGTAGATATGAATAAGATTATAGGAGTTATGGGAAATAGAAGGGATTTCTAAAATAAAGTTAAGTGAACTTTCTGTACTATAGGCTTTTACCACTATCGATCTCTCTATCATGTGAATATTATCTATCTTAATTTGGACTACTGGATTAAACTTATATTGTTTAGTTATATCTATAATTTCATTAATTAACTGGTGCGAGCTTATTATACTGGGGTGCATTATACCTAATTGCGCGAAAGACATTGCTTCCTCTAACATATTCAATTTATCTAATATTATTTTTATACTATTATCTATCTGTATATAAGTATTTAAGTAATATATCTCGTTTCTAAGTATATCAACATTATTAGTACTGTTTGTTACTACGTTCAACAGCATCCGTTGATTTGAGTTAATCTTATTTAGTTGCTTGTTAAACTCTTTGATAGTATTTTGTGCTAAAACTATGGTTCCCTTTTGAGTACTATGTAATGCGTTTACTTTATTCCGTATATCTAATATTTCCTTTTCGAATTTAATTGCGTCATTATTATCTAAATTGCCTGTGATTGATTTTACTACAGATCCTAATCCGTCTATAAGTCCTCGTCTAATCCTAGTATTACCACGCGGTATAATGAAAATAAGCTTTTTACCTATTAAATTAATTGAATGTTCTATTTGATCTTTGAAAGTTTTATGGGAATCGCTAGTGGATGAGTTTGTTTCAGAGAGCTTAACAGTTTCATATAGGTTCATTAACTGGATCGAAGTTATTTGCAGGTAAGTTATGTTATAGACACAAGCTAAGTTGAACGTATCCGTTTGTTTTAGGACTTCACCTTGTTTTATAAGGAGGACTCCGTTGCTATTGTCTACTGGCATGATGTCTACTTTGGCTGCTGCGTAGAGCCAGAGGGCTCCGGTGATGATGATCCTGGAACAAGGTGCGGTCTTCGTAGGAGCTTGAAGTGTACTCTTATAGACTTGGAGTTGGGGTGGTTACCTACGATCTCTGCTATATTATTAGGGTGCAAATGTATAATCTTATACGGACCTTTGAAAACTGGTTTCGTCTTATCGTTCCTCGCTGTCTTTGCTACCTGTTTATAAACTGTTTCACCTACCTTGAACATGATTTCCTCCGCCTCCTGATTTCGTCTGGCTATAATTTGTTCTTTGTTTTTAGACATATGTGCCATTAAACATTCCTGTACGGCTTCCGCGTTAGATCTATGTTTAAGTACATAATTTTGATAAAACTCTTTGGGGTACATGATTTCTAATGGATTTCTGGATGCTGTGTGTCCGAATAATATTTCATGGGGTGTAAAGCCAGTGGTGGAGTGTATAGCGTTGTTATATGCAATAATTGAGTATTTCATTAAGAGTGGTATTGGGTCATCTTTGTTAGTCATGCGTTGTATTCTAATAATTTCTGCTAAAGTGGAATGTAACCTTTCAACTGGGGAATTAGAGTTAGGATTGTATGGTGTAGTGAAATGGATATTAATATCGTGAGATGCGCATATTTCTTTAATAACGTCATTGTCGAATTTGCTGTCGGAGTCAGTTGTGATTTTTAAGGGTAAACCTAATATCGAGAATACTTGTAACAATGCATCTGCAATGTGAACACTGCTACATGCATTAAGTGGTACAGCTTGGGCAAATTTAGAGAAGTTATCTATAACTGTAAGGAATGTTACCCCTCCTGTAGAGTACAGGTCCATAAAAAGGTGCTCCATAGGTTTGGTTGGGGTCTCGGTGTTAACTAAGGGTGGTTTTAAAGGGTTTCGTTCGTATTTAGCTCTTAGACATACGTCACACTGGTTAATATAGTGTTGTATGGTTGTTAACATATTTGGCCAATGGTAGATTCTATGTATCTGTTTATAAGTCTCTTGGATACCCCTATGAGTAGTTTTACCCTCATGGTGTTTCTTAATAAGTTCTTGTTGCTCAGATTTACTTTCTACTAGAGTTACGCGTGTAGTACACCTAATAAGTTTAGGACCTCTTTCGTTAAATATGTTGGTATATACCCTAGAGAAGTCAATGTATAAATTTTCCTTATAAAAATAGTAATGGAACACTCGGTTGGCTACTGTATGTTCCTTAAGGAATTTTATTATTTCTTGTTCTGTGTTGTTCACAGGGATGAACACATCTTTAATTACTGACTTTGTATTAGTGGATCTATCTTCTACTCTGTATTGAGAACCTGGTGTTGATCTAATATGGAATTGCTTTAACTGTCTGTCTATTGCATCTGCCACTATTGGTATGCCATTATTCTCGTTGTCGGGTTGGGTATGATTAGTAGATATTAACTGATCTTGGTTACTTGTGGATGTTATTACGCTCATACTATCGGATTCTCCTCCTATCGTTGTTGTCTCTACATTAAGGGATTGACTATTCTCTGGTATGTTTCTATTATTTGTCTCCGCCTCTCTACGTACGTCGTCGAATATCTGAGTTATAAGTTCGTCATTTTCATTGTCGTCAAAGTTAACGTTCAAGGATTCTATGCTGTTATGGAATATTTTGGCTCTTGATAGGGCATCAGCGTTTGTGTTCTGTCGCCCTTTCTTATAAACTACGTTATAATCGTATTCGGCTAATTTCAACCTCCAACGTGTTAATTTAGAGTTGGGCGTCTTTAAAGACATCACCCAAGTCAAAGGCCTATGGTCGGTGTATATAGTAAACTTACGACCATATAAATATGGACGAAAGTATTTGATAGCCCATATAATAGCTAATAACTCCTTCTCTATTGTCGAATATCTAGTTTCAGTGTCGGATAAGGTGCGGGACGCATAAGCAATGGGTCTATCGGAACCTACGGTTCCTTGTGAGAGGACAGCACCCAAGGCTATATCGGAAGCATCTGTGGTTAAAATGAAAGGCTTTGTAAAGTCAGGGTATTGCAGGAGTGGGGCATTCGTAAGGATTTGTTTGCACTTATCGAAAGCTTCTATAAATTCGGGACTGTGTAATACTTTACTGTTTTTCTTTAAGCATTTAGTCATAGGTTTAGTTAGCTTAGCGAAGTCTTTAATAAACTTTCGATAGTAACCTACTAATCCTAGGAAGGATTTAATGTCCTTTTGAGTCTGTGGTAGTGGGAAATTAAGCACAGCCTTAATTTTATCCTTATTTGGTCGTAGTCCTTGATCAGTCAGTTCATGTCCAAGAAAAGTCACTTGTTTCTGAAGGAACTCGGATTTGTCTAGTTGTATTTTTAAGTTGTGTTGTTTAAATCTGTCAAATACTCTTTTAAGTTTGTCTATATGGTCTTGTAGTGACGTAGACACCACGATGACGTCATCTAAATAAGTGTAAACGTTATCTAGGCCCCTTAAGATATGATCCATCAGCCTTTGGAACGTACTTGGTGCGTTCTTTAAGCCAAAGGGCATGCGTAAGAATTCATAGTGTCCACGTTCGGTTGAGAATGCTGTTTTCTCTATATCATCAGGGTGCATCTCTACCTGATGGTAGCCACTCGCAAGGTCAAGGGTAGTAAAGTATTGAGCGCGCCCTAACCTGTCTAAGATATCAGAAATGTTCGGAAGTGGATATTTGTCTTCAACTATTCTATCGTTAAGTCGTCTATAGTCAATCACGAGCCTCCATTTTACTTTACCTGAAGCGTCTGGCTTCTTAGGTACTATATGTACAGGGCAAGACCAAGGCGAGATACTTTCTCTTATGATGCCTTGCTTTAAGAGATTATCGACTTGTTTTTTAATCTCATCTCTTTGTTGTGGGGCCTGCCTATAACTGCGCACGAATATTGGTGTTTGGTCAGATAGTCTAAGTTCGTGTTTGACGGCATGGGTGAAGGTAAGTGGGACGTTTTCTGAATAGAATAAGTCTCGATATTGGTAACATAGTCTGTCAATTTCTCGTCTTTCCTCGTCATTCATATGGTCTGTCCGAATTTTGGTCAAGTTTTTACGTAATTCTTTGTCAATGTCAGTTTGTACGTCATAGGAGTTTAGCTTATGTTGAGAATGGGTGTCCGTCTGTTCTACGTAAGGTTGTAATGTGAATGATGTGTTATTACAAATGATTTTATGTTCGGTATTATAATTTATGACCGTGGTTCTAAACAAGCCGTTTTCTACTTGTACTATTGCGTTGGGTGATTCTACCCCTGTCATCCAGACGAATTCGTCGTGGATGTATTGTCCGTCAGTATAATTTGTTTTTATTGTAACAACTTTCTCACATCTAGGATCTATTTTAATATTTTTTTCAGGGTAGTCAAAATAAATAGGTATGCTAGTATTAGGGGTTTGTAACACCTTATTTTGTAAGTCTATGTTACAAGACAGTGATTTTAATAGATCTAATCCAATTAAACCTTTATATTTAGGATCGAAATCGAATAATAAGAATTTATGAATTTTGTTAGAATGAAAGATGGGTGGTAATGGTAAGTGGGCAACTAAATCGTGACGTGTTATTGCGTGTGCAGTTTTAACTTCAAATGGTTCGCGTTCGATATATTGATGAAATATTTTATGATTTATTATGGTGTTAGGTGAAATCATGGAACGTGAAGCGCCTGTGTCAATGAGGAATTTACCTTGGTATTCGGGCAGAACTATGTACGGGAGATGGTCTTTGTCATGGTGGTTCAGCTTCACTAGCTCTCGTCGTGGTTTCCTTCTTCCTGGGGAAAATCCTGTACACTCACGGGCTCGCGGCTGTTACTTTCCTCACGTTCGTACGGCGCGTCGAACGGTCGGGCACTGTCGGAACTCGTGTCATAGTCGTAGTAAAATTGCTGATCATCACTAACCTCAATTTCGTCATATTGTTGTGTTGGCATATACGTCGGCGTGTAAAACAGTTGCTGTGACGCAAACTGTTGGTTCTGAGGCCTGTAAGCTGATCTCATAGTGACGTCAGATACCTTTTGTGGAGGGTTCACCTGTTGCCTCGGGATGTTTTGCTGGTGGCTCTGGAAGTTGTTCTGTCTAAAATTACCTGATGGTCTGAAGTTGCCTGATGGTCTATAGTTACCTGGTGGTCGCTGTTTCCATGGCAACATAGCATGTACTAGTTGCTGACGCTGTTCAGGGGACATATTATTGGGCTTGGGTACGTAACTTAGATTGGGATCTATATATTGTTGCTGGAATTGACTATTTCTAAATATGGGGTTGAACCCTGAGGGTGAAGGTTTCGGAACATCCATTCTGGGCTTTATTTGTGATGTCGAGGGTAAACTCAATGTATTATTTCTATTATAAGTTAATCTAGCTTCTTCCTGTCTGGCAGTTACGATAGCCATTTCAAGGGTTTTAGGTTGCGTTATTCGCACCCCCACTGAGACTTGAAAATCTAATTGGCTAACATATTGTTCTATAGCCATACATTCATAATAAGATTTATCTGAATGCTTTCCGATCGAGAATAAGGTATCCAATAATTCCCGTAACCTTCTACCAAAGGATTCGGCGTCTTCGGACTTTTGCCTACGCAACCTAGTCAATTCCTGCATGACTTGGATTTCATTACGCGGCTCGCCTAATCTACGTAACAGGGCTTCCTTTATACTCGACCAACTGTTTAGCGACTCTTCGTATGCTATGGCGTCTATGGCAACGCCGGATAACTTACTTTTAATTAGACATACTAACACAGGATGAGAAGCATCCTGAGCTTGCGGTAGCAACTTTAATATATTTTCTATTTCTCTTATAAAATAATTTAACGTTTTTGGATTGCCATCGTAACGAGGCATCATCTCCGAAATCATTTTAAAATACGCATCACAGTCTGTAATAGACATTTTAATTTTATTTCAATAACTATTTTAAAATTGCTAATTAGTTAATTGCTTTGTTTATTACTTAGCGCAAACGATCCCAATGCAATTTGAGCCTTGGTGTAATCGTACGCTACCTATTACGTGTTATAAGAAATTACTGTAAATTATTATATTAGAATATTATTTGACTCTATCTAGCGTAACTAATTATAGCGATATTGAGCCTTGCTAGTTACGAAGGACACTTAAATTTATCTTAGATTAGACAACTGGAAATATAGCAAAGGAACACTTGGCAAACGAGAGTACTTACCAGATCAGCCTCTGCATCTCCAGCCGGGTCTTGTCGGAATCTTCAACTCTCGCGTCGAGGTGACCGCCGATATAGATTCTTATACGATCGCGCCTAACAACGGTTGAAACCGTCTACTTGAATCGAAGAGTTTATTCGAAGTCCAAGTTGCGCGATCCTACCGACTGCGCCACTTATGTATCGGCGATCGGAAATTGACTTTTTAAAAACAATTAATTTTAATACAAAAGAAATTTATTAGAAGATGTTTACAATATGGATTTCCGAACAAGACTGAATACATTATTTAATTAATTAAAATGAACTATAAAATAGATTCGCTGACTCTTCGATTCTGCAGTTGCGGCATCAGCCGCATCAGCGTATTATTTTGGTCGTCTGATGGTTACGACGGTGTAACTAGTTTGGCGAATTTTTATTCCAATTATTCAAAACTTGTTGCTGTGTAAAATATTGCGCAGTGAAAGTGCTATTATTTTGATACCACCAGCTATCCGTGTTGACGATCAATTATGAGGTAGAGTAAGCAATGAAATAAACGTTTTATATTGTGTGTGATGTTGTGAATTTAATAACGTCATCCATCAGTCGCTATTATGAAGTCTGTTACCGTAAATTTCTCGCTAAACACTTAAAAAACCGGCTAAGTGCGAGTCGGACTCGCACACCGAGGGTTCCGCCGTACAAACGTAGAAGTACCTTGTAGGTTTTGATTCTCTAGCGTGTGACGGAAATTCGTCTAAGGTGTCGGTATAAACTACTGTATCTTTTGATCGCGTTAACTTAGAAGTTTGATTTTTTCACTGCTTAAAGTGACAATAGATCTAGGTATTTGGTACAAATTTCAATTTAATACCTTCATTCGTTCGTGAGAAATAAGGTAGTAAGTTTCATTTTATTAAAATATTTTTATTATATTATATAACTAAAAAAATGTGATTTTCGCATTTTTTCCTATATTTACATTATATAAATCCTTTATTGTACACACAAAATTTTACAAAACATTAACAAGAAAGGACATGTACAAAGGTGAGCTTATCTCTAGCAGAGATCTCTTCCAGCCAACCCTAGCTATAGTTTAAGCAATTAATATGCGGGGATATAGCGTACACAACATTCAAACAATGAAAAAAAAAACAATACATTATACTTAAAAGCATAAGTACATATTATATAAATATAATTACCTTATAGATATATACAATATAATCCTATACATACACACATACCTACATACATACACATATAAATACATATATAATATATTTAAGATAAGGTAGAGAGATAGTGCTCTTTCAACTTGTGTTTGAATGAAGTAATTGAAACACTCTCGCGAATTTCTAATGGCAATTTGTTCCATAGCTGTGTAGCCTGTACAGTAAAAGATTTACTAAAAAATTTTGATTTGGCTGGAGGTCGAACAAGGGTTTTAGTAATACAGGAACGTTTAGGACGGGAGTCAGTAGGCAGGTACGTGAAACGGGATCGCAAATAACACGGATGTTGAAAGTTGTGTAGGATTTTATATAATAGACAGAGGATGTGCACATTTCTGCGAAGTCGAATAGGGAGCCACTTTAATTTTTCACGAAATGCTGAGACATGGTCATACTTCCGTAGCCCGAAAATGAAACGAATCGCCAGATTTTGTAGGCGTTCCAGCTTGTTAAGCAGCTCTTCAGTTGCATCTAAATAACAGACATCGGCATAGTCAAGAATGGGGAGTAAGAGAGATTGAGCTAGCATAACTTTAGTTTTAAAAGGCAGGAAATACTGAAGACGCCTGAGAGAATGATAGGAAAAGTGCATTCGACGACTAATTTCATTAATGTGTGAAGACAATGACAGCGTGTTATCAATAATTAGACCAAGGTACTGAATTATTACACCATCATACAAAACCCTAGTAATTTTACCATAATCAATTTTGTTGGTCATCCTTGTTATGTGGTGTTCGGCAGGCTTTGGGGATAACAGAAAGACGAGACAGAACTGTGACAATAGACTTTATTATTAATTAAACACGTACAAGGTGTCGCGCACAATACATGGCTGAACGGCGTCCAAGGTGCAAGAGAGAGAGCAACAACGTTAGACCGAGAGGGATGTATATAGTGTTGCCAACATCTCCCTTTTTTTAAAAAAGACAAGTTTAACAACGTAAACAAAAACATCAGGAAGATTCCATGACTCAGTTGGGAGAATTCAAAAAGTGAGTACCTATCCTTTTATTTTAATAAAGACAACTGTTTCTGAGCCATGAAAACTTTTACAGTGGTTTAAGATTATTACATACAATATTTTTAATCAAAAATGACTTATACATAAAATTTCGTAATGGCTGTATAGGGTAAGTTCCCTTTGGACTGTTTTCACAAAAAAAAAGTAAATACAAATAACCTTCAAATAACATAAACATAACTAACTTCTGTTTGACATTACTATATAACATATAACGATATGTATTTATTTAAAAAAACAATACAGATAAAAGCTGAACAAAATAAATGTTAGTGAGAAACAATATTTTTTTTTTTAACTAAAAAAAAACTTAAGAAAGACAGACAGTGTTAACTATCAATTATATCGACTTGGTTTTTTAATTATACGTCCTGACCTTGATTTTCGAGGTGTAGGAGGTTTATGTGATAATGTTTGTGTGTTTGTGTTATTACTAATATTCGTTTCTGTTGCAGGTAAAGCTTCAGTGTCCGGATCGACCGGTTTCAAGATATGCTCCCGATTTCTACGAAATGTGCCTTGTGGAGAGTCAATGATGTAGCTACGAGGATGTGTGTCAGTCTCTGAAATAGTGCCTGGGACCCAAGTGTTGTGTGGCTTATGTTTAAAGTAAATTTTATCACCTACTTTCAGTTTTAACAGTGGTTTAGTTTTCCTATTATAATAAAATGTTGACTTAGCTTGTTGTGTTTCAATGTTTTCCTGTAATTTATTAATATCTACAACAATGGGTGACAGTGTAGCATCAGAAGCAGGCAATACTGTTCGTAGATTCCTTTTTTTTTTTTTTTTTTTTATGTACTTTTGTAAATCTGCAATCAGTCCTTAGACTATAATCAGATACGTTCTGTGTTTCGACTTTGCAGAGCACCTCCCCATTGGGAAGTGACTCTTCTCAATTTCATACAGTTATGTCTGCTGGTTAAAGTGGTCAAAGACCGTAGATCGCTTCAGTCTTTTGCTGTATGTTGGTTTCGTGAGAGCATTTGCAAGGGGATTAGGATGCTTTTCCAGTCGCGATTTGTATCTTTCAGTCAGTAATTTTATCTCCTGAAGCACAGTGTTCTGTTCCAGATGCTCATGCAGCTCAGAGATTTTTATAAACCATGGAGCATTGGATAATTTCTTTAAGATTGAATTTTGCATTCTTTGTATGATACTGATGTTGGAGTAGCTCGCAGTTCCCCAAAGTTGTATACCATATGTCCATATTGGTTTCAATATCACATTATATATCAGCAGCTTGTTATCAACAGAGAGGACAGAGTTTCTATCTAGTAGCCAGTGTAGATTCTTATATTTCAGATTTAGTTGATCTCTTTTTGCCTGTATGTGCTTTTTCCACGTGAGCCTTCGGTCTAGATGGATTCCTAAGTATTTTACAGAATCTCCATGTGGGAGTTCTTGTTCGCATAGTTTCACAGGGGGGCAGTTACCCCGTCTTAATGTATATGTCACCTGAATTGATTTTGAGACACTCGCTTTAATTCGCCATTTCTTCAACCAAGTACTGATGTTGTCCAGTCCTTTTTGGAGTAGTCTTGACGCTGTGGTTGGATCTTTGTGACTTGCTAATATGGCGGTGTCGTCAGCATATGTTGCTGATGTAACATCTGATGTTAGGGGTAAGTCTGCCGTATATAATGTGTACAGCACGGGCCCTAAGACCGAGCCTTGTGGGACGCCGGCGCGTATATCATAGAATTTTGACGAGTTGTCACCATCCTTAACCTGGAATATTCTATCGGACAAATATGACTGGAACAGCTCGTAGAATGTGTGTGGTAAGTACTTTTTGATTTTATAAAGAAGTCCTTTGTGCCATACTTTATCGAATGCCTGTTGTATATCGAGGAATGCTGCGGAGCAATATTCTTTATCTTCCAGAGACTTTCTGATTTTATCATAAACTCTGTGGACTTGTTCTACTGTTGCATGGTTTTGCCGAAATCCAAATTGGTGATTAGGAATAACCATTCGCTCTGACAAAACTGGTGCCATACGACTCAGAAGCATCTTTTCAAACAATTTCGAGATCACGGGTAGCAAGCTTATTGGTCTGTAGGATGTGACTTCGTGCTCAGGTTTGCCGTCTTTATAGATCATCACAATTTGTGACACTTTCCACAGCGATGGGTAATGTTTTGTTCTGAGGATGCCATTGTAAAGAGACGTTAAAAAGATTATGGCTTTTCTGGGTATTTGTATTAGTATCTCTTTGGTGATTTGGTCGAATCCCGGTGCCTTTTTGCCATCCAAATTTTTTATATTTCTTATAACTTCTCTTGGTGTTATAGCTGTAAGTGGCAAATCCAGTTGAAATGTTTGATTTAATACGAGGTCCATCGCAGACTCGTCTATCTCCGATTCAGAAGCATTAGGTGCAAACACTTGAGATAAATAATCTGCAAAAGTTTCAATCTTTTGTTGGCTAGTTCTCGCCCACTTACCGTTCTCCAGTCTCAGTGGTTTATTGGAAATCATGGGCTTATTCAACCCTCGTGTAGCTCTCCAAAGAGAGTAGTTAGTAGCTTTAGAATTTGTCAGCGATTTTAAGCGATCAGCCATTGTTGCATTTTCTGATCCTCTTTTTGCTTCCTTAAGTACTACGATGGCTCTATTTAAGGCTGTTTTGTCCTCACGTGCTCTGCTCGTGTGCCATACACGGCGAAGGCGTCTTTTTTTCGCTATCAGTTCCTTTAGTTGCCAAGGAATACTGTCTTTAATATTTGCCGCTGACTTGACTGGAGTACTCATCCAACATGCTTTCTGTATTATACTCATGAAGCTTTTTGTAGCCTCCTCAATATCTTCTTTAGTTTTGAGAGCAATTTTCAGTTCTAGTTCCTCTTCAACTACTTCCCTGAATGATTCCCAGTCAGTTTGGTCATTATATAGGTGACTGGTGTACTCGTGAAATAAGACAGTGGCACTTACAGTTAATAGTATCGGAACATGATCGGAAGATCCGTCGAGACATGATTCAATGTGGTAGTGCAGTCTGTTGAGGCCGCCCATAATGAAGAAGTCTATTAGGTCAGGCAGCCTGCTAGGATCGCTCGGCCAATGCGTTGGCTCCAATGTAGATATACTGTGGAGGTTATTTTTATCAATGGCTAACTTCAGCTGCCTGCCCCTAGTTGTCGCTAGTCGCGATCCCCATGTTGGGTGTTTTGAATTCCAATCTCCTCCTGCGATAAAGCGGGCCCCAAGAGAGTTAAGGTATTGTGAGAAATGATGCTCAAGGATTTTGTGCTTCGGAGGACAATACACTGAAGAAATGTTGAAATCACCTTTTCCATCCTCTACACATACTGTGGTAGCTTGTATGAATTCAGTCTTAAGGCAAGGTTGTTGGTAATGTTTAATAGAGGATTTTATAACTATTGCAGTGCCCCCATGAGCTGTACCATCAGGATGATTTGTACTGTAGATATTAAAATTTGGTATTTCTACCCTACTTCTATTGGTGAAATGTGTTTCGGATATTAGCAGTATATCAAGATTATGAATATTGAGGAGGATTTCGACTTCAGACTTGTTAGGCGCAAGTCCATTTATGTTCCATGCTCCTATTCTTAGATTTATTTTATTAACTTATCGAGCACTTTCGTCATAAGCCCCAAAAGTAGGCTTATCTGTTCTAGGAGGGTATCTATTTTTTGAGACTGTTTTATGAGCAATATATGTACTGCATCTGTAGGTTGTGTGTTCAGTTGTGCTGTCTCATTTTTAACAGCTTCTACATAGGTTCTATTGTTATCTTGGCTATTTATTTTATTGGAGCACTTCGTACGTTCTTTGTTTGTTGTTTGATGTCCATAATCTTTATTGTTTTCTTTCCTGTCTGTTTGTTTTGAGGTAAACGATTTTCTGTCCCAATTTCTTCCATTTTGTTTTCGTGTAAGAATTTCTTTATATACCTCGCAGCCCTTGTAGTTTGCGGGGTGACTACCCATACAGAGAGCACACTTTGCGGGTGTGTTGCGGTCTTTTATAGGACAGTCGGCCGTTCTGTGGCCTTCAGCGCATTTAACGCATCGGTATGGTCGCATACAGTTGTTTTTTGTATGGCCATACTGTTGGCATTTAGTGCATTGTACTACCGTTTTCTGCTTCCTAGGGTCTTCAATTGTTATGATAGTGTTGTATATTGACCTAATGTTTTTAACCGCAGAGTTATTTGCGTTTCTTTCCAAGTTGACAAAAAAGGTGGATGTTGGTTTCTTGTTGGGTCCAAAACGAGCATTAATAATTTCACCCTTAACCACATTACCAGTCTGATTTATGGCTTCTCTGATGGCTTCGTGAGGTGTTGTATGATGTAAATTTTTTATTACGATTCTGTAGCATCTTTCGTCTTTAGGGGTGAATGTATGTCCTATGAGGCCTTTTTCTCTTACAAGTGTCATTAGTTTTTTGTAGGCTTCTACAGACTTGCATGTCACTCTCAGTTGATTTTTTGTGATAATTTTCAAAAAGTAATCAAGCTTACCAAGGACAGTTTCGATCGTCTCGATCAGTTTGTTTACGTTTTCCACTCCATATAATATTAGTGGTGGTGGTTTACTTTCCTTGTTCGACACTTTGTTGCTTGTTGGTGCTTCGGTGATATCCAATGCAAGGGTACTAAACCGATTATGCTGTTGTAATTCTTGAGGTGGTGACTCAAATACCCTTCGTCGTTTGTTGTTTCTAGAGACTGGCACTCTCTGCCATTCTGGTGGCTTAGTGTTAGTAGGTGTATCACCGTCATCGTCTGAAGAACTAGCGCAGGGGTGTGTTTGAACCAGAGTTTCATAAGTGTTCTGTGTGGTGGATGTTTTATGATGATGTTCTGTGGTTATTGTACTGGTTAAAGCTGAAGGTTGAATGCTTCCAAGTGAAGATGACCTTGGCCTAGGTAAGAACAAGCTAGGATGAAATGCTTGCTGCACAAGTTTTTTATTACTGCTACCAGACGCATTTACTGTCACAGAGGCCTGGTTGCCCACCTCTGTGGAGTCTTCGGTAACATATTTCTCACCTGCAGGCCCGGTTACCTGCAGGCGCCGGGGATCAGCCGGGTCGCAAGATAAAGTTCTCTCATTATTAGACATTATCATGATACAAGTAGGAAAAAGCTCATAGCACTTTCCCAAGGTGCCATGGCCACTTGTTTTGAGGGGATTTAGTTCCTCATGGCTTGTGGGAGCCAGTAACAGGTTATTTGACCGCCGCCTGTGGCTCGGCGTTGACTGCTCGTTTTGCACCACCCAGGGGACACGTGTAGGGTGGTTCTAGGAATAGATGGTAAATCCTACGGACGCGAGCAGTACCATCCCCCTCGTAGATTCCTAGACATACATAATTGTGCAGGTGAATAGCCTGTCTTTTTAGGTGTATTTCTATACATTAGCAATGTTAGATAAGGGTCTGTGCCGTCTGCTACAGACTTCTTTAACAAATTTTTTACTGTTCCTATTGCTCTTTCTACCATACCATTTGATCTACTCAAATAGGGACTAGAAGTAGTGTGTTCAATTTCCCATGACTTTGTAAATTCCTGAAACTCTTTACTGTTAAATGGAGGACCATTATCTGAATTAATAATTTTAGGTATGCCATGTCGTGCAAATACAGATTTCAAGTGTGTAATTACAGTCTTAGAAGTTGAATCATTTTTTAATAATGCAAGTTCTACATATTTTGAAAAGTAATCGACAACTAATAGGTATTTTAAGTTATTCATTTCAAATAAATCTATGCCCACTTTATTCCATGGTAGCAGTTTATACTCATGGTGGATTAGTGGTTCTTTTTGGTTATTTTTCCTGTATGTCAGACAAATATGGCATTTATTAATGTATTTTTCTATATCATTTTTCAAGTTAGGCCAATATACTGTTGTTTTAGCAAGTGATATGCAACTAGTTATGCCTTGATGTCCTTTATGTATTAATGAAAGTATGTAATCTCTCATTGAGTCTGGAATGACAATATTATTACCTTTGAGTAAGATGCTATCAATTACATGTAATTCATCTTTGAAAGTGAAATATGGTTTGACTAACTGACTGACTGACCTTTTATGCTCCGGCCATCCATGTTGACAATAGTATATTACCTGACTGAGAATGGAGTCCTGTGATGACTTCAGTCTTATTTCTGAAACTTTTTCTTTACTTACTGACCATGATGACTTTACCAAGTTGATGTGAAGGTCAATGTCCTGTTCTAAATCTGAGAGTGCAGATGATGGCAGGGCTGCTCTTGATAGGGTATCTGCAATGTATAAGTAACGACCTGGTACATACATGACATTTAAATCATAAGGTTGCAGTCGTAACATTATCCTCTGTAATCTTGCAGGGATGTCGAACAAAGCTTTTCTAAAAAGTGTGATAAGGGGCTTATGATCTGTTTCAACATTTGTTTTCTTGCCATAAATGTATTGGTGGAATTTAGTACATCCAAACAAGACTGCTAATAACTCTTTTTCAATTTGGGAGTAATTTTGTTGACATGCACTTAAAGATGCAGAAGCAAAGGCAATAGGTTGTTTTTCATGAAGAATTACTGCACCCAGAGCATCTTTGGATGCATCTACTGACAGTGTAATATTTTTGTTTGGGTGATAGTAAGTTAAAACCGGTGTTGAGCTAATTAATTGTTTAATTTTATCAAACTCTGACTCATGTTCTTGTGTCCAAACCCATTCATTTTGTTTTTTGAACAATTGCCTCAATAAACAAGTTTCCTGTGAAAGATTTTTAATAAAGGAGCCAAGGTAGTTAACCATACCCATGAATCTTTGCAACTCAGGGACTGATGTTGGGCTAGCCATCTTACAAATTGCCTCAACTTTAGATGGGTCGACTTTAACTCCATCTTGGCTGAAAATGTGACCTAAATACTTAACTTCCGTGGCACAAATGACTGATTTTTCATTGTTGAATTTTAAGTTAATAGAACGAGCTCTGTCAATTACCTTTTGTAATATATCATTGTGCTTTTGTAATGAATTAGAATATAATAAAAAATCGTCCATCATAATTTTAACGCCTTCTATGTCATGGAAACGTTTTATCATCTCGCTATGAAAGATTTCTGGTGCTGCATTAATACCGAAGGGTAAGCGTGTGAACCTATAACGTCCAAAGGGAGTTATGAAAGTACACAGCCTGGACGAAGCCTCACTAAGTTTCAGCATCCAGAAGCCTTTATTGGCATCAAGAGTAGAGAAATATTTAGCTCCTGACAGTTCAGATTTTATCTCATCCAGTGTTGGAAACTGGTAATGAGGTCTCATGATGGCTTCGTTTAATTTACGTGGATCTATGCAAAGTCTGAGTTTACCATTTTTCTTTTTAGTTATGACAATAGGACTTACCCAATCAGTTGGCTCTTCAACTTCCTTAATTATGTCTTGTTTGAGCAAGTCATCAAGTTCTTTTTTCAGAGGTTGTCTCAGTTGAAAGGGAATGCGTCTACAGGCTGCAATCGTTGGAGAGGCATCAGGCTTCAGTTTGAGGTCCACTTCCAAGTCATTGATACAACCTATACCTATAGTAAGATCTTTCGGTAGCTGCGGTGCAAAATTTACATGGAAAATTCTTTTAATTAGGTTAAGAGTTTGACATGTCTCCCTACCTAAGATATTTTGGCATAAAATATCAACTATGTGAAAGTTGATGGTATATGAATGATTGTTATGCACTACTTCTAAGCTACACTGACCTATTGTTGGTATAGCATCACCACTGAAAGTTGACAATCTATGACAACTTTTATGTAAAGTGTCAAAAGGAATGTTGAGTTTGTGAAATGTGTGTGATGATATGATATTTGTGTCCGCGCCTGTATCAAGAATAAAATCAATTATGTTATTATTTATAATGAGATCCGTTTTCCAGGACTGAGATTTTACAGTATTAATACAAATTGTACCTACAAAGAGGTTATCATTACTATTATTAATAATTGGCTCTGATGATATAACTTTTATTGTTCTACACATTTGGGCGAAATGGTTATATTTACCACATTTGTGACACTTGATTCCTTTAGCAGGGCACTGAAATCTGTGAATTTGACCGCATTTGTGACATTTTCCATTTCTTGCTTTTGACCTGTTATCCGAGTTTGATTTCGAGCGTGCACCTGAATGTGATCGGCTGACTGATTGCTTTAATGGTCTTGACTGCCTGTATGATGTTTTAACTTGGTTCACTATAGGGGTATCTTCCAGAAGGCAAGCTGCTTGTCTACGCGTCGTCTCGAGGTCCTTTGCCAAATGAATCGCTGCTCCTAGTGATGGAGGTTTCTCCGACAAAATCCTTTCTCTTATATATTGGTTATTGGGATGGAGATTCAGGCTAAATATGTCTCTTGTCAGACTGTCCTCTAGCTTTTCTAAGCTGCATTGCTTGGCAATGTTTTTGAGATCCGTGACATAGTCGTCAATACTTTCGTCAGTCTTTTGTCTCCTGTTAAATAACTTATGTCGTTCCATTGTCGTGTTGACTTGAGGCAAAAAATGTGCATTGAATCTCTCAGTGAGGGCTACGAAAGTAATGGAGTCAATATCCATATTGAAACTATAGAAGGTGCTTAATGCGTCTGTTCCTATGAAGTGAAGTAGAATAGCTACCTTGCGTTGATCGGTTTCCCGTTCCAGATTGTTAGCTCTCAGGTATATTTTCAGCTGCGTGAGCCAATTCTTCCAGGTAAGTGGCATGTTTGTATTTTTGAGGTCTAGGGGTCTTAGTTGCCCTGTCCCGACGTTACCAGTTCCTGGGCTTGCTGTAGTTGATGCAGAGTTTGGCATTGGAGGACATTGTGCCGTCGACGCTTTCTCGTGCTTCTTTTCGTCCGCCATTTCGCACGCGCATAAATCAATCTGTTTTAATCAACCCAATCCGACCTGACCACTTCTGACACCATGTTATGTGGTGTTCGGCAGGCTTTGGGGATAACAGAAAGACGAGACAGAACTGTGACAATAGACTTTATTATTAATTAAACACGTACAAGGTGTCGCGCACAATACATGGCTGAACGGCGTCCAAGGTGCAAGAGAGAGAGCAACAACGTTAGACCGAGAGGGATGTATATAGTGTTGCCAACAATCCTGTTGCTGGTAATAAGTAAACATTGTGACTTGCTTGGGTTGACAAGAAGCCCAAACGATTCTGCCCACGATTTTACTGTTTGTAAGTCCTTGTTAAGACTGCTTATAGAGGTATTAATGTCATCCAAGTTTGAATGTCTATATATCTGTAAATCATCTGCATACAAGTGGTAGGGAGGAGTAATGACCTTCGAGAGTTCGTTTATAAATATAGAAAAAAGAAGTGGAGAAAGGACGCCGCCCTGCGGTACGCCTGCAGTAAGGTGACACCAGTCTGACAAAGAATCATCAAACTTGATGCACTGCTGACGTCCGCGAAGATAGTCTGAGAACCAAGCATGAAGCATTATATGACAATGCTTCATGCCAAATTTCAAGATTCTGAGTTTACGGGAAGTATCCTGTAGGTTTTGATTCCTTTGCGAGTGTCGGAAATTTGTTGAAAATATCGACATAATCGGCTGTATCTTTTGATTGGCTTGGCTTAGAAGTTTGATATTTTCACAGCTTAAAGGGACAATAGACTTGAGTATTTCATGTGAATTTCAGCTTGATACGTCCACGCGTTCTTGAGATAAAGGGTCTTGACAGACAGACAGACAGACAGACGGACAACAAAGTGATCCTATAAGGGTTCCGTTTTTCCTTTTGAGGTACGGAACCCTAAAAATGCACACGATGACAACATGAAAGGCAAAAGGCAGATTCCTTTGCTTTTCTTATCTAGAGAAAATTCAAAATTAAAAAAGAACACTTGCCAAGTACTCTGTAGATGCATTAAAATGTGTGACACTGATATTTTAATCCAAACTTCTTTGAAAAGAAAATTACAAAGGACATGGCCGCTTTGAAATGAAATGAAAAAGCTCTTTATTTAAATGGACTTTGCGAAGTACTTTTAAATTGTCAAAACCCTACCACCATTTCGGGACGATTTAATTATTAATATGCTGAGATGGAGAAGAAATGGCGAAAGAAACTCCACAGCTTACAATTTCGTAATGATTTCAAAACATCATTACAGGTCAATAGATGTATATCAATATGAATAAATTGCAATTTTGAATGAGTAAATTTTGGGTAGATTTTACTCCCATGCTTTAAGATCTAAATAATCATTTATCTAGTAATAAGCTTTTTTATATAATTTAGTATTTACAGTTTTTTTAAATTTGTTAACAGGCAAATCTCTAATATTCTTCGGAAGCTTATTGTTAAAACTACATTGTCAATTGCCATGTGGTTTGCCTACCCGATCCCGTAATAAGGAGAATTTAAAACGGCAACGACATGCAAGTGAGATTATCAGCAAAATTAAGCAAGTCTGTAGAGTGATTACAAACATCATAGTGTTTGTTTTGATTTCAATGTGGTTTTAATATAAAATCTGAGATGACGACTTTTTCATGAAACATTTCTTCCTTTTGTCATTGATATCTAATCTAGCACGCTTCAGCCACGATTTAACTTTTTACTTTCTCGTATAAGTACGTACGAGGAAGTCTTGTAATCGTCAAAAAATTCGACCTCGAGATTTTGACGGATTTACACGTTTTGGATCTCCCCGAGTCCAAAACTACCGTTTTTGGAATTATGTCTGTGTGTGTCTGTGCGTTAGCACGATAACTCGAGTATGCTTTAACTTAATTCAATCAAATTTTAAATGCATGTATAATATTAAAAAGTTTATATCAACTTCGATCACTAAAGTTAAGCAACCAAGTGTGCGGGCAGTACTCGGATGGGTGACCAAAATTTTTTCTTTTAATTTGAGGGGAAGTGCTTTATTTAGTGTTTTGAAGAAACATGAATTAGAAGATAGATTAATAATCATGTAATCAAATACTTTTTAGAAAATTGGTCTCGTCAATGTTCAAAGATGTTATTTCAATTGCTGGTACAACAAACAGTTTTGGAATAATTAAGCTTTGGTATTATCTGCTTGAAGTTTTCCTGTTTAAATATTTTTTTGCTTGGTTGGTGATCATGCATTATGCACAGTGACATAATCTGACCTTTACTTAGTAAACTAAGTCTTATTGACTCTTCGTTTGCTTACGAACTTGCAAGTTGATAGGTACTGTGACGACCGCCGGGATCGTCTAGGGCGTAGCTCAAATAAAATACTTGGTTTCCTAATATACTTATATTCTTTTATAGCAAACTCAAATATTACAAAGGTACAGCGCGGCGGTCGTGCATCTAATGTGAAAACTGTCAACTCCTATTCTCTGACGTCACCCCGCGGATCGCGTTCCCAAATCAAATATATACGATTTATTAATTATAAATCGGCAAACAACGTGCCAGTGGCGAAGGAGTATCGACTCCGCCACATTCCCCCCGTACAACTAAAATTTATTTATTCGACAAGTCGAATGAATAAATTTTCCTACCTAACTAACGACACGACCTTCTACACATTCTACTACTTAAAACTACCCTACCTGACGAAGGGCATCGTTTACAATTCATGACGGTCTTTAAGATAGACTGGCTCCTACCACCTTATCCATCCATCATGGGATAATGGTGGGAAAAACCCCATGCAAGCAAAAACCTCCGAAAAAGCTTGCGAACGCCATGTAAGACTCTAACCGAGAAGTAACAATATTCAAAAAAGTAAATTTTGAAAATCATAAATTAATATGTTATGTTCCACAAATAAGACCAAATCTATGATCGGTACAAGAGGTCACTGTCAGTTTATAGCTCCACGATCTTTAAAGCAAACCCCCAAAAACGAATACAATACTCGTTTAAACAACTTAATCTCAAAATAAAACTTGACACGAGTCCCCAAAATACGAGTTGTCAAACAGTGACTCTCCCTTCCCGACACGTGAGGTGACAGACCTTAGAAATGGAGACATAAGAAAATCTCTTTCACCGTACAATTACAAGAACCATTTCAAAACATTCCAAATCCGATACACGTCCACAATAATAAATTATTATGTTCGAATATGTAATTGGACCGTAATAAAATAATTTCTTATTAATTTGCAGGGAGAACATGAATGAGTGAGCCCCGCGAAATATTAAATAGTCAATCGCATTCAATGAAATATAGGACAACAACCGTGTTGCGCAAAAAAAAAAAAATTAGTAAGACAAAAAAAAACAATCACTCATTCATAAAGAGACCGAAATAGACTCGTAAGTATACTAGTCAGACACCCCAATCCGACATCCATCGTTTCCCATAGGAACTAACGGATTTTAGCATACGTTACTAGCCCACGGCACGATGACGGCCTAGCTCCTATCTCCCCGACAATTTGTTGACCTAGTTAATCGTTTTTCTCTCTTGTGGACGTATATCTTGTTGTCTCCAAGAAAGTAGTAGGCAGGTCTGGTCATCTCACAGCAACATCATGACAGCTCACAAACAGCAACTCAGGAATCATGTAACAATTTACAAAGCATCAATGAACCGTTCAAAGTCCTAATCTAAAGTCATCCTATCTCTAGTAATTGCCAACAAAACGAACATATTTACAAGAAATCCTAACCACAGTGAAAAATTACATAAAAAACAACAAGAATTATCATAACAATACAAACAAACTCACATAACCTACCCCATACATGCATTTCAATTACCCCTTTCTACAGCTATTATTACCTAAGCCTAAACAGCTTTAACCTATTTACATGTACTAGTACTCTTCTTGAGTTACTAATACTCTTTATTAGATAATTATTATCAAAACGCCTAACAATTCGATATGGGCCTTTGAAAGGGCGGGCTAATTTCTTACTCACTCCTGTTATCCTTTTGGGACTATGCAACAAAACTAATTGCCCAGGGCTATAAACTATAGGTGACGCCTTCCTATCATACAATCTCTTTTGCTTCATTCGAGCTCTATATAAATTACGTCTTACCTTTCTCACACAGTAAGTGTGTAAGCGTCGCCTCTCTACGTTACTCACCGATTGAATATTGCGACTCAATCCCAAGTCAGACGGAATCTGCGGTTCCTTAGTAAACATAATAAAATATGGAGAAAACTTCGTAGAGGCTTGCTTCGAACAATTATAGGCAAACGTAACCAGTGGCAGCTGCGCACACCAATCACGCTGAGTACGCCGTACATATTTAGACAACATCCGCAATAACGTCTGATTAAAGCGTTCTACTAACCCTACCGTTTGAGGATGCATAGTGGTCGCAAAACTTTGACTACTACCAAAGCGTCTAACTATATTTCTTACTAACGTAGAAGTAAAAACAGATCCCTTGTCGGATATGACCTTACGGACCACTCCGAATCTACAAAACACATCCTCTATTAGAAAATTACCTACGATCTCCGCCGTAACCCTAGGAACAGCTTTACAAATCGCATACTTTGAAAAACAATCTATACATGTAATAATATACCTATTCCCCGCCGATGATCGATTCAACGGACCGACTATGTCAATCTCTACCGCTTCAAATAAATTATCGACCACTATAGGCTGTAGCGGGACGATCCTATTGTTTTCCTTCTTTTCCTGACATCGCACACAACTTTTAATATAACGCTCGATCTCTACGTCAGCATTCAACATAAAATACCGCGATCTGAACTTCGCTAAGGTTTTCATTAACCCAAAATGACCACCCGTAAACGGATCATCATGTATTTCGGACATCACTTCACTAAATAAAGGTCTCGGTAACACTACTAAATCTTTATTTACACCACGTATATTCACACTTTTATATAATACATCACTTGACACAAAATATCCTTTATATCTGCTACGAGGGCTCGCTGCTACCGCACGTCGCTGCTGCTGACAAAATTGATCACTCTCTTGCGCCGCTGCTAGTTGCGAAACTTCGATTCTATAGAGATGAAGACCATCCTGGACCCCCTTTTCTTCATCACAATCTTCACCAAATGGATTTCTACTTAAATAATCCGCCACCACGTTCTGTCTTCCTGAGCAGTGCAGTATATCAAAGTCATGAGCTTGTATCACCAAGGCCCACCTCGCTAGTCTTCCTGACATATCTCTTCGGTCTTTCAGCCAACAAAGTGCTTTATGGTCCGTGACCACTTGAAATTTCAGGCCCCAAAGATAATGCCGAAAATAATTTAAGGCCCACACTAAGCCCAAGCACTCTTTTTCCGTAATCGAATACTTCTTCTCACACTCCGACAATTTTCTCGACGCGAAACACACTGGAAACATTTCGTCCCTGCCCTGCATGAGACATGCCCCGAGAGCATACTCACTCGCGTCAATAAACAACCTCGTATTTATCGTAGCACTATTATCAAAATGTTTCAATAACGGCGGCGATTGAATTTTTGACAATAACTCGTCAAACGCTCTTTGTTGTGGCAAAGACCACTCAAATTTGACATTCTTCCTCAACAATTTATTTAGAGGTACGGTCAGCTCCGCAAATTTATCAATAAATTTCCTATAATACGAGAACAATCCTAATACCGATTTTAATTCTTTCGTATTTTTTGGGATTTTGACCGATTTTAGTTTTCCCAATTTATTTTCGTCGGGCAAAACTCCATCCCCGGAAATTGTATGCCCCAAAACCGTGATTCGATCGTACCCGAAACTACATTTAGATGGCTTTAAGGTCAAATTCGCTTCTTTCAATCGTAATAAGACTTGATCCAAAGCGTCATGGAACTCCTGATAGGTCCTTCCATACACAATTATATTATCAACGTAAACAATCACATTCTTATATTTCAAGCCGGCTAGAACCTTATCCATCGTTCGTTGAAATATAGCCCCGCTTGTTTTCAACCCAAATGGTAAAACGTTGAACTCAAACAGCCCGGACGGTGTAACGAACGCTGTTTTGTGTTTATCGGCTTCATCAATCTTCAGTTGCCAATAACCCGAATTTAAATCAAGATCAGCGAAATATTTTGCACCATTTAAATGTGAAATCAAATCATCTATTATCGGTAAAGGATAAGAATCTGTAACAACCTTTTTATTCAGCTTACGAAAATCAACACAAAATCGCCACGTATCATCTGGCTTCCTAACTAATACCACCGGTGACGCATACGGACTTCTAGACTCCCGGATTACGCCATTTTTCAACATTTCCGCAACTTGTTCCAAAATAATGTTGTGCTGTTCGCGAGATACCCTATAAGGAGCTCTATGAACTGGGATCTCATCGACCGTATCTATTTTCACCTCTACGAGTCCACATTCCCCTAATTCGTCATTATTGAAAGCAAATCGCGACCGATGACTTAATAGTAACCGATTCAAATCGCTACACTCGCTTTGTTGCAAACCTTTAAACAAATTAAACTCTACGTTCATGTTTGCGACCGCTATGCATGACTCGTACAAATACTTATCATTATCCGTTATTTGTTTTAAAAAAATATAAATAATCACATTTCGATAAGACTTCTGTGTCTGACCGTACACATTCTATAGAATTATTTACATTCAACATGTCCGACTTTGAAACAAAGTTACAATACATATTTTTTACACGTAACTGTCCATTTGTAAAATCTACAATTGCACCATTGCAAAACAAAAAATCCTGACCCAGTATCATATCTTGACCAATACTGTCTATTACATAAAAATTCTGGACAAATACCACACTCTCGATCAAAATATTCAACTTCATCGTCCCGATGACTGCCAATCTCGCACCGTTGACGGCTTTCACATGGACGTTGCATGAATCGAACTGCTTTTCCAACTTATTGGCCAATGATTTCGAAATCACAGAAACCGATGCACCCGTATCTATAAGAGTCAGAATTTTCTCATCACCGCACGTAATACTAAGAAACGGAACGGACTCACACTTTTGGGAATTTTCTTCTCGAGGCGGCAGCTTGACGGCCCGTCCAATTACATCAAGCGCCTCTGTCCGTTTGGGTACTGCGGTCGCTGTTCGGGTCGGCTTGCTCTGCTTCTAAAATTGTAAGGGCTTTGAGAGAACGTTCGGGAAGGAGGATTTGATTGGAAGGGTCTGGAATTGGATGATGTCACAGGGACGGTATGCGCCTGCGGTGGTGAACGGAGTCGTTGATCCCCAGTTCCAGTCTCAACCTGTCTTACGGGAGGCGGCGTGGACAAAGGCACAGCATTTCTTACTTCCATTGGCAGATTTATTTGTGCCGACGTCTCACCCCCACCAAACAGCTCCTTCATTTGTTTCAGGACATCCTTCAATTGTTTCTTACTGAGATACATCTGAAAAGCTAGTTTATTTTTTAAATACATATTGCACCCTTTCAAATAATGTTGGATGAAGCATTTTTCGTCGATTATCGGCCCCGCTTTGGCCGCCAACTCATCTAGAGCATAAAAAAAGGTCAAAGGATCTTCTTTGAAATGCTGTTTTCGTTCGAAGAACGCCGCTATCGGATTGCTAGCGGGTGCGAACTCCTCGGTGATCTTCGTTCGTAGATCGTCGAATGACGCCGCGCTTACAACAACATTCTTGTAGAACGCTAGCGCCGGGCCCTCCAGGTACGCGCCCAACACTAATTTTTTCGCTACCTCGTCGTATCTATTGACGGCCGAAATAACTTCGAATTGACTAAAAAAATCGAAAACATCACCAGATTGCCCGTCGTAGCGCTGCATTGCGATTTTTCGTGCTTCTTTTTTCTTCTCAATTCAGCTCCGATAAGCCAACGGCGCCTCCACCATGTGACGACCGCCGGGATCGTCTAGGGCGTAGCTCAAATAAAATACTTGGTTTCCTAATATACTTATATTCTTTTATAGCAAACTCAAATATTACAAAGGTACAGCGCGGCGGTCGTGCATCTAATGTGAAAACTGTCAACTCCTATTCTCTGACGTCACCCCGCGGATCGCGTTCCCAAATCAAATATATACGATTTATTAATTATAAATCGGCAAACAACGTGCCAGTGGCGAAGGAGTATCGACTCCGCCACAGTACCTACTACATTTAGTTTTCCTTAAATACACGTTCAATAATTTTGTAATAGGTAGGGCAGTGTATTGCAGCAGAAGAATTGTGTTTCGACAACTAGACAGACGGACTGTTCTAAAAATTTTAAAATTGTTTTTTTTTTCATTAGTACTTCTTATTCGATTTTAATTTCTAAAATTTTTAATCTTAATTTACGTATCATCTGTATTTTCAATTTTTTGTGTAATGTTCGTTTAGCTCAATATTTCAAGCTATGTGTTTATGGGATCACTGTCTACAATGTAACATCAGTACTTTTAATGTTATAATTAATTGCAATTCACATTATTCTGTTGAGCACAAATTAATACATAATAATTAAAAATAAACTCAGCACGACTGCAATGGGGATCTTGCCTGTTAAGTAAGTTGAGATACTTTTTATTAGCTGTCAAAGCATAATTCTTCCTTGCATTTTGGAATAACTAATTTTACGTCATAACTTCTTATAGTCAACTGACTGAATAATAAATGGTTTTGATGTGCTTAAAAATCAAATTCTTGAAATAATTTGAAACGATGCAGATTTTTCATTGCCTTTTGCGAATTCAACACTTTCTAAATATTTGTGAATGGTGTCAACACAACATCCCTTTTGCAGTCGATCAAGTTACCGCAGCTTGCAGTCATAAGTGCAGTCTTTAAAACTGGCCACCGACTGCCATAGGACTGCACGGTTGGTTGGCAATTTGATTGCAGTCGGACTAACTTTGTTCTAACTGCAATTTTACAGTCCGTCTGTCTACAACCTTACTCTTCATTGGAATTTAAAATACATCAAACGCTCAAAATAAAATACATTCTATTCAAGGTAGGGCACATCGAGATAGGCGCTCGAATTTGGAGCAGCCCAAACTGAGGTAGTACCTCCACCTTACAGAAGACCACAGTCAAATAACACTACATTTAGGTGTTGTGTTTCTGTTGGAGAGTACGGTCACCAGAGCTCCACGGGGTAAGGAAGGGGGATTAGGGTTGGAAGAAGGGGATTATTAAGCGTCTATAGGCTATGGTGGCTGCTTACCACCAGACAGGCCATATGCTTGCCTGGCAACCATCTAATAGAGATCTCTTAAATGCTCATATATATCTCCTTATCTATACTAATATTATAAAGAGGAACGATTTGTATGTTTGTAGTGAATAAACTGAAAAATTACTACACAAATTTTAATGAAATTTGGTAAAAATATAGATTAGATGTTAGGAAACCACATAGCCTACCTTTTATCCCCTAAAGGAAAGATTTGTATGTCAGTTACTGTTAGCAGTTGTTATGTCAGTTACTATCAGGTGATGTGAAGGGCAACAGCGTTTATAATAAAATCGTTTTCTTGAAAACTTTTCATGGTATTTATGCTCTTAATTTATATCTATTAATTGTAATTAACTAAATCATAATCGTTAATCGGAAAAATAAGTCAATGTCTCACCGAAATTTCGCTTTCTAATTAATTTTAATCGATTAAGCAACCCAGTGTTGCAATTAATTAAATATTTTCAACGCTATTTTCATTTCGTTCCAATTTTAGATAACTTTGCAGGTACTTAACGTTTAATTTAAGATAAATTTTAGTAGGTATAATATTTTGAAAATAATATTTTTTAAGATTCTATTTTATTGAAACATTGTGAATGTTTTTGACGTGATAACGTTATAAATCGATGAACGCCGGCTGCACGCACGAAAAAGTGTCACGTTCCGACTGAGCCGAGCGTGCAAGAGAGAGCGCGGAACAAAAGAAATTTTTTTTATATTAAATTTTTATAATTTTCAATTTTAATAAAATATTTTTTCTATTCATTCTTTTTTTAAGAAGTGATTTAAAGACACGATACATTTTTTCATTTTTACTATAGTTCACTATCATCATTGTTATGGAAGCATTATTCAATCAACAATCAACGATTCATGTTTATTGTTTATGTATTAAATCAATTAGATATGTCTAGTGACAACAGCTAATGACGTAATGTAAAAGAAAGGCGGTATGTTTGCAAATAAAAGATTGAAAATAAAAATGAGAATCATTTCGTTACAATCATTTTATGTTTAATTGAAAAACAAATATGAAACTTGATTCAAGTCATAAAATGCGTTGCGGACTGGGATTAGAAACAGGGATGCCTAGGCGAACCCTTATCGATCAAATCGCAAGCATCTTTAAAAATAGCCAAGTCAAAAGAACTTTAAATAACGGTAACGCAAGCTCAGGATCTTTTTTCATAGTCATAATCATCATTAACAGCTCATATAATGTCCCCACCAAGGGGCTCAAGCCTACCCCACATTAGGGGCGATTAGGCCCCCAACCTATTTAGACACACAACCTAAGAATTTCTTCCTAGGTGTGTGCACTGTGCAGGTTTCCTCACGATGTTTTCCTTCACCGTAAAAGTGTCGATTAAACGTATTGAACCGGTACCTCCCGGGTGGAAGACAATGCTCTTACGCACTACGACGATTTTTTATACTACTAGATGACAAACAAGCTGACGGCCCACCTGGTGGTAAGTGGACACCGTCGCATATAAACACCTGCAATAACAACGAAAAAATCACTTGGTATGGCTGCTGCGTTGCCATCCTGAGGCCTAACATGAAATGCCTTCTATGTCCGGTAATTACACTGGCTACCTTTCCCTTCATCTGAAACACAGCAAACTGTTTCACGGCTGGAATAGTAAAGGCGGTGGTACCTACCCAGACGACCCTACTGCTTCCTCTTCTAAATAGTAAAACAATTACTAATAGATATTTCCAATTTGAAATTAAACATAATATTGTAAACACGCTTTATTAATTCGCATAACGAGTTTTGATTTACAGAGAATTTTGAGGTCAATAGCGAGTATCGTGATTTCCTATTTCAATGATATGATGACGTGACTCGGAATCTTCTTAGGTATAATGGAAGTTACAATTAATCAACCAATTTGCGAGAAATAAGTTCTGAATCATGTGGGATTTTTAAAAAGACCTTTTGACGGAGCAATGCCGTAGTCTATAAAAAACTCACTCCGCATCTCACTTTGAGTTTAGGATTACTTTCACAAGAAAAGGATTACTTTTAGTCAATGTGAATTCTAAATTATTAGCTTTACCCTACCATGGCTAACTTATTTTATAGTTTAAATTCGTACACACTTGTCGGCTACGAAAGGGAACACCTCTTTTTGAACTTATACTTCTTTAGGCGAGTTATAAAAAAAATATTAGAGTTAAATTTTAAGACTTACAGACGAATGAGAGTGAAATTTTAAGACGCAAAGTTTTAAGCCTCTTTTTCATAGTAAAAATACAGGCGAAATCGCAGTGAGCATCGAACTGAGAAGTGAGATAAAATTAGTCTTATTTAATATCCTACCTATACCCTAATCGTAGAGCCATCTGCGTGTTTGCTATCCATGTTAAAAAAGTTAACAGTTCGTAATAATAAAATTATTTCCTACTTCAAAACGATTTCCTAAAGTTTTTCAACAGAAGCTGTTTTTTTTTTTCTAAATCCTCACATTTTTTTTGTGAGTTCCAAAAATAATAAGGAAATATTATCTTAGTAGTCTCGAGCAAAAAAGCTTTCTAAAACATCGTCAGATTAAAATAATCATTAGACAATCGTATCAAAATGCCAAAAGGTGCTCACCAATGTCAAGTTTAATTTAACGTTTCGAATTAATGTAGTTTCGAAAGTTACGCTGTATTATTTACAATCAACTTTTTTTTTAAATCAAAATGAAAGAATATAAAAATAAGAAATACCATAACTTAAATAATTAATAAAGAAGTTTGTGCTCTTATGACTAAGGTGTGCTGTTTAAGTACTTCTTTTTTGTGCGATTCAAACAAAAGTTTGAAAGGTTGGCGCGTTTTCGTGGTTTCAATATTCAGATATCCATAAAATTCAAAACTTGTATCTCAGTGGATTTTGTGCAGTGAAAGTGGTGTCATTTTGAATTTGAAGCACTAATAACTAATAGCATCCGTGCGGACAATCACGAGAAATCAATAAAAGTTTTATAAGCTGTACAACGTTTTTAAAGTAAAAGTGTTTACGGTGAAAGAAATTCAACATGTAGACTATGAAAGAAGCCAACGAATGAGACGAAAACTTGATGATAATGACCCCATCTGTAGAAAGTGTGGTGAAGAGGAAGAAAGCATGGAGCACATACTATGTAACTGCGATGCACTAGCCAATAGGCGATTAAAGGTCTTGGGCTTAGTTTACCCTAAACCAGAGGACTTTATAGACCTTACTCCCGCTAATATTGTGAAATTCATACAAAAGTTTTCGATGTTGGCGGGGATGGGTGATAAGGAAAGGGGAAACACAAAAGGTCCCATAGGGTCGAAGTGCTCTGAGACGCGGCCTCAGCCCCTTGAATAAGAATAAGATGAAAACATGACCAGTCTAACACCGTGGCTGACCATATGACTACATAAAAGAATTTACAATTTCTCCATTGATACGCGTACTTCTGAGATAATTTTGAGTGTAACATCTGTCCCCTGGTATGTTTGTTACTTCATTTTTTTTATACTACGTGATGGCAAACAATCTAGCGGCCCACCTGGTGTTAAGTGGTTACCGTCTCCTATAGTCACTTGCAATATTAAGGATACATCATTTAACACTGCAAGTGCGTTGCCATCCTGGGGACTAAGATGATATGCCTTCCATGCCCAGTAATTACACTGGCTACCTTTCCCTTCAATCCGAAACTGCTTCACGCCAGAAATAAGAAAGGCTGAACTGAAGGTTTGTTTCCTGTTTTCAACATTTCAGGACTTATGCCCCTTTTACAATTTTAGGATTATAAGCGTGATCATCATGTATGTATGTATAACACCATAGAAGAATTTAATCCAGTATATTTCTCGCTTTAATTCTAATGTTGTTTGACAGGTATTTGTTTTTATCGGATTTCGTAATATGACGCCGAGTTTTATATTGGCCTGATACAAGTTTTTTGTTAATGCCCAGACACGTATAGGTCTAGTGAATTGAATTGAGAATGCAGACCATTTTTCTTTTATTGAAACGAAAAAAATATACCTAGCTCCTTGATAAAACATAATAACATACAATATTATTACCTACTTCTACTACACTATCACGTTCTCAATCTATATAAATCTCAAAGAGGTTTAAGTAGATATTTAGGTAACATTAGGTTGATTCATGAAGACACATCTGGCAGTAAGGGCCACGCATTGCTTCAAAATAGTGGCAGGGTGCCAGTCAAATTTTTAGGTTTGATGCTTCTTTTATTTACGTGTCAAACCCAAAAAGATACTAAACCTTTAGTTAACCAACAAACAGGAGGGATATTACACTATAACATCTCAGCAATTCGAGTAAAGAGATATCTTTATGACGCAGGATTAGCCATGTGATGCTGGCAGAGTAGAATAGCATCGCCCTATATCCTCCAATGGGTGTCTTAGAAGGTGACTAATGGCTCAGCAAAGGGGTATTGTGATCAATACCCCTTTGCTTGCAAAGCGGATTGGTGGACGCAGTATAAGGTGATCCTTATACTCCGTCCACCAATCCGCTTTGGGCAAGCGTGGTATTCTACTAAACCTCCTTCGATGACAAGGAGAGGCCTTGGGTCCCAGCAGTGGGTCGAATTATGAAGGCTGTTACGAGGATGACGCAGGATAATTAACAGATCTCCTTATAATAAAAGTAAGACACAATTAGTTTGTGAGTTCATCCAAAAAGACGCTTTGTGTGTCATCAAATGAAGTCTTCTCCGTAAGTGCGAAGCGTGGAAGTTCGAATAACAGAAATGCAAAAGCACGCAAGTGCGACACTTGAGTTGGCTGTGTAATAGGATGTTCAGGTTCAGAGTTATTATTTTTGTAACCAAGCGGAGTGTACTGTGTAATGGGAGAGACTACTGTGTAATGTACTATATGTACTGTATGTAATGTACTGTATGCTCAGTAGGTAGGTTTAGGGTAAATATTTTTATGACCAGGCGGAGTGTCGCAATTGCGTAGTGTCGTACTTTTGTCGCACGCTATTTGCAATTACGTAGCAGACTCAATCAATTGTGGCCTAAAGCTGTGCTCAACTCCCTATAGGATTATTATAAGCATGATAATCTGTAACATGTATCGTTAATTCGCCTTCTCCCTTGTTCTTTTTTTCCGCAACTTCTGTGTAATTCGTACCTAATGTTTTCTAACCTTTGTGTCATTAATCTTCTCTAGGCTAATTATAATTTGCCACTTCTAAATGCACATTACTCTACGCGCAAAAAATAGTCATTTACGTAAAACTTACAATGACACAAAGTATTTGAGACCGTAACGACTGTAGTTTAGTTCAATTTTTCTTTGCAAATAAACCTAACGGTTTCTACAGAATCATATTAACATACTAAGTGTTTATTGTGCAGGTTATCGAACACTTATACAGTGTCTCTAACGAAGTATTATTTTTATAATCTGGTAAGCATAGGGTCTTTGACAATGTTCCTAACTTAAGCACTTAAAGGTGTGTTTAAGGTCATGATCACGTGTGCTTGCTTGCTGTCATTGGCTAACAATTACTACCTTGACTTTAATTCGAGGTACAGCACAGGACTCATCATCAACAGCTCATTTTATAATGTCCGCACCGAGGGGCTCGAGGCTACCTCACATTAGGAGCGATTAGGCTTTAGTCAACCACGCTGCCACGCTGGCCAAGTGCGGGTTGATCGACTTCACACACAACCTACGAATTTCTTCGTAGGTGTGTGCAGGTTTCCTCATGACGTTTTCCAGAAGAATTATTTTCTGACCCAAGTTGGATGATCACCTCGAAATTTTTATTTCAATGTTTCTTCACATCAATGCTACCTATAAAGATCTATTGTGGCTAGCCTCCAAGTAAGTCCTATTGAGGCCTAACATGTGCTCCTTTAGCTGGGCACTATCAGAAATGATAAATTATTACCAACTTAGATTGTTTTCATGTCAGCTTGGATTGAATGAAGGGTTCACAAAAGCATTGGTGCTTCACGCTTCTGTTCTCAGTATCTGTAAGTACATCAGTCTTGTTTTAGTCTCATGTTGTAGATGTCTGTTCAGCTTGCAGTGGCTAGTCAGTGTCCTAATCATCACGCTCAGGTTTTCCCTGTTGAGCTTCAATAGCTCGGCACTGTACGGGAGTATGGTTCTATTAGTGTTTTTCAGTGTGCGTTCTTTGCCAGTCCACTTTTGCCTCTTGGAGAAGGTGGGTTTGGTTCTGTCGAAATGTTTTTGTTCCTCGGCATCGAATCCAAAGTGCACACTACGACTTAACTCGAGCGAACACGTAATGATAATTAAATATTTATGAAGTCGCAAGCAATTAGAGCGTCTGAGTCTAATTTGTGAGTAAATAAATTTGTTTTTTTATCACACATTACAACTTTTTAACGGCGTTTTGCCCGTGTTTATGGTTACGCGGAAATTGTTATGCAATGAGGATTATTACGGTTACACAATTAGCGTGGAGTTATTGGACGATTCGGGTAATAATTGTTCTTACCCGATTAAAGCGAAGCCAAAACGAAGGGTTATGATTTTAGCAGTCTATGTAAGTATGTATGTCTGTTCCACCGTAGCGCCTAAACTATTCATAAGATTTTGATGAATGAGAAGTCAATTGATTTGTTATTATGGTCCAGGTAACATAGAATACATTTTAATCAACTTTAACAATAGGAGGAGTCGATTTTACCTTGCAGGTAAACCCCGATTTTGACCGAATTCACTCCTTTATTTTTACTTGTGTGTGTATGTGTGTGTGTGTGTGTGTGTGTGTGTGTGTGTGTGTGTGTGTGTGTGTGTGTGTCTGTGTGTCAGCACGATAACTCGAGCATGCTTTAACGCAGAGATTATCAAACTTATTTCTTTTACCGCCCCCTTTGAAAATAAATAATTTTTCAGCGCCCCCTAGTTTTTATACACTCCTAAAACTTAAAAACCACCATTTCATTACTTTAATTAATTTAGTTATAGTGTTATATTATTCAGTCCTGATGTTTAAATTCTAAATTAGACATTTTTACCAGTGAGAACAATTAAAACGCAACTTTATAATATTAAGAATATATTTAAAAATCAAATTAAAAGAAACAATGTAGATAGGTAATCAATTTTAATTTTATAACGAATCTAATGAGATGGATGAATTTGATGATTTTTAACAAGTTTGTTGATATCAGGTTCGATTTTACTCAAAAACAGTCTTAAGTCGCCGCGTTCGGTAACATGCAAACGATTTCTCTTTTTAGTAAGCAGCGTTGTCACAGCGCTAAATCCACGTTCACACAAATATGACGATGGGAATGCTATTAAAAATCGTTGAACGATCGACCACAATCCAGGATATAACTGCGAGATTGATTTTTGTAGCCAAAATTCGTGGTAACCACTTTTGAATTTGATTTTTAATTCATCATTCGTTGTCAGTTCTATAAGTTCTTCTTCCAGTTGGGGTGATATACCTATGTTGACATTTGAAAAAGGATCTAACACCCAGTCTGGTATTTCCAATTTCAAAATATCCTGGAATCTTTCAATGAAATCGCTGTGAAGATTTTCCAAATGTTGGCAGTAGACAAGCAAGTCGTCGCTGTTGCAGGATACTGATAAATTGGGAAAATTATGGAACTCACGTCTGCCGATATTCTTCTTGTGTAAGAGCAACTTGGCTACGAAAGCAGCGACGACATTTTTTGTTTTTATTAAGTTCAAGTCATCGCCTTGAAGTTGGAGATTCATATCATTAAGCAATTTATAAAGGTCTGTCAGGTATGCGATATCATTCTTTGATGTGATGAGTTTGTCGCGCAATTCTGTGTCTTTGTTTTCCAAAAACTCAATGACAGAGTCAAACAGATTGTAAAATCGAGTCAGACAATTTCCTTTTGATAGCCAACGCACTTCTGTGTGAAAAATCAATCTGTTGAAATCTTCATCATTAGCAACACAAAGCTGATTAAATAATCTGTCATTTAAAGAATTGTTTCGGATTTTATTGACTGCTCTGATGACATATTGCAATGATTGAAACAGTCGTTCACTTAAATTTCTAGCAACTAAATGTTGTCGATGTATAACGCAATGTACAGCAAGCACATCTGGAATTTCGTTTTTTAAGTACGCTATGAAACCTTCTTGACTCCCCGTCATAGCTGGAGCACCATCTGTAGCAGCTGATATAATATTCTTCAAGGGAATTCCTTTTTCATCACAAAACTTTTCCAGTGTTTTAAATATGGTTTCTCCTTTTGTGTCTGTCTCTAAATTTCTAGCAAATAATAGTTCTTGACATATTTTTTCATCTTTAATAAACCTCACGTAAGACAGCAACAAAGCTTCATTAGTTGGTAAAGTGGACTCATCCAACTGAATTGAAAATTGACTAGTCTTCAGATGATTGCACAATGACTCTTCAATGTTATCAGCCATTTCATCAATTCGTCTTTGCACAGAACTATTGCTCAAAGGAATTTTTCGAATTATATCTGCAGCAGGTTTATGAAGCACAGTAGTTATAACTTCTTTTATTGCCGGCAAAATTAACGTTTCTCCTATGGTGTGTGGTTTACCTGTTTGAGCAATTAACAAAGAGATATTGTATGAAGCTCGAAGTCCGTCATCGTCTTGCTTAGTAGCCACCGAAAAAAGTTTCGATACACTTGGCTGAGCATTATGCTTCTTTTCCAGGTCTTGAAAATAGGCTACATTTTTGTCCTTCTTATCTGGATGCATTTTATTCAAATGATCTTGAAGTCTTGAAGGCTTCATCGCTTCGTTTGAAAATGTTTTTGAACAAAGAAGGCACATAGGCAAAGATGAATTTGTCGGATTTTCTATGAATCCATATTTAATATATTCTGCACTGTATTGCCGTTTCTTCTTTTTTGCTTCCGACATGACTTTGTTTTTACAAATATGTAAATAAAGTGTTGACCTTTTTAGGAAGTGTAGGTTGAAGATTACCACAGTCTTTCTTTATTGCGATCCACTCGGAGCTCCGTGCACTCGACGAGGTACTCTGTTTCAGAAGATCGATTAAAGATTGCGCACGAAACTACTAATGAAAATTTAAGAGATATTCCGAGCTTTTATATAGGATTTAAATACGGCACGCACCGACAGGAATAAAACAAACGCGCACAAACTCGTTTATCTCTTTCCACGCTTAATAGTACTGAGCAAGTTAGGACAAGTATCGATGCACCAGACGATTACTACCGGATTGCACCAATAGCGTTATTTAACAAAAACTTGTTACAACTTGATTGCGTACGGCATACGGGCTATTCTACGAAATCTATAATAAATATTTTTTAGTTTTTATACCATCATACAAGGCAAATATATAAACTAATTATTTGATATTGAGTAGTAGGTAGGTTTTAATTTTAGTGAATTATAAAGTAAATGAAATTACAAATTAATCATCTGATAACCCTAAACCACGCCTGATATTGAGTAATAGGTAGGTTTTAAGTTTAGTGAAATTTAAAATGTTAAGTAAATAAAATTACAAATCCACCATCGCCCCCCTGAACCACGCCAACGCCCCCCTTTTTTTTCTGGGTCCCTTAACGCCCCCCTCTAGGCCTCCAACGCCCACAGGGGGGCGTTATCGCCCACTTTGAGAAAGACTGCTTTAACGTATTGCAACCAAATTTAACATGCGTGTATGACATCAATATAAGTATAATCATGTATGATGACATGTATGACATCAAAATGTAAGGTTTCTATCAACCTTTGAGTCGCTTCCGGTATACGAGAAAGTCAATGGGCTTCCAAGAGTTTTTTGAAATTTTTGCTTGTATGATTTTGAAGTCGGTTACACAAATAAGTAGTAGTAAGCCGACGTCCCAGATATTTCTCTCGTCTTTTCGCTATATTTCTAATAATATTCTCTTTAAGAGAAACGTTCTTAATATAGAAGCTGTTAGGTCTTCAGTCAATTTCAATGGCGGTCCGTTCTTAAATTTTCAATAGTAACGGTTAACAGTGAGGCGTCTTAACTCGGTCAAAGAGTACGTGATAAAAATACGTTTAGTTAGTTTGGATGTTCAGAGAATTTTAATGTTAAGGCTGTTTGAATTGCCTCGTACACGTCACTTTATATCAGCTTATGTCATTGCGGGTCATAGATTTCTGTAAACGGATAACAATTATTTTACTGTACAATACATATAATAGGAAGTGTGGGGTGTCACGTAAAGACCGCGTATGAAAGTCTAACACTCGCGGCAGTCTTATGTCCGTGATATCACTGATAAAGCAGAAGTGTCGTCTTGGCTGGTACGGTCAGGTTTTGAAAAGGCTAGCAACATACTTTGGCGATAAATATCTTGCCGTCTTCAGCAGGTAGCAGTAAAAGAGATAGCCCCAGGAAACGCTGGATTGATGTCGCGAAGAAGGACTTTTGCCAACGGTTTCTCCACCAAAGATGCCGAAGACCTCGCAAAGTGGGCTCAGAAGATTAGGAAGGCGGACCCCGGGTCCTCGGGAAAAAGCATTAAGGGTACAACTGGGAAAAGACAAGGATAATGATGATGGTATATATGATGAAGTCGAAAAGAGTAGATATGTCACACATGAATATTATGACCCTTATGCCGTTGGTTTGTATGCAACTGTTCCTATACTACCCTCCAACTCCAACCCATATTGGGGAACATTGAATCTTGCTCCTTTTTTTGTGTCACTGATGACATTTTGAAAGAAAGAAAGAAAATAAATTTATTGGCCTTCACAGAGCGCGCTATTACCTAATTATTAAAAAACTATAACAACACATACATAAAGAAAAGAAACGATAACAAAGAATAATAACTAAAAGAAAACTAACAAATACACACATTATATACCTACTAACTATTTACAATAAATATACTAGGTACTGCAAGGAATGCCCTATGAAAAGCCAAAAGGTCCCTACCTCAGCGCTATTTTCTGCGTCACCGGGTTTTTAAGAAGGCGAAGACCTTGGGGGGTCCTCAAGCCTGTAGTTCGAACGTTCCTAGGCGAATACTGGGCTACCGCCGTGGGGAGTCTCTCAACCACCTCTCGACCGCCTAGCGTCCCTAGGGCGTCCGTGTCGGAAGGGGATCTTGCATCTATATCTCGTGATTGCATATGTATTCTCCGATATCTTTTGTGCCAATTAAACGACAATCGTAAACAGCAGCGAATGGTGTCAACTGATAACACGATTCGACTTATCGTATCGATAAAGTTTTTATCGAGTTTACACTATCGTATGTGAAAGTTTGGAGCACTTGACCGCGTTATACTTTCGATAAATTTACGCACTGATAAAAATGTGTCGTCGCGTAATTAAAATAGAACTTTTTTCAACTTCAAGGTTATTTCTCGCATTGAAAAGTACACGTTTGTTTTTATTAATTATTATTAATTGTTTTTATTAGATAAAGCAGGAAAGTAAAATATTTATTGGACAACAGAATATCATAAATATACAATATAATGTGTAACGCCAGGTACCTGCACGAGCTAACGAAATGTCAATGTAAACGGACGCGCCAGAGAACTTAGGATATTCGACTTAAGAAATATCATCATCATCATCATTTCAGCCGACAGACGCCCACTGTTGGACATAGGCCTCCCCCAAGGATTTCCAAACCGGTCGGCCCTGCGCTGCCCGCATCCAGTGGCTTCCCGCGACCCTTACTAGATCGTCAGTCCACTTTGTGGGGGGCCTACCAACCTTTCCGCCCCAACGGCCGTCAGTCCTCCTCGCAATGTGCTCTGCCCACTGCTACTTAAGGTACGCAATTCTTTGGGCTATGTCGGCGACCTTGGTTCTCCTGCGGATATCATCATTTCTGATATGATCACGAGAAACTCCGAGCATAGCCCTCTCCATTGCCCTTTGGGTGACCTTGAGCCTTCTTATGAGGCCCATTGTAAGCGGCCACGTTTCGGTTCCATGGGTCATCACTGGCAACACACACGAATTAAAGACTTAGATGGGCCGAGAATATGCTGCGTAGCTTCGCGAACGCTGCCCAGCTCTATGTATATAAGAAATATATAAGTAGATAAATTACACTATATCATAAAGAATAATGATAATGCACAGCATTCAATTCTCATTTAATGTTACTTAAAAATATTCCAATACGTAAACATACAATTTTAATACACTCTCATGCTCGGACATGCTTTGCTTGCACACGTTATGAGAATTTCCTATGCTTCTGTGACGTATTGTCGTAGGAACGCTGTTATTCCGGAAAGGCCTTTTTGATATGGCTAATCTAATAAATTAGAAATCAATCAATTATGAATTAATTTGTTTTGGAAATAAGAGTTATTGAAGCATTTCAACGGTGATTTATACAAAAGTTTCCGAACACACATAATCCAAACATAATCGGTGTCTGTGTAGGAGTATATTGTTTGTTGACGAGTTGTATACTTCTTTACCTGCCTGATGATAATGAGGAATTATGGCATTCCCAAATAGACACTAACGGCCAGGTTTACAATTTTGCAAAAAGTAACGTAAAAGTCAACTTGATTCATATGAATGAATTGTTCCATTATAAAAATATGTTAATTTATGGAATAATTTTATTTTTGCGTTTACAAACGTTTTTCTAATATGTTAATTTTTAACGAAATTGTAAAAAGTGAAACTTGGTGCAACCGGTCGTATATCTTTCTTAATTACGTACTATTTTTCAAAACAACGTGCCATCCAATGATTCCTGAACCCGGCATCGAACACGCGACCCGTTCCTGGGACAGTATAATTGCAATGAATGCGACTGCAGCACCGTTTGTCAACGATTAAAATTTACGGACTCCTTAAAGCTGTGGAAGTTGAGGACACACTGAGTGCGCACAATTTGTCTGAATAACTCTCAGTCAATTTAAGAGGACAATCACGGCTCACGTCTCCGTACAAAGAAACTCCATACATACAATTTTAGAATATTTTTAATAAAAAGAAATAATCTTTACGTTTTCTTTTTTTCAAAATTCGACACATATAAAGTTATTTTGAAAATAATAATAATTTTGAAACTTACCGAAATAGTTTTTTAGTATGTTAAGCACATTCTAAAATATCATAAAAATCGGATAAGAATTAGGGGTTAGGGAAACTCCTAATTCTTGAAGATAAAATGTATGGCGTGCATGGGCACGCGCTCACGAAGCCAATATTTCGTTCGTTGGGTGCCATACATTTTTCCTTCAAGGCGCGCGGGCGCTTTCTATATTATGTCCCTTGGTTATGATTTTTGGAATACCGTAGTATGCTCATAAATCTTTTTAATATCTAAGAAGCCAATTAATATTTTGCTACATTTTAAATATATAGAAAATTGTTGCAACACAATACCTTCTTTTGGCGCGAGTAAAAACTGACTCATAGGTCAGAAGTTACACGGCAAATCTATTATTTCTTTATATTTCGTTTGCAACTTTGTTCGCGTAAGTATAATTTTTTTGCCATAAAATATTTAGATAACGTTATTGAGTGAAAAAGTAGCATTCTTACGGTGAAAGAATTTTCAATATTGGTCCAGTAGTTTTTGACCCTTACCCATTACAAACATACACACAAGTTTTTCCTCTTTATAATATTAGTATAGATCAATTACCAATTAGGACCTAATATTATACTTATTAGCGGTTACATATGTTTGCGGATTTTGATAATTAATAAGCAAAACTTTACGCACAATATGCACATATCCTGATTTGGAGAATTGGAGTATTTGATGCTCTTTCTTTAACGTCAGTATTACTCAATAGTTATTTGATTTAAATATATTAATAAATTTATATCATCGGACACCTAAGAAGTTAATATTATGCAAAACATGTATGCCAGTTGATTTCGCAACTTTACAAATAACTGATTAGCATTTAAAGTATCAAGTGTTATTATTCTGCGAATAAGTATTAAATAAGTTGTATCCTCTTCGTTTAGAAATTTTGAATTTAATTTCTAACAGTTTTAAGGACGACTTCTGATTTCATAACAGACGTAATAGAATACGCATTGAAAATAATAAAATACGCGCTGTCGGTGAAAGATCTGTTAGGTAGCGAAGAAGCACAAGCAAATTAAGAAAAAAGAACATAGACTTTAAAAAAAATACGATCAAGCTCGCAATCCCACGAGAGGTGAAGCAGAGTCTTAGATAACATTTCACTACACATAAAGCCACATCTGGCAGTATAGGGCATGCAGTGCCTCCAAAGAGTGACAGATTGCCAGTCTGTCGCCTACATAAAAGGGGTACCAAATCCAAAAAGTAATAATCAGTATACAATCCAACGCAAAAGCCAGGACAGATGTTACACTCAAAATCATCTCAGCAGTCCGGGTATATAAGATTGTTCCAGAAATTCCACTACCATTAGTTTGTCTTTTATCTTAACTAATTATGCGTAGATTAGTAGGTTAGATTGAAATAGGTATCGTCTTTGCATTTATAAACATAATATTACTAAGGGAGATTTGGCTAAATGTTCTAAGACCAGCCGCCTGACAGATGTAAACCCTCTTTGGGCGTTCTATTGTTGCTTATTGGTATACCGTCCGCCATACCGGGTGGCTTAGGTCGACAGTTCGTGTTATGTCATGTCAAAGTTCTTGTCGCCTTTTACGACAGTGTTGAGGTGTAACTAATGTCGCGTACGCTGAGTAAACATTTATGGCAGATTTCACAAGAAAACAATTTCCTTTTAAAGCTCTCTATTCTTTCAATATTATCTGCGCAAAATTAAAAACCTATAACAGATTGAGAAAGAAACTTGTTGACGTTTAACGCACTGGCACGAGAATCGGTCATTAAATTTGACATGAACAATTACGTATGAGGTTGCCCAAATCGCATCTTGCTATTGTCTCAACCATTTATTGTGACAAACCTCACGAGACATTATAATGGGTTTATGCAATAGGGCATTCTGTGATGTGTTAGACAATAGGTGAATGTCAATTGTGTGATTTTCGATATGCTGAACTGATTTATAATCGTTTTGTAATGGATTTTTCATATATCATAATGATGTCAAAGAGGTATGTAGGTTAAAGCAGGCGTACTTAATTAATGCTTGTTTCATGAAGTACTTATTTTATCGAGGTAGGGCACAACAGCCTAGCCTATTTGGAACAGCCCGAATTGGAGTAGTACCTCCACCTTACAGAAGACCACAGTCAAATAACACTACATTTTTGTGGGGTTGTGTTTCTGTTGGTGAGTAAGGTCGCCAATGCTCCACGGGGTAGGAAAGGGGACTAGGGTTGGCAGCGTACGAGTGTCACGTCAGTGTTGCAAGCGTCTATAGGCTGCTGACTGCTTACCACCAGGCAGACCGTATTCTTGTGTGCCAGCCACTTAACATAATAAAGACGTGCCTACGTTTTGTAAAACGTAAAAACAAGTATTATAGGTGTACTTGTGCTTTTTTTAAAGTTACTCTTACTTGCTTGTCGCGTAAAGAAAATATTACTAGGTGGTAGACCCATATGTAGGGTCGTCTGGGAAGGTACCACGGCCTTTCTTATTTCTGCCGTGAAGCAGTTCGCTGTGTTTCGGATTGAAGGGAAAGGTAGCCAGTATAATTACTGGGCATGTAGGGCATTATCATCTTAGTCCCCAGGATGGCAAACCCACTTGCGGTGTTAAGTGATTTACACTTAATATTGCAAGTGTCTATAGGCGGCGGTGACCACTTAACATCAGGTGGGCCGCAAGCTTGTTTGTCATCTCGTCACATAAAAAAAAAAATTACACGTATTATCCTTGCTCCCAGTGCACCCCCAACTTTACACTAAATTCAAAGTTTGTGAAACCTTTTAAATATTCACAGTGGATGTAGGGTTTATTAAAAGTGCAATGCTAAGCGTGTCCGCTATCTATCTTTAGTTGAAATTGCTTTGCCAAACCCACTCTTATTGAGAACGTACGAAGGCGAAACTCTGAAAGCTCATCTTGACTAATGATAAAATTACTCGGATAATATAAATTACTGGAACTCTGGAATGTCATTGTATTTCTTTGACTCGAACTATTTTCGAGGTATTTCATTTGAATGGTAGTTAATGAATTATAGCAATTAATTTAATTTGGTTGATTAAAATTATTTTTCTCGTTTCTTGAGATTGCCAAAGGTGTGTTGAAAGAAATGTGTTGAACATTATTTGTAGTTACCTTCAGCTGTGTGGTAGCGGCTGTAAAGTAGGTACTACCCCAAAACTTTAACTTCTATCTTATAATTTTATAATACTACTTACTACCCCAAAACTTATTTATTTTATTTTGAATGCCTGCTATGGATGGTCGCAGATGATCGTCGCAGTGTCACAATCAAATGGCTTCCAAATTATTTGGGGCCGCTGCAGGGTCTTGCCTTACACTAACCCTAATTGCGAACGACTTCTATCTTTCGGGAGCAGCCAGCTGACCAGAGAGAGCCAGAGACGACCGGCTTAACGTGCTTTCCGAGGTACGGAGGAAAATCGAGTTGAAATTTCGATCACCCATCTAAGCACCAACCGCACACTTGGTAAGCTTTCGTGTTCAGTAAGATCATAATGAAAAGACCCGTGCTGTACAAGAAAAAATACACTGAAAAAAACCGACCTGCCTCAGGCGGGAATCCAACCCAGCATTTTCCGCAATCCGGGCAGCTGCGTTAACCACTACGCCACCGAGGCTCCGCCTTCGCTGTCGAAAATATTTTCGCGTTTGTAAACGCAAAAAAATATTTCATAACCGTGATGTACTCTACAAAACCACAACCTTTTCTATACTCGACAGAACTGCAGTTATATTATACAAAAAATCCACAACATTTTCAATACCTTCTCCAAAAGAAATGTAAATATACAACAAAAAAACCGTGTAAGTACCAACCGTAAACGGCATTCAATAACTCTTGCCTTTGTCACTTGTGACACACATAAAATGACATTTTCGTGTCAGTTGGTGACGCGTGCGCAGATCAATGCGAAGCGAGTACAGTTCGGCAATTTGTTTGGTGTGTTGGGACGACAATGATTTGCAATTTGTGTTTTTTTTGGTAATTTATTTTATTTTATTTCCGGTGGTCAGTAGCTTTTTGGATTTATTTATTTTACTGGTATTTGATGATTAGTAGCTATTTTCTTCTTTCTTTCGGCCGCATTTTGAAGTTTAATTAATTAATTTCATTCTGTGATTCGTAAGCGTATTATAACGGTCAGGTAAATAAATGTGAAAGCCAAATTCTAATTCACACATACATACAATCTCTCTCACAATCTTCACCAATCGGGCAAAGAGTTTCATATCAAAGCCGTTGCCTTAGCTTTGAAAACCATATCTAGAGATTTCGACTGCCGATTTTCATAGAGAAATCCTATGTATATTAACCAGTGTCAAGAGTTCAAGGCGGATGAATTTTAATTACAGTGTTTAAAGATTCATTTATTATTTAAAGTAGTTTTTTATCTTTTACACAAGGTCTTCGGAAACAAATTGAACATTATCATCACGTCATATACCTACTTATGCCTTCCTGGCGCTTCTTTTTAATGCTTTACGGGGATTCTCTTGGGTTTGACAGAAAGAAAAGCCGAGCTAGTGGAGTTGAGTACAGATGCATCATGGAGGCAACTTTAACCTAAGTCTAACCTCTTTGCTAAGGTGCTTTCACTGGCCATTTTGCCACTAAAAGACACCTGTGTACAATAGGCAAAGCTGATGACCCCATCTATAGAATGTGTGGTGAGGAGGAAGAAAGCATGGAACACATACTATGTGACTGCGATGCACTAGCCAATAGGCGATTAAAGGTCCTGGGTTTGGGTTACCCTAAACCAGAGGACTTTATAGGCCTTATTCCCGCCAACATCGTGAAACTCATACAAAATATTTTCGATGTTGGCGGGGATGGGTCATAAGGAAAGGAGAAGCACAAAAGATCCCATAGGGTCGAAGTGTTCTGAGATACGGCCTCAGAACCTTGCTTAAGAATAGAATAGAAGTCTAACCTCGATCACAAGTTCTAGGCAATGCTGCTGGTTCCCCTCTCTGCAACAAAATGGTCACGGCACCGGTACAGTGAATCCATGGACTGATAAGTTTTCGTCCCCCTTATTAACGCTTCATTGTTCTTAAGCCGGGTCCAGATATGTATCATTTGTCCGATCCGATCAGCGTATCCATATCGCATATGTGGATGGTTGATGATACGCGATCATTGATATGCTGTTATGATACGGCCCGTCCCATTCCCATGTCATGTCGGTTTTATACGATTGTCATACGAGGCAAATCGAGGCGTCCACAACTTGATATGGGGCTTGATACGTAATACGCTGATACGGATACGCTGATCGGATCAGGCAAATGATCATATCTGGACCCGCCTTTACTTATATTTACGTTTTTTTGGCTGAGTCTCTGTCAGCCCGAGTATTATTTCGTTGTTTCAGGGCTATTATACTTCACTGCGACCTATAAAGATCTATTGCGACTAGCCTCCTAGCAAGCCCTATTGGGGCTTTACACGTGCTCCTTTAGCTGGATTCTGTTTGAAAATGATAAGATATTCCTAGTGGAATAATTTTATTTTTGCGTTTACAAACACGTAAATATTAATACTCGAAAAATGCACTGAAAAAAAAATCGACTTGCCTCAGGCGGGACTCGAACCCGCATCTTCCGCCCGGATTGTGGAAGATGCGGGTTCGAGTCCCGCCTGAGGCAAGTCGATTTTTTTCAGTGCATTTTTCTAGTATAGATATTCCTAGCTTGCATTGTTTTGATATCGTCCGGGTCGAGAATGTGTCTCCCTAAATGTCGTTTTCTTTTGTGATTAAGAGGTTCACAAAAGCACATGAGGTGCATTAGTGTTCCACGCTCCTAGTCACAAAATCTGCAAGCATCAGTATCTTTTAGTTTCATGTTGTAGAGATGTCTTTTCAGCTTGCAGTGGCCAGTCAGAGCCCTAAACTATACGCTCAAGTTGCTGTTAAGCTTCATTAAATCATTTATTTATGGTTCTCATGTCAAATAGATCGTAAATAATAAAATTCATAGGTACAAAATAATATGTCAATAAAATAATAAGTTTGGTCAATTTAGATTAATAAAAATTGCACAAACCGTTAATTACCTACACAAATAAATAGTCTAACATTACCAAGTATAATACCTACCTATGTCAAATTCTTAAGTCATCAGTTTAAGTTTTTATCGTCGAAAAATTCTGCAATACTATAATAACAGAAAAAAAAAAAAAAAAAAAAAAAAAAAAAAAAAAAAAAAAAAAAAAAAAAAAAAAAAAAAAAAAAAAAGTGATAGCTGGATGTATTTGAAACAGCTGTTAGAAATTAAATAAATAAGTGTACTTTTACCATACTTTAACCAAAGGAATATGTATAATAGACATTAAGTTAACATTGTTCGTGTTTGTAGCTTATAAAAAAGTAATTTTGACAAAAATCCACATCTTGAACCGACGAAACCGGCCGGCTGTCAAATCAATTCTTATATCTTGGATTTCTTCAACGTCTTCGTGTTTACCGGGGGAGTACTATTTCATAATTAATTACAATAACCAACACTATCTAAGTCTCAATATATAGTAACAATATATATTAAATAAATTATAAATTCAAATTTTTCACCAGAACATATCCAACTGTCAAATTTGAAAATTGCGAGTTACTTGCTTACATTTTAATACCATCCATTACATTTTAATTGCATTGTGTTAGTAATTACATACCAGAATAGATAGTGTTTGTACTAAGTAGTTCTTAATGCTACTGATTTCTAAATTAAATAAAATTTACACTTAAGTAGTAGGTACCAAATAATTACTCCACATAGTTACCTACCTCAACTACATCAATTCACAAACATTTGGCATAGTACTATTTTCTATCTTAACTTGACATTTTATGAATATTAAGAATTTTGACTATAGTAGCTACAGTCTCATAGCTACTGACAATTTACAACAAATTAGTACAGCATAGCCAAGTGTAGCCAACAAATAAGTACATTTTTTGTTACAACAATTAAGGCCATTGTAGTTTTATTAAATTTTAAATTCTAACTTTGATTTTTAATATTTTCAGTGTGCCTTTTGGTTGCTATGGTACTTGAGGAACATAGAAGCTAATTCTTCACCCAATATGATGACCCGTAAAGCAACTGCAAAGGATACAGAGATGAAGCTGAAGCAGGCCCTTCTGGATTTGCGGGCCTCTCGTGACCTCTGTGACCGGCTGATGCAGGAACGGGATGACAGTGAAGTGGAAATCGTTAAGATCTTGGATAAAAACAAGCAACTGAAGTTTGAACTTACAGAGCTTCACAATAAATATGAAGATGTGTTGACACAGTGTAACCAAATGCAGGACACTATAAATAATTTCACGGAATGCAGTAATATGCATGAGCAGGCTTTGAGTAGAATTAATGAATTGGAAGTAAGCTTGTGTCTTGCTAATAGAAATATGAATAACTTAGAAACAATTAATAAAAAATTGTCTATAGATAAAACATCTCAAAGCTTATTCGATGAGTTGACTGTCTGTAGCCCTGACTTCATCGAGGAGCAATCAGTATTAGTTAATTGTTCTAAAAATAATTCTAGCAATAATAGTTTCTCTAGTGTGAGAAAGCTGAAAAAGTACATTAGAATTAATAAATTCATAAAAAAAACTAAAAAAGTAATTAATAGGTATCACAAAAATAAGATACAAAATTCAGGTAGAATGGAACGTTTGAAATTAATTGAAAAGTTAAATAGCATAAATAACAGTGCTAACTTAAGCAAAAATAGCTACATTGATTATAGTAAAAACTTAGAATGGAAAATTGAAAATCTAGAACATACATTAAAAAACATGTTGACAAATATTCAAAATTTATCACAAAAACAATTAAATTACCAGATTGTAGCGTCAAATGACATGGTGGACTTATGCAATTATAATGCAGAGCGCTTTGAGTCATTGAATAAAAAGCGTTCATGTAGGTGTTCATTTAGTTTAAATGACAATAAAGAACAACCTACTAGTTCACTTTTGGATAAACAGATAGACCCTGAAACTTGCACTAAGGCCAAACTATGTACAATAACACCTCTTCACAAAAACCTCGATGAAGTTAGGAGCAAGACGACTACTAACAAAGAAAATATAATTATGTATTCCGATGAGATAGGCAAAAATATGGGGCACATAATGGAACAGTATACAGGGCAACTGGTGACTAATTTTTGTATGCCTGGTGCCAGTTATTCTCAAATATTTGACAAAATTAAATGTAATAATTACTCTCCTAACACTACAATCATTGTTTTTATTGGTAGGAGGGGAAACACAAATATAAATAATTTGAGACAATTATTTGAATGCCTGTGTGACCTAAATGTAAAAAAAATTATTCTTCTTGCTTTACCGTACAGTGAGTCATTGACAAAAGGTGAAAATTACTACAGGCACAAGTTTAATATGAAATTACAAAGTATGACATATTATAACAGTAAATTTGATTTTATTGACACTAATGTATTCATTAGGAAATTTTATTTGACCAAAGATAATTATTATCTATCGTTTATTTCCAAAAAACAGATAGCAACCTCGCTATCATATTTTATTTCAAACATAGCCAATTCTTTGGCTAATATTTATACTGTCTTTATTGGGCAGGAAAATAATTTGACATGTGGTGACCATTTGGAATGTGAACCAATGCATTTAAATTAAAACTTAAGACAAAAGAGACACTCTCTGGCAACCAAATTGCTACATCTTCTATTGTAAGTTATGCTGGACACTCACCTCAATTTACAAATGATGATTATGTAATAAATAAGAAAACTATAAGTTATAAAGGTATTAACCTGGTCCATCAAAATATTCAAGGATTGTTGGGTAAAGACTTAGAACTGGAATTATTTATGAATTGTAACAGTATTGACATTTTATGTATTACTGAACATTGGCTGAAAAATCATCAACTAATGTTCAACTTTAATAATCACCAGGTTGTCAGCTCGTTCTGCAGATCAAACTTGAATCATGGCGGCTCTTTAATAATAACTAAGAAAAATATAAAGTCCAAAGAAAGAATTGACCTTGTGAGCCTATCTGTTGAGCGAGTTACGGAAATTGCATGTATCGAGTTTGAGCATTTCATTGTTATGAGTGTGTACAAACCTCCATGTGCGGCTTACGAGAATTTCCAAAACATTATGGAGGATGCTTTACTTAAAATTAGTGGTAGCCATAAAACAATTCTTATCTGTGGAGATTTTAATATTAATATTTTAGAGAAGAATTCATTAACCAACAACTTTTTAAACTTATTTAAGTCTTATGATTTACACAATTGTTTCTACGAACCTACAAGAATTACTGCCACAAGTGCTACCTGCATTGATAATATTTTTTCTAATATGAAGCCTAATCAGAAATCCATAATTAATTTACTACATTCTGATCACTGCGGTCAATTAATTTCATTTTCTAGGAAAAAAGCTGCTCCTCAGAAAACTAAAATCAATTTTATTCCCATGAGTGTAAGCAGACTAGAAAAGTTTAAATTAAATTTGAGTCAGAAACTGCCACAGTTACCTTATCATGACTGTACTGAATACCTATATAATGCTCTTTTTAATCTTATTAGCAATGAATTTAATACACACTTCAAAACTAAAACAGTAACAATCAGTGACCGTCTTTCTTTTAGTGAGTGGGCCACCGCTGGCATTTACAAAAGTCGGAACAAATTATATGAACTATATGGTGAAAAATCCTGTAATTTTAACCCCGCATTCATCAATTATGTTAAAAATTACTCAAAAATCTTTAAACGAGCTTGTTCCACTGCAAAATCTATTTATTTAAAAAATAAGATAACTAGATCTCAGAATAAAATTAAAGAAACGTGGAATATTATTAATAGTGAAACTGGTAGAGCTCGAGCACGCGCACGTGATTTCGTCTTGAATGTAAATAATGTAGATATCAAAGATGAGTTAAAAATTGCATCCGAATTTGAAAGATTTTTTACAGATATTCCTTTCATGACAACTAAAACGCTTGATTCATCTTCGATATCAGCTGAAATGATTCTTAAGGAAAGTGTTTCTGAATGCGATGTTAGTTTTGAATTCTCAACGGTTAACTCCAGAGATATCGTAAATACATTTAAAACTATTGATGTTAAAAAAACTATGGACCTCTGGGGACTTTCTGTAAATACTATTTCATCTATAATACACGTAATTGCCCCTTACTTGGCCATCGTGTTTAATAGCTGTATAGCTTCGGGTGTGTTTCCTGACTTGATGAAACATAGCAAAGTAATACCTTTATTTAAGTCTGGAGATACTTCTGACCCCACGAATTTTCGACCGATATCTATATTACCAACGCTAAGTAAAATCTTTGAAAAGGTAATGCTTAATCAACTCCTCGTTCACTTTCAAAAATATAGTTTATTACATAAAAACCAATTCGGTTTTACGAAGGGCCGTTCAACCACAGATGCAGGAGTTGAATTACTAAAAAATATATATTCAGCCTGGGAGAATTCACGAGATGCTTTGGGAGTATTTTGTGATTTATCCAAGGCTTTCGACTGTGTAAATCATGATACTCTTGTCAGGAAATTACATCACTATGGCGTTAGGAATAAAGCTCTCAACCTTTTGACTTCTTACTTGACTAATAGAATACAAAAGGTTGATATACATGGTCAAAGATCTTCTGGAGCTGCGGTCAAAATAGGGGTTCCGCAGGGTTCAATCCTTGGTCCTTTTCTATTTTTAATATATATTAATGATCTACCTTACTGTATAAAGGACAGTCATGACATAGTGTTGTTTGCAGATGATACATCTCTGATTTTTAAAATAAATAGACAAATGACTAATTATGACGAAGTAAACAATGCACTATCTAAAGTAGTAGATTGGTTTAACATTAATAATTTGCTATTAAATGAAAATAAAACCAAACTAATTAAGTTTTGCACACCCAATGTCAAACGGGTTGAAACAATGGTACAAATAAATGGGATTGGATTGGAACCTGTTGAATCTACTATTTTCTTGGGCATAGTGTTGGATGCTAAATTGCAATGGGGTCCACACATTGAGAGAATATCTGGTAAGTTAAGTTCAGCTGCATATGCAGTTAAAACTATCAGACGACTTACCGATGTAGACACAGCCAGAATTGTGTACTTTAGTTATTTCCATAGTATTATGTCTTATGGAATTCTTCTCTGGGGTAATGCTGCGGATATTAACACCATATTTGTTTTGCAAAAACGAGCAGTACGAGCTATTTACCAATTAGGTCCTCGGGTTTCACTTAGGGAAAAGTTCAAAGAAATAAATATTCTAACAGTGGCATCACAATATATATTTGAAAATTTAATGTACGTACGAAAAAACATAACAAATTTTTCTGAAAAGTGTGACATTCATAATGTTAATACGAGGAACAAACATAATCTTGTGGTACATGCTACTCGTCTCCACAGAATAAGCAATTCTTTTATGGGACAATGTATACGCTTCTATAACAAACTCCCAAATAATATTCGAAGCCTACCTATTAATAAATTCAAAACTGCTATTAAAAATAAACTGTATACTAAAGCATACTATAAGGTGTCTGATTACATAAATGATTCTAACGCATGGGGGTGAATTTGCTCGAGGTCCATGCATTTTAAATATGTTTATTAATTATGCATATAATCTATAATGTGTCTTATAGTTGACTCGGAAGCATAACTTTAGTTTAAATTTGTTTTAGTTAATAATCAAGAAGCATGTGTATGTCATTCTCACTAAAAAGGTCTTGTGGCGGTGTCGTCTTGCGTCGGGTCGTTACGTTCCCTAAAATATGGTTGAGCGAAGCGATGGCTGATTCTTGCGTCATGCCTGTGAACAGGTGCCGCCAGCGGGGCCTGGTCATCTCATGTTTTCTTGATTGATGTAAACGTAGGTCTTATAATTAGTTGTTATCTTTAGATGGACAATTGTATGACACATGCAATAATAATATGTAATAATTGTTTTTTTTTTGTACAATGTGTGGACATTGTATTCTTATAACATTGTTAACCGGATCTTAAATGTATGCTTACCACTTATATTGAAAGGAATATCTGTAAGTACCTAACTAACAATAACATAAAATGGTGGTGGGTATCAAAATTTTAATTGCTTAGTTCAATAATAATTATGATTAATTAAATTATATAGAAAAGCTTTTCACAAGATAAATAATCCAAATGCGTGGGAGTAATGACTACCCAAACTTTACGCATGTTAAAATGTAACTTAAATTATATTGATAATTATTTATTGACTTGTATTGATGTTTTGAAATCATTACGAAATTGTAAGCTGTGGAGTTTCTTTCGCCATTTCTTCTCCATATCAGCATAATAATAATTATTCGTCCCGAAATGGTGGTAGGGTTTTGACGATTTAAAAGTACTTAGCAAAGTCCATTTAAATAAAGAGCTTTTTCATTTTCATTTTCATTTTCATTTTCAACATTTGTCAACTAGTAATTTAAATAATTTCTTTTTAAACATATTTATTTTTTCCTGTTTGATGACATTCGGTATTTTGTTATATACGAGTATTTTAGGGGTCATAGCTAACACACTTTTTGACAATAAATTAATTGTATTACTTAATTTTTTTATACTAATTCTATTTTTATATCTAGTATTTCTAGAACGAGTTCCTGATACTTTTATAAATAAATTTTTATAAGTTTTCGCAAATAGAGCAGTCTCGAATATGTAGATCGATAAAGCGAAGAAAGTTTTAATTAGTATGTTAGATTAGTGCTTTTTTGTGTGTTAACCCAGGCGTTTTTGCCAGTCCGCTTTGGCCTTTCGGAAGCCGTGGTAGTGGAGTTGAGTACAGATGCATCATAAGGTGGCCTCTTTAACTCCACACCTTGATCACAAGTCCAGGAACTGCTCCTGACTTCCGCGTCTAGCTCATCGTCTCATAAAAATGTCTAGGTCATCCTAGACTGAGAATTTTATATCTCGAAATACTTAAACCAATATCAAGTCAAAACATTGAAGAAGGTGGGCGTGTCCTTCATAGATTCGGGGAATAAATTGATTGATGTATTGAAGTTTGATATGATTGATGACGCGGGAATGATCTCATTTGACCTTCTCTATTGTTTATTAATGATTATAGAATGAATTTTTTAGATGCATCGATAGAGAAAAAATATGTTAAGACAAGTAAATACCACACATACTAGTATCTACAGTCACGCTCAGAGCCCCGTAAGTGTTGAGTAGAACTTTTGGTATAATTTGACTACGCATAAAGCCACATGTAGTATGGACCATGGAACTTTTTAACAACACACTGTTTTGATATAAAAAATAAACAATAGAAAACTATAATTCGTTAGATTATTTTTGAAGTATATTTGGTCATTGCGCATTGTGGACAGGTTTGGGCATTATCGTTTTCAGTCATGGTCAATTTGAAAGTTGTAAATTTTTTGAATAGAAACTTGTAGATATGTAGCCTGTAATCTACAATTACAATTTACAAATATGTAACGTTTATTATACAGGGCCCTGGTCCTCTTTCAAGACGTATTGGTTTTGATTAGTTATAATATTATATGTATTATATATGACGCCGTCTTGGTGGAGTGGTCAGTATAGTGGTACACATCAAGCGGTCCGGGTTCGAGTCCTGGTAGCGGCAAATATTTGTGTGATGAACACGAGTATTTGTTGACGAGTCATGGTTTTTTTATATATTTATTTAAGTTTATTTATAAAAATATATAAAAATGTTATGTATATTATAAAAAAATGTCCGTTATCTAGTATCCATAACACAAGTTCGTAAGTTGATACTTACTTTGGGCTAGATAATTGGCGTGTGCGTCGAAGTATATTATTATCATTCCAGATATCCGTATCCGAGGAAGAACAAAGATCCGCGAAGTATACATTTTTATCGATTTTTGTATACTACGAGATGGCAAACAAGCTTGCGCCCCACCTGGTGTTAAGTGGTTACCGTCGCCTATAGACACCTGCAACTAACACTGCAAGTGCGTTGCCATCCTGGGGACTGATGATATGCCTTCCATGCCCAGTAATTACACTGGCTACCTTTCCCTTCCATCCGAAACAGCGAACTGCTTCTCGACAGAAATAAGGCAGAAGAACGATCAGGCACATCACTAGTTTTGATCGATAAACAAGTTCTGATTATTGGACATAATGTTACTCTTTAAAACAGAGTTACTAAGAAGACATCCTGTTAAAATAAGACTCTATCCGTCATTATTAGTGTTTACCCCAAATTGAGGCAAAACAGTGACCTAAAATCAGCTATACCATCCAAAAGTGCAATACCAATGCAATATTCCTTCGCCTATTAATTTTAGTAACAATCCTTCATACGGCCACGTCGGAGTATGCGCGAGGAAAGGCAGCTTGAACCGAAGCTAGATACATAAATGTGAAAGTGTTTCTTACTTAATAAGTAAGGTCTGCGCCCATCGATTGCACAGACCTAGATTACGGCTCAAAGGCCAACGTGAGATAGCTGGCAAACTGCAGCTGAGACTACCGCTTAGTTAAGATAAGTGTGAGGAAGCATTCTTACTTCCAAAGATTAAATTATACAATACAACTATTATAAATAAAACAAATTTTACGGATTTAACTCGCGTGTAATTAGATTTTACATGATGTTATTATTGCCCGACGTTTCGTAACACTTTTCAGCGTTCATGCTCACGGAATGACTAAAGATGTAGGGTGTCAAATTTCATGAAATAGTTAAATCTACCGTCACTTCAATAATTAATTTGGAGTGTTCCGTTTCACGCAAACGGAGCTCACGGTGTCATTAGGTCTTGCTGTGTGGTGGTTTGCTTGAGTTTTAATAATTTTAATTACTGGATCCCAAGCAGGTGGTACGGCCCAACCATCTTCTCTATTGAAATTTGGGTGTTTCTTTATTTAAGCTACAAAGCTCATAGTTTGTTAGTACAATTGCTTATGAACTATGTTAGTATTAGTAACAAAAATACAGTAATAATAATAATAGTCATCATTAACAGCTCATATAATGTCCCCACCGAGGGGCTCGAGCCTACCCCACATTAGGGGCAATTAGGCCTTAGTCAAACACGCTGGCCAACTGCGTGTTGCTCGACTTCACACACAACCTAAGAATTTCTTCATAGGTGTGTGCAGGTTTCCTCACGATGTTTTCCTTCACCGTAAAAGCGTCGATTAAACGTACATATGAATTCAAAATTTGAAAACACATTGGTACGTGGCGGGGTTCGAACCAGTGTATCCTGGGCGAAAGACGACGCTCTTACGCACTACGCCACCGACGCTTATATAATAGTAGTGTGTAGTATTAGAATTACTTAAAAACTATGTATACATAATAAAAATAAAATAATGCTGTTATCATTATTATTAGTTATCTCACATTGTGACTTGTATCTTCTGCCAGGTGCGTCTTGTGCCCTATATGGTATCTATAAAGGTATTTAGTTGAAAAATCACGTACGCATCAAGTGTTGTAGTCACTGGTAATGGAATCTGTGCACTTGTGTTAGGCAATTTCGTATCGCAATAAAATGATGCTCTTTCAAGGCTCGGATATATTGTGAATTTGTTTCTTGGGGTTTTATTGAAACTGTTTGGTTTTATTTTACTTATTAACCTGACACAAATTAACTAAGTGGACGAACCGCATTTTTATGTATACATTTATATGTATTTACAAACTTTGAAATGTTTTATTTGCTGATTTTTTGTGTAAGTAATCTATTTTCTTCACCCTTTGCTAACGCGTATGATGTTCCAAAACTGGTAAAAATTGCATTTATACTTATCGAATAACGTCCCCTTCATCATAACAGCCTTTATAATTTAACCCACTGCTGGGACACAAGGCCTCTCCTTGTCATCGAAGGAGGTTGAGGCAGTAGTCCACCACGCTTGCCCAATGTGCATTGGTGGACGGAGTAAGTATAAGGTGATCAATACCCCTTTGCTGATCTATTAGTCGCCTTCTACGACACCCATTGGAGGATATGGGGTGATGCTATTCTACTCTGCCTACTACAGATAACATATAAGATAGTCAGTTGCTCATTGGTGGAGAGTTCCTGGTCAGATGAAGGCCATGAGCTTCTCCGCAAGACATAAATAAATAAAGGTGTTTCTACTTTCTCGTATGCGTAGTATAGAGGAAGTCTAGTAATCGTCAAAAAATTCGACCTCGAGATTTTGACGGATTTACACGTTTTGGACCTCTCTGAGTCCAAAAATACCGTTTTTGGAATTATGTCTGCGTGTGTGTGTGTCTGTGCGTTAGCACGATAACTCGAGTATATACGCTTTAACTTAATTGCAACCAAATTTAACATGCGTGTATGACATTGAAATATAAGGTTTCTATCAACTTTTGGGTTATCAATCTTGAAAGTTAAGCAACCAATTGCGTGGTCGGTACACGGATGGGTGGTCAAAATTTAACAGGCATGTATGACATCAAAATATAAGATTTCTATCAACTTTTGAGTCGCTTCCGGTATACGAGAAAGTCAAGGGAAGACCACTCCCGATTTTTTTTTATGAGGCTATATCAATACTCCGGTATGAGTCACGTTTGGTATTCACTGCGCCAAGATAATTTTAAATTGAAATCTGCTATTTAATATTTATCACTGTGATAAAAACATTTCTCCGAATGCCTTATCAATACATTTTTAAGTTATCTCGACATTATCTTTGCATAGAATATTAGTGAACTGATATTTATAGACAACTAGCTGTCCCGGCCACGCGTTGCTGTGGTAATTTCATACTACTGACCTATAACATTGTATCTGCAGTAAAAAAAAATATGACTACTTATCAAGATAAAAACTATCCCATCTCTCAAGTTGGATCAAACCGCACACGGTGTACAAATTTGATTAAAATCGGTTAAGTAGTTTAGGAGTCCATCAACGTGACACGTAATTTATATAGATTAAGCTACTTTTGTAAAATTATACTGACCTATAAAATTGTCATTTTGTATGTTTTTTTAAAAGACAACCAGTTTTCCATATTACTTAAACTTTCCATACATGCACATGCACAATTGCACATAGTTTATAAAACTTTCTGACTACGAAAAAAAAGGAATTAAATCGGGTTTTACAAGGTAAAATTTACTCCTCCTATTGTTAAAGTCGGTTAAATTTAGTCTATGGATCCCGAACCTTAATAACGAATCAATAATTACCCATATTCATCAAAATCATCTAAATAAGTCCTTTCATAAGCCTATCGTCAGAATGTGCCGTACTTATAATAATTTGCGTCGGAGGAGGTTTATTGGGATATGCTTGCTCACGACTATCATCATCATCATCAAAAGCTCATATAATGTCCCCACCGAGGGGCTCGAGCCTACCCCACATTAGGGGCGATTAGGCCTTAGTCAACCACGCTGGCCAAGTGCGGGTTGGTCGATTTCACACACAACCTAAGAATTTCTTCATAGGTGTGTACAGGTTTCCTCACGATGTTTTTCCTTCACCGTAAAAGCGTCGATTAAACGTACATATTATTTAAAGGAGGGTGACGACGCTCTTACGCACTACGCTCACGACTATGTTATGGGCCTGCCACACACTCGACGAGTGGCGTGGGAAGTAGCGAGAAAAGGAGGCAGAGATGTAGTGTGGCCACGTTACTCGTCATGCTCCTCGTCCTGCCCATCGCTCCCTATTTTGTCGGTTTTTGGTGCGGGAGTCAAAGGACCGGCAATACGAGCGCGAGTGTCTGGCCACACTATCGCGCGTTCGCAGTCTGCATCGAGCGCTCACACAACATTATTACTTGTACTTGCAACGTTCTTTTGCGATGAATAGATGTCATTCTTCGTTGGCGAGGACGACGACGACGATATATATTTCTTTGTATGACATTGATATAATTAGTTATTCTAAAAATGCATAGTGCATACGCTGCCACAATTTCTTCGTCCATTGTAGCCAAAGGCAAATGACAAGTGAGGAGCGACGCGATTAATTGCGCGAGTAGAGCAGTGTGTGGGCAGAGAGGCTAACATCCTGGCAGCGCGAGGGGCAGTGCGATGAGCAGCGTGAGGAGCATAGTGTGGCAGCCCCATTATAGATATATTTGCAGACTGCTTTGGACAAATATGACATAGAGCCTTATTACAAATAATACGAAGTGACTATTATTCTATGTAAACAGTCTGAAGTTAGTTAGTATAACGTGACATTATATGTAATATTCATCTAAACCTCACATCATAATAATATAAGTAAAGATCTCGACTAATTTATTAATTATTGACATATACTTAGATTTTAAATTTATATTCATATTAGACAAGCATGACATTCTGTTGACTTTTTCTTATTTTTATCTAGTGTGTATTTAAATATACTTTTTTTACATAGTTTAGCGACAATTTTTTTATTAGGTAGATACAACTAGACATTTAATATGACTATTTTTGCAGCGATAATTTACTTGACATTGTATTAATTCTTTTTGATTTGAGTTAGTATTAATTTATTAATGAGAAACATCAATGTATTATAGCATTGTATCTAATAATTGACTTGCTGACATGTTGGGTCTACTGTAAGTCAGAAAGTAAACTTTTAATTAATAAATAAATAATAGTCACCTTCTATACTGATGGATATCGGATGATGCTATAATACTCTACCGGCATCTCATGGCCATCGTAGCTCTAATGGGGATAAAAGACATGAACAGTCAAACGAAAACCATGTATTCTGCTCACCATCATAACATTTTTCTTCCTTTAGACTATACCTGGGAAATTGATAGATACGATATTATTGAAGGTCAAAGTCATAATATTTTTTTTAATTTTTTTAAGAAAACATATTCTAAACATTATTTTTTAATTATTGTCCAAAGAAACATTATATTTTTTTTAGTATTTCATAACAAAAAATGGCTTCAAAACGTTAGCGTTTAATGTAGCTTACTCGATGTGCACGGACACAAACGAACGGGGCCGCCGTCTGGCAAAAATATCACGTTTTTGCGAGTTGCGTGCGAGTTGAGCGACAATTAGCAATATTTTTTAACACCAAAAAATAAAAATCATTTCCCAGCAATTATTTTTTGAAATGTGTCTTATTTTGATGTATAGAATACATGGTTCTCGTTTGACTGTTCATGTCTTTTACACCTTGTATATTGATTGGCTATTTACAGCGTTTAAGCTTGCGCTACCAAGTTATTAAGAGCTGCGATTGGCCACATTTAACGAGATATCGTTTCTACATATTTGTTGCTTTGTCTAGGGTCTCTGGTCAGACTACGATGTCTGCTCACAGCCGCGTCGTAGATTTGTTTAAGCCAGTGATTTTAGCCAGGTGTCCTCATTTCTTCATATCAGATTAGAATACTTTTGGTAATAAAACCTACAACACGGTCCACAATAACGCCCACGTTATAGAAGTGTTGTCATAAATTTCACAGTCGTTTGAAAACCAGTTGAGAACAATAGCTACCATTGGAAGCGCTAACCATTCGTTTAGCCGCAGTAAATAGTTGCGCGCAGAAGGTATTTATTATTATTTACATTACTGCAACCTATTAAAATCTATTGCGACTAGCCTCCAAGTAAGTCCTATTGAGGCCTTGTTGATGTACTCCTTTAGCTGGGCACTATCTAGAAATGGTAAAATATTACCAGCTTGGATTGTTTTGATGCCATCTGGGTCGAGAAAAGAAGGTATAAATATTTACGTTTGGCAGTCATACGTAATTAATTTTACGAACATGAGGGAACTATGTCATGACTATAAAATTGTGGGAACTTTACTTAGACCTCCAAAAAAATGAACACTGTCATAAAATATTATTTCGTGCAAAATAAAATAAAAAAAAGTATTTTGATGTTATATGGCATATTAAAATACAAAAATGTAATTACAATATAAATTAACCTACTTTTTAGCGCACGTACAAAATATATACTGGCACTAAAACTGACGGTAAAGCTAACCATCCGTCAAAACGGGGCAACAGTTACGTATCGCTAAAACAATAACACTTACCTTTTTGGTGCCTATGCAAAGGCAACGACCTCACCAGCAACTGAGTTGGCTATCCGAACTACGGCATCGGACGCATCGTCAAAAAGAGACAGCTTTATTACTTTACGCCACTCGTCGATACGACAGAGGTTAGCCATGGTTAAACTGAAAAAGGAGCTAAACCTTTAATTAGCAAACAAATAAAGTCCAACAACCAGAACAGATGTTCTCGGTAACAAAGATGGCCTCCGTACGTCAAAAGGATGGTCCTTAGAAGAAAGGAGCAGATGGGACAAGGGAAAATACATCTTACCTTCGTGATGGGTCGTAAAATTCTTTGCCACCTTACGCAGCATAAAATAGTACTTAAAACGATCCTTATTATTAATGCAAAAAGATACAAATTATTTATTGTGAAATTTACCAATGTCAAAGACGACTTTCTGCATTCGTTATTGCTTACGTAGTGAAAGTCGAAATTTTTCTCTTTGTTTTCCATTTCGACGCTTCGAAAGTGACCGCGGATGTCATTTTGTTAGCAATCGGTGTTAACTTTAAATTATGTTCGTCGTTAGTAAGCTATTGTGTCATTCCGTTTTGTAATTATGACTTGTGATGTGTCAATATTTGACAGGATTTCTTCGGAATCTGATCTTCAAGCTTATCAGTCAAGTGGTATACAAACAGAATAATGATATAGTTAAGAGGTTAAGGTGCGTTAATAAATATCAAATGTCCTGAATATAACACTATTTATTTATACATAACTAGCTTTTGCCCGCGACTTCGTCCGCATAGAATAGTTACTTCGGGCAGCATTTAAATTTTCTTATTATTTCTTCTAGCCCAAGCGCCATATATAGATTTTCATTGTTTTTACTTTAAAAAATGTCAGATATCCATACAAACTTCCATCCCATATTTTACCCACTTAGGGATTGAATTTTCAAAAATCCTGAAATACGTCATTCTTAATTTCTAACTAAGTAGCTATATACCAATTTTTATCAAAGCAGTGAAATTTATGAGTATGACCCTTATTTCCCAATTTGGTGCAAAATTCAAGTAGCTCACTATTCGACTTCAGAGGAACGTGCAAATCTAATGATCATTAGGGGCCATCCATAAATTACGTCACACGAATTTTAGGACTTTTAACCCCTCCCCCCGTCCTTGTCACAGGTTGTCACATTTTTTGAACCCCTCCCCCCTGAATTTACGTCACACATTTTTTAATTTTATGCATGTATTTAGAAATAATCAAAAGAAAACAGTTATTTTAATTTTTTCTTTTTTTTTTCTTAAACCTACTCAAACCCTTACCAGAACTCTCGTGAATTTTGTATCTAACTTGCATTACAACGCCGCTCTAGAAATGGTGGTAGGGTTTTGACGATTTAAAAGTACTTAGCAAAGTCCATTTAAATAAAGAGCTTTTTCATTTCATTTTCATTTCATTTCATCGATTTAGCTTGTGTTGACTCTCGTGAATTTTGTATCTAACTTGCATTACAACGCCGCTCTAGAAATGGTGGTAGGGTTTTGACGATTTAAAAGTACTTAGCAAAGTCCATTTAAATAAAGAGCTTTTTCATTTCATTTTCATTTCATTTCATCGATTTAGCTTCAAAACTGACGGATTTCCATACAAACTTTTCACCACCTTAGAGGGTGAATTTCCAAAAGTCCTTTCATAGTGCACCCCTGGACCTCATAAGGAACCTACGTGCCAAATTTGGGTTCTCTAGACCCAGCGGTTTGGGCTGTGCGTTGATATGTCAGTCAGTCAGTATTGATACAAATTTCGAGGTCAAATTTTTTGACGATTATAAGACTTCTTCTATACTACGTATACGAGAAAGTAATAATACACATGCAAATATAGAAGCTATAATTCACTCATTTTGTACTAGTATCGGTACTTTCATCATCATCATCATCACAACAGCCTTTATAATTCGACCCACTGCTGGGACACAAGGCCTCTCCTTGTCATCGAAGGAGTTTAGGCAGTAGTCCACCACGCTTGCCCAATGCGGATTGGTTGACCGAGTATAAGGTGATCAATAACCCTTTGCTGATCCATTAGTCGCCTTCAACGACACCCATTGGAGGATATGGGGTGATGGTATTCTACTCTGCCGGCATCACATGGTTAATAGGTACTTTACCTATAAAAAAAACTACAAAACAAGCATTAAATAGCCGATTTTTTTTTCAGGTATGTGCCTCATGTTGACTTATTGAAGAAACGAGGTGGTACGTAAACTAATCTCATATCGCCTCCGTCGTAGTGGAGTGGTAAGTACTACTGTTTAGTTCGGATCTTGCAGAAAATGGCTGTTGTGGATTAAGAGGCTTCATGTGTATCCAAATGTTACCTAAAGTTCTGCTCAGCCCTTTTAGGGATTTTTAACGTGTTTATGTTATGTCTAAGAAACTATTCAAAAATAGCTATTTGTTCAACAAGTGAGTGTGAGTGCCAATATTAAATCACGAACCAGCGAAGTAGTCTAGAATTGAATAACGAGCATAGCGAGTGATTCATAAATAGACTACTGAGCGCAGTGAGTGATTTAAAGGCACGAGACAAAAAAATTTGCTCTCGTGTGAAACATACAACTTTTCACCTCTCCAGCGAGAAAATTGTTATAGGTGAGAAAAACAAGGCAATACTTTTAATGTTAAATATCTTTAAATTGATTATAAAAATTAAAAGTAACATTACTACAAATACTTAGATTGAACGTTACGGTCTTGTTCGGAGCTCGCAGCAAAAAGCATTTTTGCTTCGAGATTTTACGAAGCAAAAGAGGTCTTTTGCCGCTGGAGAGGTGAAAATAACTATTTTTTAATTTCTTACTGAACCCTAAGAAACTAATGACAAACCACAAAAATACACAGAAAAGGTTAAAATATAAATCGTTAAGCTAATATCGTTAAGTTAACCGTCACTAATCGGCCGGTAATCATTCGGTTACCGCTAGAAAATGCCCGGGACGCCACAGAGTTCCGACAAGCCGCAAATGATTAAATACGTGCATTACTAAAATTCGTTCCTCATTAAGCGAAGACGATTTTATAACTCACGTCACGGAACACGTGTAAATCTAATTTGATATTTTAATGCATTGCAATAAGAGTAATTTTGAATGTTAATAACTCGATCTGCATCATAAAATAAGATAATCTGTGTCGTATGTAATGAGTGACTATTAGACTTAATGTTTTAAGGATTGTGTAACAACGGAAATGTATTAGCATAAACGGAAGCATTTAACTGGCAAATTGGCTTTCAAATGAATTAAAAATAGACAGTTTTATCGTCTAATGATTGTAGGTTTTGCGGGTAAAATTGTTTTTTGTAATTGTGCAATACGAGAAAAAGCATTAATAATGCATGATAATAAAATAGAATATAATTCCCACGCTCGTACCGATTTATGACTTGTTTCTATGATGTAATTAATTTTAACCGCTTATATTATTTTAACTGCCTTTTTGGTCTAGTGGTATCAGGTGCAGGTTTTACCTACCCCTACCTATATCTAGTGGCTTTCGGTTTGATTGGAGGTAATACTTGTTTTAAGTGAGTCTTGCTAGCTACATCATTCATCAACAGCTCATATAATGTCCCCACCTCTGGCTCGAGCCTACCCCACATTAGGGGCGATTAGGCCTTAGTCAACCACGCTGGCCAAGTGCGAGTTGGTCGACTTCACACACAACCTAAGAATTTCTTCATTGGTGTGTGCAGGTTTCCTCACGATGTTTTCCTTCACCGTAAAAGCGTCGATTAAACGTACATATGAATTCAAAATTTGAAAACACATTGGTACGTGGCGGGGATCGAGCCAGTGCCTCCCGGGTGGGAGACGACGCTCTTACGCACTACGCCACCGACGCTTTACGCGATTGCTAGCTACATCGTCTTAATAAATTCTGTTAACATCATTGTTATACTGAGTCCTCTGGCTGTAATTGAGTGTACCAAGTAAAGTTTAAAAACTTCGTAGGTATTTTAAAATATTTTTACTAAATGGAGATTGTATTTATAGTAACTTATGGCATAAGTAATAAATTTTGGAGCACCTTTCAGTAGAGGTAGAGCACAACGGATAAGCCGCTCGAATCTGGAGCAGCCCGATTTGGGGTAGTATCTCCACCTTACAGAAGACCACAGTCAAATAACACTACATTTTTGTGGTGTTGTGTTTCTGTTGGTGAGTAAGGTCGCCAGAGCTTCACGGGGTTGGAAAGGGGACTAGGGTTGGCAGCGCGCGAGTGTCACTTCAGTTTTGCAAGCGCTTATAGGATATGGTGGCTGCTTATCACCAGGCAGGCCATAAGCTTCTCTGCCAACCATTTGTCATAAACAACCTGTCTTAGGAAATCCTTGACTAATACGATTCGTTTATCGCATATAATATTAAGGCTTTTAAATCCCCTTACTGCATATTCTGTTATCTACTTCTCTTCAAATAATACAGACTACAAGCCATAGACGTTAGTTCCTTGACCGTGACCGTCTTATAGCGCGTACGGTCAGCATTAGAAGTAGATTAACTCTTTAGTACCGGCCATAATATTCATTCATATAAAATTGTAGTACCTTCTGCACAAGCGATCGTGTTGCTTTAACAAAGTACATGTTTAATTTCATTAAAACTTTTCTATTAGTTTATGGATTTTTTATATGTGTCAATGTAACAAACTTGGTGATTGTCAATATATACCAATTCTAAGAGCAATACGAATGTTTTACTCAATCTCCAATTAACTATAAAAATAACCGAGAGACCAATCCAAGCAACCCGAATACAAACAGACGTCGCATCATCGGTGCCGACGTCTTCAGTACTAAAGTGTTAATATACTTCTGGTGCTGACTGTAGTTACTATTGTAAAAGGCTTCAGTACCACGTGTAATACTAAAAGCACTTTCTATATATTCGCCACATTTTACGCAGCATTGTCATGAGTTACCGTTTATCATTTTTTAAGTCTCCCAATTAATATTGTATGTTCAATTAGAATAAGCAGATTATTCTGGATCTCATAATAGCTAAGCTGACGCATGATTAGATTAATGTCGCGGCGAAAAAACCTTTAATGAGCCTTTAACTTTGAACCGTATTGCTAAGGTTTTAAGGCTTCAGATTAAATGGGTCTTCTTAATCTGATAGGTTCGAAATGGAACGGTTGTTAAACCCTAATTACTCGCGTGGGGTCAGTCCATTTTAGAGCATTGAAAAAAGTAACTTACGCTGATTGAATATACCGTGCCCGAAAAGACTATTGTCAAAGAAGATATTAATTTTAATTGAAATTGTTCCTTAATCATTTTTACATGATTCATGTTTTTATAAGAATCACAAAATAGGTTATTTACATCTTAAATATAAACTGAAGACATTTAATGAGTAAATGCTCGGCCGTCATTGGCCGAATTCCACCGATCGAATCAAACGTATGTAAAAGTATGAGGGCGCGTACACGGCTACAACCGCCATTGGCCGATGACCGAATCTGAACTTATTAGGATTTCTCGCCCGTGCGCCGCGTGCTACAGCGCAAATTAGGCGTGTTTATGTAGATTTATTGCGTTTATGTCTCTTACAGTAGTGTCTTCGACCTGATCGCGTTAATTATAGATATATTACACGTAACAACACGTAAACACGTCTTTACTCAGTTAACCTGCACAGTCGACTTAAGACCGGCAACGTCCGATGCCGGCAGCAGTGTATGCTCGCCATCGGCCGATGCAGTCTTCTTAACATCTCTGACCCCGACATCAGCGAATGAATTGGTTTTGGCGTACGCGTACCGTAAGGCTTTAGAGTCTAAGTGCTGTTGTAATGCAGGCCGTCTCTCTAAACTAGAATCTTCATCATCCTTATCATCATATCAGCCGAGAGACGTCCACTGTTGGACATAAGCCTCCCACAAGGATCTCCAACCCGAACGATCCTGCGCTGCCCGCATCCAGCGGCTTCCCGTGACATTTACCAGATCGTCGGTCCACCTTGTGGGGGGCCTACCAACGCTGCGTCTTCCGTTACGCGGCCGCCATTCAAGAACCTTTCCGCCCCAACGGCCGTCAGTTCTCCTAGCAATGTGCTCTGCCCATTGCCACTTAAGGTTCGCAATTCTTTGGGCTATGTCGGTGACCTTGGTTCTCCTGCGGATCTCATCATTTTGCACTTTGAGTGACCGTAAGCGGTTTTCGTCGACTTTTGGTCCTGGAGGCGGACTGACATAGAACAGTCAACTTCAAACATCGCTATTTGCGATATAATGCAAAATCGCAAGTCTGCGGTGCGCGAAGTACGAAGTGCGAAGTTATGAGGTTACGCATCTCAGCCTTCGCTCTGACCTTGGCACTCGGTTTATTACGTCTAACTCGCATGGCGGCATAGATTGTTTTATAAACTGTTAGTTTGCGCTATAGGGGACGTTGGCCCACTAGACTCCTTAGGCGACAGATTTTCCTGCGTTCATTGCTGGCGGTGGACTACTGAGAGATGTTTAGAATTATACTGTAATAACTGTCTTGGTTATAGGCGTTTGTTTTTGGTTCACTGAAGGCTTAGTTAAACTAAGTCAGATGCCCCATTTACGTAAGCGACATGCTGGTAACTATTTTGAGGCATTGCGTGATTTATACTGCCAGGTGTGGCTTTATGTGTATCTAAATGTTACCTAAAACTCTGCTGTCTGTATCTCTATTTTTTCACTGTTAAGCCTTCAATGGTTTCGTGAAAAGACTGACAGATTAGAATTATGGTTTTCGAAAACTGCGGAGTTTTACGTATCCTATCGTTTTTATGTTAAGGGTTGGCAGACAAGCATACAACCCTAGTTCCCGTCCCTACCCCGTGGAGCTCTGACGACCTTACTCACAATCTGAAACAAAGCACTACAAAAATGTAGTGTTGTTTGACTGTGGTCTTTTGTAAGGTGAAGGTACTATCCCAGCTCGGGCTGCTCCAGATTCAAGTGGATTTATAACAAAATCTGTATTTAAATACTTACATGGAAGAAGAGGGTAAAGTCTAATCAAACAGCACTTACAGATTTAAAAAAAAAAATTATCAAAATCCCCTAAAACTCGAAAAATTAGCAATATTTATCTTATCTTTGCCTATTTGGTCGATGTACAAAAAGCTCGTCTGCGAGCTTCATACAACAATTCTCAATCTACTTAGTGATTTAGGCGTAAATCTAAACAATGTAATGATGATTTCAGTTCAAAACACAATTGTTCCAACACTTTTGGTAGCCATTGTTCGCCAAACCAACTCTAAACATTATTAGCTCTATGATCTAACACCTTCAGTCTTGACCAAAAACTATAATTAAACAAATTAACGGCTTAGTTTACTCTGAGATCCAATTCCCACAATTTTAGCAATTTTTTTGTTAACAGCATCGAGAGGGTTATTATCATACGTCAATCTCAGTTTAGGGTTCCACAAGGATGGCTAAAAATCCGTCGGCAAGAGAACTTAGGTCAGCGATGTAGCCCAAAGAATTGCGAACCTTAAGTGGTAGTGGGCAGGGCACAATGTGAGGAGGACTGACGGCCGATGGGGAGGAAAGGTCCTCGAGTGGCGGCCGGGAGAAGCTGCGTTAGTAGGCACCCAACAACATGGATGAACGATCCTTGGGGGTGGCTTATGTCTAACAGTGGGCGTCTCCCGACTGACATGATGAAATCTGTCTCTACTACTAATGATAGTTTAATCGCAGTTAGATGCGGAGGTCGTGAGTGGATTTCGCAGTTGTTATGCTCAAGATAAACTAGGTAGAGCACAGAGAATTACAAATACTTTCTTTTAATAGGGGTTATTGCAAAAAGATGTAGTGTTATACATGCTTATACAAGCTTGATTCAAGTTTCTTCATATTTTACCTTTGTATTGTGAAATTAATTAATTAACTATCTATTCTAAATACTTTTTAATTCAATAATAATTCAATTAAAAACTTTTTAATTTTTCCTTTAAATTTGTCAATATTGCTTATGATTTTTATATAATTTGGTATTTTATTATAAATATTAATTCCCATAAAGAAAACACTGTTGTTGAAAATTAAAAAAATTAATTTTAATTTATTACTATATCTCTTACTCGCTAGATTGTCATATTGCTTAATATAAATGATTAGAACTTTCGTTTCTACCACTACTTTTATGTCCAATTCCTGTAATATTGCCACGACTCACCCTTGCCCTAATATATGCCTTCATCACAAAGAAATCTTTATGCGGGCGTTTTAGTCTTCCGACCGTGACCGATCATCATGAAAAACGATTGCCAAACCATTCTGAGCTCTATCCCCTTGCATTAAATGTCCACCTCAGGACTTGTATGTTAATGATCTTGGCGAATTCTTATTAACTTAAATTGTGCGTGAAAAGACTTGCAAACATTTTGATTATGTTTCTCGGAGGGTTGGTGGCTAATGAATGCATGAAGAATTTAATTATAGATCAACTTACAAAGGCCACGCTTCTCTCTCATCCTTAATTTCGAGACGAGTTCGATATACTGCAATTTCCAGATATTGCTTCAGCATCAGCAGATCCCTTTTTTTTAATAATAATAATTCATTTAATCGTTATCATAGGTATACAGGCAGGAATGGTTTGGATATAGAACATCTATGATAGGCCTTGAGGCATACAATATTCAGTCAGTAGGTATATTATAATGTCAATTGCGTTTAATATGTAGTTATGAATTTAAATTATTAATGTCAAATTATATTCAAGTCAAATAGGTATTAATTCAAATTAGTATCCATAAGCTGGTCATTAACATTATAGTAACATTTGTCTAATAATAGCTTTGTCAAGTAGTGTTTTAAACTATATTTATTACATTGTTTAAATTGTTCAGGTAACTTATTATATATTTTCGGACCCATTCCAATTACACTTTTGCTCAAAAGAGCAGTTTTACATAAATTAGTGCAAATTTTAAAGTTCCTAGGGCGACGACACACATTGCGTGGGAGCTCTTTTATTTCAAATAAATGTGAATTATACTTGATAAAAATACATGTTTCCAAAATATAAAGGCATGGTAATGTTAACAGCTTTAATGATTTGAAATCCCTTCCTCTTCCTATTTAGTACCTAGATCTTGATATCGACAATAGGCACTATTATTGGTTTAGGCATTAATTTTTTTTTGCGGCCGTGTGCCTGCCTGACATGAACGAAAATGAACTTTTCGTTCATTTTTATTTAATGAAATCATGATATTTTTTCATACGATTTCACATATGAAATTTCACAGTCAACGATTTTATTTCGCAGTGGCCTAATGTCACATTTACAAGAGTTTGCTTTTAGTAATGAATTATGACGTATGATATTAAATGAAATGTAACTAATTAGTCGTTTAATTTTTGATGTGATAAGTGTTGTGTATTTTTTTAAAACAACGCTCTTTAGGAATGGTTTCTAATACGAATGATCTGCTATTTCACAGAGAGTGAATTGTAGCAGTCGATGTGAAAACAAAGTAGCAGGTGCGATGAATGAAAATAATTTCATATGATTTTTCACATGCTATTCATGAAATGTTCCAAACTGACACCAACCAACCTTGGAACCGACTGCTATCTTTCAACAGCAGCCGGGATCACCAGTTAAACGTGTCTTCCGAAGCACAGAGGAAAATCGAGTTGAAATATTTTCGGTTACCCATCCGAGTACCGACCGCGCGATGGCTTAGCTTTCGAGATCTTTACGGAGAAAGCGCGACCTTTTCAATTCCGCCAAAATATAAATTAAAAAAGCGCCTTCAAAACTAAAAACAGAGACATAAAAATTTTGTTTTTAAAAATCTATTTTTTTTGGTCGGTATCAAATGTATGTGACAATGTTTATTCTAAACAACGAAATTAGCACCGGCCTCAAAAAAAAAATAGATATTTATGAACAAAACTTTTATTAATTATGTATTTTTAGTTTTGAAGGCGGTTTTATATTATTTATTTCTTTACTTTTTAGTGTTCTAAGCATAGAATTTTTCAGGAAACTATCTCAAGATCTTTTAGAAATTCAAATAAGAGAACTATTACGATATCATCGACGTCAATTAAATAGGTATTATTAGGGATAACTCAAAACCTACTCGTCAGATGTCGATCAAATTTAAATGGCACCACATGATAAGCACCAGCTTCCAAAGGTCGAAACAAAAAAAATACAGTCGAATTGAGAACCTCCTTTTTTGAAGTCGGTCAAAAGTGATTTGAATACCGATAGAGTCGTGCCAATTACATGCAAGAAATCACACATTGGACCGTAAATTATCAGCACCAAGTTAATAATTAAACGTGTATTCAATGAATAAAACAAGAGATTTTCTCAAAACGATTGTTAATACAAACACTGCTTCCCATACATTGTTCATTCATTCAAATATTTCGAAACACCGAAGGGAATTATAGTTAGAATGGTAATTGAATTAGCTTTTTTAAAGGTATTTAAACAAGAAAACTAATAGGTTAGGACCTTTTTAAAAATAATATAATAATAAATCTTTATTTCAGGCAACGCGTACCGTTTATACAGGCCCTTAATATTGCTTATGAACACTTAATCTTCTTATCCACTAGGCACAATCTACGTCGCATGACGTAACGGCGCAGTGTCCGGTAGACGTCCTCTAAAGCGCCGAAAGACTAACACCTTTCGCTATAAGTCGTGGTTTACGAACGTCTGCAGTCGTTCTGTCGGCACGCTCACCACAAATGAGTTAAAATTAACTGGGTGACGGGACTCCAAACGTTCAACTCTTAGGAAGAGGTTTGTCTTCACCCGTATGGAGTCCACAACATCTTGGCCGTGCCAGAGTAGTGGCGGGAGACATAGAGCTGAGTTTTTAATTTTTCACCTGATTTTAAAACTTGACTGCACTGTTCAGTATAACCGGACTGCTGGGAGTATTAAACGTCATAGCAGGGAATCGTATAACACGCTTATAATAATACTGGGTGTAAAAGACATGAACAGTCAAACGAGAACCATGTATTCTATACATCAAAATAAGACATATTTCAAAAAAAAAATTGCTGGGAAATGATTTTTATTTTTTGGTGTTAAAAAAAAATTGCAAATTGTACCGCGCAATGTAAAGGGATCAACTCGCACGCAACTCGCAAAACCGCGATAATTTTGCCCGACGGCGGCCCCGTTCGTTAGTGTCCGTGCGCATCGAGTGAGCTACATCGAACGCTAGCGTTTTGAAGCCATTTTTTGTTATGAAATACTAAAAAAAATGATAATGTTTCTTTGGACAATAATAAATAAATAACGTATAGAATACGTTTTCATAAAAAAATGAAAAAAAAATGATGACTTTGACCTTCAATAAAATCGTAACTATCAATTTCCCAGGTATAGTCTGAAGGAAAAAAAATGTTCTGGTGGTGAGCAGTATACATGGTTCTCGTTTGACTGTTCATGTTTTTTACACCCTGTATATGCTTCACCTGTATGTTTGTATGTACCCGACTCCTTTGTACGCAATTTTGACCCACTTTTAACGGTTAGATTTTATTTAACCTTTATAGACTTATCAAACACCGATGACATTACAATAATTCGATAAGAATATCCCATTATCCTGATTAGAGTCGCTAGGACCAATTATATAAGCTTCACCTGTATGTTTGGGTATGAAAAAGAGGCGATGCGCTACTCTCTGTAGCTGTTTCGTAGTCGTAATTCCGTAGTTCCGTAGCACTCATAATACAATAAATAATAGTTTGAAAAAAGTGAAAAAAAATCGGGTGCGGTCTCCTCTTGACTTTCTCACATACCGGAAACGACTCAAAAGTTGATAGAAACCTGATATTTTGATGTCATACATGCATGTTAAATTTGTTTGCAATAAGTTAAAGCATACCCGAGTCATCGTGCTAACGCACAGACACACACACAGACATAATTCCAAAAACGGAGTTTTTGGACTCAGGGAGGTCCAAAACGTGTAAATCCGTCAAAATCTTGAGGTCGAATTGTTTGACGATTACATGACTTCCTCTATACTGCGTATACGAGAAAGTAAAAGCACGCTTTAATGTAAAATCGAACTAAAAAGTAAAAAATTTCTTTATGTACAATTAAATTGAGCGCCCCAAGCTTTTCTCTAAATAATAATTATTCTTTTCGTTCATCATTTAGTTACTATACTAAAAAGTTATTTTTCACTTCAACTTTAATTTTTAATTGCTACAAAGAAAATAAAATGAATACTTCTCTCACAATTTAAAACTATCTAGTTTGATGTTTGATTGATGTCTTTTTATGTAGGCAACATGTTGGCAACCTCTCAATTATTTTGAAACACTACGTGGTGCCAGATGTGACTTTATGTGTAACCAAAAATTGCCTAAAGTTCTCCTCAACCCCTTTTGGAATTATGAGAGTGATTGTATGTTTTTTTTTAATACTAAGAGATGGCAAACAAGCTTGCGGCCTACCTGGTGTTAAGTGGCTACCGTCGCCTATAGACACTGGCAATGTTAAGCGTAAATCACTTAACACTGCAGGGCGTTGCCATCCTGGAGACTAAAATGATATGCCTTCCATGTCCAGTAATTACACTGGCTACCTTTCCCTTCAATCCGAAACACAGCGAACTGCTTCACGGCAGAAATAAGAAAGGCGGTGGTAAATACCCAGACGACCCTACATAATTATTGATCTACCACATAGTAAATACCCCAAGCCCAAGGTTAGCAGAAGCATAAACCTTGGTAAATATGCCACTATTTTCCAGGCGGAAGTTTGTGCCATAATTGAATGTGTACAAGCCAACCGCCAGCGAAACTACGTTAACCAAAATATAGTAATATATTCAGACAGCCAGGCAGCTCTACTAGCACTAAACGGTAACGTTTTAAAGTCAAAGCTAGTAAAAGACTGCGTGGAAAAACTAAATGACCTGGGGCAACAAAACAAGATCACCCTCAAATGGGTGCCGGGTCATTCTGGAATCATTGGTAACGAAAAGGCCGATGAGCTAGCAAGGGCTGGGGCTCAAGGTCTACAGTTTGGCCCAGAACCTTTCTGTGGTATCTCAAAGAACCAGGCCATGCAATACTTAAAAACCCACCTTCTCCAAGAGGCAAAAGCGGACTGGCAAAGAACGCCTGAGTTAACACACTCAAAAGCACTAATCGAACCATACTCTCGCAAGCGCACTGACGAGCTACTGAAGCTTAACAGGGGCAACCTGAGCGTGTTGATTAGGGCTTTGACTGGCCACTGCAAGCTAAACAGACATCTCTACAATATGAGACTAAAAGATACTGATGCTTGCAGATTCTGTGAACAGGAGCGTGAAACACCAGTACACCTCCTTTGCTCTTGTGAATGCCTCATTCACAAAAGAAGCCGACATTTGGGAAGACACATTCTTGACCCAGACGATATCAAAACAATCCGAGCTAGGAATATCTTATCATTTTTAGAAAGTGCCCAGCTAAAGGACTACATGTAAGGCCTCAATAGGACTTACTTGGAGGCTAGTCACAATAGATCTTTATAGGTCGCAGTGACGCAAAAAGCCCCGAATTATCTAAATAATAATAAATAGTAAATACCCACACCTAGTGGATTATCGTATTATTTATCGATTGATTACCTACTCATCAAATTCCAGTTTGAAACCTACTAAAATAATTAGCAAATAGTGATAATTAAACAATTTGCCTTAGTTTAAAGATTGTTAGTCAGATAAGTAATTATTTACTGACTAGCTTCCGCGTTAACTTTGTCTCTGTGGACTGGAGATTTGTATAACAGTGTTTTCCAAACATTGTTCTGCCGTGTGGCCCGGTATCACGCTGCCCCTTCGTGACCCACTTAGTACATTTAAATCCAAGTTTCATGAGGTAAAATACCTAATACACAATTTTATTAATAGTAAAAGTGTTTTATTAATACCTACTACATATTTTGGTATCGCCTATTTTCTTACTTTTACTTTCTCGTATATGTAGGGTAGAAGAAGTCTTGTATTCGTCAAAAAATTCGACCTCGAGATTTTGACGGATTTACACGTTTTGGACCTTCCTGACAAAAATACCGTTTTTGGAATTATGTCTGTGTGTGTGTCTCTGTGTCTGTATTTCTGTATAACTATAATTTAGGTTTTTTTAACTGACTTCAAATAAGGAGGTTTTTTTATGTTTGTTACCTCTTAACATCTTTACTGGGTGTACTGATTTTGAAGATTCTTTCGGCCTTTGGAAGCTGGTGCTTGGCATGTGGTCGCATTAAAATTTGATCGACATCTGAGTAGTAGTTTTTGAGTTATCCCCTAATAATGCCTATTTAATTGACATCGATGATATCGTAATCTTATCACTGGTCTAAAAGATCTCAGATAGTTTCCTGAAAATTTCTATACTTACAACCACAGATATATCAATAAATCTGTGCTTACAACACTAAATAGCAAAAAAAAACCGCATTCAGATCTTAAAACGTTGAAATAAACATTTTGTTTATAAAAATCTAAATGTTTTTTGAGGTCGGTGCCAACCTCAATATTTGGAATTAACGTTGGTCTTGTATTTGGGACCGAACTCAAAAAACCATTTAGATTTTTCTGAACAAAATTTTTATTTCTCCTTTTTTAGTTATGAAAGCGGTTTTTGTTTATTTAAAAACTAGCTTTTGCCCGCGACCTCGTCCGCGTCGAATAGTTATTTAGGGCAGCATTAAAATTTTCTTATTATTTCTTTTAACCTAAGCGCCATAAACTTACAAATTTTCATGGATATTACTTAAATAATGACAGATTTCCATACAAACTTTTCAACCCCTTTTTTCACCCCAAATGGATTTTTGTATAATTTCTTCTTCCGCACTGGACGTATGTCCGGCTGGCCCCCCCTACATCGGGCCCTTGGCGCCCTCCCTGAAGATTTCATAAAATGGATGATAACATTCTTTTTAACGTGTCACAATTTTCGCGGCTCCCTTTAGACTAGTTCGCGCCTCCCTATTGAGGCACCCCTCACAGTTTGGAAAACGCTGTCTTAAGGAAGGTTCCTTAAGACAGCGTTTTCCAAACTGTGAGGCGTGCGTAGGTACGTACCAAATTTGGAATCTCTAGGCCTAGCGGTTTGGGCTGTGCGTTGATATGTCAGTCAGTCAATTAGTATTCATTTTTATATATTTAGATAATCATATATATAATTACAAGGACTTTACCATAGGACGTCCTTAACAAAGGTTATCTATGAGTAAACAGACGTAACATTTTTTACCGATCTTTACTCATCGGCCGTGACGTCACACACGTTTTTTTAATTAGAAAAAATATTCTTTACTACCGTAAACAGTGGGTTAAAAGGTGTTTTTGTGGCGTTAATTATCAGACGAGCTTCGTACAAGATGATTGCGAAGTCGTGAGTTGATATAGGTACCTATAGTTGTATCACGATTGGAGGATCAGATCTTTTTTTACCGACATCAAAATAGGAAAAGGGATATTTCGCTTTAATTTTTTTTATTGACGTTTCGTATTTATGATTTAGGTTCCTATTCATCTATCACTTATTAACCGACTTCGAAAAAGGAAGGGTTCTCGATTCATATTCTTTTTGTTTGTTTCTTATTAGATATGTTACCCGATTACTTGAGACGCCTGGACCGATTTGGAAAATTCTTTTTTTGTACTTTCCAAATGGTGTGGTGTAAAATTCACATGAATCGATTTAGTATTTTTTTTTTTAAGAATCGTGAAACTACGCAGTAGCATTAAGAACTATTTCAACTTTGTCGATATCGTCGTAAGTTGTTAACTTTTTCAACTTTGTCAATATCTTCGAATGTTGTTAACCAATTTCGATGATTCTTTTTTGACAGTGTTAAGAACTGTAGAAATGTACTAACACCACTGAAAAGAAAAGAAAAGTTTTAAACTCAGACCAGTTATTGGTCTGAGGTTTTAAATAACAAAACTTGCCTTCAAAACTAAAATTGGAGTACTTAATAAAAAATATGGTTAAGAAAATCTAAATTATACTATGATCTAAATGTATTTTTGAGGTCGGTGCCAACCTCAATATTTGGAATTTCCTAACGTTGTCACTTGCATTTGGGACCGACCATAAAAAACATAATTTGCATATAGTTTTGAAGGCTTTTGTGATGCTGGCAGAGCAGAATAGCATCACCCCATATCCTCCAATGGGTGTCGTAGAAGGCGACTAATGGATCAGCAAAGGGGTATTGATCATCTTATACTCCGTCCACCAATCCGCATTTAGCAAGCATGGTAGACTACTGCCTAAACCTCCTTCGGTGAAAAGGAGAGTCCTTGTGCCAACAGTGGGTCAAATTATTAAGGCTGTTATGATGAATACACTACCCTACCCTGCCCTACACTGCCCTACTAACTGAAATCGCCCCTACCTCTTTAACTCAATTATCGATGATTTCATTCGAGTGATTCTCACTTAGGAAGCGTTCGCTTCCTTGTGTTCAATTAGTCATGCATTACCGCAAAGGTTATGCATGGTTCATTGGAAGCACAAAGAAGCAGGCAAATTTTGACGTAGGTAATTGCTTTAAATAGTCTGCTAAGGATAACAGAGGCCTAATCGTGCTATTCGCGAACGTTAAAACCATAACGTTAAAACTTTTACATAGGTTGTACTAGGTGGTAGACCCATATGTAGGTCGTCTGGGTAGGTACCAACAATTTCTGCCGTGAAGCAGTTCGCTGTGTTTCGGATTGAAGGGAAAGGTAGCCAGTGTAATTACTGGGCATGGAAGGTATATCATCTTAGTCCCCAGGGTGGCAACGCACTTGCAGTGTTAAGTGATTTACCAGTGTCTATAGGCGACGGTAACAACTTAACACCAGGAGAGCCGCAAGCTTGTTTGCTATCTCGTAGTTTAAAACTCGTAGTTTTGACATAAGACTGTCAAGCTAATTTCAAAATGTATGAAAACTGAAGCGTTTTCGATTTGTTTAATACATTTTAAATAGCGTGATCTATGCCCCAAGCACAACATTTGAAGAAGGACGAGGCACTTATTAACATTTATTGGGATAATTATTTATTTATTTTAATTTTATTTTATTTGGACAACCAACTAGACTTACACTAAAACAATGTATAGGACTCTGTTACAATATTGTCTTAAAACTAAATGTAGTTAAAGGCTACCACGGTAAATAAATATTTATTCTTGCGTTGTAAGGTTTAAAAACAGTTTTCCTGAATTTCTTGATTTTTGACGTACGCTATCGAAACTTAAGAAGGCTGCCTGAAGAATACGAAAGTTTTCGACGTAAAATTAGTTGGAGAACAAACTGACGTAAAAAAATTTTTTTCGAGACACTTCCATTGTCAAACTACAAGAAGGATACGGAAACCGTTCATAAGCGCACGAAATATTTATTTTATTTCCACCATCATAAGCGTCTTTGATACCAGACTCGATCACAACCCGTATCAGCTCTCACTTATTTTTCCCCGTGACATTCCAATGTAGCATAGACAGGTTCTCACTTTCAAGGCTCATATCATCACGCCTTGTCACAGAAGTGACCGCTTGTCAAACTATTTATTAACCTCAAAAAGATGCGGTTGCGAAATGAGCGGGGCAGAAACGCTAACGCTGCCGCTTATTTATTTATTTTGAACAAGTATTTTACCTCCACATATACAATGTGTCTGGGCATCGCTATCATCCTGAATTGCGATCAACTTTATCGACAAATCACCCATTTTATGTGATTGTTATCCAACCATACTGAAATGGTACTTATTTTTATTTTATTGTCAATAAAGTACGAGAGTGTCTTGCATTTTTTTAATATTATCTGATGCACCATTTAGTGTAATTTATAGCATTAAAAGCTCCGACATCGATATCCAGCCAGACACATGTATACTATTAATTCTGTTTCATTCAAATACCTTACCAAACACACGCCAATAAGGTCCCTAATTGAACAAATTCAACGCCGTAATGGCGTGCTATAGCGCGTCCGATGAGGGCCGTTGAATTTGATCGTTAAAATTGCTTCAATCTATTTCAAAACGCTTGCTCCGCTCATTCTTTAACCGCAGCCTAAACTTGGACATACGAACCGGTACAAATAGACAATAGAATATAAACAATTGATTTATAGATTGCTCTTTCTTCCAGTCCCGAATTCGACTAGTCTTTTGACTAATCACTTGATTAAATCTGATACAATCACAATGAGAGGCTGTTGGCTTCAATAAACCCAATTATAACTAATCTCCGATTTACCGTCGACCAAATTGAAAAGTGGGCCATCTTGGAACTTTGTCAAAATGTTGTTGTTAGAGTAGTTATCACTTTATGACTTAGCTGAACTACTGAGATGATTTAGACTAAAACTAATTCTATCACTTTTTTTTCTGAATGAAAGACAGAGTAAGCGTCAGTTAACTTTAGTACACGTTTTGTAATAAAGGGGATAGAACATCTGTCTTGGTTGTTGGTTTTTGTTGGTTGGTTCACTGAACGATTGGTTGTTTTTTGGGCTTCATCATAGCAGCCTTTACTTTCTAGCCTTGTCTTTCAAGGTTTAGGCAGTAGTCCACCATCCTTGATCAATGCGGATTGGTGGACGGAGTATAAGGTGATTAATACCAGATAATTGGTGTGCGTGGAAATGTAAGAAAATTAACTAGAAAAAAAAATCTAAAAAAAGATTTTATTTTAAATTAAAAATAAACTTTAAATAGCAATAAAAGTTTGTCGCGAGATTTACTTGTGATTAAGATCGCGACAAGTTTTTATTGCTATAAAGTTTATTTTTATCATTTTAGTGTTTTTAATTTAAAATAAAAGCTTTTTTTAGATATATTTTTTTCTAGTTAATTTACTCTTTAGGTAATATTCGTATTTTTCTCAGTAAACCCTTTCATTTGATACCCATATTGCAGAAATGCATGAAAAATAACCATTCCGCAATCTTGATGGTCCGCCATATTGAATTTAGAATGTCGTCACACAACTTATTGTGTATTGTCATCCAAACTAAACGTGTATACAAAATTTCAGCGCAATCGGTTGAAGATATTTGCTTCAAAATCGAGTTGCACGATTCCACCCGAACAAACCATTGCAAGTTGAATACAATCTTTTTAAAAAATACCCCTTTACTGATCATTCAGCTTAGTTCGAAGAGCTCTCGCCTAAACATATCCTGGCTAAAAATCTTTAAATTTCACCTAATAAATAACCATATTTTCTCAAATTCCGTTTGTGTATCCTTTGTCGCAAGTTACCATGCGGAACGAGCGGCCGCTTACGTATCCTGGGCGCGTGGGCGGACTTGTCTCACATCGAGAGCTGTTTGTAATTAACACACACTTTTTGTTATGTTTCGACCTATTTTCTTTGTCTGCACAAGGTCTAAAGTTGCATGTCGGGTTACTTTCTAAGTTATGATTGTTTGTAATTAAGGGCCTGCGAAGATGAGGGCCTTTTAGGGAGCAGTCAAAAGAGAGTAATATTGCGAGTCGCTTATTTTCGGTCGAGCAATTTCTGCTGCATTCGGCTTTATAACTAATGGACTTATTTTGATTTGAAACCTAAGTAATACTATTGACTGCCTATTGTTATTAATTGACATAAATGTTAAGACATAATGTGTGTAGCGTATTTGCCATGACAAAGTGTAAATTGTGTTTTATGTGTGCCTTATATAATCATAATAATTTCTGAGATTTTGTTAATCGTTGATTTTTTTTATTTAGTTAATAATTCTTAATGGCATTTTATCTATTTCAATTAAGACTTGATTGATTGTAAATTTGCAATGTCTTAATGGTAAATTTGTGCAATTAGATTAAGACCTTACCTACTTAACTATTGTGCCTTATTGTAACAAATTTAAGCGAATAAATGAATATGAATATACAAAAGTGTTTCAATCACACAACGACGCTATATGAGTTGCTTCATTCTAGGTGAATCTATTGCGCGCCGAAAATACGCGACTGACAAAGTTAAGTTAATTTAATTAGCTTAATTTTGTGAGTTGAGATTCGCTTAGAATTAAACCAACTCATTTTACGTAGTCGTGTGGCATAAACATAGGTTTTGTATGAAACCGACTGCAGCAGAAATTGCTTACCGTAAATCGTAAATCCGTAACCCACAATTCGAAATATTACGCTCGTTTGGCCTCACCCCTCACCTCACCCATAAGTAGTACGGCGCGCAAGTCTCCATGCGAACGGATAAAAGATTTTCCTACCCCTATTTCTTATCCGATGTTTCACCAACAGATCATATAATGCCCCCACCGAGGGGCTCGAGCCTACCCCACATTGGGGGCGATTAGGCCTTAGTCAACCACGCTGGCCAAGTGCGGGTTGGTCGACTTCACACACAAACCTAAGAATTTCTTCATAGGTGTGCGCAGGTTTCCTCACGATGTTTTCCTTCACCGTAAAAGCGTCGTTTAAACGTACATATGAATTCAAAATTTTAAAACACATTGGTACGTGGCGGGGATCGAACCAGTGCCTCCCGGGCGGAAGACGACGCTCTTACGCACTACACCACCGACGCTTCATCCGATGTTTATGATGTATTATTAAAATGTTTTAATTAAAAAGAAAAAACTATATCTGTACGTTTTTCTGTTTTTCAAAACTCGACATATTTTTAACATTATTTTTATAACGTTATAACGTAGGTACATACATAGAAAAACTACTCTATGCCACACATTTTGTCTTCGAGAAAATAAATGACGTCTGGCATCTCTAACTATATCAGTATCAAGTAAATATTGAAAACGTTTGTAGCTTACTTCAAGTGCCGAGTTTTGTTTCGCGGTCAAACTTGCATCGCCTAATAGAAGTGAGCTAAAGTTTCCAATGAGTAATAAATATCTTAGGTCCCCAGTTTAATTAGAGCTATCTTCGTTAGACGCCGGGTCATCGGGCCAAGCGATATCAAGACGCCCACCGATAGCTAAGGAGGTCGGGGATCCAGAGCAAACGTTGACCTTAGTATGGACCTGCCTGATTTATTCGAGTTGTTTTTTGAAATAAAACTTCTTTACGCGCGCTTGACTTGGGGAGTACGCTAATGAATGAAGAAAGAAGTTACTTTTTAAAATTTGGAGTACATAGCGTCACGGCCGTTGACCAGGGGTGTTTCTTGTCAAGTCAGTTGAGATACATTATTATAGAAGTTTTGGTCTAAAGCACACTCGTTTTTTTATTATTAAAAACTATTTATTGAGGGCTGGCCTTACCATTCAACACACAGAAAACGAAAAGCTATTGATTTTTCTTAACAATTTGCTACCATAATTTCTCTCAAGAGTTTCTCTTGAGTTCTTTTTGTAATAACACGTGTTAGAAAACTACATTTTTAACTCAATTTACCGTACAATTTATTGTCACCAGATACATTTTTCACTTGACATTTTATTTGACTAAATGCGTTATCCCGCGAAGGCCATTAAGTAGAGGAGGAGTACTTTTAAATTTTATACATGTATATTTTAATTAAAAGGTATAAAATTATCCAGAAGATTAATTAAGTTTTATTTAAATAGCTCCAGTTGTTGCCAGGCTGTCAAGACCAATTTTTATTACTTTTTCCTTATCATTATCTTAACAGCCTTTAGAATTCGACCCACTGCTGGGATACAAGGCCTATCCTCATAATCGAAGGAGATTTATGCAGTAATCCACCACGCTTGCCCAATGCGGATTGGTGAACGGAGTATAAGGTGATCAATACTCCTTTGCTGATCCATTAGTCGCCTTCTACGACACCCATTGGAGGATAAGGGGTGATGCTATTCTACTCTGCCGGCATCACATGGCACATCATGCAAAAACAATCAGAGCATAAACGAACATTGTAAAATAGTCTGAAAAGCCACTTGCGTTTTATCTTCGCTCTCGTGAAATTAAGAATATCAAATTTCAGTTCCACTGCCTTAGTTTTACGTTCTGTTTTCCGTTAACAATAGGACACACTCATGATTCTACATTACAGAACTGACATAGAATCCGCCTGAAGATATGTGAAAGGATATTCTGATTGAAGTTTGAATGGCCATCCTGCGAAGTATGGTCGGTTTCAGTTTTAAATACTTCTTCACCTTAACACAAATCATTCATACATACTGTCCAAGATTGTAAGGAGGTAACTCAGACCAAGGAATACGTGTGTTGCCAGTGAATTCCTTTTATTTATAAGGCGACATAGAAATGAATAGCCGTGTGATGCCGGCTGAGTAGAATAGCATCACCCCATATCCTCCAAAGGGTGTCGGTCGTAGAAGGCAACTAATGGATCAGCAAAGCGGTATTGATCACCTTATACTCCGTCCACCAATCTGCATTGGGAAAGCGTGGTGGTACTGCCTAAGCCTCCTTCGATTACAAGGAGAGGATTGTGTCCATGGAGTGGGTCAATTAAAAAGGCTGTTGTGATGTTAGAAATGAATAACCAAATTTTTTAGTTCGCTTTGGAATGGTAGTCACAGTTTGTCGGTGGCATTGTAAGCCAGCACGCGTAGAAGAAAGGGAGCAGCTGGTGAGATGAGGGAAATAAATCTTCAGGACACTCGCCGTCTTATAGGCGGTGGAACGCGCTCAATGACGCAACATTGCGACGCAATTCAAGACGCTCAAGATCACCTTTACGCCTCCGATGATGCGGGTCTTGCGACGGTGTAACCTATTCAATACATCGATCAAGTAGGTACCTATTTGACGGACCTATCAAATAGCTGGTGCGAAAACACTACGCACTTTTGTCTTGTATAGCAAGCACGATCGGACCTTGTTTAGGACGCCGCGTAACCGTGAAGTTGTTTTTATCACGTTTTCGTTGTAATCCTTCGAATTGAAGTCGTATCCGCAAACAACACCAAAAAGTAGCTTATATAATTAATTTTATGTAGGAGTATTCCATTATTGGGACACAATAAGCATGTTAAAAACTTAGTTTCACGAAAAAAAATCTAACTTCTTAAGTGTAAACACAGCTTTACATCTCATAAAACATTGTTTACGCAGGATTCTTCCGAGATCTCGTAATATATGTAACATTTTAATTTATAGATGTTTATACTATAAACAATGATATATTATAGTACTATAAATAGTTTATTTAAATCCGATTAAAATGTTAAGTGTAAAGTTGTAAGTTGTCATGTTCGCATACAAATTCTTATAGTTTTATATTTTATTATATATTTCATAAGAGCTTTTATATTTTCTTACGATTGTACAATTTTCCAAATGAAGTGTCATCAAAGATTTTGTGTACTAAATTTTGTCCACAATGATTGAAGTTTCTGGGTGAAGCTGGTTTCCACCATCAGTCATCATTTATCATCAGGAAATACAAGAATCAAGACTGTTAATTTTGTGAATCAGAGGAAACAACTGGAGCAATCTTAAATTAATATTTTTTTATGGATCGGGGGGTTAAGTTTAAAACAAACGTTTTAATTTATTTAAAAATCTTTAAAAAATGAGTTTACTTTTATTTAACATTGCCGACCAGTTGTTCTCTCCGCTTCACTTAATTAGCACAAGTCGTTAAACTCTCATGATCTAATAAGTAGGGATGATCAGTGATGCCGATGTGATACTGGTTGTAATATCGATAAGTAATTTTAAACATCCTAAATACTTTATACAAAAATGCGATACCTCTTTGAAGATTTGTAAATAACTATGATCATAATTTAGCTGGACTGGTGAGTTGATTAGTTAGCAGCATATTATTATTATTCTTTTTTTAAGTCCTTTTGGAATAACTAGCGTGATTGTATGTTCTTGTACCTTATACTCCGTCCACCAATCCACATTGGGCAAGCGTGGTAGACTACTTCCTAAACCTCCTTCGATGACAAGGAGAATTATAAAGGCTGTTATGATGACTAATGATCTTAATAGCAAAGGTGTCAGCAAAAGATATAATTAGTACGCAACTCAAAAGTATCTTTTTTATGAATCAAGGTCATCATCATCATCATAACAAACTTCATAATTCCTCTCACTGATAGGACATAAGTCCTCTCTTTATCATAGAAGGCAGTGGTCCACCACGCTTGACCAATGCGGATTGGTGGACGAAGTATAAGGAGATCAATTTGCTGATCCATTAGTTGCCTTCTACATCACTCATTTGAGGATATGGGGTGATGCTATTTTACTCTGCCGGTATCACCATGGCGATTCCAGTGAACTATCTAAGACAGATTGTACAATCAGACTAAAAAATAAACTAATATTTAGCCTTATAATAATTTGAAAACATCGATATATCGATATTAGTTACATCCCTAATAAGTCACTGGCGTTCATTCTGAATTCCAGTTCGATGAGGCATGTCCATATTAATCTCACGTGCCGTCAACAAAATAGAATAGAGAGTGATAGTACATTGCCGTCAATGCTCGTGACAAAGGCACGCCTCCGTTCAAACCTACGTAGCCTTTATAACTTAAGCAATAGAGATCAAATTACTCTCCAAAAAAAATAATAAAATTACCCTTCGCACGCAAGAATTGTATCTAAATTAAGATGTAATAAGGTTGTAACTCGTATTCACACTTAATGCCTTGCGTTTTCACTTCAAGGTAACATGTATAATCGCGTTGCTACAACGGACGTATTATATAAAATTTCTTTAGACAGTATCGGAGAAACTCATGTTAATGGGTATTTTATAATACTAGAGTAAAAAGTGTAGATATTGGTGTAAATTACTATTTGAAAGTAAAAAGAAGTATGCGTATAAAAATCTTTTAATATGAGAGGAGTGAATAAATAACAATGATTTTTATCTTTGAGGTTTTATATGTAACAAAATGTTACTAAGATTCTGCTGAACCCCTTTTGGAACCTGTGAGCGTGGCGTGATTGCATGTCGTATGACTTTTATTTCAAGATTACGCCTTGATAGAATATACTTAATAGAATAGAATGAAACTTTGTATGTACATCGACAGAGATGAATAGACTGATAGTAAACACTCACTGTTGTCTTTTACCAACTTTAAATTAGAATCCGACATCTTCGCGTCTCTATTGAATGACCCAAGCAAGAAAGAGGGCGCAATCGAATTTTAAGGAAAAAATGTCTCAGGAAATTAAAACTACTTGTTGGCAATAATAAACCCATCCCTATATTTCGGATTCACATCCCGTCTATACAACGTCGCGTTTTTCATTTAGTTTCTTCATCATCATCATTATCAACAGCTCATGTAATGTCCTCACCGAGGGGCTCGCGCCTACTCCACATTAGGGGCGACTAATCGCCCCTAATGTGGAGTAGTTGGTTGACTAAGGCCTAATCGCCCCTAATGTGGGGTAGGCTCGAACCCGAGGTGGGGACATTATATGAGCTGTTGATGATGAATTCTTTTAACGTTTGGAAGCTGATAATTGTCATGTCGTCAACAGTGACGTGACACTCGCGCGCTACCAACCCTAGTGCCCTTCCCTACCCCGTGGAGCTCTATCAACCTTACTCACCAACAGAAACACAATACCACAAAAATGTAATGTTATTTAAAAAAGGGTTAAGAGGGCTTTAGTTAACATTTGGGTACACAAAAACCATATCTGAAAATATGGACAATGCATCCTCAAAATAATGACAGGCGAGCCGTCTACGTAAAATGAATTTCCCAAAGAGTTAACTAAACCTGCCCAGTAGTGCTATTCTGCTGCTATAATTTTCTCACTGCGGAATCCGCAGTGAAATTTTAAATTCGTATTCTGTAAGCTTGTGAAATCTACACTAGCGCTACGTTAAGACCGCGGAAGTGAAAAGAACTAACAAAAGTGAAATCTTGACGTTTTTGTATGGCATTCGGTATTCTGTAGCGATTTCCGCCTTCATTTCGAAACTCATCTCACATCTCACTTCGTTTTCTTACGTCAAAGTTTTCACCTTCTAATTTGGTTGTGAAAACTTAAGTGAAATCTAAAAACCAGTGTTATTAAGAGTTCAATTGTATTATTAATCATACTTTAATAGGTCAGTTATCACAGTTAGTTATTTACAGTGTAAATACAAGACTTATAAAGAGTGTGGTAGGTATAGTGTGTGACTTTTTTAATTACTCTCCTGAGAAAATGGCTCGATCAGCTTTACTCCTCAATTTATTATGGAAATCTAGTTACTGGATTTAGCCAAGGCACGCCGCCAAGCACAAACTCTACGCAACCTAAAATTTACCTAATTGAGAAATTACCTACAACTACCTACTAAGCATACTCTGCGTAAAGGAAGAGGATTGTCAGCGAGAGTAAAGGTATATCAATATGCACTTACCTAAGTTATAACAGTTATTAAAAATATACTTATGTGTTTTCTTACATAACAGCCTTATATTAGGTTGGGGGAAAAGTTTTTTCGCATTATAGTATGTATAAACTTGTAATAAAATCTCTTTGGCTATACTATTTGTATCTGGCTGGTTTTGGTATCATTGAAAGTTTAAATTTTAAAGAACATAATTCCAAATTCAAATTAGGAAAATGTGTGATTTTCATTTGTTTTTCGTACCGCCAAGATGAGTGAATCTAATGAAGAAATTCGATACATTTTGAAATTTTACTACAAAAAAGGTAAAAATGCAACGCAAGCCGCGAAAAAAATTTGCGATGTTTATGGACCAAGTGCAGTGTCTGTGAGAGTAGCACAAATTTGGTTTAAGCGTTTTCAATCCGGAAATTTTGATGTCAAAGATGCACGTCGCTCTGGTCGCCCTATTACAGATAAAATGGATGCCATTTTTGAAAAAGTGGAGCAAGATCGGCATGTCAGTAGTTACGACGTAGCTGAAGAACTGGGAATTGACCACAAAACAGTTTTGGCGCATTTGAAAAAAACTGGGTACACAAAAAAGCTCGACATTTGGGTACCTCACGAGCTCACTGAAAGAAACCTAATGAACCGTGTACTTATTTGTGATTCTTTATTACGACGTAATGAAACCGAAACATTTTTGAAGAAGCTGATAACTGGTGATGAAAAGTGGATCACGTACGACAAGAACATGCGAAAAAGGTCGTGGTCAAAGGCTGGTCAGGCTTCACAGACTGTGGCGAAACCCGGGTTAACTCGCAACAAGGTGATGCTGTGTGTGTGGTGGGATTGGAAGGGCATTATTCATTATGAGCTGTTACCACCAGGCAGGACCATCGATTCTGAACTCTACTGCGAACAACTGATGAGATTAAAGCAAGAAGTTGAGAGAAAGCGGCCGGAATTTATCAACAGAAGGGGTGTGGTTTTTCATCATGATAACGCTAGACCTCACACATCTTTAGCCACTCAGCAAAAATTAAGAGAGTTTGGCTGGGAGGTGTTAATGCATCCGCCGTATAGTCCTGACCTTGCACCTTCAGATTTCCACCTGTTTAGATCTCTTCAGAATTCTTTAGGCAGTGTCAGGTTAACATCACGAGAGGACTGCCAAAACCACTTGTCGCGGTATTTTGACCAGAAGTCCCAAAATTTCTATAGCAATGGGATCATGTCCCTACCTACAAGATGGCAAAAAGTTATCGAACAAAATGGTACCTACATACTTTAGTTAAATGTAAATAAACTATATAAAAAATGTTTTGAATTTTCTTAAAAAATGCGAAGAAACTTTTTCCCCAACCTATTATTTTCGCCAACAGGAGTTATCAAAAGTTGTTAGCAAAAACATTACAACTTGTATATTCCAGTCCTCTGCATGCCGTTGCATTAATGAGGTGGCTGAAGTTTTGTGCAACCCACAAATTATAAAAAAATATATTACCTACAAAATTATGTTGAAAGACAAAAGATTAAAAAAAGGTTTGTATTATCTATACTAATAATAAAGCTGAAGAGTTTGTTTGTTTGTTTGTTTGTTTGTTTGTTTGTTTGGTTGAACCCTAAGATCTCAGCAACTACTGACTCAAATTGAAAAATTCTTTTTTCGTTGGATAGTCCATTTATATAGGAAGGCTATAGGCTATATAACATCACGGTATGTCCAATAGGAGCTGAGTATCAATGAAGAATGTTGCAAAAACGGGAGAAAAATATTTATTTTCAAAGCTTTCACTGCGTGCGCTGCGTAAACGGTTAAAGTTACGGAAAAATCATGTATGACAGAATTATTTTCCATTAAATTTTCTAAAAAAAAGTCCGCGATAGCATATGTTTATCTTTTATGGTTAGCTCACTATAACCTTTCGTTTTGGTAATCAAATTTGTTTTAAAATAATGCGTTATTTGCGATGGTGTTTTTGTAAGCATGATATTATTCCTTATCAAAATAAATACATTATTTATCATAAGTATTTAATTTTGAACAAAATTGTTTATAACTTCATTTGATTTCAATGAATATCTTAAGAAATATCATAGTTTGAAATAAACGGAAAATAATAAATTTTGATTTTCGGAGTTTTCTTTGCGTGCGCTGCGAAAACGGTTAAAGTTACGCACAATTTATGTATGACGGAATTATTCTCCTTTAAAAGTTCTACAAAAAAATTTCAGAGAGCATTTATCTATCTCTTAAGGTTGACTTGCTATAACCTATTTTTGTAAATAAATTTTGTTCTAAAATAATGCATTAGATGCGAAGGTATTTTTGTAAACATAATATTATTCCTTATCAAAATTAATACATAATTCATCACAAGTATTTAATTCTGTACAAAATTGTTCTTTACATCATTAGATTTCAATGAATATCTTCAGAGATATCATAGTTTTAACATAACTCCGCCGCTAAATAATGATCAAGTACTACGCACGTATCTATACTGAGTTGATTTTTGTTTGGTTGAACGCGCTAATCTTAGGAACTAATTCCGTCAGATTCGGACGCCTTAGAGACTCTAACAGGTTGAGAGACTCCTCCTAGGGGGATGCTCACCGGTTAGGAATCCTCTCTGGAGTGATTCGACCTTAAAGCTTGAGGAGCCACCGAGGTCCTCTTCTTTACTAAAAGCCCTGGTGACTCAAAGAAGGTCATCAGAGACATCCTGTAAAAATAGTTAAAAAAAACCGCCTAGAAGGAGTCGAACGCGTGAACGAAGGGTTCCGTGCCATAGATTTTATCAAAACTGTCCGAAAATTATTTGAATTTTAAATTAAATATTTTATAATATTTCAAGTTTCTACCTGTTATCGTTATTGACACCGAGAAATAAATCACGTTTGTTGTTGAGCCCCCTTAAATATTAATTTTATTTTAATTTAATTTTTTTAAGGTGAATGATATAACTAAATATTCTGTGAATATTTCAAGCATCTATCTGTTGCAGTTATCAAAATCGACCAAAAAAAGTCACGGTTATTTCATGGGAGCCCCTTCAATATTTATTTTATTCTATTTATTAGTATTTGTTGTTATAGCGGCACCAGAACTACGTCATCTGCGAAAATTTCAACTGTCTAACTATCATGGTCAATGATATACAGCCTGGTGACAGATGGAGAGACGGACGGACGGACAGCGGAGTCTTAGTAATAGGATCCCGTTTTACCCTTTGGGTACAGAAGCCTAAAAAGGCGAACTACTGATTCAAATTGAAAAATTCTTTGATTGTCTATTTATCGAGGAAGACTATAGGCCAGGACTTCCCAAACTTATTTTCATAGTGACGCCCTTAGGAATTTTTCAATTTTTACGAGCCCTCCCCCCGTTATAGTAACAGCCAAGTTAAGTACATACCTACAAAAACAAAAATAACGGACGCAGCCGCCCAGATTGCGAAAGATGCTGTGTTCAATTTTTTCGCCCGCCCTAGACAGTCGATCCGGGCTCAAGTTTTGAAATCGCGACTTTCATTTCTTTTTCGACATTTATTTTCGTTCGTCTAGCTCGCATAGCAGCTAGACAGCCATTCTATGTGGATCGTCTCACTACGCCCGTCCCCGGGATAGAACCGCGAACCCTGGGGTGCCACGGCATCGCGACGCGCAGTATGGGAAACCCTGATATAGGCCTATATACCTCCATAGCATCACTCTATGACTAATAGGAGTTGAACACCAATGAAAAATGTTGCAAAAATGGGAAATTCACGCGGACGAAGTCGCGGGCACAGCTAGTTTAATATAAAGCCATTGCTTTCTCTAACAGTAATAAAGGCTATTATTATACATTGCTTTTCATTGTCGAAAGAAAACATTAAAAATAATAATTGCCATTTTTATTTCAGACTAGCTGTGCCCGCGCGACTTCGTCCGCGTGGATTTCCCGTTTTTGCAACATTTTTCATTGATGCTCAACTCCTATTAGTCGTAGAGTCATGTTATGGAGGTATATAAGCGTATATCACGGTTTCCTAAACTGTGCGTCGCGACGCCCTGGGGTGTCGTGGTTCTATCCCGGGGGCGGGCGTCGTGAGACGATCCACATAGAATGGCTGTCTAGCTAGCTTAGCGAGCTAGTCAAACGAAAATAAATTTAGACAAAGAAATGTAAGTCGCGATTTCTAAACTTGAACCCTGTTTTGAGATGCTCTGTTTTTAAAATAAGAAAATACACTGAAAAAATCGACCGTCCAGCGCGGGCGAAAAAATCGAATAAGCATCTTTACGCTACCGGGACATTGCTTTCGCCGTCGAAATTTGTCTGTGCTACTTTATGTTTTTATGGTAATTTTTTTTTCAATCTTTCTAATTTTAAAATATTTGCGCATTTGTTAACGCCTAAATAATTCAAAAAAGCTATGTTTTTGTTTTTGTAGGTATGTACTTAACTTGGCTGTTACTATGACGGGGGGAGGGCTCGTAAAAATTAGAAAATTCCTAAGGGCGTCACTATGAAAATAAGTTTGGGAAGCTCTGGCCTATAGTGTTCCTCGATAAATAGACAATCATAGAATTTTTCAGATCAGTAGTTCCCCTTTGTAGGATTCTGTACCCAAAGGGTAAAACGGGATCCTATTACTAAGACTCATAAATAGAATAAAATAAATTCTAATAAATAGAATAAAATAAATATTGAAGGGGCTCCCATAAAATAAGCGTGACTTTTTTTGGTCGATTTTGATAATGGCAACAGATAGACGCTTGAAGTATTCACAGAATACTTAGTTATATTATTCACTTTTAAAATACAAAAACAAACGTGTTTTATTTCTCGGTCTTATTAACGATAATAACAGGTAGAAACTTGAAATATTAACAAAATATTTGAATTTCAAATAATTTTTGGAGATTTTTGATAAAATCTATGGCACGGAACCCTTCGTTCGCGCGTTCTCTGATGACCTTCTTGAAGTCACCAGGGCTTTTAGTAAAGGACAGGACCTCGATGGGTCCTTAAGAGATAGATAAATGCTGTCTGGAACTTTTTTTTAGAACTTTTAAAGGAGAATAATTCAATGATACATGATTTTTGCGTAACTTTAACCGTTTACCCAGCGCACACAACAAAATCTCTGAAAATCAAAATTTTTTATTTTCCGTTTATTTCAAACTATGATATATCTTAAGATATTCATTGAAATCAAATGAGGTCATTAACAATTTTGTTCAAAATTAAATGCTTGTGATAAATAATGTATTTATTTTGATAAGGAATAATATCATGCATACAAAAACACCATAGCAGATAAACTTTTGATTAAAAAAAAATTTGATTACCAAAAAGAAAGGTTATAGTGAGTCAACCATAAAAGATAAACATATGCTATCGCGGACTTTTTTTTAGAAAATTTAATGGAGAATAATTCTGTCATACATAATTTTTCCGTAACTTTAACCGTTTACGCAGCGCACGCAGGGAAAGCTATGAAATGAAATATTTTTCTCCCGTTTTTGCAACATTCTTCATTAATGCTAAGCTCCTATTGGACGTACCGTGATGTTATATAGCCTATAGCCTTCCTAGATAAATGGACTATCCAACGAAAAAAGAATTTTTCAATTTGAGTCAGTAGTTGCTGAGATCTTAGGGTTCAACCAAACAAACAAACAAACAAACAAACAAACTCTTCAGCTTTATTATTAGTATAGATTCTATGAAAAATGTTGTTGTGGTAGGGTGCATTGATGGCACTTTTGTTACAATGGTGCGACCCACAGAAAATAAAGAAAGGTTGTACTGTAGAAAAAGAAATAAATAATGCATGAAATGTCCCAACTGCTAATTCCAGTAATTACCCATATAATATTATTTTCAATGCTCTGTGTTAATGTTTCAATACTTGAAAACACTTAATTGAGATTAATTACATATAATTAATAAGTAAGTACCTAGTGATATAGCTATATTGAAAAGTGGAATCACTTTCTAATAAAACATTCAAAGGATATAATTTAATTCAACAATTATCTTATTTACAGGTGACCGACCTAAATATTCTCCATGTAGATGCCTCATATGGTGGAGCAACCCACAGTAGTTTAATTTTTAACTATAGTGCCATCAAGACACATTTAGAAAACATTATTCAAAGAGAGACAGCATATCTTCTTGGTAAATAAATATCTCTTCTAGATTTTTTAGTTTTACAGTACAAGTTTCATATTACCTACATAAAAAATATTATACACTATCTTAAGTCATCATCATTTGCTTGCCCTGCTCCCAATTTTATTTGGGGTCGGCGTAATATCATAAAATACTATCATAATTACCATAGGTATATTAGTTTAAATAAGTTTATATAATAGTATATTTTAATTATTCATTGTAGGAGATTCGGCATAGGCATAGTGGCAGTATTTAATGACTCCTGCTCTTGGCACTGAAGAAAACACTCCAGAAGCCCATTATAAAAAATTACATACCACAGCCAGAAATTCTGTAGAGCGTACAATAGGATTATTGAAAGGACACTTTCTATGTTTGCTGGTACACAGGGTGCTGCATTACCATCCCGATAGAATGGCAAAAATTATAATGAACTGCTGTGTTCAGCACAATATTTGCAACCATTATGGTATGCCAGCACTGTCTTTGACCGAAGAGGAAATTAATTTAGAGAGAAGATTCATCAACAACACTCAAGGAGGTCAACCAAATTCTGACAGATTTGATCATTGGTAGGCATGCCAGAAATCAATTAATTAATAACAAAGGAATAAAAATTGTTATATTTATTTACACCTTGTTAAACTAAACATACCTAATGTATGTTTAAAAAGGTCTAAAATGACTACAATTTTTTTGGAATAAAGATTCTTAATTGTCTTTGGCATAATAAGGTAAGAAACCTGTGGAAACAAGAACTTTCTTAGGAGTAGTGACTCCAAATTGCAATGAGGTCCACTTATTCTAAAAATTCGAAACTTTTAGGTGGCTAACTGATGTAGATGCAGATAGAATTATTTCAGTAATTAATAGTATTAGCATAATAGTCATATGGAATTCTTCTCTGGGAGGGCTGCAGATATCAATTTCCTCATTTTCTGCATTAACAGGCTATTAGAGCAATTTATAAACTAGGTCGATGTGACTCCCTCAGAGAAAAGTTCAAGATGATAAATATTATGTAATCACAGGAAAACTTAGTGTATGTAAAGAAAAATACTATGCATTTTTCTAAGAAATGTAATACACATAATGTTAGCAAAGAATAAACATTATTTTAAATACATTTTTTTTACTTTTTCACATCTTTTAGGGCCTCCGCTAGAGCCTTTAGACCTTCACCCAAAGCAATTGAGGCTTGGGCCGTCATTGATACCCGCTATGAATATCTTTCCAGCAGTGTGACAACTCTACAATCGACAGCCAATCTTGCCTCTTCCACTTGTAAGAATTTCTTAGTGACGCTTACAAACTGAATTTCGCTGAGAAGGTGGAGATGCTTGAGAGTGTCTGCCTCTTCTAGGTCTTCGGGGAGCTGTAAAATTTGGTTTCTATTAATAAAAATATATAAATAAGGAAATAGATGATTGAAATTTTTACTACTAGATGATTAACATATTAGGTGGTATTTCATAACCTGTTTGGTATTATAAGATTGTGTATGTCTTTGCTTACCATTTGAACAATTTCTATGATTTGGGACTCCCTTATCAGAGCAACTATCATTGTTTTGTTCCTGAAAGTAAAATAAATATTTCACATACAATGTTTTTTTTTAATATTTTATATTAAAGATTATATTAGTATAATATTACTTTGAAATGTGGTGTGGATAATGCTCTCTTCTACAAAAAGCACATGGCAGAGGCAGCTGCAGCCGTTGACACTTACAGTAAAGTTGTAAATTGCTGCACAATTTATGCTATTTTTAAAACCACAAAGATGATGACAGCTATTAATAATCTTTGAAGTGACATCAGGTACACTAAACTTGTTATCAGCTACAGTTACCTCTGCTATTGGCAATTTGCTCAAAAACAAAAACATACCTCAAATTGTTGGAGCTGCAGGTGTCGGTCACCGGTAGCAAAGCTATCTCCAGTCTATACCCATTAGTGAGGGAATCCGCTCTTCTTGAGCATACATCCCTGGAACCTCTTCTGCTTCGCCACCCGTCCTCTACCTAGCTGCAGTGCATGCTGCTGCTTTTTTTTAACAGCGCTCTTCTTGTCGTCCCAACACTAATTTTAAAAATATATACATTGGTTATATTTATGAATTAAGTATTACCTAGGTACTTTAAAAATGAAACATAAATAACCTTAATGTAACAAACCTTCATCCACTGTTTAATTTTAGAGTCATCCTCTCCCACTCTGTCTGAAATTTGGCTTTGGCGTTTCTAGAGTAGCCTTTCGCCAACTCTGGTTTTGCCTCCAGTATCACCAGCATCTCACATCTTCAATTGAACCGCCGACGGATGAGAGGACCGTTCACCTATGTTTACGCTTAGACACAGACTATTAAGAGATAGTACGTATCGCTTAGAATACAATTAAATATCACTTCCGCAGTATTTAGGTTTCCTTTTCTCGACGGACAAAAATAAATACAAAACACAACACAAACAAACAAAAGTCATTATTCCAAAATCACAGATTAAAAAGACAAAAACAACTTTCATTTGGCAAGTTATATTAAGTATTTTGCATAAATTATTGATTTATAATGAAAGAAAACAATTAGTTTCGAATTTTATTCTAAAAAGTGCTTATAGCTTAACTTATCATCATGATATTATATCAAAATTAACAAAAAACCTTTACCTTTAAAACATAACCGGTTTTTTATTAATAACCGATTTTTGATTCCATCTCTAAAGTTTTCATCACAGATTTCACATCTCACCTCACTTCACGTCACCTTCAATTATGCTACAGAATACCAAAATAATTTAAAGTGAGATCTAAGATGAAGTGAAAGTGAGATTCGAAATGAGAAGTGAGATGAGTTTGGTTTTTACAGAATAGCATGGCTGGTGACAATCAAGATAGATTCAATCATCTCACATCAGCAGTCCGACCTACGTAATCAATTAAGTACATTATAATTATTACACAATTCGATGAACTTTGAATGAATATTTTGACCACTTCCAGTTGATTTAGACACGCGACTGTCCGAGCTATGACGGACAGACAATAATTACGTATACAATGTCGGTCAGTGTAACCACGTGGCCGATATGTGGGACACATTCACTTTCTGAAGTCGGACCTATGTGAATTGGGGTTTGACATGTGTATGTAGAGGCGGATTATCCCTGGCAAACTAGACTTGGAAAGCTTGAAAATCAACGGGGAGGGTCCGGAGGTTCTCAGCATGTTCATATCAGAAATTATTAAATTCGCAAGAGACATATACAGCCCATACAATTGCGACCCTTAAGTGGCAACAGCACATTGTGAGAAGGAATGATTCTCGAATCGCAGCCGCATACAGCCATATACTCCCACTAGCCGATCCCAAGACGACCCCATAAGGGCTTAGGAGGATACCGGTAGGTTTTAGTGGAGTAGGACCAGCGCTATTCCGCGCCGGTGAGTCCCGCACACGCCGTACGCCCAGCCATCAAGCAGTATGGTCCGTAAATTTTTTCCGTAAATTTCCCACCGTCACAAAAAAAGGTCCCTCTACGGTAAAGGTCGCGTGAAGCCGCGGATGCGTGCATGGCAGGACCGATCTTCATGAATTCTTTAAAATGTTACATGCACATCTAAACGGTAGCCACAGCTTATCGCCCTCGCGGAATTGTATTAAATGTTAGATATAGAAGCCAGGACAGAAAATGGGAGTGACGGTGCAACGTTCAAGAGGCCTCCTTAACCCTACTCCTGGGTCGCAAGTCCCCGTCACTGCTCTTAGCTCCGCTCTCTGAAACGGGTTGGACCCGGCACCCGCTAGGTGAATGCATGGATTGCTATAAGTTTCTGTATCATCTGTAAATAATTGCTTTACTAACAGAATTTATTTCTTTGTTTCAGAATTCAACATTAATTGTTTGGAAAAAGGTGAGCGCTATTTACGTAATGAGAATGAGCCTTGAATGTTTATTTCCACGCTAACTCAATTTGGCCAAAATTTATATCATTAAGAACTTGTGCTATTTAGTGTTTCGAAGAACTATTTCCCCAACGTCTTTTCCGTTCCTCTTAAGGAATACATTGCCACCGACAAACTACGGCTACCGTTCCAACGCGAACTAAGTTTGGCAACTCATTTCTATGATGCGTAAACAAGAAATGGAATTCAATACCAGTGTACGTATTCCCTCTTTCCTAAAATCCTGGGGCTTTCAAAGAAAGAAAAAGCACCTTGCAAATCGGCATCTCTCGCACTATAGCTATCCCAAATTCCTGTTTGTCAACCCTAAAACTGCCAGATGCTGACGTGATGAGATTATTCTTAGCGATATGGCCGCCCATTTACTATAAACATGTTACTTATAATTATCAACTATGTTACGACGATGTGAACAATGAAGTTTATTTCTCTTCTATTCTATGCGATGCCCTAAAAGTGCTTTCTACAAATGTCAAAAGTTCGCTTGCGTCACACGCTTGCGTCATATCGACACTATCTGTCAAGAGGATGACTTTTATGAAATTTGCTTACAATGGCCTTAGGGGGAGGGTGATATGTTGTGCTCAGGTGAGGACAGTCAGCTCCATATATTACTGCAACTACAAAGCTTTTCAGATTCACCGAATCGAAAAAAGTCCATAGTCGGTATTATAAATACTTATTATGAAGACTTGTACTGTACGGATCAGAAAGTTGTGCGGTAAAGCGGACGGATGATAATCGTCTGAGATGCATATGCTAAGATGCATGTGTGGACAACAAGAATGGACAAGGTGAAGAATGAGTATATAAGAGGCAATCTGAACATAGCACCAGCGGCAGAAAAATTGAGAGGTAAGAGACTAGCATGCTATGGACATGTAATGAGAAGAGATGATAATCATGTTATAGAGGATATGAATGTAGGGTATAGCGACAGAGAAAAGCTGAAGACGAGATGGATAGATTGTGTGAGAGATGATATGGCAAAGAAAGGAGTTAATGCTGAGATGACGGCTTACAGGGATGTATGGAAGAAAAACATATAACGTCGACTGCAAATGAAATTGGGAGCAGCAGGCAAATTAATAGATGAAGACTCCACTCCGCTTGGTCATAAAAAACATAACCTGAACCTAACAATAATAAAGTGATCGCCTTATATACACTAATATTGATAGAATCGACAGTGGATAGAAGATTCGTCGTTGGCCGCGTGATGCCGGCAGAGTAGAATAACATCACCCCATATCCTCCAATAGGTGTCGTAGAAGGCGACTAATGGGTCAGCGAAGGGATATTGATCATCTCATACTCCGTCCATCAATCCGCATTGGGCAAGCGTGGTGGACTTCTGCCTATACCTCCTTTGTTGAAAAGGAGAGGCGTTTTGTTCCAGCAGTGGGTCGTATTATAAAGGCTGTGATGATGATGAGAAAGTTCGTCGGCGGTTCACAATTCTTTGGGGTATGTCGGTGTCTCTAGTTCTCTTATCGATCCCATCATTTCTGATATGATCACAAAGAGAAACTCGCCATTGACCTTTGAGTGACCTTAAGCTTATGAGACCCATTTTTACGTAATAAAAGACGTTAAAATAAGCTAATTATGTTTTCTGATAATTTTGTGTCTGAGTGTACTCGATAACAATCGGGTGATTATAATACCAATCGGAGGCGTCTATGCTTACCCTGCATTTGACGCCTCACCGACATTATCATACGAGTCGCGGTGAAAGCTCGAAGTCGACCATTCTACGAAATGTCTAGTTAGTACACTTTTATACATAACTTGCTAAGCTGACCCTTACCAACTTCGCTGGGCATAAAACTAAAGAAATATTTTAACAGTATTTTCACGTATATCAAACCATTTAGTCAGCGCATGCCGATAAATCAACGCACCAGTTCGTATTTGTCGGAATAGATTTACAAATATTGTTATTTCACATTAGAAAAATTTTTGATCGCAATCTAATGTAACCTTTGTCACTTAGGAATAACGTAGTTTTTTAGTGGTGAAAGAGCTTTCAAAATAACTTCAGTAATTCCAGAGATTACTTCCCACAAACAACTAATTAAGTTAGTGTAGACATAATTATTAATTTAATGAACAACCAAGACAATAAAACTATAACATCAAAAGTTATTCGAGTGCAATTATTTTACTATTTTATTGTGAAGCTATGAATATAAAAAGTTAAACTAATCCAAATTTTTGTCCGAAGTTTAAAATGTTTCATTCTATTTTTGTTATAAAAACTATAGACTTGTGACTGTTTATCTGTTAGTGCTTATGCCCGTTTGTCACGCTTGTGTTAAAAAAAAGTTTCCCGATACACAAAACCGGGTATTCATTTGTAATCCGCACTTCCTACTTTCACCGCGACATAACATTTAGTCGGCATAACAATTATCTGCAATACTATTGTTTCAATACGGAGAAAGGGCCGCTAACTCACTTTGAATTGAAAGTGCTATGGCGATAGTAAGAGTTAAATTGCTTAAGTAACTTAATCGAAAGTTTTTAGTGAATGGGAGGAAAAATAAAACGCAGTTCCAGTTTTTGTCCTCAAAGAGATTTTTTATGTACCCAGAGTAGCACTACTGACATTAAATAGTAGGCTATTTAAAACCCTCCTAGAACTGAGCCATATGTAGGGTCGTCTGGGTAGGTACCAACGCCTTTCTTATTTCTGCCGTGAAGCAGTTCGCTGTGTTTCGGATTGAAGGGAAAGGTAGCCAGTGTAATTACTGGGCATGGAAGGCATATTATCATCTTAGTCCCCAGGATGGCAACGCACTTGCAGTGTTGAGTGATTTACGCTTAATATTGCAAGTGTCTATAAGCGACGGTAACTACTTAACACCAGGTGGGCCGCAAGCTTGTTTGCTATCTCGTAGTATATAAAAAAAACAGAGTAGATCGCGTTTACGCCTTATAGTATGCGCACTAACATTAATAAACACCTTTTTACTTAATTTTTCGAACTAAGCCATTTGCTTCCGCTTTCATTAAACGAACAGCTAAGGAGTAGAACTCTGCCGATGTCTGTTTTCCCGGATCAGTATAATCTGGACATCTTCAAGGCGAGAGTGAACAAGCATCTTCTAGTCGAGCCTGTACCATTAAGTCTCATCATCGCTTTCCATCAGGCGTGATTGTGATCAAACGCCCAGCCTCTAGAACTTAAAAAAGCATCACCTCCATAAACGAGCCAATCGCGACGATGTTATCGCCGTGCCACTACATTCTACATATATTTAGGTCTGTAGATATGTGTGAGTGTACTGGATATATTTTAAAAATAAATAATCAATCAAATTCAAAATCATCATGACGTTTGGTTCATTTTCGCGCTATTTGACTCATTCCATTACTGAACGTGTCCTAGCGAACACATTATTCTTACTATACCTAAGGGTCTTGCTCTTGACCTCGGCTTGGGCCATAGTACTTACCGCTATAAAATATGTACATAACTAAATTATCTCAAGGCACTGATTAAATTGTAAGTACCTTTTGATAAGCCTTTTATTTTATGTGTATCAGTTTTAAGTGTTTTATTGTTTAGTTTTTACAGTGTTTTATATTCTTTTCAGAGTGACTTTTATATACTTACCACATAAATCTTGTTTACTATCACAAAGTAATAGTGACGAAAACGTGTCTCATTCATACGTGGACCATACTGACAGTGTTGGACCCATAGCGACACGACGTTACAAGTGCCTCCACACGGCGATATAATTGAGACGTTTTTTTTTAATATAGAGTTTAGTGACACGACGATAATCAAGATTCATTCGCTCGTGGATGTGACGCCTAGGACCTTATAATGGCGGCTGGCCGTTAGTGATTTATATTTATCTAGTCTTGTATTGACTAGATTGACAATACCCATTGACGCAGCCGCGACTGCAAAAAAAAATGCGTTCGAGGTAGCCGCGTGCGCCTTGCAGCCTTTCGTACCGTGTAAACGAAGGTGGTCAAGTAGAAGCCACCGGTAGCGGATATCGCTTAGTACTGCGCAAACGAAGGTGGTCAGTGTTAGTGGCAACATTCAGATTTACAATTTTTGGTAAAACTTATTGTAATAATGGCAACTCTGGGCACTCTTCAGATCAGAATCAGAATTTTATTGCTTAATATGTGGTAACATTTTAACTTCCGCCTGATCTTGAGCGTGTGCAACATCTTAATTCTTGTGAGTTCCAATTTGTGAGTTTAATAAATCCCATGTAAAAGTGACATTTTATTTAGAAAATACAGTCCAAATCCCAACAGTCAGTAGCCGCCACGGTGGCGTGTGGTAGCATCCGGTGGCCCATTTGCGCGGAGCAAAACATCTATTTAACGCGTGACTTTCTTCATTGGATATGCAATATCTCATTTGAGTTGTAGTATTCGTTACTAATTGGCTCAGTTTTGATAACATCTCATCAAAAAATTAACGTTACGTCGTATTCCCCTAAGTCACTGCAACTCTTGTACTTTCTCATAACAATGGATGTATCCAAAATCTATGTTTTCGTTTTTTTCGTTCTCAAAAAGACATGTTAAATATTTCTTCGACATCCATTATGATCAAGACGTGGTTTGGTAGAATACGCGTGCGATCAGTCGCGCACCAACTAGCCGCTAGTGCTGCGGTCGCACTTGACTAGCCGCCCTATTATATAGGCTCTCACTTTACGAGGTATGTGTGTTCTTCTTATGCAAGGGGCTGAGGCCATGTCTTAAAGCACTTCGAACCTATGGGATCTTTTGTGCTTCCCCTTTCCTTATCACCCGTCCCCGCCAAAATCATTTTGTATGAGTTTCACGATGTTGGCGGGAAAAAGGTCTATAAAGTCCTCTGGTTTAGGGTAACCTAAACAGTGTGCCTAAACAGGTTTAGGGTAACCTAAACAGATGGTCCAAGTAGCGAACCTAGTGTTAACTAGGTTCGCTACTTGGACCATCTGTGGAATTCAGGATGTTTTCAGCGAAACAAAGATCCTGGGAGACTTTCTGGAAGAATTAACAGCATCAGTGAATTCGCAGACATTTAGTAATAAGATCCTTAGTCAGTCCTTTAATAGTTGAAGGTTCCGAATCAAGCTGACTTCCACCATCGATATTATTATCATTTACTGTCAGCTGAGATGAAGGATTCCCAGTTAAGTAAATAAAAAACTATATTAAATGTCCCAAGTACTCACTTTCAACAAAGCTTCTACGCAAAACACAAATAGAATCGCGCAATTCTAATCAACGGCGATTTGAAATGTCAAGGTTCGAATGTCAAACTTGACAGCCGTGTCAGTTGGATTTAAAACAACTGTCATAGTTGAGGCAATGACCCTATAGGTGCGATTGGCATTTAAAGCAATGTTTCTTTAGAAGCAATGGGTGGAATAATGATAAAGAAACCGTCGCCTCGTGGACATTTTGCTCGAGTGTCAAGTATGCGTCAGTTGTTTTTAAATTTAAATTTTTAAGTCGAGTTCTAATTATATTAGTGGGTTCACTTCTGGCCTTGGCACGTTTGGCTAGTATAATGTTGTTAAACAAATACTTAAGGTTTTTTTTACAATAACGACGATAACGTTTTTATGTGAGCGGAAAATGACAGGACCTGAATCCGATTTTCATTAAAGGTCTAGTAAATAACTCCGAAAAAGCGTCGGTGGCGTAGTGAGTAAGAGCGTCGTCTCCCACCCGGGAGGCACTGGTTAGATCCCCGCCACGAACCAATGTGTTTTCAAATTTTGAACGGTTTTTACGATGAAGTAAAACATCGTGAGGAAACCTGCACACACCTACGAAGAAATTCTTAGGTTGTGTGTGAAGTCGACCAACCCGCACTTGGCCAGCGATATCTTGTCATATGTATGGGCCTATACCATACGACTGAATTTCTTATAAGACATTTCTTATTAGACACAAGAAATTTTCTTACAATATGCAAAAGGCCTTCAAAGGAAGAGAGGAGGTAGGATAAGTCAAAAAAGCTCATTAGAACACTCGCCGTGGCATAGATAAGCGGTAGAGTAGCGCTTAATGACGCAAATATCCATCGAGGATGGTGCTCTGATTTCGTGCGACAAATCGCAGCGCTCTGCCCCGCAACTAATAATATGCTATTTTATCTTACATACGTCTATTTCTTCACAGCTGGTACGACAGTTATGCCAAGTTAATTACAAAGAAATGCGTCCTAATTAGCATAACTCTTCCTCGTCGAGAGATTACGACATGCGACAGGAATTTCTGTCAGTTGTCAGATACTTGTTGCGCAATGTGCGGCCATATGTATGGGGTCAGTCAACTGAACTACATTATTGTAATTGTTAAAGTAATGGTATCATGAAAAAAAAGGTTTATCTGGTTGCTTAAAAAATTACGGAGACATATGGGGGACGTAGCGTTGGTAGGCCTCATAATAAAACTTAAGGTCACTCAAAGATCAATGGAGAGGGCTATGCTAGGAGTTTCTCTGATCAGATCCTGCAAGAGAACTAAGGTCACCGTCATGGCCCAAAAATTGCGTGGTTAAATGGTGGTGGTTAGGGCACTTTGTGAGGTCCTCGAGTAAAGGCTGCATACCGGGAGATACAAGGTCGTAAGGCCTCCCATAACGGCGACTGTCGATCTGGTAGCTCCTTAACGAATGGACCGATTTTGATGCATTTTTTTTTTGTTGCAAAGCTGACTGTGATCGAGATGGTTCTTAGCTACAATTCATGAAAATTTTTAGGTCATCAGCTCTTTCTTAAATAATATTCAAGAAAAATATAATTTAAGTACTTAACTATCTATCGGAATTATGGTCCGCGAGTAATTTAAAAATAATGAATAAAAACTAAATTAAAAATTTTAAGTCACCCCCGACACAAAAAAAAACAAATTCTCTCGACCTTTTTAACTTCATTAAAAGAATTTATCTTTAAAATATTAATAGGTTCTTTTCATGAAGTTAAAAGGCCAGAGAAAATTATTACTTTTTTCTTTTTTGTTTTTTTTTTGTGTTGGGGTTACTTAAAATTTTTAATTTTATTTTTAATCTCATCCTTCTTTTAGATGTTTTTGATTTGTCTATCAAATGTCCGCCTTGGTTTCCCCGTTCCCCATCTCCGTACACTTCTGATTCTTACATTCCTTTCGTCAATCTCTTTTGACCCCACCATCTGAGTATCCCGTTTTTTATTAATTTCAATTGTTTAATAATTCTGACTTTACTTTTGTGTCTGATGCCACTTTTATTTACACGGTAAGTTGGCAATCTGTCACCGTTTTGAGGCACTAGTTGGTCCATAATGCCAAATGTGGCTTTATGTGTAACCAAATGATACCTTACACATAATCAACCCCTTTTCGGAATAATCCATCACGCTCAAAAGAGCGTGCTTGTATTCCTATAAGTAATCTGAGTATCTAAGGCCAAACTGTTGTCTTTTCGTGATCGAAATCAAAGCTTGCAACTATCGTAAGCCTAGCTTTATCCTCGTTAGTTCGTTTCACTTTGCCTGGAAAAGACATACGCAAGCAATAATAGACCTTAATGTGGTTAACGTTTCTAGAAAATAAAAGTACTTTTGCTTTCAACGTCGAGCCTCAAAGCATCAAAACTCATTTCCTAAAAATAAAAATAAACAAATTAAAAACTGCAAAATGAACTTCGTGTGGCAGTCACGACCGAGTCTCTTTAAGGTATACGAAAAAGCTGTTTATGTTTAAAAGTTTAAGGTTTAATTCGGCGAGTTAGATCTGGTATTAACTTGAAGAAGGGTACAATTTGATTTCGTCCTTTTTGAAATTGAGCAGTGTTTTTGCGGTTGACTGTACAGCGGGCGTTTAGCGCTGTTTTGTATGCTAGGTAGTATGGCGGCAGTTAATTTAGTTATTATCATAGGCTGCGACGAAAATAGCATAATATTTTTGAGACTTTTTTATTCTATGTGGTTGTCCAACAATACCTGGTGATAAGCATAGTCTCACCGTTGTCTATAGATATACAATACATTGTTTTATTCTAGTCATTCCTGTCCATCCAAAGGTTGTCTAGAAGTGGTACGCGTGCCGGGAGTAGTAATAGTCTAGTAAGAGGGTAGAAAGATTTGTCTGCCAATAAACATCAACTCGCATAGACTTCAGTTCATTCGTAATCATAGCGCATGTTACTCCGAATCGGATTAACCAAAAAACAGATGTATGTGGTTCAAATCCCGTTTTCTTTCATTTGATAGTGACCACGTTAGCTTAAAACAATACATGGTTTGGAAGAAATCTCTCGTATAGTTATTGTATATTAACCAGAGGAATATAAATGTATGCTTAACACCTAAATTGAAAGGAATCTATCTGTCATTAACACAAAATGGTGGTCGGTATCAAAAGTTAAATGCCTTAGTTCATTAATGTAAATAATTGAATTATATAGAAAAGCTTTATCGAGATAAATTATTATGTAAATGATCCAAATGCGTGGGAGAAATTACTGCCCAAAATTTTCGCATGTCAAACTGTGTCAATTGAAAGCTGTGGAGTTTCTTTCGCATTTCTTCTCCATCCCAGCATTATAATAATTATTTAAGTAAAATAATTATTTCATCTCGAAATGGTGGTTAGGATTTGACGATTTAAAAGTACTTAGCAAAGTCCATTTCAATAAAGAGCTTTTTCATTTTCATATTTTTTTACTTTATTGGTTCACCAACACTGGTACAATTGTGCACTAGTACAATTTTGATTACTAAACTATTTAAAACTTAAACTAAGTGCACAGTCACTTACAGGTAAACACCACATGTATGAATATATTTGTTTTGTTTTATGTAATCTACTACTGTTCCACAAGGGAAGAAGTGGGGCATTCCTATCAAAAGTATTGCTTGATTACTTACTGGGAACTCCCAGCGACATATTGTATCTAAGATTACTGAAATAAACACATATAATATTTTTATTATTATTCAATCATATAGTTTCCACTCAAGAAAGTCTCTGCTCATTGCCACTCTACCTAAGTCATCTGGGCTAGTAATCAATCATTCGTACTAATACTCGATTACCCATACAGGAAACTGAGTCTATTCCACATAAACACCGCTTCCAACCTTCTCGGGATGTGTATTTAAATCGATCGCCGATCGTTAATCGATTAACTTAATCGAGCTCGCGAACGATCAATTCGATTTGAGGGATCAGTAGCAAAATACGAATTATGGAAATGAATGGGTTGCCTTCCGGTGTGTTTGAACTATGATTCGTAATGGGCTCTCAGTAATGACGGCTAGGATTACCTATCAGGTAGTTGATGGCTTCTGTTTTATGAGTGATAGCTGAACCAGGTAACGCTTGCCGGATTGCCCCAACGTCCCGTAAATAGTTACCTAACTATTTATACGGCTATTAATCGTTACTTATATCTATACACCCTAATTCTCATCTTAAATTTTACCCGATTAGACGATTATGCCGGTAGAGTAGAATAGCATCATCCCATATCCTTCAATGACTGTCGTAGAAGGCGACTAATGGATCAGCAAAGGGGTATTGATCACCTTATACTGCGTCCACCAATCCGCATTGGGCAAGCGTGGTGGACTACCTAAACCTCCTTCGATGACAAGGAGTGGTGTTGTGTCCCAGCAGTGGGTCGAATTATAAAGGCTGTTATGATGATGATGAGCAATAATTATACAAATTAAGCAATTGGGGCCTTATCGCGTTATTGTTGTTCCATACGTTTTGACATCAATTCATGAAAATCTGTTCAGGCGTTTCAAGGTCATCGGCTCTCTCTTGAATAATATTCATGAATAAATTCATTTAAGTACCTAACTATATATCGGACTTACAGTCCGCGAGTAATTTGAAAAGATTGAAATAAAAATAAAATTAAAAAATTTTAGAAACCTCACACACAAAAAAATACTCAAAAGAAAAAAGGAAAAAAATTCCCTCGACCTTTTAACTTCATTAAAAGAACCTATTAATATTTTTAAACGTCGCTGCGTTGGGGAACCGCTAAGTAAATAAAATTAAACTAAAAGTCAAATAAAAAAAATGTATTGATAATGCTAAAGTATGGATTAGCGGTCTCCGACGCAGCAACGTCGTTCATCTTAAAAATATTAATAGATTCTTTTATTGGAGTTAAAAGGTCGAAAGATTTTTTTTTAGTCTTTTTTATATCGTTTTTTTTTTAAATTAGCTACGTCCTCTCGAAGTAGGTATAAACGTTACGTAAACCTTACGAATATAGCTAAGGCGGTAGTTTCTAAAACTAAGAAACTCTCAAAGAAAAATGAACCAATCGCCGATACAGCGACCGTCTTTCATATACACAAAAGTTTGTTGAATCACGCGAACGTTGTGGGCATATAAAATGCCGCCAGATGCATGAAAAGAATATTGGTCTGATCACCTTGGAAAGAAATACACATACATATCATCGGGCTCACAAAACGAGTCGAGCAGAGTGTCAGGTAGCATTTGGTTACACACAAAGCTGTTGGTATGGGCCATGTAGTACCTCAAAATATTGACAGGTTGCCAGCCTGTCACCTACACAAAAGTTGCACCAAACCCAAAAAATTACAATCCCTTAGTAACAAAAATTGTTTAGGACAGATGTTACACGCAAAATTATCTCAACAGTCCGGGGAGAAGAAAGGAATATACATGTAGATTTTAAATGTACATTTTCGGAGTCAACTGTGTTTGTGGAATTTCGTGATATTCATTCTATTTACAACATTTCAAAATCAATAAATTCTTTATTTAAATGGAATAATTATTTTGTTGATGGTGAAGAAACGTTGCAACAAACTCCCACAGTTTATAATTTGACAATGACTTGGATATATCATTAGGGGCCATTCATTTATTACGTATTATTTTTGACCTCTCCCCCATATAGTAAGAAAAATTATATAAGAAAAAAACCCTTTTATAAGAATAAGTCAAACATTGTTAAAACCCCAGTACAATTTAGAACTGAGGACAAGTGGCCAATCGATTACGTTGAACGCTTAACGAAAAGGATATTATGTATGACACTGACTTAATGTTGAGAAAAAACCATGGCGACCGTCGTGTCAAATGTTAGAGTTGACGTTGGTTCTTGTAGAAACGATTTGTATCGTTTTGTTTGGCCCTCTGAACTGTACTGTTATAAAGAAATTGCTTTTGAAGAAAAGTGAGTATTGAAGATCAAAACAAAAGCGCCATTTTACATGCCCCTCCTAATATTACTCTTCTTTATATCGAGACGTGTACGTATTGGTTTTTCTGGGCCACTATAACAGATTTATTGTTATGTTTCTTTGTCAAACTTGATCGACACACGTAGATGTTTCAATGACAACTTAGTTCGGCCAAATGACAGTTTCACTGCACTACAACCGATTTCACGATACACTGAGAAACTGTGGCTACCTTTCCAACGCGAACTAAGAAATTTGCCAACTTATTTATAAACCAAAAAAAAATCACTGAAAAATCGACCTGCCTCAGGCGGGAATCGAACCCAGCATCCTCCGCAATCCGGGCGGCTGTGTTGACCACTACGCTACCAGGGCACTGCTTTCGCTGTCGAAATTTGTCAGTGCTTTTGCTTCATCAAATCTTTGAAATTACCACTTCTTAGATCCGCACGAAATAATAGGGGTTAAAGTAATAGGTTGGGGAAAAAGTTTCTTCGCATTTTTTAAGAAAATTCAAAACATTTTTTAATATAGTTTATTTACATTTAACTAAAGTATGTAGGTACCATTTTGTTCGATAACTTTTTGCCATCTTGTAGGTAGGGACATGATCCCATTGCTATAGAAATTTTGGGACTTCTGGTCAAAATACCGCGACAAGTGGTTTTGGCAGTCCTCTCGTGATGTTAACCTGACACTGCCTAAAGAATTCTGAAGAGACCGAAACAGGTGGAAATCTGAAGGTGCAAGGTCAGGACTATACGGCGGATGCATTAACACCTCCCAGCCAAACTCTCTTAATTTTTGCTGAGTGGCTATAGTTGTGTGAAGTCTAGCGTTATCATGATAAAAAATCACACCCCTTCTGTTGATTAATTCCGGCCGCTTTCTCTCAACTTCTTGCTTTAATCTCATCAGTTGTTCGCAGTAGAGTTCAGAATTGATGGTCCTGCCTGGTGGTAACAGCTCATAATGAATAATGCCCTTCCAATCCCACCACACACACAGCATCACCTTGTTGCGAGTTAACCTGGGTTTCGCCACAGTCTGTGAAGCCTGACCGGCCTTTGACCACGACCTTTTTCGCACGTTCTTGTCGTACGTGATCCACTTTTCATCACCAGTTATCAGCTTCTTCAAAAATGGTTCGGTTTCATTACGTCGTAATAAAGAATCACAAATGAGTACACGGTTCATTAGGTTTCTTTCAGTGAGCTCGTGAGGTACCCAAATGTCGAGCTTTTTTGTGTACCCAGTTTTTTTCAAATGCGCCAAAACTATTTTGTGGTCAATTCCCAGTTCTTCAGCTACGTCGTAACTACTGACATGCCGATCTTGCTCCACTTTTTCAAAAATGGCATCCATTTTATCTGTAATAGGGCGACCAGAGCGACGTGCATCTTTGACATCAAAATTTCCGGATTGAAAACGCTTAAACCAAATTTGTGCTACTCTCACAGACACTGCACTAGGTCCATAAACATCGCAAATTTTTTTCGCGGCTTGCGTTGCATTTTTACCTTTTTTGTAGTAAAATTTTAAAATGTATCGAATTTCTTCATTAGATTCACTCATCTTGGCGGTACGAAAAACAAATGAAAATCACATATTTTCCTAATTTGAATTTGGAATTATGTTCTTTAAAATTTAAACTTTCAATGATACCAAAACCAGTCAGATACAAATAGTATAGCCAAAGAGATTTTATTACAAGTTTATACATACTATAATGCGAAAAGACTTTTTCCCCAACCTAATATGAAATTGGCGAATTTTTCTCATTATTCATTAGTATATAATTCCTTTAATACAATAGCTATGTCCATTATTCTTTTTCTATTTTAAACTTCATTACATGGACATATATTTATGTAGAAAATATTATTCTTATTTTTATTTTTTTTACTAGAAATACATCTTCAAAAACAGCTCGTCCTAAGAGGTGCCCGTCTCCGTTATAAAAATATGAATATTTTTTTACAGATATAAATTCTCAAGTTTTTTCTCTAAGTATCCTATAGCCTAATGTTGTCTAAACATATCCACAAAATCACACAAAATTTAGATTGGCAAATTTAAATGGCAAATAAGTTTGTATGGAAAAAATAATTTTCGTTAAATTCTCTATACAAAACGGCAATTTCATACTTAAACCCCTAATATTTTTGCAAATATTTGACGCCCAGTTAAGATGAAACTACCTTATATTATGGAATAATTTTTGCGTATACAAACGCGTAAAAATTTTGCGTGCCCTTTTAGCGCTGTTAATGCAGCCGCACGGATGGCGGAGGATGGGTTCGATTCCCGCCTGGGGCAGGTCGATTTTTTTCAGTGTATTTTTTCTAGGTTTAAAAATCTTGACGCGTTTGTAAACGCAAAGTTATTCTATAACTCATGGAATAATTTTCTTGCCTGAGGCAGGTCGATTTTTTCGGTGTATTTTTTTCTAGTATTCCATAACTCATTTAAATGTTGCACAATCATGAAATGGAATTGACTACTAGCAAACGTGTTCCGTCCTTCTTAATCCTGGGCAATTCAAAAGAGGTGAGACGAGGGTGACTAGCGTGCCAGTTTATCTCTCTCGCTAGCTATTTTTTTTTAGATTCTACTTCTGCTTACCATTGGGTGGAATAGAGTCATTTTGCTTGACCTTTTCATAAAAAAAAGTTGGTACACTAATTCAAACTCTAGAACCTTTTCACAATCAACACACAAATGCAACACTTTTTACCAACGATTTTGCAATAAAGCTTCCGAATAATATGAGTGATTTTCCTGTTAACAAATAAAAAAACTGTTAAAACTAAATTACATAAAAAAGCTTATTACAAGTTAAATGATTATTTAATTGATCCTGATATGATCCTGATCCTGATCCTAAATGAGTGGGAGTAAAATCTTGCCAAAATTTATGCATTTAAAATTGTAATTTATTTTGATCTATCTATTGACCTGTAATGATGTTTTGAAGTCATTATAGAATTGTAAGCTGTAGAGTTTCTTTCGCCATTTCTTCTCCATCTCAGCATAGTAATAATTATTTAAGTAAAATAATTATTTCGTCCCGAAAACTGCCTACCAGTTTTCGGGTTGAACGATTTAAAAGTACTTAGCAAAGTCCATATAAATAAAGAGCTTTTTCATATCATTTCATTTCACTACCTACACTGCCAGTGACTTATTGCTACATGGCACTAACGTGTTAAACAATTTAGGGTATGACCGTAAAATGTAAATTATGTTCTACTAACATTGTGTTTCTAATTTTAATTACTATTATTTGAAATTTATATACTCTTTACTGCACATGAAATACATAAAAATAATAATGGTTGTCTACAACATAATTTGCCAGCTTATCTCTAGAAGAGATCTCTTCCATCCAACCCAAGAATATGTGTTAGAATGATCGTAAGGTAGACGACATAAATGCAAAAAAATTCAAGTACCTAGATACTTTTCATGAATATACAAAATGTATATACATACATAGATAGGAGTGGAATTATTTTCACTCATTTCTCTCACACACTGCAATCCGCCGAGCCGTTGTGTTATACTTACGCATATAATACAATCCGCCAGCGACATATACATTATTATATTATAAATAGGCTCTCAAATGTAATTTAATATCGTAAAACATTTTTCCCTACCTTATAGATTTATTTCTAAATTATTATTTTTAAGCCCAGCTTAAAGATCACCACAAAAACCTTTGAAACACCGATTAAATCTGATACAAAAAGCTCGAACTAGTGTTTGGCAACTGCGCGCGTCTATCGATTGTTATCAATCGATAATCGTATCGTAACGTAGCAGAGTCGATTCTTGTATCGATTCATAAAAATTAATGACTGTTGTCCGATTCTGGGCACGTTCGTCGGTCGTTGGCTCGGTGGCGTGATCTGTCGTTTTTTGTTCGTAAGCAAACCTGTGGTATACAACTAGTTTCTTGAATAGTTTCTTGTAGTTAACTGTTGCTGGTTATTTATTTTCAAATACTTTTTTTATTTAACGATATATTATGTCTGTTGTATATACAACATGTAAACTAAATAACCAACACCCTGAATACAAGTGGTTTGGGATCGGCTTCAAAGTTGATTTCAACATTTAAAAAAAAAAAAAAAAAACCAAAAAAAACCTGTATTCAGGGTGTTGGTTATTTAGTTTACATGTTGTATATTACGAAAAGTATACATTATAGCAACTGACTCTAGTCTTCCCGTGATCACAAACGCTTTATTTATAAACCATTTTTGTGTTTTACATAATGTGCCGCCACATTGCCAAAGGTGACCTTTTCCAGTAGGCCTAGACGAAGTCGCTTTCTATTGGAGGTTTCTTTAAAAGAAAACATAAAAAATGTATGCAAATGACACTTGCGCTGGATATTTCACATGTATTTATAATTTACTTTTTAGATGAAACTTTTTCTAGTATTAAAAATATTTACGCGTTTGTAAACGCAAAAGTTATGCCATAATGTAAGGTAGTTTCATCTTAACTGGGCGTCAAATATTCGCAAAAATATTTAGTTCCTAGAAGTGCAAATTTCAAAGATTTGATGAAACAACGTTCACCATAAAAACATAAGCACCAAGCACTGACAAATTTCGACAGCGAAAGCAGAGCCTCGGTGGCGTAGTGGATAACGCAGCCGCCCGGATTGCAGAAGATGCTGGGTTCGATTCCCGCCTGAGGCAGATTTTTTTCAGTGTATTTTTTCTGGTATTTAAAAATATTTACGCGTTTGTAAACGCAAAAATTAATCCATACTTTACTTTATTAACTTTATTGAAATAAAAAAAAAATATAGTTCTTACAACTCTGTCACTTGATTAAGCACTATTTTTGTAAGCAAATTAATAAGTCTTGTGAGTATTAAATACATGCGGTGTTTACCTTTAATTAACTGTGTACTCCTTGTATAAGTATTAGTTTAATCTGGAAATGTATAAAGTTCATAAGTTGTTGGTAAACCATATAAATAAAAAAAAACCGGCCAAGTGCGAGTCGGACTCGCACACCGAGGGTTCCTCGGTATAAACTGCTGTATCTTTTGATCGCGTTAACTTAGAAGTTTGATTTTTTCACTGCTTAAAGGGACAATAGACCTAGGTATTTGGAATAAATTTCAATTTGATACCTTTATTCGTTCGTGAGAAATAAGGTAGTAAGTTTCATTTTATTAAAATATTTTTATTATATTATATAACTAAAAAAATGTGATTTTCGCAATTTTTCCTATATTTGCATTATATGACAATGCTTCATGCCAAATTTCAAGATTCTGAGTTTACGGGAAGTATCCTGTAGGTTTTGATTCCTTTGCGAGTGTCGGAAATTAGTTGAAAATATCGACATAATCGGCTGTATCTTTTGATTGGCTTGGCTTAGAAGTTTGATATCTTCACAGCTTAAAGGGACAATAGACCTGAGTATTTCATGTGAATTTCAGCTTAATACGTCCACGCGTTCTTGAGATAAAGGGTCTTGACAGACAGACAGACAGACAGACAGACAGATGGACAACAAAGTGATCCTATAAGGGTTCCGTTTTTTCCTTTTGAGGTACGGAACCCTAAAAATTAAAGTAATCAAACCGTTTTTGATAAATCCGTAGTATCCTGCGACATATCTATTAGGTAGGAGAAAAATGTTTGACGATATAAAATTGCTTTTGATAACCCATTTATGCTATAAGAATAATACCACGCTCACACTAATCTAGCCTTAATTAAATATCATTAATAAATAAATTTGTAGTATTCATACTAAATAATGGAATTTAATTATAGTAACCGACACCGACCCAAATAAATTGGTAGCAAGGTAGGAAAAGAATAGATACAGAGTCCATCTTTGACTCTCCCATTGAAAAGCTAATAAATATTTGACCAGTTGGCAATTATCGACCACCCACTTATAACGATTTTTTACAAACAAAAAACGATCTATATCAAAATGACGTAAGTGTTATGAACAGAGCCTTTGATCTGGTTTTGCAAAAAACTGGTCTTAATTAAATGGTAACGTGATTCATAATTATGTTCTCATCAAATGTTATTATATTTTGTTCTTTGGTTTGTAAAACCGACTGACATCCGCGGATCTAACTTCCATTTGATCTAAAGCGCTATATTATACAGATAACGATAAGTTTTAGATAAAAAGTCTATAGTCACACGCCTTCCTTTTAGACAAAGTCGAGTACAAGAACTTCATGATCTCTCCCAGATTTTCCTAGTGCCTTTTCACTGGGAGAAGAAGAAGAATCATGATGCTAAGCAACCGGAAAAAGATCCGAAAATAAATTTCTAGAATAATTCTAGAAATTAATTATCGGTCTTATAATTCCTAACCATCAGGAGATAAAGCGAAGGAAAGAAAGAAGGCGTCGGTGACGTAATGCGTAAGAGCGTCGTCTCCCACTCAGGAGGCACTGGTTCGAACCCCGCCACGTACCAATGTGTTTTCAAATTTTGAATTCATATGTACGTTTAATCGACGCTTTTACGGTGAAGGAAAACATCGTGAGGAAACCTGCACATACCTACGAAGAAATTCTTAGGTTGTGTGTGAAGTCGACCAACCCGCACTAGGCCAGCGTGGTTGACTAAGGCCTAATCGCCCCTAATGTGGGGTAGGCTCGAGCCCCTCGGTGGGGACATTATATGAGATGTTGATGTGATGATGATGATGTGAGGAGATAAAGGCCAAAAGAGCTCAAATTCAAAAACCTGAGATAAAAAAAATATTATAATTCCCATGACCTATACTCTGAATCGTAACATTTACACGCGCTTTCTCAAAAAAATGTTCCATTCACAGCACAGTTAGAAAAAAGTGCGTTGAAAATCGATTTCGGATGTCGACCCAGGCGGTCTTTAGATAGAAATATATCGCAATTCTTCGTAAGCCACCGTAAAAGAGTCACGTGCCTGCAGCCAATCTTTGTGAAAATTAATATGGTAAATTTTCAAGGCAATACCGCAATACTTGATAGGAAAAGTTGGAGAACAAATACTTTAAAGCACCTCTGTGTTCAGTGGTGAGTGTCCACTCCGGGCGCCCTAATTATGGACCCTAACTTGCTAATCTTCTTTGTATATAAAATTCAAATTCCTGGCTGAGATATTAACGCACAGCCCAAACCGCTGAACCAAGAGACTTGAAATTTTGCACATAGATACCTTATACAGTGTAGGCATCCACTAAAAAAGGATTTTTGGAAACTCATCCCTAAGTAGGTAAAATAGATTGCCCCCCTAAGTATTTTCTCGAACGCGGACGAAGTCGCGGGCGGAAGCTAGTTGTTAGCTCATAATTCTGAGTCAGAGTTAGGGACCCTGAAAACTGGGCAGTGTAATACATGCTTAAGATAAAAGATAACGGTAATTTTTAGGTCGATAGGTTAGGATAGGAGATATAGGTTGCAGCATGGATTCCTCTCGTTCCGACTGGTGTAGTGCTATCCGGGCATGGCTGCTTCGGGTCGTACCTGCACCGGATTGGACGGTAGGAGAGCCCGGCGTGCCATGACTGCGGCGCGGTGGAGGACACGGCGCAGCACACCTTCAAGGTGCGCCCGTCGTGGTCCGTGCAGTGTCGCAGTCTTGTCGCTTTTTGGGCTGGACCTCCCGCTTCCCAGCGTGGTAAACGCTATTCACTCACCGGGGGACTGGATGTAAAGGCTCTGCCGGTTTCCCAGTCCCCCCACCACGTAAGGCGATGCGGGAGTGCCGCTGGGTTATTTTTGTACTCCCGGGGAGTCCCACATTTCCCTTCCGTCCCCCGGTGGGAGGGCATGCGTAAAGCATTTTTCCCAGCATCAAAATAAGGAGCTAAAGGTTAGGACCATAGATGTATCAATTTAAGGAGATCGTTCGAATCGCCGAGTTCATATGTCATGATCAGCGGCCATACTACATAACATGGTTCTAGCTGAGCATGCCGTAATATACACTATTCATTGCGCTCATCATAATGACGGCGAAACAATGAAAGTTAAGTACAGCCGCAAGGGAGATCGGTCAATTAGCTGAGTTCATAGGAAGTCCAAGTGACGCGGACGGCGAACAGTATATGTATATATCAACATCTTATTAAAATCTAATAACAATATTGTTACCAGCATTATTGTATTCCAACAATTAATGTTAACCCCTATTGTGTCGCCGCCATTTTATAAAATTTCGCGCATGTGTCAGTTACTTCCGGACTTTCCGTCGCGAATTTTCCGGGTGTTAAATAATAATAATAAAAATTTTGTAATAAAACTATAAATATGAGGTTTTGTCACTAAAATCGTTATAAAATAAGCTAACATAATATAATATAATTAGTACAGTTATATTTTCAAATAATAATAATAATATCATCATTTTCACCATCGGAAAACTGTGGAGGGGGGGATCGACCTCCAGGAGGTCGGCCGACACACAGGCATTTTTGACAGCGACCTCCAGGAGGCCGCGCGACACACAAGGGGATAAGATATCCAGACCCTCTGTGGTTGATGGTTCCAGGTGAAGTTTAATTGCATCTTCGGCATTATCGTCACTTACCATGAGGTGAGATGAAGGTCAAGAACTTCCCTGTCAAACAAAAAAATATACCATCGCATCTATAAAATTGTCGCGATTCTCGCTCGTGGAGATGACGCCTAAAATCGGTTGGCAAACCTCTGATGCAGTAAAGTTATTCCAGTTATTGCTATTACAGAACAAGACTAATAACTTCCATAAGTCAGGACTCCAATCTAACGGACCTCAGACGAAGGAAGCGATGTCGTGGACCGTGGGTCAAGGTCCAGTTCACTACGAGTCTGTCGACATCGATAGAAAACGGACCACGAGTGGTACAAGTCATGAGAGACGCCGCGGTGTGTTTAGATATAATATGGGTGACAAACATGCAGTCCGCTTGAGTCTAGTAAAAGTTATAAGCTTTTTTCTACACTAATATCTGCACACTGCTAATATGTCTAGTAGAAAAGTGTGTGGTCCCACGAGCCCACGACGCTTTCGTCCCATTAGGACGAATCACTGAACGTTTCAATCTGTGATTTTGTCTCATTGAGTTTTTGTACTCATTTTTCTACAACACTTCTACAAAGTAATTAATATCAGGAGCTGACTCAAAATCATCATGGAAAAATAAAACCAAAGAGAAGTCACTACCCTCATCACCTCTATTAGATCTACTCGCTACGTCGACAAGAAACTGGGTATGACAAAGTTTTATAAAATCAAAAATTGCTTTATTTATAATGGACTTTGCTAAGCTCTATGAAACTCACACTTGGATCTTGCAATGCCTTAAGGGTCCAATACAATAACATTTACGTTGCCGTGCTGCTGCAGCGACGTGTTTGCAAATACCAATGCCGATTCAGCTGGGGTAGATGACTTTTCGCTATCATACGCAAAAACAGTGCCTCGTTGGTGCAAAGGCTATGATGTGACTGAACTCCAATAGAATCCTTATACATATTGTGGATAGGGTGAAGGCGTGCCTCTTCCAGCGATTCAAGGACTTTCACATTCAACGTTTTACCAGATAGTTGTTTGTTAGTGTTTTTGTGTAGATAAAAATATTAACATAATGTTCTATCCTTGCTCATTCCGTGGGTGTTTTAAAAGACTGAGACATTTTCTAAACTCTGTGCAGACCAAGGGTGGCGAGTAAAGAGGGGAGGTGTCGGCAGGCGGTTGGCTTTAAAACTATGCCAAAATCTATGGTATGGTGATAACACCGACCCCAAATAAATTAGGACCATTGTAGGAAAACTGAAGAGCAGATTTCAATATTATAAATTTCCAATAACCACCTAAAGATTGTTTTAACTTGATAATTTTGTTTTACTAGTGGTCGCCCGCGACTTCGTTCGCGTTTTGTCGGTTATTATATAGCCTATAGCGGTCCTCTATAAATGGACTATCCAACACTAGAAAAAAAAAACAATTTGAATCATTACTTCCTGAGATTAGGGTGTTCAACCAGACAAACAAAAAACTCTTCAGCTTTATATTCTTAGTAAAGATGCCAGAACACGCTGTTACCTCAACACTTGGAACACGCGACCCAATCGCTTTGCGCAATGTCTGACTAAGCCGAATTCCTAGCGCATTGGAACAAGCACTATTGAGATTTAGATGATAAGGATCAGTTATTAGCGTTTCGGGTGCATGACCATTGTGCAGTACAATCACCTTAAATTTGGAACGAAAGGCACGCATTTGGCGCTCTTCCAATTGTGGAATAACAGAGGTTTTTATCTTGACTGGGAAGCCTTTGGTATACATCTCCTAATCTCCACTGACTCAAAGAAATGTTTGGATCCTCACACACAGGTTACCTTAAAAGAGTAGGAAGAATCAGCAGGACCCAAATCCGCTGCCTCATAGGTGTTTTCACTGGCCATTTTGCCACTAAAAGACACCTGTGTACAATAGGCAAAGCTGATGACCCCATCTGTAGAATATGCGGTGTGGTGAGGATGAAGAAAGCATAGAGCACGTACTATATGACTGCGATGCACTAGCCAATAAGCGACTAAAGGCAGTTACCCTAAACCAGAGGACTTTGTCCCATAGGGTCGAAGTGCTCTGAGATACGGCCTCAGCCCCTTGCATAAGAATAAGAATAATAATCATCTCCTGATAGTCAGTGATGCTAAAGGCCGAAGATGAAAGCAAGCGTCACCTGAAATCCTCAACCACCAACTAAATTGTACCTAAATTAATAAAGAAATTTTGAATATGAATTTGAACTGTAGGACTGGTTATGAGAGTTCTTTATTCAGTTTCATCTCCACCAGCATAATTATTCTCTTCTACCTTCTTTCTCCTACCCTGCTCCCAAATTTATTTAAGGTGTCTTGCTATCGACATACTTCTAATAGTGTTGGCATTAGATTTTTGCGGCCTACCGTCTGCCTGACATTAACTCTTCTTGAGAACGACGTCAACGTCTGCCTTCCAAAGCAGGGAGGAAAATTGAGTAGGAAACATTTGGGTCACCCATCGGAGCACCGACCGCGGACTTGATAGCTTAGCTTTTCTGATCATTATCTAGAAGGCACTACCATGGCACCATCAACCTCCTCGGTTAGTGAAAACTATATAAACCCAAGGTCGCCTCAATTTGCCACTAAATTACCCCAACAATGGGGTCTGATGTCATTTTCTATGGTGGCACACCAATTTTCTCTATAACAATGACATAGAAAGTGTGTTCGACCCACGTTGTTATAAGCTTGCGTTGCGGAAGCTTACTCAATCGTGGTATGATTAATAATTTTGCAGCTTTCTAATTAAGCCCTTGCGCTTTGTTTTAATTACAATGATCCTAAACTATTGCATTTCAAGGACCACATTGTATAAAGGGATAAAATACATTACACAAATTGAACGCTTAAATTGAAAGATATTGAATCTAACATTACAAAAAGGACAATACAATAGGCGACGTTATTGCAAAGCAACTATCTTTTCCGGCAACTTGCAGATCAAGAGAATCTAAAGAGATCTGTTTAATAACGGGTGCAAGAGGACAAAATAATACCGTCCGGGTGCCGGGTCCATTACGTTGCAAAGATGGCAGCCAGAAGCAGTGCCTGAGACTTGTAATCCAAGATGCCGTAGGTACCTGGGAATTGTGGGGTCCACGTCCGGAAGCCTCCTCGTGGAGACCCTTGTAACGTGGTGGGGAAACTTTCTCGGCGGGTGTGTGGCTTTTGATGTCAAGTGTGTTCCCTTGGCATTAGAAGTCACATGCCATCGGCATCGTCGAGTTGTTTTTGTTTTCCTACCACGGCTAGTTCGGGCGGCCCTTTTCAGGGCCACGACCGCGCCCGAAGTCCCCCGGGTGCGGTTCGATGGCTGCTCCCGGTGTCCTCGTCAGGAGGACGCGCCAGGTCGAGCAGCCATCGGTGAGGAGGCGGCCTATAAGGCCGGCGTCGGCCAGCGGCGTTAGTCGGTAGCCCCTGTGGGTTGCTGGCCACCAATTGGTGCACAAGGAGTGCCTAGACGGGTAACGTTGGGACGGTCTCGGTGTAGTTACGCTCACGTGCGCAGATCCCGAGCCGTCCAGCAATAGCGCACTGGAGGTCAGGCCGGGGAGGGATGTTTAGTGGGTATGGATTGAACGCCTTTACCTCGAGTCCCACATATCACCTGCGGTTGGCACTACCCCGCAGGGACGATGCGTAAATGCATTTGACCTCCCCGTCAACAAAAAAAAGGCCTTATGCTTGTCGACCGACCAAATAAGAAACATATTTTTTGCCTGCGCGAATAGTCTCTTTCTGCTAAGAGGAGAAGCGAGGCGACATGTGCTTTAAGCGACCAACAAAGAAGTCACTGAGCATTCAGCCGTTAGTAAATTATACCAGATTTCTTTATCTATTTTATATACAATCGTGAATCTTCGAAAAACATTTATTTCTCATTCCTGTCACGATTTTACGAAGAATCGTATGACATGTCCAATAAGAATTTATTTGTCACCAACTTACGGCTTTTATCGACGTTGCTTCGTTGTATTCTATTCCTTCAAAGCTAAGGTATAATATCGAAAGGACAACAGCAAAACAATTTTGTCAGTTGTAAATCCACTTTACGAGATGCGTCGCAGGAGTTGTGATTTTAATGCTAATGTAATAAGATCTAAAATTGGTTACGGGGAAAATAGTAACAAATCCGAGAGCTGGGCATAAAAATTTTTGTTGCTCTTAAACTGAGAGGGAAATAAAAACGCAAATATATTAGAGTATTCCTTCTTTGTCATATATTTCACTCGATTAACTTTGAATTAAAATATTTCACAAGAAAGTTTCTTTATTTTGGCAAGCGCCTTCAAAAATTCCAATGCAATGAAATAGAAGATTTCACAACACTTTTTATTATTATAAAATTAACTATTTTGAAACTCATACCCGTTTAAGTTGCATACCTGTATGAATTTCATTCAAAGCCATCTGATGCCGGCAGAGTTGAATAGCATCACCCCATATCCTCCAATGGGTGTCGTATAAGGCGACTAATGGATCAGCAAAGGGGTATTGATAACCTTATACTCCGTCCACCAATCCGCATTGGGCAAACGTGGTGGACTACTGCCTAAACCTCGATGACAAGGAGAGGCCTTGTGTCCCAGCAGTGGGTCGAAGTATAAAGGCAGTTATTATGATGACACGTTTAAGTCGAACCTCATGATTCTAAAAGACAGACACACGAACATATATCCTTAAAGTCACGCCGTTCTCCCATAGAAGTAGTCAGAGATTCTTGTTTCCACTTGCTACGATCCTAACATATTTCTTTCGCTTCATCCACTCTCACCAGTGCTCATACATACTCGGCGGTTTCGAGACTTTTGACCTGGGGACGCATTTTTTAATTCCAAATCGTGTAAGAAATTGCAAGATTCGTATGCGAATCCCAAAAATCGCTATTTTGAATATTCATACTCGTGAATTTTGCAACGAGTGGTCCGACCCACTCGTTTCCTTTATTCTACCAGTAGAAATAATGAAAAATATCGAAATCAAATGACTGACAGTGATATTACTTATAACTCATTACCGGTTTTTAAAATCAACGAGTTATGGCCTTCCGGTGTTTTATCTTTTCTGCATGAAATGAAAAATGTTATAACATTCGAGTTTTAGGGCAACACTAATTTCTAACGTTTCAAAAATACATCAAATTGGGAGCAATCGAAACTAATTGGGTATACGGTTTGCTTTTGTGCATGAATTTAAGATTAACTTCGAATAATTGAAAAATGCGTCTCCTGGCCCTTTTCAAGACGTTTTCGATTTCATCCATAAACGTTCGTCTTGGTTTTCCTGGTCCCGCATCTCCGTTCATTTCTGATTCATATATCCTTTTCATCAATCTACGTATACCACATCCTTTCTACATGACCCAACCATTTCAGCACCCCTTTCTCAATTCTTGGCACTATTATTTACTTCAAAAACCGAACACGATTGTAAAATAAAGTTGGCACTAATTTAAACTTTAAAGCTACTAAGTATTTACAATTTGTAATAACAATTGTAGAACGAAACCCCACTGACGTCAGTAAAAATGAATTAATAATGACTGTCTTCCTGGAAGAGGTATTTCAATAAAACAACAAAAAGTGGTTTAATATACCCTCTATATGTCAACGACATATGATTCAGAGGCTGCGGTATGTTGAATATTAAAAAATAAAACCTTCACCTTCGTCTAGTGGTGACGAGTTCGATCTCCAAAGGAGCAGTTTGTGCTCAGTTTGGATGTTAGTAGGACTTTATTAAGTAAGTCCGCCTGGTTAGCCACATCAAAAAATCAAAAGTTATTTATTTGAATGAACTTTTAAATCATCTAAACCCCTCCGGAACACAAGGCTCCGCTGAGCCTGAAAAGGCATTTTCCTGGGTAAAAAAGGCAAAAACGGTAAAGGTCGGCTTGCATAAGACTCAGTGCAGTGTCAGCTGTGTGTCTAAGCTAACCAACCCGAACGATATCCACTCCAATTGGCCCTGCGCGGTGCGCATCCAGCAATTTTTTGATTAATAAATTGAAATGAAAAAGGTTTTTATTTAAATGGACTTTGCTAAGTACTTTTAAATCGTCAAAAGCCCTGCCACCATTTTGGGGACGAAATAATTATATTATTAATATGCTGAGATGGAGAAGAAATGGCGAAAGAAACTCCACAGCGTACAATTTCGTAATGATTTCAAAACATCATTACAGGTCAATACTAATTGTTTCTAGGCTATCACTTCTCCCATTTTAGAAGAAGGCTACAAAAAGTTTAATCAAAATATATTGAAGGAATAGCTTCAAGGCTATCAGAAGTGACACCTAAACCTATTCAACATAAAATGCAAAATTGATTAAACAAAATTAACAATCTGCCGTGTTGTTGTATGTAGGTACATTGCCAGTGAAGATTAATATTCTGTTTCGTTATAGGAAACACAAGGCAATATATGTGCAGGCAGACCCAATATTACTCAATAGTATATTGATTATTTATTTATTGATTTATAATTTAATATAACCAATACATGAACCGTTACAGCTTTTACGACACGGGTTCAAGTACCATAAATATATCTGGGAAATTTATACCTTTCAACTACATTCTGTATGCTAAGCCGTTTACGAGGCTCGTAATGGCACACGTTATGAAGCAATACCTCAAGAGACGTAAGGTTTGGAGTTGAGCATACGGCATAAGTTAAAACTGGGTAAGGAAGAATCGTAGGGAGTATGCAGTAGTTTTATGCAATATGTGACTATTGTAAAAAATAATCAACGCTAAATTTTAACTGATAAAAGCTACAGCTTGGCTAGCTACAACCATCTTTACATTCGCCATAAGGCAGATTTAGTCATAAGTCACTGAGCACGTTCTATCTTTTGGGGCCATCCATAAATTACGTCACACGAATTTTAGGACGTTTTAACCCCTCCCCCCGTCCTTGTCACAGGTTGTCACATTTTTAGAACACCTCCCCCCTGATGTGACGTCACACATTTTTTAATTTTATGCATGTGTTTAGAAATAATCAAAAGAAAACAGTTATTTTAATTTTTTCTTTTTTTTTTCTTAAACCTACTCAAACCCTTACCAGAACTCTCGTGAATTTTGTGTCTAACTTGCATTACAACGCCGCTCTAGAAGTTGATTGTTATTGCAAGAGAGAAAATCTCATAGTGAGAGTGCTAAAGTATTAAAAATATAGATCGAGTTCGAAAATTTTTAGATTTTTTATTCACATATAAATTTCGCGTTTTAGTACTTTAAATTTTAACATGTAACGTCACAAAGCCATTGACCCCCCCCCCCCCCTCCCCCCTGCCCCGTGTCACACAATGTCACATTCTGGTGATACCCTCCCCCCCCCCCCCTTTAACGTGTGACGTAATTTATGGATGACCCCTTTAAGGATTTCAGAAAATGTCTCAGTCTCAATACCGACTGACTTAAATCCTGTTTGCCCAAAAATCAGAATTTGACAAAAACTTAATAAAACCTTGCATAACTCTCTTAAACATAATGAATTAGCTTGAGACAAAATTAACATTTTTTATATCATTTGTGGTTTTGGCGTATTTGAATTGGGAGGTGTTACTGTCAATTTATTATGGAGGGTTATAGTACCTCTATATAGGCCACGCAAAAATGACATGCGTTACCGTCTGTAACGCACCTTATTTTTGCCTCTTACAAACTTAGTTGACGCTAATTTGCTTTTCATAAAAATGACGTTTACATTTATATGAGTTCTTTTGGTAAATTCTACGCGGACGAAGTCGCGGGCACCGCTAGTTAATAATAAAAACAATAAAAATATCAGCAAAACCGTCTAAATACCACAGAAGAAATGGCCGCCATTTTCTATAGAAGTCATATCTAACATCAAAATGGCGCCCACGTCGCTAGATGGCGCTGAGCGCACAAGGCTCGCATATTAATCACTCAAGCATTGTTATAATGCACCAGCCAGGCATTTTAATTAGGAGATAGCTATTCCTGTGGCCTGATGCATGTTCTCATGGAGTTAGAGGAAATGATTTTAATCAAGAAATGTATTAGAAAGCAAGAGAATTTCTTGAATGGTCTTAGTTAATAACACGCCATAATACCTAGACACGTGGCCAATTTATTCCTAGTGCTTTAAGAATTGAATATAACGTATTGTATGAAACTGATGTATTACTGACAAATCATGGAGGCCTATCGCGTCAAATGTTAGAGTTAGCGTATTTACTCGCAGAAACGCTATGGAGTTTTCGCTACTTGTCTAAGTATAGAATTATTTTTGCGTTCACAAACACGTAAAAATCGACCTGCCCCAAGCGGAAATCGAGCCGTCGAAAATTGTCAGTGCTTGGTGCTTATGTTTTTGAGGTGAACATTGTTCGTCAAATCTTTGAAATTTGCACTGCTAACTAATTCTAATACCGTACAGTTTTCATTCAACATAGGTACATACAGTCTATCACGGCCGTAATCAGAAAAGGTTTGAGCAGAACTTTAGATAACATTTACAGTAAGGCCGTTATAGGTCCTAGCACACTTGTCGGCTCGGAACCGATGCTCAACGGTCCGTTTTTTTATTATTCTTGACAGTTAAGCTCTTGGCAAAGAGCCGGCTGAAGATGTAATCAACCTGAACCCTCAACCACAGAGGGACTGGATATCTTATCATTAATTGTGGGACCACAATAATGCTGTTAACATTATTTTATTTCATTCAAAATACATACAAAATTAAATTTCTAAATATTAAATTCTAACAATTTACAACACTAAAAAATATAACTTTTAAAAATACAAAAACGCAGTTCCCTATCGGCAGCAAGATCAGGGTCCCGGCTACCGGTGGTTAAGGATCCAGAGACAGGAACCTCCTCACTATACGGGCCGTGATGATATCGATCTCATTTTATTGCTCGTTCTAAAAGATCTCGTGATCTGAAAATTCCTATACCTAAACACTGAAACGTAAAAAATAAATGATTCTTAAATGAAAAAACCGCCTTCAAAATCAAAAACAGTGAAAAAAAAATGTATGTTTGAATAAATCTAAATGTGTTTTTTTAGGTCGGTACCAACCTCGATATTTTGGAATAAACATAGTCACTTGTTTTTGTGACAGACCTCAAAAAAATATTTAGATGTTTTAAATTTTAAACATAAAATTTTTATTTCTCTGATTTTAGTTTTTTTAGAAGTACATTAATATGCTGCTAACCCAATACATATTAATAATCCTGTTAACCCCTCCAACTATGAGCTAAAATTTGGACTCCACACATGCTAACGTCGGGAGCGATAGAGTCACAAAAACTATCTTGTTGCCTTCCAGGTGAAGACTTATTATCAAGTCCAGTATTAGAAAACTGTCAATTAATTTTCCGATTTCTAATCACTACTGAACCACAATTAAGTAGGTTTTACGATTTCACATCGTAAAAGTATAGGAAGTTCACTGTACTGCAGCCAAGATTTGCCACGCCAATCTCAACCTTGCAGCCTTGATATCAGTAATACAAGCTTCGGAAAATTGGTTAGTAGCTTTTAGTATTTATAAGCAAGCTGAAGTGGATCTATCAGCAGAACTGATAATCACCGAGATATCAAAAAAAAAGTTTTTTATTTAAATTTGCTTTCCTCGGTACTTTTAAATCGTCAAAACTTTCATCATCATTACGGACTTTGTAATTTGACCCGCTGTTAGGATTCAAGGCCTCTCCTTGTCATCAGAGGAGGTTTAGGCAGTAGTCCACCACGCTTGCCCAATGCGGATTGATGGTTGGCGTATAAGGTGATCAATACCCCTTTGCTGATCCATTAGTCGCCTTCTACGACACCCATTTAAGGAAATGGGGTGATGCTATTCTCAGACCAAGGCCTCTTGGTAGACTCTTGAACCGATGGCATCAAACTTGCCTTTCATAAGTGTACTAATTGTACCTAAATTAATAAAGAAGTTTGAGCTAATTCTACTCTGCCGCCATCACATGGCTTAACGTCAAAACTTTACTTGTATTGTATACTTTAGTTTTTAAGTTTAGTTAATTTTGTAGTCCATCTTGTTTTACTTATTGCAAGATGTGACCTGTACCTTTAAGTCTTTGCTACACTTCGCTTGTCTTTATTTTGTTACTGTAAGTACGTGTAAGCAAATGTTGGTAAATAATAACTAAAATAAATACAATTCATATCGGCCAGAAAGCCCCAAGTCATACAAGTACCAATAAACATTTCCCATCAACGTACGAGCTAAGGGCGTCGTACACTGAGATTTATAACGGCATAACAAACGCGGCGGGCCCAATCGGTAGCGCGGGACCTAAAATGGCGGATGCTTAGCGGGAGAGTTCGATGCACCAAAATGTGCTATTGAATTGGTTTAGTACGACGTTCGTTAGAAATGATTGCTGATTCGAATATCAAGTGGTTGTTACATGTTGTTAAATAAGTAACATTTAAATGTAACAAATGGAATTTGTAAATAATTGTGAAAATTAATATATTTTATTCAAAGATACAATACAATGAGGTGTTCTTTTAATTAAAATCATGTAATTTTTATTATTGTTATAGCGCTTACAATTAGACGAAAACTCGATTACTCAGTTATAGGAGAGACGTGGATAGCCGTATATTTACTGTCGGAAGTGGAGCTCTGGCTTGTCGACAGTCTACTAGGTTGTGCCAGTGTTGGTTGTGCAACTTGTGCATGATATTTGTGTGTTGATACACTTTACCTATGTACCAAGTACCAACTGGAGGGATCGGAAAAATCGGATCTGGTCTTATTGTCGTGATTCCTGCGCCCCGTTCTTCATTGCCTCATTGCCTCGTTCGCCGCTATGTTCTTTTATCTATTGAAGAGTGTTAAGATTTGTTAAAAACTGTGGTAAGATTTCCTATCTTGTTCAGTGCATCGTGGCACTCTTACAGTATGCCAGACCTCACCATGTTACTAAGTAGTGACTGTAGAGCTGCTTCACTATCAGTGTAAATTGTTATTTGTTGGTCAGTCATCTTCCTTGCGATGATTGCCTTGCACGCCAATAGGATTCCTAAAGAAGTTCGCCCTTAGGCAGAAGCCCCACCAAGTTCCTCAACTTCTTAAAAATCTCTGGCAACTTTGTAAAGAGCATTTCTCAGCAACCAATAGTCGTTCATAAATCTTTCAGAGTGTTTATTATGATTTATCTAAACATGTGCGAGGAACATACTTGTTGAATTTACAGTAGTGAGTGGTTTGTTGTTAAATAACTCTACATGTTTCTGTTGGTGAGTAAGGTCGCAAGAGCTCCACGGGATAGGCAAGGGTACTAGGGTTATCAGCGTGCGAGTGTGACGTCAGTGTTGCAAGCGTCTATAGGCTATGGTGGCTGCTTACCACCAGGCAGGCCGTATGGTTGTCTGCCAACCGCTTGACATTTAAAAAAATTATTACCCGTCCCTCTTAGAACAAGGCCTTGTAGTAGATTAACGAATTTTGATTTTCGCATATGTTATATAGTATCGAGGAGCCGGTAAACTTATCACATTAAGGGTCGTTTTTGTATTACATTTATTACATTGTCAGCAACTACTGTTAGCCTATTGACCAATAGATTTTATGGGTGTGTGATGCGATACAATTGCCTTAACAAACTTTACCTTAAGACATCTGGTTGTAAACTTGAACAATGAACTTTTTTATGAATTGCAACCAGATGTCTTACAGAATAAAATAGTTTCTTCTTTTGGTCAACTGTAATAGAAGGCGGGGTCAACAAAAAGGTCTCGAAACGATTGGCTTCAAACGAATTTTTTTTTTAAATGGTAAGTTTCCAGACTCCTCGATATCACGCTCAAGTGTCATAATAAGTCCACGATTAATACCGGTTCCCAACATAAATCAAGAACGGGCTAATGCCACCTACAATTTAAATTTTATTACTACCAGCTATTAATATGTGAGGCAGAATGACGGGACGTCCGCGCAGTGTGCGCTGACCTTAAAAGGAAACAGTTGCGTGTGATTCAATGTTACGGTATTTATGTGTAATGTAGATTTTTCATGCCAGCCAGTGCAAGTTTATAAGAGTTACGACTGGTCCTAGGTTTACCACTTATCACTGCTAGTTGAATTTCATTGGACTGCGTAACATTAGGCCGACATAATATTTTGTCAATCTGTAGTTGCTCATCAATTGACCAAAAGATTTTTGTCGAATGGATGATTGACATTTTTGTTGATCGAATTGACGTTTCGTCGAAAAAACTAGGATTAGTTTGCCGCTAAATATATTTTGTAAGAAAATCTTTTGCTGGCACTTTTTGAATACCTAAGACCGGCGAGCGGGCGCCTAAGCGCCAACGCAGCACCAGAAAACCATATTCTGACTTATGAACTCACTGATGCTCACTTCATATTGGTTAAAATCATAATTACAAACATCAAAAGGGTTAAAATATTTCTTTTTTTAATTTTTACTCTGTTGATCTTTATGGTTGAATTACCCTATGCTTTTGCGTTGGTAAACACAAAAGATATTTATATTAAAGATCCTATTTTAGTAACAGACAAAAACGAAATTGATCCTAGACATTTTTGTGGCGTGTAAATCTTAAAGTAATAATTTAAATTAACACAGTGAAAACAAAAATAAGGCATTAGTTGTCAATGACAGTTTACTCTTACGCCGGAAACGTACGACTACTCCCGATAAAACACGAGACTTAACAACGGAACGATGAAAATAAAATGGCGATCGTTACCCTGTAAACAATATTTTTCTTTTTTCGTACCTTTTTTTGCTCACTCTTTACATAATTAAAACTAAATAATGACCCCCATTAATTATAATATACGTTGCTCCTAATTACCCAACTATTACGTAGGGCAGTAACCATAAAAATTGCAATGTGTTATTATGAAAAACTTGCCTACACTTTCTCTGATTAAAATTCAAAATGGTTCATGCATAATGCACTTGCAGAAAACCAGATCAGTGTGTCTCGGTTTTTTCTAAGCAGAATCGTCTGGGTTCTGTGATCACACGGTTTTTTTCTACAATAACTATGGCTGACCATCAAGCTGATTTTAAGCGGTCTCTGCATCTTGTAGAAGTTTACACAGCCAGAGTTTTTTATAGCGTACTAGCCGCTTGAATTTGGAGCGCCTAAGCCGGGGTATTACCTCGACCTTTTTTCCACCTAATGCGAAAGTGCCTTGCACTACGCTACCCTTGCATTGCTGAACTGCAAGGTGCTTCTTCATGCCTCTTTTGACCCAGGATTGTACGAAGGAGGTAACATATGCGCTGGTGGTAAATTCCCTTTCCTGATTGTGCGACAAAGAATAGGCTGAGATGGTACGGACACGTGATGCGCCGCCCTGACGATTACGTGGTTAAGAAGTGTTTATACTGCGCAACACAAAAACGACCAAGAGGAAGACCATTGGCGACATGGCTGACGACTGTCCAAAAGGACTTGAAGATCTCCCTTACAACAGCGTATACTGAAGACCGAGTAAAGTGGCGCCACATGGTTAAGAAAGCGTGTAAAGGGAAATGGCGAGGACAAAGAAGATTGTGCGTCAAAGAAATGGGCCATATTTTTTTTAGTTCGCGTTGGAATAGCAGCAACGGTTTGTCAGTAGCACCGTAAACCAGCACACGTAGTCCTTAAAAGGAAGGGAGATGGTGGGATAAGGGGAAAAAAGCCGTGGTATAGACGGTAGAACGTCTGATGTATAACTAAATAATTGGGTAGTTGTGAAATCTATACTAATAATAAAGCTGAAGAGTTTGTTTGTTTGTTTGTTTGGTTGAACCCTAAGATCTCAGCAACTACTGACTCAAATTGAAAAATTCTTTTTCCGTTGGATAGTCCATTTATCTAGGAAGGCTATAGGCTATATAACATCAAGGTACGTCTAATAGGAGCTGAGCATTAATGAAGAATGTTGCAAAAACGGGAGAAAAATATTTCTTTTCAAAGCTTTCCCTGCGTGCGCTGCGTAAACGGTTAAAGTTACAGAAAAATTATGTATCACAGAATTATTCTCCATTAAATTTTCTAAAAAAAAGTCCGCGATAGCATATGTTTATCTTTTATGGTTAGCTCACTATAACCTTTCTTTTTGGTAATCAAATTTGTTTTAAAATAATGCTTTATTTGCGATGGTGTTTTTGTATGCATGATATTATTCCTTATCAAAATAAATACATTATTTATCACAAGCATTTAATTTTGAACAAAATTGTTAATGACTTCATTTGATTTCAATGAATATCTTAAGAGATATCATAGTTTGAAATAAACGGAAAATAATAAATTTTGATTTTCAGAGCTTTTGTTGCGTGCGCTGGGTAAACGGTTAAAGTTACGCAAAAGTCATGTATGACGGAATTATTTTTCTTTAAAAGTTCTAAAAAAAAGTTTCAGACAGCATTTATCTATCTCTTAAGGTTGACTCGCTATAACCTATTTTAGTTAATAATATTTGTTCTAAAATAATGCATTAGATGCGAAGGTATTTTTGTAAAAATCATATTATTCCTTATCAAAATTTATACTTTATTCATCACAAGTATTTAATTTTGTACAAAATTGTTAGTTACATCATTAGATTTCAATGAATATCTTCAGAGATATTACAGTTTTAACATAACTCCGCAGCTAAATAATGATCAAGTACTACGCAAGTACGCACGCATCTATACTGAGTTGTTTTTTTTTTGTTTAGTTGATCGCGCTTATCTTAGGAACTACTGATCCCGTCAGCTTCGGACGCATTAGAGACTAATAGGTTCAGAGACGCCTCCGAGGGAGATGCTCACCGGTCAGGAATCCTCTTTGGAGTGATTCGACCTTAAAGCTTGAGGACCCATCAAGGTCCTCTCCTTTACTAAAAGCCCTGGTGACTTCAAGAAGGTCATCAGAGATAGCCTGCAAAAAAAAACCACCTAGAAGGAGTCGAACGCGCGTACGAAGGGTTCCGTGCCATAGATTTTATCAAAAATCTCCAAAAATTATTTGAAATTTAAATTAAATATTTTGTTAATATTTCAAGTTTCTACCTGTTATTATCGTTAATAAGACCGAGAAATAAAACACGTTTGTTGTTGTATTTTAAAAGTGAATAATATAACTAAATATTCTGTGAATACTTCAAGCGTCTATCTGTTGCCGTTATCAAAATCGACCAAAAAAAGTCACGCTTATTTATTTAATTCTATTTATTAGTATTTGTTGTTACAGCGAGCGGCACCAGAACAGCCGGACAGCGGAGTCTTAGTAATAGGATCCCGTTTTACCCTTTGGGTACAGAATCCTACAAAGGGGAACTACTGATTCAAATTGAAAAATTTTATGATTGTCTATTTATCGAGGAACACTATAGGCCAGAGCTTCCCAAACTTATTTTCATAGTGACGCCTTTAGGAATTTTCCAATTTTTACGAGCCCTCCCCCTGTTATAGTAACAGCCAAGTTAAGTACATACCTACAAAAACAAAAACATAGCTTTTTTGGAATTATTTAGGCGTTAACGAATGCGCAAATATTTTAAAATTAGAAAGACTGAAAAAAAATTACCATAAAAACATAAAGTAGCACCGACAAATTTTGACGGCGAAAGCAATGTCCCGGTAGCGTAAAGATGCTTATTCGATTTTTTTCGCCCGCGCTGGACGGTCGATTTTTTGCAGTGTATTTTCTTATTTTAAAAACAGAGCATCTCAAAACCGGGTTCAAGTTTAGAAATCGCGACTTTCTTAAGAGATATCATAGTTTGAAATAAACGGAAAATAATAAATTTTGATTTTCAGAGCTTTTGTTGCGTGCGCTGGGTAAACGGTTAAAGTTACGCAAAAGTCATGTATGACGGAATTATTTTTCTTTAAAAGTTCTAAAAAAAAGTTTCAGACAGCATTTATCTATCTCTTAAGGTTGACTCGCTATAACCTATTTTAGTTAATAATATTTGTTCTAAAATAATGCATTAGATGCGAAGGTATTTTTGTAAAAATCATATTATTCCTTATCAAAATTTATACTTTATTCATCACAAGTATTTAATTTTGTACAAAATTGTTCTTTACATCATTAGATTTCAATGAATATCTTCAGAGATATTACAGTTTTAACATAACTCCGCAGCTAAATAATGATCAAGTACTACGCAAGTACGCACGCATCTATACTGAGTTGTTTTTTTTTTGTTTAGTTGATCGCGCTTATCTTATACCTACGTCTGCGGACGTCTGCCACGACAGTGTTCAGTAAATCATAGTGTTATAGCACTTAGTGTTATAGCATAACCCTCTCCGGACACTCCGGAGCACACTACAGAACGCACTCCATGAGGCAACATCGCGACACTATTGGAAAGACTCAAGATGGTTAGACACCTCTTCGCAGCCGATGATGATGGTCACACGGTTTGCGGTGTTATCCTTCTGCCGTACGTTACACTGTGGCGGCCTATCTCCGATCTAACAATGTAATGAAGTCAGTTTTTCTACTACATTAACGTAATGCAGTAGTAAGGGAAACGTCAATCAAGTGCAGATGTCTAAGCAGATAGGAAATCCTGGACGATCAGCTCGGGCTGACTGGACCAGTTTATGGTAATAAAGCTGGCGATTGAGAGGATAGAGAGATTTTTTACTTTCTCGTACGTAGTATAGAGGAAGTCTTGTAATCGTCAAAAAATTCGACCTCGAGATTTTGACGGATTTACACGTTTTGGACCTCCCTGAATCTAAAAATATTTTTTTTTGAATTATGTCTGTGTGTGTCTGTGTGCGACTGTGCGTTAGCACGATAACTCGAGCATGCTTCAACTTCGATAGTTATGCATTCAATTGCGCGGTCGGTACTCGGATGGGTGACCAAAATTTAACATACATGTATGACATCAAAATATAAGGTTTCTATCAACCTTTGAGTCGTTTCCGGTATACGAGAAAGTCAAGGGGAGACCACTTCCAATATTTTACTTTAAGATTTGTCAAAAAGTTAAGAGGATAGTTAGTTCGAGCATGTTTTTGCATATTTTTCTGCATCATCATTTTTTACATCTTAATAACCCACATTTATGCAAATTAAGATATTTGTAGGTATTTGTATGTCTCCAATTCCATACAAACGGAGAAAAATTTTTACTGCCCTCTTGTCCGATCTCTGATATTTTAGAATGATGAGTTAGGTATTTGACATGCTATTTGAAAACATTCAATTTATTTATTTTTAATCTAAACGCTCACACCAATTATCTTTATATAATATTTTTATAAATAAACTTAAATAAATATATAAACAGCCATGACTCTTCAACAAATATTCGTGTTCATCACACTAACATTTGCCTCTACCAGGATTCGAACCCGAACCGCTCGATATGTAGGCAGCATTACTGACCAGTCCACCACGACGCCGTCTGATTATAATTTTCGGCGTTTATAATATTTATTTTATAATTTTTTATTTGGCATTGTTTTAAATAGGTACTTTTAAAATTAAAAGTTGACTGACCGCATACCGCTGCACAATGGGCAATAAAGTTCTGACAACTGTCAGAAATTCCTGTCGCATAAAGCGCATTTGCCATAATCGCCCCTATGGCAGAAAAGCCTGAGTACTGATTTATTCTACAAATAATCAAAAAGTTTATTGAAAGCCTGAGTACTGATTTATTCTACAAAATATCAAATATCAATGAACTTTTTCTATAGCCAACTCTGAAATACCGCTAGCTACTTAAAATATAACTCATTTAACCACCATAATACCTACGTTATGGTCAATTTACCGCGACCATTAACTTAGGACTAGCCGGTAACTTAACCGATGCTTTACACTACTATTCATATCCTTGCAAAATATCACCTGTTTTCAACGAAATAATTCATATTTATAACTCTCCATCCGTAATCGACTCTATTTGCGGTCGCATACAGCTCAAAATTGTATTTGACATTTTCTCATGGCTCCTGTGGTAGTTACTTAGAGGAATTTCAATGTTAATTCAAGGCAATAAGGATTAAAATCGCAATCAAACTTTTGTAGTGAATAGGGTGGGCAGCGAAGCGCATCCTCGTTTTATATCTTGCTCAGAACGAAACATATGAGTGATCAAAATAATAGATAGGTTAATCAACTCAGAAATATTCGCATAACAACTTTTTTACAAGGATGGCGAACAAAATATTTGTGAGACTATTTCTCAAGGAAAATACATCCTTCATGTAATATTTGGTTCCTTATACAGCCATGGTGATAATATAGGCAATACAGAGCCGCAAAATATTGAGAGGCTGCCAAAAAGATACCTATTGAACTAAATGTATGTTTAATACTTTTTGTATAAACTATGTTTTCCGATTATACACTACAATAATATTCTCTTTATATTGTCCACAGGTCTGCGCTGGTCTTCAGTTTAAAGGTACCTGATATTTTTTTAACTTTATGACGTAAAATCAAATCAAATCATTTATTAACCTTATAACAGGTTATAAGTCAATTGTAAAATGACTGATGTAATATGTTACATCAGTCATTTTACAATTGTATTAATAATATTCTTAATTCAATAATAATATACCCAATAACAAAATGGCAGCGCACACGCCAAATAATTACTTACTTTATAATTTTTTGGAGGGTATTTTAGTCCCTGATAAAATAGCTTTCTTCTGGTGTTAGAACTTTTAAACTCGGTTAAGTGGTTAAGTCCTGAAGGCGTAACAAACAAACAGTCATTTCAACATTTATGATATTAATTGGGATAATAATTATGTGGAAACTTCATTGGTATTTGTATTGATTACTGTAAAAAGCTTTCAGTTAATTTATAAGAGAACAAATTATGAATGTTTTCCTTGAAAATAATTAAAAGGGGCATTAAACAAACCTTCAGTGAACCAACGAACAAAAGGCAACAACCAGGGCCTGTATATAGAAAAACTAACAAAATAGAACCGATAACAAGTTTGATAACAACAAAATGTATGAGATTGACTGGAGCCGTCCTTAAATCACGTGGACAACCGTAGCTCTAATTAAGTTGTTCGCCAAAGCTAATACGCTGTATATAACTAAAGAATATGACCTATGATGACGAATTTCGATATCTTACCGTTATGTAACGATTGCCACTTGTCTAAGACCCCTGGATTATGACAGTCTAAATTACTCAGCAGTCCAGAGACGCATTTTTGAATTATTAGAATTACAAATCGTGTTTGAAATCGCAAGATTCGTATGCGAATCCCTAAAAACGCTATTTTTGAATATTCATACTCGTGAATTTTGCAACGAGTGGTGCGACCTACTCGTTCCCGATATTCTACCAGTGGAAAATCAAATGACTGACAGTGACATTATAACTTTATAATTATCGTTCCATTCCCCGTAACTCATTACCGGTTTTTAAAATCACCATGTTATGGCTTATCGTCGGTGGCGTAGTGCGTAAGAGCGTCGGCTCCCATCCGGAAGGCACTGGTTCGATCCCCGCCACGTACCAATGTGTTTTCAAATTTTGAATTCATATGTACGTTTAATCGACGCTTCTACGGTGAAGGAAAACATCGTGATGAAACCTGCACACACCTATGAAGAAATTCTTAGGTTGTGTGTGAAGTCGACCAACCCGCACTTGGCCAGCGTGGTTGACTAAGGCCTAATCGCCCCTAATGTGGGGTAGGCTCGAGCCCCTCAGTGGGGACATTATATGAGCTGATGATGATGATGATGATAATGGCTTTCCGGTGTTTATTATTTTCTGCATGAAATGAAAAATGTTATAAGATTAAGATTCGAGTTTTAGGGCAACACTCATTTCTAATGTTTTAAAAATGCGTAAAAATGAGAGCAATCGAAACTAATTTCGTATACGTTTTGCTTTCGTGCGTGATTTTAATGTTCGTATTATAGAATAAGTTTCAAGAATGAACGCCGACTTGAGCGTCCTACGTCTCTATCACTTTGTGCGTGATAGAAAGTGACAGACAATTCTCAAGACATGTTTGACTTCTGAGTGTCATTCTGTAATACGGGCCTAAGATTCACTTCGAATAATTCAAAAATGCGTCTCCAGGGATTTTTTGACTCTATATTGGCTGCGTTTATTATACTATCGAACACCCCCTAGCGACACCCGGGTGTCAAATTCTCTCACTTGAATAACCACCTTATTTTAACTAGTTACAGACTACATTAGTATGAAGAGGTTTTTTGTGATTTCGTTCTTTGATATAGCCAGAACCCTCCACAATCAAAAAAGACTGGCTTTCTTATTACTAACAATCGCATTACAATGCTGTTAACAGTATATCCCTAGTCATTGCGATAGACTTTGATATGGCAATAAATAGCTATTGCCATATCAAAGTCCGCACCAATCGGGGACCTTTCAAAGTATTATAATAGACACAAAATACTCGCTTAATATCACCCTCATAGTTATGCAAAGTGAACGTCCGTTTTTACTTTTAATATTACCAGATAAAATGCTGGTAATGTTACCGTGAATACCATAACTTGAGTACCGAGAAATAAACTCAACCGGCCACTGCGCGCCACAGACTTGCGACTTGCGCCTTTGGAGCAAAATGAAATCCTACTAATAATTTGAACGCGATCATTTGTGAGGATGTGTTAACATACACACATCCTCACAAATGAACGCAAATTTCACGCGCTCTTTCTCGCAAAACCTACTAAAAATCGCTCTTTCACGCAAAAAATACTAAATGGATTTTATGAAACTTTAAAACTAGAAAACATACTAAATAGTTTATGAAACTTTACAATAATATAACTCATACATTGGAATAATTTATTAACTTTTTAAACTAATCCTTTTTTTAACTATTTGTACATAAATTGCAATTTAAACTGCAAATATTGTCGTTCTAAATAAAACAGCTAAGCACATAAAAATCTTCCCAAATGATGTCGAACCAACAGCAAACTTGTTATTTTCTTTTTTTTATAAAAAAGGTCTAGTTAATTACTCCATCCTATAAGGTGGAAACATTTCAAAATTTGTACATTTAAGAGTGTTTAAAAAGACTTCAAGATGATTTTTTTCATAAAACATTATTCATATTTTAGATAATTTGACGAACTTAAATTTACATGGGAAAAGTAGTACTTATCTTGTTAAGAAAAATCAACAGTTTAATAGTTTTTTTTTTTATTTTGCGTGTTTTCTGAATGTTTCACGCACGCGCGGGACGCTTCATATGGCCGTGGTCGCAGCTCAGGTCACCCCTTAATATTTTTAGTAATGTCTTAAGTCTGTGGCGCTCTGTCGGCTAGCGGTAACAACCAGGCGATTCCTAAATAGGCGTATCCAAGTAGAACCAGCCCGAACATCATCTCGATATCATCTTAGTAACTTTATAAGCACTGCAAGCAAAAACTTAGAGGATTACAGTTAAAAATACGACTGGGATGCCAAGTTTTTGCATCTTTATAGTTTAGGTTGTTTGTGACATTTTTTATACAAGAGTAACAAACGTATAAGATGTGAGTCGCTCTGGTGAAAAATGAGTTAAATGAAATGAAATGAAAAGCTCTTTATTTAAATGGACTTTGCTAAGTACTTTTAAATCGTCAAAACCCTACCGCCATTTCGGGACGAAATAATTATTATTATGCTGAGATGGAGAAGAAATGGCGAAAGAAACTCCACAGCTTACAATTTGGTAATGATTTCAAAACATCATTACAGGTCAATGGATAATAATAATATTTTTAGGAATCAGGACTGGAATAAAATACGATAAAGAAACAATTTTACTTTCAATTAGATTTTTACCACAAATAACAAGTAAATGCACAGAAAACCACTCTTTACACAATAACCGAATAATAAGGATGAAATAAATGACTCAATGCAAATCACGTCGATCACCACTACAACCAACCTCACCCTTCAACGTCCGACAAGCAAATGGGCCGAGAGCGAACTAACTATTGCTTTTATGGCGGCGGTTGTGGTGACGTCATGATTCGCAACGATTCATTCTTCATTTCTGCTAACACGGCCTATCCTGATCATGCGCCGTCCTCGGCCGCATTTCCCAAGATATCTTCATGGAAGACCTCAACAGGGTCAACCTGAGTAGACCAGGGCTCAGCACCGGTGTCATCATTGTCTTCAGCTTCGGAATCTGTCGATGAGAAACGACATGAACACAAAAACAAAACTTTTTTGTAAAGTTGCCTATTCTTTCATTCCTCACACAATCAAGGCCCTCTTTCAATGATACACACGATGCTATTTCTTAACTTCTTCTACTTCACTAACAATCATCGTATTACAAATTTCATCGACCACACACATCGCTTATTCTCACTATTCTACGTACAAGGCTAAGCCATACGAGATTGCAGGACCAAAGTCCAACACATATCAATGGATATGGATACAAAGTCGAAACCCAACACATATCGAAAGATATGTCTGTAAGGTAGTGCGCGCAGCAGGGCGCGCAAGCAAGGCGCGCAACCAGGGCGCGCGGGCAGGACGCGCTGGCAGAGCGCGCAGGCAGGGCGCGCAGGCGAGGCGCGCAGGTAGGGCGCGCAGGTAGGGCGCGCAGCAGGGCGCGCAGTAGAGCGCGCAGCAGGGCGCGCAAGCAGGACGCGCAAGCAGGACGCGCAACAGGGCGCGCAGCAGGGCGCGCAGCAGGGCGCGCAGCAGGGCGCGCAGCAGGGCGCGCAGCAGGGCGCGCAGGTAGGGCGCGCAAGCAGGGCGCGTATGCAGGCCGCGCAGGCAGGGCGCGCATGCAGGGGCACGCACGTGGAGGGTGCGCGACTGCCGGGTAGGTCAGCACGCAGACTGCGACGGACCCGGCACGCAGCTCAGGAACTGGCGCAACCGCTCGGCGCCTCCATCCGTCAGACGCTCGGCCTAACCTGACGCTTGGCCTTACTCGGCCCTGGTACTCTACGTCGGTAGTTAGGAAGGTACTGCAAGGCTGGAGCCCAACACATATCGAATGATATGTCTGCAAGGCCGAAGCCCAACACATATCGTAAGATATGTCTGCAAGGCCGAAGCCCAACACATATCGTAAGATATGTCTGCAAGGCCGAAGCCCAACACATATCGTAAGATATGTCTGCAAGGACGAAGCCCAACACATATCGTAAGATATGTCTGCAAGGCCGTAGCCCAACACATATCGTAAGACATGTCTGCAAGGCCGGAGCCCAACACATATCGTAAGATATGTCTGCAAGGCCGGAGCCCAACACATATCGTAAGATATGTCTGCAAGGCCGGAGCCCAACACATATCGTAAGATATGTCTGCAAGGCCGAAGCCCAACACATATCGTAAGATATGTCTGCAAGGCCGGAGCCCAACACATATCGTAAGATATGTCTGCAAGGCCGGAGCCCAACACATATCGTAAGATATGTCTGCAAGGCCGGAGCCCAATACATATCCACAGACGTCTCTGCACAGCACCTTTCGCGTGCGCCTGGGGTAACGCTCCCATACACACACACGCACACATAGACGTTCTTCACAACTTTACTTTCAAAAAAATGCTGCACAACTCTCGGGACACCATTTCCCTTTCTATATTCGATATTAAAACAAAATCCCGTAGACAAATCATCCAGCGTGCAACCCTTGGCAGAAGATCTCTCTTGCCCTCTGCGGCCCCCAGAGCATTGCAATCGGTTACGACTTTGAAAGCCATCCCAATCAAATAATGCCCAAAACTTCGCAACGCTATGACAACCACCAGCGTCTCCAACCCATATGAGCAGCATCGGCCGTCCGCACCCAGGGAGACCCCATTAAATATACACCAACACGTTTCACACGATGCAACAGCGGAAACAACAGGCCAGGTCCAGAAATTGGAGCACCCGCTTTGCGCCTCAGTCTGTCAGACGCTCGGCCTAACCTGACACTCGGCCTAACTCGGCCTTACTTGACACTCGGCTTAACTCGGCCTTAACTGACACGCGGCCTAACTCGGCCTAACCTGACACTCGGCTTAACTCGGCCTTAACTGACACTCTGCCTAACTCGGCCTAACTCGGCCCAGGTTACCTCGGTAGTTAGGAAGGTACACTTTCGAAGATTTATTGAGAATCCCGCCTCAGATAATGTTTTCAATACATCGCATTACACCATCTCTATTGAGAACGTCAGTTATGATAATAATCGGGGTATTCATTCATACAAGTTGCGGGTACAACCATAAAATCAATATCGAAAGCAATGTTACTGAACTCCACTGTAATTGTGACATACGCAATGAGATTACGCCGACAAGAAAAGTGTTGGAGTTTCTCCAAAGTTCTCGCTGCAAAAACACGCGTTGAGAGAATCCACTTCCAACTCAAATCCACCGTACAACCCTTAGTTACTTAATTACTCTTCCACTATATTGACATTGGCAAAACGCGTAACGTAAATGTATAGCGACGCCATTAATTAAGAATAGAATAGAAGAAAAGTGAGAACCGAATCGCATATTAGGGAAATCGCGCTCGCCACTATCTATCAAAACGTCCACAGGTGTACCCTGAATCACTGCGGTGGTGATGTCAATATTTTTGAAGAATTATTTAACTCACTACACAAATCAACTGTGCGTCGACCAGTGCCACGCCCCTGTGAGCGAGCCTTGGCAAAACAGTCACTTTCCTTGTAACCTGTCTTTTTACACAAAGAACATGTACCTAATTTTTGAGCTACCCCATCCCCAATTTCCCCGGTCACAGTATTTCTAATACGAGCACGGTCAGACGGGTTTGGCGTTACACTTGCAGTGTTTCTAACACGAACACGGTCAGACGGGTTTGGCGTTACGCTCGCAATACTTCCAACATGAACACGGTCAGGCGTGTTTGGCGGTACACTCACAGTAGTCACAGTATTTCTAACCCGAACACGGTCAGACGGGTTTGGCGGTACACTCGCAATATTTCTAACACGAGCACGGTCAGCGGGTTTGGCGTTACATTCGGAGTATATCTAACACGAACACGGTCAGACGGGGTTGACGTTTCACTCGCCGTATTTTCCCCAATGGCATTTAGTGTAGACACTATCGTGCTTAACGTCTCCGCCATCGAATCGTTACACGTGACCCGCGACGGTCACTATGATGATGTAAATCGGTTCTGTTGTGACGAAGTCGCGAATGAGTAGGTACGGAATCTACTGTATCGAGACACGTTACGTTGAGACCGCGAACTACATTCTACGTGCCGAGTAGACACACGAGTATCACTCCTACGAAACCGTGAAAGATTTTCACTCCTAGACAACCGTGGACGCGACCCACGACTACAAGAAAGAGATCTATGATGGTGTCGATGTGATTTGCTTGTACATACCACGCTTAAAATCTCATGGCGCGGTGGCGTATTTTCAGATTTTGTGACGGTAGCGGCATAATAAATCGAATCCCTGCAACTGCTTGTTATTTTCTTTTTTAAACTAAAAAAACCTCTAATGTGAGCGTAGGAACATTTATCCCAATTCTGATTTTAGGAATCAGGACTGGAATAAAATACGATAAAGAAACAATTTTACTTTCAATTAGATTTTTACCACAAATAACAAGTAAATGCACAGAAAACCACTCTTTACACAATAACCGAATAATAAGGATGAAATAAATGACTCAATGCAAATCACGTCGATCACCACTACCACACCAACCTCACCCTTCAACGTCCGACAAGCAAATGGGCCGAGAGCGAACTAACTATTGCTTTTATGGCGGCGGTTGTGGTGACGTCATGATTCGCAACGATTCATTCTTCATTTCTGCTAACAATATAATTAAAATTACAGTTTTACATGCGTAAATTTTTGGCAGTTATTACACCCACGCATTTGGTTCATTTATACAGTTTACCCTGTACTCGCTTGTACTATTCTATTTTTATATAAAAATGTCGAGTAAATAAGTCTTTCCGTCTGTTAGTAAACAGAAATGAAGTCCAAATGCCAAAATAGCATTTACTTTATTTTTAACTAGCTATGCCCACGACTACTTCGCGTGGAGTTCCCATTCTTGCAACATGTTTCATTTTTACGCATCGTCCCTACGGGATGGTGCCAACCGCAGGGGATATGTGGGACTCGATGTAAAGGCGTTCTCTCCATACTTACTAAATATCCTCCACGGCCTGAACTCCAGTGCGCTATTGAGCGCAACTACACCAAGAACGTCCCAACGCTGCCCGTCTAGGGACTCCTTGTGCACCAATTGGTGGCCAGCAGCCCACAGGGGCTACCGACTAACGCCAGCCCCTGTGGGCCGCTGGCCGACGCTGGCATTATAGGCCGCCTCCCCACCGATGGCTGCTCGAACTAACGCATCCTCCTGACGAGGACACCGGGAGCAGCCATCGGACCGCACCCGGGGGACTTCGGGCGTGGTCGTGGCCCTGAAAAGGGCCGTCCGAAACTAGCCGTGGTGGGAAAACAAAACTCGACGATGGCATGTGACTTCGAATGCCAAGCGGACACACTAGACATCAAAAGCCACACACCCGCCGAGAAATTTTTCTCACCACGTTACCAGGGTCCGCCACGAGGAGGCTTTCGGACGTGGACCCATTGATGCTCAGCTCCAACTGATCGTAGTGTGATGTTATAGAGGTATAGCCTATAGTCCGTCGATAAATAGACTATCCAACACAAAAAGAATTTTTCAATTTGAATTAGTAATTCCTTTGTTTTTGACTAATTTTGCTGGATATCTCTGATGATTTTTTCTGCGTTACCGAAGTTTTCGGTGAAGGCGATGAGCTAGGTGGGTCTTTTAGCCCGAGCTTTTTTTGACGTTAGTTAAAAGTCCTCAGCTTTTTGTGATACAAATTTAAAAAGAATTAAACAATAAAGAGAAAAGAAAATAGACTTTGAAACATTTAATTTTAAAATATACAAAAAGAATGCACAATCTCAACATCATGATGTAAGTCCTTATTATCCATATTCTTACAGATAAATTGATTTGTTATTATAATAAATTACTCGTATTGCATATTCGATCATTAGACGTAATACCTACTATATTTGCGTAAAGAATGTAGCATTGAAAATAATAACCATCTCATTATTTGGCAGCCTAAAGGCTGAGATTTGAGACGTCGAAAATAATTTATATCATACAAAGCTTTCTAATTAAAAATATTTGCAACAGTTTTTTGTTCAGCTTGATTGCGCCCTAAGGCGATGCGCAAAAATTTTTAAATATAAACTGCACATACATACCTACGATCACTCTCATAGTCTCAAGAAGGGTTGATCAGGGTCTCAGGTAACATTTCGTTACACTAGCCTCATCTGGCAGTACAGGCCATGCAGTGCCTCCAAATAGTGACAGGTTGCTAGCCTGTCGCCTACTTAAAATGAGCACCAACCTCAAAAAGTAACAATTCTTCAGTAAAATGACAAACTAAAGCCACAAGGACAGATTTTACACTCAAAATCATCCCAGCGGTCCAGGTAAAAATATGGGTTTAATTAATTATAAAGCCGATTAGTATAGTAATTTCATATTCCCAACTAGCTTCCGCCCGCAACTTCGTCCGCGTGGACATTTTACACCCCTAGGAGTGGAATTTCCAAAAATCCTTTCTTAGTGGATGCCTATACTGTATAAGGTATCTATATTATGTGCAAAATTTTAAGTCTGTAGGGTTGTGCGTTCAGATCTCAGTCAGGCCTTTGAATTTTATATAATACTAGCGACCCGCCCCGGCTTCGCACGGGTGCAATTTTTATGTAAATATACATGTATTATACATACTTCCTTCCTGAAGAATCACTCTATCTATTTAAAAAAACCGCATCAAAATCCGTTGCGTAGTTTTATAGATCTAAGCATACATAGGGACAGACAGACGGCGGAAGCGACTTTGTTTTATACTAGGTAGTGATATAGATGAGGGTTGGTGTCTTATTATACGGCTGGCCGTGAGGCTCTCCGTGTTCCTGACACCAACCTTCTTGGGTACAGCTACCCTCATTACGTTGAGCGTGGAAATATACTAACCCCTAAAAGAGGGGTGACAAAGTTTGAAAATCAACATGGGCATTTTTTGTATGGTTTATCGGGTCGCTGATTACGAACACAACGATTTTAAAATCCAACGTGACGCACGAGAAATACCATCATAACAGCCTTTATAATTCGACCCACTGCTGGGACACAAGGCCTCTCCGTATCATCGAAGGAGGTTTAGGTAGTAGTCCACCACGCTTTCCCAATGCGGATTGGTGGACGGAGTATAAGGTGATCAAATAACCCTTCACTGATCCATTAGTCACCTTCTACGACACCAGTTGGAGGATATGGGTGATGTTATTCTACTCTGCTAGCATCACACACGACCAATCCATCCCCTATCAAATCATCCCCAATAAGAGTTATTATCCATAATTCATGTAGCACAAGTATTTTGCTAACGGCTTTGTGTCGGCAATCTTACAGTGCCTATATACGAAATGTGTTTAAGTATACTAATTCTCTAAACTAAATATAGTTTTAACGACCCCTTCGGAGTATATGACAGTTAACTCATAATGGCTGCCAATAGGCCATTACTACGTCATAAATTGTTACGGTTTTATTTTTAATTTTCTTTGAAATTTATGTTTATTTTATTAGACTGCATTAACACGCCGAGATTTAATCCTCGCATTAACGTAGTTTTTGACTTAAAGTTATCTATCCGCCGGGAATATCTTATAATCAGAATATAAAGTCTTTTTTTTCCCTTAACCTTCTATGTACCCCTGACAATGTAGAATAGCGTTTATATTCTCCACATTTTTTATATACAAGAGTTATCATTTATATAAGATAAGCAGGAAATTTGTTGTATAAAAAACTGTAAGAGACTGGTGCCTTAACTAATCATGAGCTTGTTTCTCAGTGCACCAGAACACTCCTCTATGGATGGTAGTCAGAGATTACAACATGCATACAATATTTTTGGAGACATTATAGTCAAACATGGAGAAGTTAAATTAAGCACTTCATATAAAATAACACACTATTTAATAATAATTAAATGTAAGTATTTTAAAAAGCAAAATAAAATAACGGCTCCACGTCAGCTACATGAATGCTTCCAAGTTCTCAGTGTCAACGTAATTTAAAATTTGCAAATGTTTGATATATAGTCACGAGCCACAGATATATCAATCTAAGGAGATCGGTCGAATCGCCGAGTTCATAGGAAGACCGAGTATCGCGATCAGCGGCCGTACTACATAACATGGTTCTAGTTGAACATGCCGTAATATACACTATTCATTGCGCGCGTCTTAAGGACTGCAAAGCGATGAAAGTTAAGCACAGCTGCAAAGGAGTTCGGTCAAATCGCTGAGTTACGTATTCACTTGACTTTATCGGAAGGCGAAGTGGCGGGAATGTATGCCCACAGGGCATACGCTTGTCACAAGTTAAACGCCGGCTTGGTCTATCTCCTTGTATTATTAAATCTGTGTCACGAGCGTTTTAATCTTATTTTGTGTTTGGGCATCAGTATATATTATCTTTTGCTTTATTATCTTCTACGCCTTAGCTTTCGATACCAACTTAGAGATGACAATTCGCCACGTGATTTAACGACCGCTAAAGTAAGTCAATCCCATACACTAAGTTGTTATCAAACTTCCTTATCGTTTTTAATTTGTTACTTTGTCTAGGCCTGAGTGGTAAACGCCACAAATCGTTTCTACGAATAATAACGCCAACTCTAACATTTGACGGTCGCATGGTGTTTTCTGTTTGGTGATAAGCGTTCGATGCAATTGATTGGCCGTTGTCTAGGCACTCAGGCATTATCAGTAGATTTAAGGCGTATCGTCTTTTGCAAAAGTTAAGTTATGTAATATAATGCGTTTTATTTTCCCTATCCCGCAGATTCCCGCTTAATACGCTTTCCTAAGATAAAAATACAATGACACTCAAACTCACATTGACATTTATAACAGTCGATACCTAACTAGCGCTCCGCCCTCAACTCGTTCACGCTTACCTTTTGCTCACTGTTTATTTTGTGGTCGGAGTGTTGTGTATTTTATTTTTTAATCTTCCAAGAATGTCAATATCTTCGAATATATTATTACGTGGTTAATTACAGGTGAATTGTGCATTTCTTATTGGACCGGGCGTATTTTGCGGGCGAGTACAACGCAGACAAATTACTTCATTTTAAGCGTTGTGCACACAGTTGTTATCGACTCGACATTTTACAGAAACTGCATATCAAATAATCAAATAAATTTTATTTACCTGAACCTTGGAACCGAGCACAAGAAACTAAGACTAAAGTCGATTAAGGACTAGACCTTTTTTTCTGCTCATACACTCAGTCGTTTGAGATCATGATTAATCAGGCTTGTAATTATCATAATCACTATCATCAAGCTTAGAAATTAGATAATAATTATAAGTCTTCAGCATATATCGGTAATGTAAGATATGAACACAATGGGGCTCAAATAGAGGCCTGTGGTACCCTACACTGAAAGAAAGATATTTCATAAATAGTACATAGGTACCGGTACATACATAATGTAAGTATATGAATGTTTTGTTTGTCGATTTTTTTTCCTGTGTAAGTTTTTGCATAGGTACTCAATAATATTTTTGACATAACTTTCTAATTACTAAATAAATTTTTGTACAGGTAATTTGCCCATTTATGTTTCCATGTAAAATATTTTTTTTCATAAAATTATGGATATCTATACAGAGAATACTAAATAATCAACAATTTTATTTCACTTAGATACGACATGTATTAACAAAGTTATAATTCAACAGCTCATATAATGTCCCCGCCGAGGGGACCCACCCCCACATTAGGGGCGATTAGGGCTTAGTCAACCACGCTGGCCAAGTGCGGGTTGGTCGACTTCACACACAGGCCAAGAATTGCTTCATGTGTGAGCAGGTTTCCTCACAATGTTTTCCTTCACCGTAGAAGCGTAGATTAAACGTACATTATGAAGTCAAAATTTGTAAACACATTGGTACGTGGCGGTGTTCGAACCGGTTAAGGTTAAGCAGCTTTATGTAACATTCAGTTACGTATAAAGTCATATCTGGCAGTATGGGACATACAGATCGGCGTATACAAAAGGGTCAACTAACCCAAAAGCCTTCTAATATAACCTTCAGTGAATCAACCAACAAAAGATAAATAGCAATTATAATTAACAAGAAAATTGTCAATAGTAATTCTACATATTTTTTTAATGCAGACAGTTAAATAATACTAAAAACCCTTTTATTGCACATAAAATTGGAAGACCTACAGTAGAATTAATACAGGCATCTACAAGGTACAAAGTAGACGGCCTTATTGCTATAATTTTAATTACGTTTTTATGATTTTTTTCATTGTTAATTTATTACTTATTGATGATCTGTAAATTTTATGATTAAAATTACTTACGTTTATTGCCTTCTTGGTTCTTATTTTTTTTAATAACCAGTCTATTATTATTATCCAAAACATTTTTTTGCCTTTTTTTGCAAATCGCTCTTGTTTTTATGTTTTTAATATGTGTAGGCGTATATTTCAAAATTGAACGCGGGATGCTATGTGTTTTATTTCCCTGTTTTTTTTTCTTTCACTAGTTTCCTTAACTCATGTCCTCCTTTCAGTGGTCTTATTGAATCTTTTGTACTCTAGAGAGTGATTGCTTGACCGACCATATTTCGAACTTTATAGCCTTGAAGATTGATAAGATTAAAAACTTAGATATTAGACCAGGGACTTGTGTGGGCGTTTCGGAAAAGAGGAAGGAGAAATAACAAGTAGCACAATACCTTTTTCTTCCAATTCAATGGCGGCTAACCTGCTTACTTATAAACTCCAAATCTTCGTAATGTAGGTACTGGTTTTAAATGTTACTACATAAGACAATAAGTTGTTGGTTTATTTAAGACACTCGCGCGAGGTAATTCGTTATTTTATAATTTTAAGCCGAATTTTATACGGAGCTGTTTTTGTGCACTTAGAAGAGAGTGAGTTAGTTTAGTTTTAGTTTTCACTTCTTAGAACACCAATGAATTTTAAAAATACTTCAGTCTTAAGGGTCAAAATTTAACTCTCAAATTTCCTCCATTTATCAATTAAAGATGAAGCTGCATAAGAAATTCAACTTCAAATTTTTTTTTATATTTGAACACGCCGCCGCTCTCATGTGCACAAAGCTTAACTTTCAAAGGTATTACCAACGGCCCGTGGCAATATTGCAATTTTTACTCGAACACTAATTAAGAACGTTGATTAATCGCAATATAATTTTTCAAGGGTTTCATCCATTACTCAATGATACATATGATTATAATTCACTAGGGATTGTTAAATTCTAATCAACAGTGAGTAAAGACGGGCGCAAAACTTGTATGCATTATTTTGCTATCTGCTCCTTGACCGCGATATCGAACAAAGGCACCAAAACCAAATCGTCTTCTTTTTTCTTTATGGCGTTGCCCTTTAGATTTCGCCAGTATCAAGTGTTCCGCTGAGATACGATAGCTTAGGGCCTTTTTTGAGTCTGCTTACTTTTGACTCGATAAGTTTAATATCATGCAGATATCTAATCTAAGGTATCATGAAAGCACAAGTTCAATAGGCCCTCCAGACTCACGCGAGAAGTCTCGCCGAGACTTGACCCGAGAAACGAGATGGTATCTACACTCACGCGGTCTTCTCACTTGCGTTCTCGACCGTTATGCGAAATGGATGACTTTGACAGCGCAGCGGCTTTGGTATTTACTGTGAACGAGAATGTGATACGGTTATCGTTTCTCGCCCGAGAAACCCTTTGAAGCGGGCCAAAAAACCGACACCAAGCGGAGAACAGGCGAGCCCGAGAACGAGAAAACGCGAGAAACTAATCACACTCACGCTTTTCGGGTGTTCTCGGGGGTTCTCGGCGAGAGTGTGGAGGGCGCACCACAAAAACTTGGTATATTTGCTCTTAGACAAAAACCAAATGGTCAACATTTCCATGTTTTGACATCTGACAGCTGTCAAACTTTTGTCATAATGTATGAAAAAGGAAGGAGTTTCTCCCGAGTTCTTGTTGTAAAAACACGTGTTGAGAGACTCCATTTTTAACCTCAATCAACCGTACAATTTTTGTTAAACTTTAGTTACATTTTCACTTGACATTGACACAATGCGTGCGCTTCATGCGACGCGACGCCATTAATTAAGAATAGAATAGATGAAAAAGGAAGCCATTTGAATTTGGTAAATACGGTATAAATAGGATGATCAGTACCCTTAGTATGAGTTTTTGCAACACCAAACGAGTGATCGTCATCGTCAAGACTATGAAACTATAGGTTTACTTAATACGTCGTAGTATAAGATTTAAATTTGGCACATAGTCTTCACGATATCGCCTACTCGATCACTCGATTATACGAACTTCACACTGTTTAGTTTTGTCTCTTTCATTTCTTATTAACAAGAAAGAGACAATATGTTCATTCGTTCCATTCACTCCCATTCATAGTATCTCTAACTAGTCTGTGCTCGATGAAAACAAACAAAATGTCTGCGTCACAGTGAGAGTCGTATTGATATTATTTATAAATTATTACTAAAACAGATAAGAAGTAATAGGTTTTGATACATAAACTATACCCAATTGTACTAAGGTGTTTAAACGGAAAAATAAAATGAAAATGTGCAAAACAAGTGCGTCGCAGTTTGAACAAATAGTGAATTTCATTGAGTGGTGTATTTAAAAGGATATTATACAGAAAAATACTAATGTGCAATGCTTTTGGGAAAAATAATGATCTCGTGTCTGACGGCAAACGAGATTTAGAGCTGCAACAAAGGGAAATTGAACTCAAGCGAGCTGGCCTAGTGACAAACTCTATTCGCCATATTTATTTAGAAAATAAAATAATTTAATGTTATGTATTAATTAAACAATGTGTTTTATTCCCTTATTATACTACACTGTGATAGTGTCCTATTGTTTAAATTCTAGCTAAGACGACTAAAGCGTAGATAATTATTAAAGCGTCGGTCGTCTCTGTGACGAGTGAATATCCACACGGTAATGTTATCGCCCGTCACGATAATACCTACGCCGCGTGGAGACACACATAATTCGCTTATAGGTAGGTAAATATACACAGACATTATTGCTTGAGACTTATAAAGTAGAAGCTATATGCTTATAATTTATCAATGCGCCACTGCTGCATAACCTCCCGACATTCCTGTGTACGTTGGTGGGCTTCATTAACCTCTTCAGCGACCATTATAAATGAAAATTATGGCGATAACATTGTAATAATTGTTAAAAATTTCGTTCGTTTACCTACTCACGGAATTTCTTTCATCGAGTGACGACACGATCAAACGTAATAGTATACTTACGACGACTTGTCAAAGTAACGACTCGTACTGCCAAAATGCATTCGTGAGGCGAAAACTATCAAAGTTTTCGTGATACGTTAACTCGATTTAACTTATACTGCCGATTTTTGTTTTTGATAGTTTACGCTAGAGGCGCTAGTGGGCAATGTATGAAAAGAGACGATACGTTTGATCGAGCTCGAAAACTATCAAAACTCATACTAAGGGTACAGAGTTTATTTATTATGCAAATATTATTATTGATGAGTTACTATGAGTTCCACTCAGCTCTCTGCATCAAAGATTAGTTGATCGCACACAAAAAATATGCATCGCATGACCTCACCCTTAATAGAAACTTATTCGTGCAAACTCCTTAATAAAGTCCTATGAATATTAACGCTGCAATCTCGCATCGCTTGTACAGTATATGGGTAATACAATACCATTAAGGTGTAGTTTTTTTACGCTTCCCTCCATGGCTGTATGACGTTGAACATATTATGATCGGTTGATTGCCTTCACGGAGAAATCTGAGAAAAATAAAAAGACACCTTTGACGCCATTGCAATTATTTTTAGTCTGTGTAATAGATGGTAAATATACTTCGACAAAGTTTGCTTTGCGCTTGCCTGTAACGATTGAGCCCTATTCCTGTAAGCTAACGTCTATTTTGGCTTGATTTCTGTTTATTAGTCGTAAACACATTTGGTTCCTTCAACTGACGTTCCAAAGAGGTTTAATAATAATGTTAAAGCATTCTCTATTTCAATTTGCGTTCGAGTTAACACTTTTTATTGTTGTTTTAAACGCTAACTGGCGATACAGTATTTTAACCCTTATCTTTATGAATGTTAAGCTAATATTCGAACTCTGTTTTTGATCTAAGGACGTGGTAAAAGAAAATTAAGATATTTATTTCGTAAATAAATTCTGATTACTTTATAAATGACAAAGTTCATGTGAGTGTGTTTTTTATGGAGAAGCTCTTGGTCTTTATCTCATTCGATGGTAAGTGATATTAAGACTGAAAGTGGTAGTGAGTTATTATCACTAACAGTCAGAAAACTGTAAATTTTTCCGCGAACACCAATTGACTAGCCCAAATTAAGAAGGTATCATTAAGAACTTGTGTTATGGATACTAGATGACGGACATTTATACGTAATATTATATATATTTTATAAATGAACTTAAATAAATGTTCGTGTTCATCCCACAAATGTTTGCCACTACCGGGATTCGAACCCGGACTGCCAGATAGCATTACTGACGTCACATATTTGAATGGATCAGAAGTGCTTGGCGAGAAATGCATGGCAACAGGCCTAATGGCGACTGATGAAGCGGGAATCCCACTATAAAATTCTAAACGTCGCGTCGTACACAGCACAAAACCTTCATTTCAATCATTCCTCATAGCAATATAAGGCTATTTATGCATTAAAATAATACCACTTTCACTGCATAAATTCCACTCCGAAACAAATTTAAATTATCGAAACAAAAATGTTCCTGATGCCATGGTTTCGCGCCAAACACTCGAAGAATATGAGCTTAAAGAGAGAGATTAAAGAGAACGCCTCGTTCGTTATGATGCAATTTCAAATATTTTATTATTAGACAGCCGGGAATCCGGGATTGTATATTCCCGTGGGATAATCCCATCCCACGCAGGCAGACGTTAACTTGTATACATTGTCCTCTTTACATGTCATTTAATATACCATTTTTATCTCGTGACAAAAAATAAACGTACCTATGTAAATAAATATTGTAATGTATGCATGCACCACACTACGTGCTAACCCTATTGTCCGCATAACCACGATTTACTATACGTTATAATGCGTTAGTAATGGCTGGTGGATCGATAGTTTTTATATCGATATTTTTGTTGTCACTGTTAACTTATTCGATGATAAATAAATTATTGATCTGCTGATAGATCATAATATACACAACACTGGTTCTTTATTGATTAATATTAGTAGGTAACCATTTTGAAATCTTGTACATCTATGTGCGAGTATTCTTTTGTTAACCGTAAGCGATTTTTAACTAAATATTTATGTTGTGATCGATGACATTTTTGCGTTGTTTGATAATGTGCACTAAAATGAACATTGAATTTATTTGTTTTACATACTCAATTGTGTAAAATAATTAAATTCATTGTTCATTGTGTCAAATTCTAGTGTCAAAATCAAACCGCAAATTTAATTAGCCTGATAGATCGACATCACTTTCAAAAAACGACTCAAAGTAGCAACTTGTTGAAGTTTATATTATTGTACACCATCAAAAGTTTAACTACACAATATATTATGACTTAATATATAAACTTTTTTGTTTTGTTACAGGTACAAATATGATTTCATACAGCATTTCATCATAGTTATAAATCTTTATGTGAAATTACGGTAAGTTGCCTGAGACAGCTATTCTCTTTAGTTCAACTTCTTGACTTAAACCGCTATAAGCAATTATCGAAATAGGTACGTTAAAATTATTTTATAGCTGTAGCAAATTAATCTTATAACTCAATCTTTATACTTCCGTCTCTAATTACACCATCATAATGAAAATATTACTCCCAATGAAGTATTCAATAAATTCAGCTATACCAAGACGCTATTGTTGATACCAAACCGTAGATTCTAAACCGTAGCTGTAATCTGACGCATTTTATTACAACATAAAACGTCTAAAAAACTTATTGACCATAAAATTTTATGCTTTCCCCGCTAATTGACTTATTACTAACGCATAAATAACGTGCCATAAGCCTAGGACAGTTCTGACGTTCATAAAATGACGACACCGTACTACTGTGATTAAAGCTGTAAATAATGAATTAACGACATCTAATATAATTGGATAATTATTGAAGCATTTCAAGTAGTAAAAGTCTATCTATATGTGTTTTTGCATCTGTATCAGCGCGAGAACTAAATAAAAATTATTAGGGATGGACTTTTGCATTTTGTTGAAATTCTTTATTAGAAATTTTATATTTTCTTTAACATAGGTCAATGATAAATCAATACCTCCCGCAAGTAATCATCGTAGTCTATTGAATATTTACTTACAATAAAAGGAATACACCATGTGCGTTGCGGGTCTTTTTAAACCAGTGTATTGTATCTGACGTAGCAGCAAAACTGCCACTGCTCCATCATTTTATGTATAATAGAGGAGAAGAGAAGATATCAAATACTATACGTATATTATTGCCGATAGAGTAAGAATACCAAAATTTTTAAATTGAAATTTTCAAAGTTTTGTTGGCTATGTTTCACCGCTGAGTTCAGCATCAATATAAGGGGTTACCACAAACTTATCCAATCGATTTTCAACCTAAACTTATTTGATATAAAGTAAATCCATTCTCAAAATGTCACAGTTCGTAGTAAAGTGAAGGGCATGCATAGTAGTATGGAGTATATGTACGTATTCGTATACACAATCATGATGAACCAAAACTGACGGCATAGTGACCTGTTACAAACAAAAGAAGCGTCAAAGCGCTGCCAGCACGATGTAGCAACAACACTCGGCTCACGCAGACGTGACCAGCGATCTTCCAGCGATAACACGCGTCATTACATTTGGGATTAATTTATATCGATATCGATACGGCTACTCGACATCACTAGTAAACAACGAGACGTGTCACTAACGACGTGATTGCACCCACACGGATTCCTATCAAGCACAGCCTCGATAACCTTGTGCCAGCGGCTGAATAGGCCAGCCTAATGCTTGGCCCAGTATGCTCAAATCAACGTAATCAATGCAAGACTCTTAGACACCGGCAAACAATGCTAATTATGCATATTACATTCTGTTACTTAGGACTCAAAATGAAAACTAATGCTTTGCACAATTGTACATTAATGTTGCATAAATAATAATTATCTTCCTACCCTAAGTCCCTGGTGAATATCGTCTCGTCATCTATCATCTTAGTAACTTTTTAAGCAGTGTAAGTAAAAACTTCGAGTCACAGTTAAAAATACTACCGAGAACGCCATGTTTTTGCATCTTAATGGTTTACTTGTTTATACAAGAGAAGCAAACGAGTTTAAATGAGGTACTGGTGAAAAGTTGCCTTAGGGCTTAGTCTATAGACACTTCTTGCTACTCTCCGGTCACTTCAGATTCGTATATCCTTACGGCAATCTACTTTCAGACATCTTTTCTACATTTGACAATTCCTTTAATTCTATAATTCTTGTGACTATATTCTTTAACCGGACTTCTGATATGATTTAGAGTATAACATCTCATTCCCAGTTGTTGAGATCTTCGAAGAACTTGAGTTTGGTGGTCCCAAAACAGTCTACTGCTTTTCTTGGCAAATCTTATTCGGTGCAGTCGGCACGTTTATGGAATGCTTTGCCATTAACAACAAGAAAAGCATAATCCTTGCACACATTTTAAAGGATTAGTTAAGGATTACTATCTGTTATTCTAATGTAAATCCATGTATATGTTAGTCTGTTCTTTTATATCTAATATATAAAATTCTCGTGTCGCGGTTATTGTGGTTAAACTCCTCCGAAACGGCTTTCCCGATTCTCATGAAATTTTGTGTGCATATTGGGTAGGTCTGAGAATCGGACAACATCTATTTTTTATCCCCCTAAATGTTAATGGTAATCCACCCCTAATTTTTTTTTTTAATTTTTTGACGAAATTTTTTTATTATGGAGCATTAAAAAATACATACAACACTAAATTTTTACTTTTTTATCACCAACCCCTATTTTTTTATAGCCATTTTAGTAATTTAATCATTTTTGTAAGGCAAAATAACGTTTGCCGGGTCAGCTAGTGTATTTATATATTTATTTGTAGTATATTTCATTTGTATGTAATTCCACGGAGCGGTTCAATTCTTTGAATTTCAAAGTCTTTGCCTATTTATGATTACGTACGCTAAAAGACTTCATTTTTACATTGGCTGTAAAGTGCATTATGTCATAGGTACACATTTCGCAAGAGAATCTAAGGTCGCAATAATCATAGGTCATTCTACGACGTGTGGTATTTGTTATTGAATAGCAAGACCTCTTTGACAAAGTTATTTTGCAGTGACGTTTAAATATAAATAAACGTCTTTTATACAATTTTAATGTCGAGTTCACGACACATGAATGGAATGGAATATGGTTTTACGCAGCATTAGGCTTCAGTAATCAAGCGTTGGTTTTGTAAAAGGCAAATTAAATATAAATTTATTTTAAGATTGGTTGTTACCTATATTCCTTAGCTGAGTAAATTATAGATTGTTATTTAAATAACTTATTCTACAATCATAGTTATAGTCGAATGAACAGTGTATTAAGTTTTAAATTAGCCATCACTGAAGTATTCACAGCTGCTATACTCTGTTTGTATAGGTGCCACAGACATAATAATAAAGATCATTATTATTATTTCTGTGACAGGTGCATAAAAGAATGTAACCAAACCGAAGCCGTGAAAAGTAATAAATTTTAATAAAAGCTATCTCTTAGTTATTACTTTTCTGCAAAGAAAAATATTTAATTCAGTTGCAACTTTTTGGATAAAAGTCATCCATTTTTCATCATATCTAGAGTACATTTAAGAGAAATGCATATTAACATAAAAGATACAATATATTTATATATTGTAGTGTTACGGTTGATGTGATGATGACGGTGTAATAAATATTATAGAAGGGTTTGTAATATTTTATTTTATTATTCAGTATGTTAAAGGAATGTGATTATTTACTATATTTTTGTAATTCACAATTTTGCAATCATCAGCTATGACATTTGAGAGCATGTTTTTTTTATACTATGGGGTATTTTGTTACCTTGTTTTGTTAGATTTTGACTTCTGACATTCCATATTTATTTACCACCAGGAAGCAAAGCCTTGACATTGTTTATCCGACACATAATAATTGTTTTGTAGCACTGCAAAGCAGTTACATTATGATTAATTATTTTTTAAATAAAATTGGGTATAAAATAATCTAATACCTCACTGTTTTTTGACATTTTTATGTTTCACGTACAAAGAATAACGCTCATAATCCAATAGGAGCAGAGCCATAGGTAACATTTCGTCACACTTAAAACCACATCTGGCAATATAGGCCATGCAGTGCCTAAAAATTGTGACAGGTTATCAGAAAAGTAAAAATTTTTCAGTGAACAAACAAACAACAAAAAAAAAGACAAATTTACTCAGCACTGTGGGTTTTAGTTTCTATTTAGCATATTATATCGATTATAAAAACATCGACTCAACGCATCACTTGAGCTCTTAATTTGAAAACAATATTCAAAGTGATTCGTTTACACCCAATTATCTATATCTAACTTTCACGATGTTAAAATTTAAATTCACTTGAATGCCGCTTCCGACTTAATAAAACAGTTTACTTAAGTGATTAAATTATAAAACCATAGCTTAAGTAGAGTTAATTAATAGATAACATTAAGTTATTATTAACTTGTTTCTGGTCGTGACTTTGCTCGTCTGCTTGGAATATTCTTGTAGTACTTTTTTTGTTTGGTTGGGAGACAAGCATACGGTGCCTGGTGGTAAGTAGTAACCGTAGCCTATAGACAGTGCACGTTTTTCATAGCCGAGTAGATCACAAGAATTTCTTATAAGACACAAAAAAACTTTTAATATGCGCGGTCTCACATAACTAATAGTGTAACCAAATTTCTTGTAAGTTTCTTATAAGACACAAGAAAATTTCTTATGATATGCAAGAAGCTTCACTGTAGCTTAAAAAAGCTTGCATGAACGTGACACTCGTGCGCTACCAGTGCCTGTAGTGTAAGTTTTTTCGTCTAAAAACGTTACTATTATAGTTGTGTTAAGAGCGGGCATAAACCAAGAAAAATATCAGAATTCACCCGCGCGTTTCACCCTTCCCCTCTTGCACATCGCAGTTCGCAGCCGCAAGGTGGCACTCGCTTCATGATTTTTCTTTTTTGTGATCGCACATAGTATACGCGAAAAACTAGATAAAATTGGCTAAGCACGAGTCGGACTATCTATCCATTACCTATACTTTGATATGTGGATTTTTAATACTTTTCGCTGATGGTAAATAAATAATATAATAAATTCAGATTCAAATAATTTATTCATTGTGTGTGTTTACAAAGATATGAGGTAGGTACTTACAAGTAAAATATAGCTCAACACATGAACCCTGCAAGGTTATAACAAAGTATATAAATAAAGTTTTATTTACATCAATTATATTTTTTTTTATTAAATCATGCTAATCGCTCAGAATAATTACCAGGTATGCACATTCTTCAAAAAAATTATTATTGGTAATTAAATCATTTATTCATAAAATATAATGTTACTTTCAGTTTTGATTATGTTAATGTCAATCTGATGTGACATGCTCAAACCAAGTGGTATGCTATATCACATTCTTGTTATTTATGACAAGAGTTGACAAGATACCACTTTGGATTGTCCAAAGCTAAGACAATGTTCGTAAAATTGGCCATTATTCTTTATTACATTTTTCTGTGGATTTTTATCAAAATCAGTGTATTTTAACATATAAGATCTTTGGTTACATAAAAAAATATTTACATTTTATGACAGGTACATTTTTTTTTGTATTATACATGCATGGAAATTTTGCAGTAAAGATCTGGTGGTCAAAGTAAAAAGTTCCTCATTCTGGGCTAAAATACAATATATTGTGGGCATAGTCGCTACACATTCACGAAGTCTCATCAATGATTCCATCATCAGCTCACCTGAAAAACCTAAAAGAATACAACTATCGGTATTTAGGTACCTCTAATACTTAAATTATCACTAACCAACTCCTAATAGTTAAGGAGTTTTACCATACATCATCAGCTCATCAACACGAGATGACAACCAGACGCAAATACTAGAATAGCTTTATAAAAAATATTAATAACCCTCTCTTTCTGTTCTTTTCCGAGCCCTCGATTTCTCTACCTTCTCATCATCAGATCCTGGCTTGGTGAGAACGGGACTACCTCAGGAGTATACATACACTATCGAATAAAAAAAGAAATTTGAGAAACGGTCCACAAATGGCAGAGATATCGGTGAACAGATATTTACCTTCCATCATCAGCTCATAAACATGAAATGATGACTACCCGGTGCAAATAATAGAATAGGTTTAGGAAAAATATGAAAAACGTTATATGCGTATAAAATTTGAGGGTTGCCCTCGATTTCCCTGGCTTCCCATCATCAGATCCTGACTTGGTGACAATGGGACCTCAGGAGTATACACTATCGAATAAAAAAAGAATTTTGAAAATCGGTCCACAAATGACAGAGATATCGGTGTACGGGTCACCATCAAAAGTAGATGAACACTGTAGTACCTTGTCATAATAATATTTCATACATAATTGTAGCAACTATTACTGCACAAACGCTGGCGTTGCTATGACATGGTACTAAAGTGATCATCTACTTCTGAAACTGACTGTACGTGTACATACATAAAAAAATACATACAGACGAATATCTCCTCCTTTTTGGTAGTTGGTTAAAAAATACTTTACACACACCACACAATCAATCTGACCATCGATTTTTGTTAACGATATACCCAGAATAAAGGTCACTAGACAAATACGACAGTGTTTTTATTTTTTTGATATCTTAAAAAGTGACCGAGATATAAGCGTTCAAAGTTGCCGCGCCGTCCGGATTTTTAAAACGAGTCGCGGAAAGTTGATGACGTCACAAATCGACAGAACGGGCAGTGGTACTCGCGGCCGCGTACTTCTTTAGCTCTGTGCAACTAGTGCGCGCGCTTGTCTTTAATTTTATGTGGCTCTCAGGTGTGAATCAACATTATGCCATATAATAATATTGTGTAGTACCTATGTGTACAAATTCAACCATTAAAACGCCTAAAAAACAATTTTTTCAAGTGCCATTGGATGCCAAAAGGCGTAAAATGTGGATGAATGTTATGAAACGGGCAGATCCAATTGACCCTAAGACCGTTGGATTTTTTGTGAAGACCATTTAGATCTAAGTAAGATAATATGTAATTAGATATTCTAAGCTTTGGGGTACCTATTACCTACTAGGAAATACCCTATAACTAAGTTGTAATATGAGGTTTTTGGTGCAATATCTTCATTTTGTCACTCTTTATACTACATAGGTATAAAGAGTATCTTTATACTACTACCTATGTATGATTAAGTAAGTTGACTTTTCTTGACGGTAAAATGAAGGTAGGAAAATAGGTACCCAAGTTTATAAATAAACTTCACCTGCTTGGTGTTGCGTTAGTTTCTTTATCGCGCCACAGCAGCAGGGCGACGCGACGAATAGTGTACAAACATCACACTAAATATTACAATATGGACTATTCAATGTATTTCTTGTCCAGATGCTTACTTTCCATATAAATATTTATAGTTCCATGATTGTACCTATTTAAAAACCGACTTGCAGACCAAAAGCCCGTATTATGGCATGTATGTATATGTATATACCCTTCTCACAGATTTTAGTATGAAAAATACCTAAAATCCTAAAAATCCGAGATGAGTTCATGACCAATAAATTACTTACCTACCTATGTATATGTACCTACCTACTTCCTTTTACTATAAAATACGACTTACAAGGTTTATTTTAAAAAAATTTGGTCACCCATCCGAGTACCGACCGCGCACTTGGTTGCTTAACTTTCGTGATCGACGGTTCAAAAGTTGATAGAAACCTTATATATTGATGTCATACACGCTTATTAAATTTGGTTGCAATAAGTTAAAGCATGCTCGAGTTATCGTGGTAACGCACAGACATACAGAAACACACAGACTAAAATTCCAAAAAAAATATTTTTGGAGTCAGGGAGATCCAAAACGTGTAAGTCCGTCAAAATCTTAGGGTCGAATTTTTTTACGAATACAAGACTTCCTCTATACTATACCTATACGAGAAAGTAAAAATGCACTCATTGGCAAAAATATTTTGCGCCACTGCACTACATGCCTAATATTACCTACATAGGTATTTATTATCTATGTAAGTACAAATATTTACCTTTATCTAAATTCGGCCTTTATAACATGCACACAGTAACATAAATGTTCAGCATCACTTGTTACTGCATTTAGGTTAGGTAGGTAGGTACCTTACACGACTAGAGCTTTTCTTACCTTCCGTGCCTATACCTAGTAAGTATAAGTAGGTTCACTTATCTATGTTGCAAAAATGCTAGATGAAAAGAATACCTACTTTACTTGTTTCAGTTTGAGTTCTCGCATTTCCGTTGCTATATAATCACTATTTTCGGAAAAATATTGAGCGACAAACTGTGTGTCTGCCTTTGGTAAATTATTATCTGGTTGATCTTGTTGAAATCCTTTCTACATTATTGTAATTCAAAGGCAAATAAACAATAAAAGTCAAGTTACACAGATCGCAGTAGGTATGTACGACACAAAACGCAGAGCAACTTTGAATGACCTGCGACAATATAGCGAGCGAGCGGCTGCCGTGTCGGCTGTCGATTTGTGACGTCACCTACTTAGAGTGCGCGTACTTGAAAAATTAAATAGCGACCGTAAGTTTAGGCGTTAATAACTTTGGAAATACTGCATCTATTTTAATGAAACAAAAACTATTGAAATATACATAACCATAGCTCTTATTTAATGTGTGTTTTATTGTAATTTTCAAACCTATCGGTCACATCAATTGAAACTTTGCACCAATTCATGAGTAGTCAAAAGCATCTATTTTTTTGCGTTTACTGCTACCCGCGCCGACATTGATACATTGTGCCGTGAGCTAAAACGTCAAATTGCGATATTTTTTGGTTAAACTACTTATATAATATAATAAAAGCAATGTACATACCTCCGACAATTATTCATGAGTTGAATTTTTAAATTTCTAAGCTCTTTCTTAGAGTGTTTTCGCATTTTATTTTTATTTCCCATATTTTTGTCGAAGTATTTTCTCGAGCCGGTGGCGGAACACAGAAACACAGCCCACTCGTCTCAACGGAGCAGTCAAGACTGATTGATGAAACAAAACATGCCCGTTACCACGGGTGAAGCGCGATAGACTGATGCGTTTTGCGCGGAATAAGAACGTAATAAGCGACAAATTGGTTTTATGAAAATAAGTCGTAAAGTATTCATTATTTTTTAAAATCCCTAGTAGGGCTGCTTTGTAATATAGTTTTATATTATGTATTAAAATATTGACGAAGTAATATGCATAGCATTGAAAATAAACTGATTTAAGCTGGAAATTAAAGGTAAGTTCGTGATATTTTTCCATGCTTAAAAATATTTCATTATATGTTTTTTCCCAGACTAAAATCTCTCAAATATAATGTAATATCTATTTTAAAAAAATGGGGTGGCTTGTGGCTTATTTTGGGGTGTAAAAATCAAATCAAAGATTGGTAATTTTGCTTTATACCCCCTCTTAAGAGCTCAATTTGTATGGGAATAATGATTTGCGCTTCTTTCCGCTAGGGGCGCTGTTCACGTTTCCTATACAAATCGAGCTCTTAACGCAACTACATAGTTGCGTATTTTAAATGAAAAAACTTACACTACGGGTACTGACCTAGTCCCCTTCCCTACCGCGTGGAGCTCTGGCAACCCTACTCACCAACACAACACCTCACAAATAGTGTTATTTCTCTGTGGTCTTTTGTAAAGTGGAGCTACTACGCCAGTTCGTGCTGCTCCAAAATCGAGCTACTCGCCAGTTCGTGCTGCTCCAAAATCGAGCTACTCGCCAGTTCGTGCTGCTCCAAAATCGAGCTACTCGCCAGTTCGTGCTGCTCCAAAATCGAGCTACTCGCCAGTTCGTGCTGCTCCAAAATCGAGCTACTCGCCAGTTCGTGCTGGTCCAAAATCGAGCTACTCGCCAGTTCGTGCTGCTCCAAAATCGAGCTAATATAGTCTGTGCCTCAATTCGACTAAAAATTTATGATATTATACATGTATTCCATTTTTTACTTTCTCGTATAAGTACGTAGTATAGTCTTATAATCGTAAAAAAAATCGACCTCGAGATTTTGACGGATTTACACGTTTTGGACCTCCCTGAGTCCAAATATACTGTTTTTGGAATTATGTATGTGTGTGTCTGCACCTTAGTACGATAACTCGAGTATGCTTTAACTTATTGCAAACAAATTTAACATGCATAATATAAGGTTACTATAAACTTTTGAGCCGTCGATCACGAAAGTTAAGCAATCAAGTGCGCGGTCGGTACTCGGATGGGTGACCAAAATTTAACATGCATGTATGACATCAAAATATAAGGTTTCTATCAACTTTTGGGTCGTTTCCGGTATACAAGAAAGTCAAGGGGAGACCACTCCCGATTTTTTGTAAGTTTAACTGTTTAATTGTATTATAGAGAGATGATATGGCAAAGCAAGGAGTTAAAGAAAATTGAATAATTTTCTTGTGTGATGTGCGTGTCTGATGATGTTCAAAAGGCCTGACTGCTTACCACAGGCAGGAGTATGCTTGTCTATAACCACATTATAAATAAATCTTTGTATAATAAATTAAACCTTTCATTTATTTATTTTCTAATATAACCTGCTCTTTATCAATACCTACAATAAAAAAAACACGTAATAAAAATCCTCTAAAGAAATATTTTCTAATAATCTAACAGAGAAGTTTCTTTGACAGCGCATCAATTCACTTTTACTGCCACTTAAGTTCTAGATATATGACCCTATGAAGGCCAAATGGTCATTAAAATGGCCCTCGAACATGTTTGGTGTTACTATAATGCGTATCAACTGAATCGTTGTGACGAAATCTTCCTATTATATAACTTAAAACTTCAAGGTTAGAGTCGATAATCAGTTTAACGGCTTCATTCTAGTTCACTGCAGGTCAAGCGTGAAACATCATTCTAATAATAAACGTGCAAGTTTGTATGGCTATATGTGTGGATCTTTTGCGCAAAAATTACTGAACGGATTTAATGAAACTTCACAATAATATGATTCATTCATCGGAATAAAATATACGCTATCATCATCAACGGCTCATATTATGTCCCCACCGAGGGGCTCGACATTAGGGGCGATTAGGCCTTAGTCAACCACGCTGGCCAAGTGCGGGTTGGTCGACTTCACACACAACCTAAAAATTTCTTCATAGGCGTGTGCAGGTTTCCTCACGATGTTTTCCTTCACCGTAAAAGCGTCGAATAAAAGTACTCATATGAAAATTGTAAAACACATTGGTACATGGCGGAGCTCGAACCGGTGCCTCCCGGGTGGGAGACAATGCCCTAGTACGCACCGACACTTGCAATATTAAGAGTAAATCAACACTGCAAATGCGTTGCCATCCTGGGGACTAAGATAATATGCCTTCCATCCCTGTAATTACACTGGCTACCTTTCCCTTCAATCCGAATACAGCGAACTGCTTCACGGCAGAAAATATTACAATGCTGAGTAATTAAGAGAGTAACATTTATCTTGTTGTTGATTCATAGAAGGTTTACTTGCTTTTGGGTATTGGGTATTTATGTAGACGATTGAATAGCCTGGTAACCTATCTGTCACTATTGGAGGCACTGCAATACCAATGGCTTTATTTGTAACCGAATGTTACCTACAGCCTTCATCGGTGTGTGCAGGCTTCCTCACGCTGTTTTGCTTCACCGTGAAAGCGTCGATTAAACGTACATATGAATTCAAAATTTGAAAACACATTGGTACGTGGTGGAGTTCGAGCCGGTGCCTCCCGGGTGGGACGACGCTTTTAGTTATATTCTTTGGTTGTGTGTGAGGTCGACCAACCCGCACTTGGCGAGCGTGGTTGACTAAGGCCTAATCACCTCAAATGTGGGGTAGGCTATAGCCCCTCGTGGGGACATTATATAAGTTGTTGATGTGTTACCTAAAGCCATGCGCAACCCTTTTTGGATTACGAGCGTGTTAGTATGTATGTATGATCCTTGAAAACCGTTACGACGCGAAATAGCAACAATGCACCGATAACAAAACGCAAAACGCTTTCAATTACGTTCCGTTGCTGCCCAGGGCGCTCGCACAGAAACATCTGACTCCTGACCTTAGGAATTGACCCCTAATTTACCTGGGAATGTTAGGACATTCTTTTCTGTGGGGTTGAGATTCAAAATCGCATAGCACGCCTAAGATTTAAATTTTCCAAATATTACAAATATTACAAAATGCAAAAGCCTGGATGGAAGGATGTTTGCTACTTTATTACTGCAGAACTGCTGAAATAGTCTGGAACACATTTGATATTATTTGTTTGCTAATTCTGAAAATACCATACCAATTTGAAATAACAGGGTAGCTAGAATTACCGAAGATCATAAATAATTATGTAATTTATATAGAATGATGTATTTATAAAATAGTATATTTATGTTTCATTGTAGTTTATATATCATCTATCATTATTCCCCCCCATATAAATGTTTCAAGTAGCGCTAGGGTTGTCGGAAGAGATCTCTCTTAGAGATAAGCTCACCTTTTTACACGACCTTTCTTTTTATGTTATGATTAATGTGTGTCATCATCATCACAACGTTAATAATTCGACCCACTGCTGATACAAGGCTTGTGATCGAAGCAGGTTTAGGCAGTAGTCCACCACGCTTACCCAATGACGAAATATAAGGTGATCAATACCCCTTTGCTGATCCATTAGTCGCCTTCTACGACACCCATTTGAGGATATGGGGTAGTGCTATTCTACTGCCGGCTTTTGTGTTTACAATGAAGAATATGTAGATGGGGTATTAAAGGTTCGCCTTTAACACAAGTTAGTAAAATATCACGCGTTTATGTCTTTTATACGACAAACATTTACCGCCTCCTGTCGAAATATATCACTCGTTCCTGTTGAAACTACTTTCTGTCTTAAGAATATGATACCTATACAGTGTGTCTGGTCATGGACTAGCGATAATTTAGGGGCGTCAAATTTACCTAATATTATCGACAAAAACACCCACAAGGGTGGTCAACCCCTCCTCTTTTTGGAATAGCGGCCATTTTAGTTTTTTTTTTTTAGTTTCGTCTTTCTTAAAAATATTGATTTCTCTGGACACAAAGGTACTACAGACATTTAAAAAAATGTGTTAGTGAGGTAACAAGACCGTCTTTTAAGTAAAAGAGATCTATGTTTAAACTTTGAACTACAAAACGTGCAAAAAAAAATGTTTATTATGTCAATATTAATGTCAGATTGTTATATGACAATCTTGGGGACTAAGATGATATGCCTTCCATGCCCAGTAATTACACTTTCCCTTCAATCCGAACCACAGCGAACTGCTTCACGGCAGAAATAAGAAAGGCGGTGGTACCTACCCAGACGACCTTTTTTTTGTTGACGGGGAGATCAAATGCATTTACGCATGTGGGACTCGAGGTAAAGGCGTTCCCTCCACACCCACTAAACACGGCGGAACTAGCCGTGGTGGGAAAACAAAACAACTCGACGATGGCATGTGACTTCGAATGCCAAGGCGTCACAGTTGACATCAAAAGCCACACACCCGCCGAGAAAGTTTCCCCACCACGTTACCAGGGTCCGCCACGAGGAGGCTTCCGGACGTGGACCCCAAAAGAAAACTAGATTCTACCTAGCTATTGAGTGATAAATTAAATTGTTATAGATTTATATTGATTTGTACTATAATTTGATGTAGAATTTGTCTTGGTCCATCTTGGGCATTTTCTGTTTGGAGGATGGGCATTCCCCTTTATAAATAAAGTTGACATATATAATATTCTTATTACCGAGCTCTCAATTTATTTGAGGCCAAGTGCGTGGTCACATCTCGGATGGGTGACCGACAACTTATTAGAAATTAGACGACGGCCAAAAGCTTTGACGTTAAGTTAAAAAAAAATTAAAACTTTCTATTCTGAACGAAAACATTGCTTAATTGTGTCGAACCAAAATATACATGTCCGTACAGAAAACACATTACTTATCTGTAGGAAATCAAAGTATTGAATTACGACCATTGAGGCTCGATCCACACCTCCTTACATATAAATTGAATGCTCTAAAGCTTTGTTCATACTACCAAGAATATTACTTGTATTGTGATTATGAAATGAAAAATAAATGCCTTATTTTCGGTAACAATGAGGTCAAATTGATCGGTCATGTAGAAAGGATTTGTGAAAGAAGATTGACGAAAAAGATATAAACGAAGATGCCGGACGGGAAAGATCATAGATTTATAATTACTGACGTTAATAGATTGGCAATGAATCGACTAGGGCGAAACAAAAAAATGCACCAATGTGTGAGTTATGGGCATGTGTACTGCAGTCTGACAGTTAGTCTTTTCTACGTGATTGACAGGCCGACTTAATACATTCAGAAGTTTCTCCCGAATTCTTGTTGTAAAAACACGTGTTGAGAGACTCCATTTTTAACCTTAATCAACTGTACAATTTTTGTTACTTTAGTTACATTTTCACTTGACATTGGCAAAATGCGTACGCTTAATGCGACGCGACGCCATTAATTAAGAATATAATAGAATAGAATACATTCAGCCTTCGTTCATAATTAATTGTTTACTCAAATTCGGATTTAATTTATTTTCATAAATAACGAGTGTGACTTCCACAAGTAGTAAGAATGAAGGTGTAGAGGACAGCGCGCCGCGATCGGTCTACCAGTCACTAACTGCAATACCTCCGTCCGATATACCCTCCCGTTTTTGAAACTCAAGGTTGAATCTTGGAATCGATCGTTGAGACTAGTGATAAGTGCAATAGGTATAAAATGTATATAGCCAATGTGTTTTAAAATAAATTAAGAGAACTACCGATGAGACTTTTACTCCTAAGAAACAACAAGAACCTTCCTACAACCTAGCTTCACTTCACAACAAATCGAATACAGTCCACAACAGTTTCCTGGTCCTTCGAGCCGGATTTCAAGAACTCGCACCAGGACACAATAGTTTCCTGGTCCTTCGATTGCCGGATTTCAAGAACTCGCACCAGGACACAACAGTTTCCTGGTCCATCGATTGCCGGATTTCAAGAACTCGCACCAGGACACAACAGTTTCCTGGTCCATCGATTGCCGGATTTCAAGAACTCGCACCAGGACACAATAGTTTCCTGGTCCATCGATTGCCGGATTTTAAGAACTCTCACCAGGACACAACAGTTTTTCCTGGTATTTCGTTAGCCAGATTGAAGAAACCCGCGCCAGGACACAACAGTTTCCTGGTTTCATCGCTCACCATATTTAATGCAAGAAAAAATGGTGAGGACACGCTCTCAAGAACCCGTACCAAAAACCGTATTTACGGATCCTCCGCGTTCTCCGTCGGCAAACGCAAGCCAAGGCGCGGCACGTTCGGGTGGTTTGATCGACGCCACTCTTCGCGACCGACTTGAGGCATCAAGCAACGCACCTGCGGACTACAACAGAGACGCGACTGTCGCCATGGGCGCCGAGGGGGGGGGCTATAGCGCCGAAGCGCTGCACACCTCTGCGCACCTTTCGCGTCTCTCTCGTCCGAGCGAAGCTCAACGCGCTGAGTCACCACGTCGCCCGTCACCTTCGAGGTCCAGAGCATCACGAAGATCGACTAGCAGCGCCGTGGCCCGCATACGAAACGCACAATTGGAAGCGGAAGAGCGACTAGCAGACATAAGGAAGAAAGAACTCGCAATTGAAACAGAAATAAGGAAGAAAGAACTCGCAATTGAAACAAGTCTCATCAGGAAGAGGTTAGCCGTCGACATCGAGAACATTCGAGAAGAAGAAGTCGACGTAGAAGGCTCGTGCGTCGCCGACATCAACGAGCGCATCGATAGCTGGCTGCAACAGAACGTCGAAATTCCCTCCGTGCGACGGGGGGAGAGAATTACTCCGGGACACAAGGCGCCTACAACCGACGACGCCGTCCCTACGCAGGCGCTGCGGACCCCGTTGACCGCACGGGGGGAGCAACCGACTTACGCAACCCAGCGGCACCACGAACGGGTGCACTTCGATGAGAACGACGCTCGCCGACCGCGATCACCGACGCCAACACGACGACAGAAGGGGATCGAGCAACTCACAGAAGCGTTCGAGAGGATGTCCCGGGTGCGCCCCGCGCCCCGGCAGGCCACCGAGTTGCCAACATTCTCCGGCGCCGTCAACGAGTGGCTACCCTTCAAAGCGGCGATGATAGAATCCACCGCCACTTACAATTTCGCGCCCACCGAGAACATGGCCCGCCTTCGAAACTGTCTACGAGGGGAAGCTCGCGAAGCAGTCGCCGGTCTCCTGTGTACCGTATCAACCCCCGCACAAGTAATGCGCACACTGGAACAATGCTTCGGTCGACCAGAGTTCATCATAGACAAGGCGATGGAAGACTTGCGCCGCCTGCCGCGCCTGGGGAGCTCCGCCAACGAAATCAACACGTTCGCAGTAAAACTCCAAAACATCGTATGTGTGCTACAAAACATAGATCGCCGTGACTATCTACACTACCCGATGCTGCCGAGGGAGGTACTGGAGAAGCTGAGCCCCTACTTGCGCGCCCGGTGGTGCGACTACGCGAAACAACGCATGCGCAGCAGCGACCCACAACTCGTCTTGCTGTCACAGTTCCTGATGGAGGAAGCGGACCTGGCGCTACAATTTACGTACTCGTCGCACCCGGTTGCGGCTGCGATACCGAAGACGTCCCGACTAGCAACATCGGCTCCGACGGGCGCCGTGAAGAAGAAGGTCAACATATATACAACTACTGCAGACACCGCATTTCCTGTGAAGAAGACGGACGCCACAGCACCGCCGCAAGAAAGAAAATACGTGTGTACGAGCTGCAACGAAGAACATCTGCTGCCAAACTGCAAGAAGTTTCGAGCAGCCAGCGTCGACGAAAGATGGAAGATTGTCAAGGACAACGGCGTGTGCTTCAAGTGTCTGGAGAGCCGCCACCGACGTCAACGCTGCAACAGGGGAGCGTGCGGTCTGAACGAGTGCCGCCGCCCCCACCACCGCCTGCTACACTTCGAAGAAAGAAGAGAAGAGTCCAGGACGCCGGAACACGCCGCTGCCACTGCCGCCGAAGAGAACGTGTCAGTAGCTGTCGCCGCCGCCGAAGACAGAAGCATGGTGCTGCTGAAGGTGGTTCCAGTCACCGTGGGAGGCCCGAAGGGGGAAGCGGACACCTACGCGCTACTGGACGAAGGCTCTACCGTGTCGCTGATGGAAGAGGAACTGGCAAGACGACTGGGATTCAAGGGGCCGACGCGACCGCTTCACATCCACGGCGCGACATCCAGCAGCCGAGAAGTCAACAGCCAGCTCATCGAGGCAGAGATCAAGAGCAAGAGAGGCGCCGACAGTCACCGGGTGAAGATGCGCACCATACAGCAACTGGTACTGCACAGTCAAGCAGTACCGGCCACGCTGCTGAAACACGCGCACCTCCAGGACCTAAACGAAGAGGAAGTCTGCTACGGGAAGGCGAAGCCGCAACTGCTGATAGGCGCCGACAATTGGCACCTCATCGTATCACGGCGAGTGAAGATGGGCCGCAAGAACGAACCGGCCGCTTCTCTCACCGAACTCGGTTGGACAATCCACGGCACCGCACCGCGGTCTCTATATGGCAGAGACTGCGCGTCGATATTGCACATGTTCACACCGAACCACAGCGACGAAGAAAATGAGCGACTGGAAAGATTAGTCGAAGAACACTTCAAGATCGACGCGCTGGGGGTATCACTCGCCGAGAAGGTCGCGGACTCCGAACGACGAGCCGTCGAGATCTTCGAAGCTACCGCCCGACGAGTCAACGGCCGTTTCGAGGTGGGACTACCGTGGCGCCAGGACGATACCGCTACGCCACCGAGCTACAACGCCGCACTCAGGCGATTGCAATCGATCGAAAAGAAGTTTGAACGAGAGCCAGGCTTCGCTTCGCAATACAAACGCGAAGTTGAGGCACTGCTAATGAAGGGGTACGCGAAACCATGCGACGGGACCGAAGAGGGCAACAAGAGGCAGTGGTACCTACCGCACTTCACGGTTTTCAATCCAAACAAACCGGGGAAGCTGCGCCTGGTATTCGACGCCGCCGCCAAGTCGCACGGAATCTGCTTGAACGACCTACTGCTCGAGGGGCCGGACCTGCTGCGATCGCTGCAAGGCATCATGTTCCGGTTCCGAGAGGGCCCAGTAGCAGTCACCGCCGACATCGAGGAAATGTTCCTGCGCGTCGGCATCAGAAAAGAAGACCAGCCAGCCCAAATGTTTCTGTGGAGAGAAGACCGACACCGGCCGCCGCAAAAGTACAAGATGACGGCGATGATTTTCGGCGCCTCCAGCTCACCGTTCCTGGCACACAGCGTTCGAGATCGGAACGCAAAAGACTTCGCGGTCACCCATCCCGCTGCGTACAAGTCAGTCACACGCAACCACTACATGGATGACCACGTCGAGTCCTTCAACGACGCCGAGACAGCGATACGCACGATCGACGAGGTGAACTTCGTGCACGCACAAGCAGGGTTCAAGCTGCGCGGGTGGAACTCCAATGCACGCGCAGTCAGAGAACACATCGAAACGGGGCTCCGATCGAACAACCCCACCTGCCTGGCGCCGGCACCAGACAAGACACTCGGCCTGTTGTGGGACGCTAAGCTAGATCAGCTGGCTTTCAACACGACGCTACACAGAGTTCCAGAGGAGGTCATCGGGCGACAGCGCACACCAACAAAGCGCGAAGCCCTATGTGCGGTCATGTCGCTATACGACCCGCTGGGCCTGCTGAGCCACTTCACGATACGAGCCAAGATCACACTGCAGGATCTATGGAGACACAAACTTGGATGGGACGAGCCCCTGCCTGACGCCGAAGCTGACGACCTCGCATGCTGGCTGCGAACGCTACGAGGCAGCGTCGCGCAATTACGCCTGCCGCGCTGGTACGGAGCCGCCGAACAGAGAGAGCTGCACGTCTTCTGTGATGCAAGCGAGCAAGCCTACGCCGCCGCTGCATACTGGAGGACGCGACGCATCGACGGCACCATCGACGTCACCCTGGCCGCAGCCAAGGCCAAGGTGGCCCCCATCAAAACACAAAGCATACCCCGCCTAGAGCTACAGGCGGCGGTCATAGGAACGCGCCTCGCCGACGCTGTCGTCACCGAGCACGAGTGGGTACCAAATCGCACTGTCTACTGGACTGACAGCCGCACGGTGCTACACTGGATACGACGCAACGCACGACGCTACACGCCTTTCGTCGCGCACCGTCTGGGGGAGATAGCCGAACGCACCGAGCCCGAACACTGGCGATGGGTGCCTACCCTGCACAACGTAGCTGACGACGCGACGCGCACATCGAGCAAGCCCATAGCCGCCAACGACAGGTGGTTCGACGGGCCTGCCTTCCTGCTTGGACCAGAGGACACTTGGCCAATAGAAGAGGAAGTCGAAGAAGATGACAGCGAACTCGTAGGGCACACAACAGATAGCCCGGAGCCCTACCTACCGGACGTCGCGCGGTTCTCTTCATACGAACGACTTATAAGAGCGACCGCCTTCGTGCTGGTATTCATCGATGGCTGCCGCAAGCGAGGAAACAAGCTGCAAGTTCACCACCTAGAACGGGCCGAGAAGATGTGGATCCAGAGGGCACAGCGAGACAGCTTCGAAGCGGAAATCCGAAGCCTACAGGACGGGAAGGGAATCACCCGGTCCAGCCCGCTTTACAGGCTGGACCCCACCCTGCGGGACGGCGTGCTGCGCTTGAACGGACGCATACACGTAGCTGACGTACCTCGCGACATGAAGGAGCCTACGATCTTGGACGGCAGGCACCCTTTTACGCGCCTGCTGGTGATGAAGGAACACCGACAAGCACACCACGCCAATCGAGAAACAGTAGTGAACAACCTCCGCCAGCGCTACTGGATTCTACGCCTGCGACCCACAGTCCGCACAATAGCAAGAGAATGCGGGCTGTGCAAATTGAGAAAATCAAGACCACGAACACCTATCTTCGGGGACCTACCTCGAGCCCGAGTAGCTGCCTACTACCGCCCTTTCACGTACTGCGGCGTAGACTACTTCGGGCCGATGATGGTGAAGATCGGACGGCGCCACGAGAAGCGATGGGGCGCCCTCTTCACCTGTATGACAACACGCGCCGTACACATCGAGATAGTGAGCTCGCTATCCACCGACTCTGCCCTGATGGCGCTGCGTCGCATGGCAGCGCGCCGCGGTTGGCCACGCGAAATGATGAGCGACAACGCAACCAACTTCCGGGGTGCTGACAACGAGCTACGCGCTGCCTACGCCGAGTGGGCACCCGCCTTGGAGGACCTTGGCCAGCGACACCGCACAAGTTGGCGGTTCATCCCTCCTGGGGCTCCTAATATGGGGGGAGCCTGGGAGCGCCTGGTGCGGTCAGTGAAGGTCGCGCTGACCAGCGTCCTGCGCGAAAAGACACCGACCGAAGAAGTGCTGGCAACACTGCTGACCGAGGCCGAGCACAGTATCAACGCTCGGCCCCTCACCCACGTTTCCGTCGATCCTCATGATCCGGAGGCGCTGACACCGAACCATTTCCTGTTGGGAACCTCCATGGGCCTACCACACACGGGACCCTGCGACCCAGCCGATCGACGCGTCTGGCGAGCGAGTCAAGCGCTTGCCAACGAATTTTGGCGGAGATGGGTGCGCGAGTACCTTCCTACACTCGTGCCCCGTCAAGCTGCCGCCACACCTGGAGAGAAGCAACTCCAACGAGGCGACTTAGTCGTGATCGCCGACCCCAACCTGCCACGAAACGTATGGCCCCGAGGAGAGGTCATCGAGGTGCACCCAGGCCCCGACGGCCGAGTGCGCTCCGCCGACATCCGCACACGAGGAGGGATCCTGCGACGCCCAACTACCAAGCTCGCCGTCCTCCCAGTGAAAGATGGCTGCGACGAGTCTACGCCGGGGGGAGAGCTGTAGAGGACAGCGCGCCGCGATCGGTCTACCAGTCACTAACTGCAATACCTCCGTCCGATATACCCTCCCGTTTTTGAAACTCAAGGTTGAATCTTGGAATCGATCGTTGAGACTAGTGATAAGTGCAATAGGTATAAAATGTATATAGCCAATGTGTTTTAAAATAAATTAAGTGAACTACCGATGAGACTTTTACTCCTAAGAAACAACAAGAACCTTCCTACAACCTAGCTTCACTTCACAACAAATCGAATACAGTCCACAACAGAAGGTATTATATTAACTCCCGAGAACATTGGATCGGACGCTAAAGATCGTTAATGTCATAGAACATATTTGATTCTAGCCATAATAACATATTTTTCTTAAATTGGTTAAAAATTATTATTTTTATGTCATTTGGAATTTTATTGAACAACTTTTACACACATAGCAAGACAACTTTTATTATATTTATCTGACCTGGGAATATCCCTTAATACAAGTCTGCTATCCCGTGAACAATAAACATATGAAAATTTCATAAAAGCATTTGAAAATTTCATTCTTTGGAAAAATGTGAAATCTTTTCAGACAATGTGTCTTCTAGACTTTCTGCTACCAGTTAGTACTTTTCTAACATATTCATAGTTGCATTTACTTATGTTCTCGAGTCTTCGATAGAGAGTGATAAAAAGTAGAGTGAAGACCTGGGGAGCAACACTATTTTAAAGCTCGTGCGACGTACTTTGAATCCCTCGGTGCCCTCAGAGGATTCTAAAAACGCTATTTTCTTCTATATTTATTAAATAGTATAAAAGCAAAGAATGTCTCAAATCGCAGGTATTTGACACCCGAGGTGAAGGCGAGGGCGATTAACATGCGATGTGAGGCTTTCTTTGTTTTAGCGCTCTAGTTCATAAATGTAATTTCCGAAACAGAACCCATGGTACCCACGATCCAATATACCCCAGCCTTTACATTACGTGGGTGCTACACCGGAATCAAACCCACAACCCACCGCTGATTTACTAGAACACGGCAATGTACCGAGCATAAATCTCGCCCTATCAATACCGATAGGCATTTTGTCTTCCGCAACCAAACTAGATTACAGACTGTTCTTATTTAGTGAATCACAATTTCATCAAGAACTTCAGGAGGTCGGTGGCGCCGTGGTGGTGCGTTCTTCGTAACGATCACGACAGCTAAGCTACCAAGAGCGGGATTGGTACTCGGAGGGGTGACCGAAGATTTTTCAACTAAATTTTCATGCGTGCTTCGGAAGGGCGTGCTGGTTTGACGTCAAAATTATCACTAACATTTTTTAGACAAAATCGGTTTCGCGACTCCTTTGAGCATTTTTCGATGTTCCTTATAGTTTAGGATTTGACCCTGAAGGCCCTCTTGAAAAATTCACTCCGTATAGTGCTCCTTGACGTATCCGTCAACGGCAAACCTGGCTTGGCTAGGTTTGGCTATGTCGAGCACGAATGTGGCTTGCAAAGCCAAAGGAGATTGGTAAAAATGGGCCTAACCGTTACAAGAACGGGATAGTGATCAAAAATTATTATGTATTTTTTTAGAATTTACTGTAAAATATCAACATTTCTTTCTATGGGAGATTAATGTAACAAACAATAAGTGTTTGAACGATATTTATTCTACTTCCGCCATCAAGGAACAAGGAAAAATATTGCCAACAGTAAAATTATATCATTTTTAATATATTTTTAGTTTTTTTTAAATTAAAAATATTAGCTGATATATTATTGAATTATTGAAATAAGAATAATGTGTTACGACATAGTCTTTTATTTTTCCTGAATAAAAAAAAAACTGAAGTTAATAATCTTAGCAAAAGATTAAAAATAATTCGAAAGTATCGAATACTTGATCGATAATCTTCATAAACTACTTTTTAAGCTGGCAACAATAAAACAAGCGGAAGCGTCATTTTGTCATTTATTTATGATATAAGTATGACATTTGGTTCGCTTTCCGGGTTGTTTATTTGTGAGTTTTACGCTTTTACGTGATTTTATTTTGATTCCTAATTTAATTACTATCTTCGACGATTCTCGCTACTTTCTACTTTATGAGCCCTTTATGATTGTATGGTTTGATTCATTTGGAGGTAGGTATAGTATCTTTACTATTCCATTATCTGTTAATATTTTATTTAAAAATACATTTTTCACAAATAAGGAAGGAGGAGGAGGTATTGGGTCATTTTCTCGCAATATGCCTATCGAGATTTAATAAATAAAAGCCTATAAATAAGGTGATTGTGCCTGTTTACATTTTTGGTATCGTATCTTTTAATATCTACATATCTTGCTAACCCCATAGAAAAGCATTACAATATTAATACTAAAAGAATGTGTATTTCTCGCTCTATAAAACAGTCTAAAAATCATCAGTGTAACGCTTAGGCCCAGAGTTCTTAGAAAGTTTACCATTCTCCTTTAGTTTTAAAAAAAAAATTGCAAGGCGCGCAATCTAGCCTTAGTTGTCATATGTATAAATAGCTTTTGCTCGCGACTTCATCCCCGTGAGGTAAAAATTCGAAAAATCGTAACATACATCATTCTTAATTTTAGCCCATAATCTATATACCAATTGTTATGTATTTAACTATAAAAATGACGGATTATCCATACAAACTTTCATCTCCTATTTCATCCTCTTAGGGGTTGAATTTCAAGAAATCCTAAAACACTCCTTTCTATGTTTTAAACCGAAAAGCCACATACCAATTTGTATGGATTTCACTATAAAAATGACGGACTTCCCAAATAAACTTTCATCCCCTATTTCATTCCCTTAGGGTTTGATATTCGAGAAACTCTCAAACACCCCTTTCTTAATTTTTTAACGAAAGGCTATATTTTTATGGATTTTACTTTAAAAATTACGGATTTCCATACAAACTGTCATCCCCTATTTTACCCCCTTAGGGGTTGAATTTCGAAAAATCCGGCCTTATCCCTTACCTACGCTATAAAAGGAACCTCTGTGCAAATTTTCAGCTATATAGGTCCAAGGGTATGGGCTGGTCGTTGATCAGTCAGACAGTGAGTCAGGACTTTGCCTTTTAAATATTATAGATTATAATAATATGATGGCTTCTGTTTGGTCTTATTTCTCAAACGCCTTGCGTCACCAAGATCCACCAATGGGCACTCCTCAATATCAGACACTCCTCAATACTCCACTTTCATCTTCGATAAGAAATACAGAGTACATCTGTTTGAGAATACAGACCGCCACCTAGAGCACAGCGCGGTAAGTATATTCACGGACGGCTCTAAAACAAAAGAGGGCACAGGAGCGGGAGTATTTTCAGAGGATCTGAACATAAAGATCTCCGTACCTCTAGGTTGTAATAACACGGTATATCAAGCAGCCATCCACTTGTCCGTAGTAAAAGGTCAATCAACTCTAGCTCTTGCTATGGGACTGTCATCGAAATCTTGGTTGCGTTAGTGTTGCATTTTTGTATGAAATAGCTGCATTTATTTTCTAGATTTCGATGATGATCCCATAGCAAGAGTTGTTTGTGTTGACCCACCTATTAAAAAGGCAACAAATTGGTACTTTGCAGACGCAATTTAGTAACACATAGTAATTGACCAAATTATACGTCGCTGTTAATGACAATTTAATTGCTTTGCGTGCCGAAATAAATGATGACAATATGTCTTTTGATTTCACAATTTATTTTGTTTAATTGTGAAATCAAAAGACATAAGTATTGTATAATGGAGAAAAAATAAAAAAATATATTCAAAATTCTATTCCTATGATATCCTAAATTTAAAAAAAAATTGGCTGTCTGTAAAGTCGGTTTACTGACGATAGTTGAACGTGACAACGTCTTAAGAAAATACTGATGGAATGGTAGCATTTTTCAAAAGAAAAATTTAATTTCATTTGTTTAATAGATTTCGCATTATAGTATGAATAAACTTGTAATAAAATCTCTTTGGCTATACTATTTGTATATGGCTGGTTTTGGTATCATTGAAAGTTTAAATTTTAAAGAACATAATTCCAAATTCAAATTAGAGAATTAGATTCAGAGCGAGGTAACGCCGCATGACGTCATGTTTTTTCGTGCGTGCAGCCGGCTCTATCGAATTATAAGACGTTGTCACGTCAAAACTTATTGATGCAACCACTAAAATAAAATAAAAATTAAGTTCTCTTAGGTTTGCGCAAGCACTACACATTATAAATAAAATAACTTTTACGGATTTAACTCGCGAGTAATCAGATTTTACATTTTGTTATTATTTCCCGAAGTTTCGTGACACTGTTGCTAAGCTTTACTTATAACACAAGTTTTACAATAAAAAAAGTTATAAATCAATTGACAAAATTATTTTACCATAATAATATACTTATTGACCCTTTATTCTTCAAAAAATATATACAATTTAAAATGGGTGAAAAAAATAAGTAAAAAAAAAACAAAAAAGAGATCTCTCCGGCGGGGAATCGAACCCCGGTCTCCCGCGTGACAGGCGGGGATACTGACCACTATACTACCGAAGACTTGTGAGACACGACGAAATTATCACTCATAATGTTTGTCGCTCTACTTCATTCTTGGTGGTTTGATAAAAATATTACATAACAATTGTAGTCTATTTATATCATTGCCAACGGAATTGTTTTTCTGTTCTGTGATTACAAATGTTACAATCTTACTAATAGATATTTTTAACGCGAATGTTAAAAATATCTATTAGTAAGATTGTAACATTTGTAATCACAAATGTTACAATCTTACTAATAGATATTTTTAACGCGAATGTTTTGTACCAAAGGATGGAGGACGCAAAAACTACAGATTGGATTTTAATAAAACTTTACAATAATACAGCTCTTATATCAGAACAGCATAAAGGCTATAATTTATACTTATCCTGCGCAGACGAAGTCGCGGACAGAAGCTAACAAGTAATTAATATTTGTGGTAGTTATCTGAAATAAAAAGAATGCGCTTTAATACCGGCACTGAGAGATGTTTACGGATCACCCAAAAAATGTATTATCTACCAATTCGAAAAATGGCTAAGGTTTTCGTATCCCGACTGTACAAGCGCTGCCGTTGCCATGACATGATATTAAGGCGACGATAACGGCAGGCGACCTTGGCCAGGGCCGGATTTAGGGGAGGGCAAGCGGGGCCACAGCCCAGGGCCTCCACAAAAGAGGGGCCCCCACAATAGAGACTTCGGAAAAAAAAATTCAAATTTAGATTAGTAAACACCAGTAAACAACTTTTCCTTTCATATTTTATTTCGCGTTTTACCTTTACCTACGGTACTTTGTACAAACATGATTACATGAATAATAATAATAATTATAATATCTTTCTATTTTGTTCGTTTATTAAAGGTCGTAAAGAAGTATGCTTATTTTTTAACCGAAAACTCGATTGAAAAAAATGGTTCATTTTTTTTGGAAAATAATTTGGGGCTAAGGGGCCTCCACTCCTTTGTTACCCCGAGTCCAGACCTTTACATCCGGCCCTGACCTTGGCCATACTGAGTGGAGCATCCGACGGCTGAATAATACACTCAGAAAACGAAAAAAGTATAGATTTTGCTTGACAATGCTAATTTATCTTATATCTTATATGAATATATAAATCGGTAATCAAGTCATCTGCGAGATGAAAGTTTTATGAAAATAACTCCAGTAGTTTCCAAGCGATGTAATTTTTTCTTTTGGTAACACCTGTTTTCAAGATTTTTAACCGACTTTAAAAGGAGGAGAATGTTGGCTTGTAGGAAGTCCAAGAGAAGTAGGTACTTCCGCCGGGCAAGGTGTTGTATGCCCGGGGACCGCGGTCCAACTGAGTGTAGTTGGAACTTCTATATATAGCGAGCACCTTGGGAAACTTCGTTTGCGCGCTTTGTATGAGCACTGTTGAATAGCGTCATCTACGATTTCTATGAGGAGGCGGCATTGGCCGCTACACCCTCTTAACTCGGGTGTACCGATTTTCAAGATTCTTTTAACGTTTGGAAGCTGGTAAGTACTTGTCCTGTGGTCCTATTTAAATTTGATCGACATCTGACGAGTACTTTTTGAGTTATCCCTAATAATGCATATTTAATTGTCGTAATCTTATTACTTACTTGTTTATCTAAAAGATCTCTATATAGTGTCCGGAATTTTTTTATCCCTACCTAAAACACTAAAAAGCAATATAAAAACTCTAAATCTAAATGTCATAAATGTAAAAAAAATCTATAAATGTTTTTTTGAGGTCAGTGCCTCACTAGGTATAGTTATTTGAAATAAGCGTTGTCACTTGCATTTGGGACCGATTTCAAAAAACCTTTAGATATTTTTAAACAAAATTTATTTCTCCGTTTTTAGTTTTGAAGGCGGTTATTTATTCTTTAATAAATGGACAAATATTTTCATAAAGTATATTTTTACAATACTTACGATCTTATTGTTAACGCATGAACATTATTATCGCCCCCTTAAATTGTTAATCTATTTCTGAGTCCGACAGTAGGTACCTAAGTATCTAAAAAGTCACACGAAAATTCACATATGACATACCTAACATTTACCAAGTTAACCTCCACACACAACTACTCATTATATTAATACTTAATACTAAAATACCATCCAACAACCTTCAAGACTATTGACACTTTCATCACAACTCGTGAGATTTCGCAATATATAGTTAAATATCTTTCAAATACGAAGTTTATGCGTTTTCGTACAACCTTCAGTTATTTCTAAGTGTCCTTTTGTACCACAAACATACCTCGATTTTTCATAGTTAAAGAGTTGCATTTTGTTAGTCACATGACAATTAAACTCTAGAACTGTTGTAGATATTAAATGAATCCGCTCTTGCAAACTTTACTGTAGAATACGTACGCGCAAACTATGCAGGTTGAATTTTTCAAGTGGGTCTTCAGGACCAAATCCTAAACTATAAGGAATATCGAAAAATGTTCATAGGAGACGTGAGCCCGATTTTGATGAAAACAAAACTGTATCATTGGATTTTTGAAAAATCAATACTCCTAGCCAGGAATCGAACCCAGTGATTAATTAAACAAAACACAGCCTGTATTACCCCATCTACTCATACATACACACAATCTCGCTCACAAAAGGGATGAGCAGAAATGGGTAACATTTGGTTACACATAAAGCCACATCTGGCAGTATGAACCACACAGTAAAAATTGTGACAGGTTGCCAGCCTGTCGCCTACATAAATGGGACATTAAACCCAGATTAAACCCAAAGAAGTATTTACTTGTTGAAATTTCTGTCCCTATGTATGTCACTGAATTCCTCCTAAACGGTTTTTTTTATTGAATAGATTTTTTCGGATTTAAAACGTTTAAACAAGACTACGTCTGTCGGACCCGCTTGTATGTAGGTATTATAATGTCATACTGTGAAATTGAGTTTTAAGTAGGAACATCAGCTTCCCTGAAAAGCCTTAAAGCAATACTGACACATAAGCTACAATGTAAGCTCTCGAATGCTTCGCAAAATTCGATACAATCATTGTTTTCCTGATTACGTAATTTTAGTACATTTCCCGTTGGGCTGTTGTGCCTTGTTATAGCCCTACAGGTAGTAATTCCCATGGACCCAACAATCGACGAAGGCTGACCCCTCACCCACATATCGGTCACTATCTTATTAACGGGACGCCAGATTGGATGTGTGGTACAAGGCATAAGTGGCGCAAAGGCTATGTGCGTTTTCGCGAAGATTGCTTTTGGTGTTGATGGCTTCATTATTATCTTCAGCTTTTGTGCTTGTGTTCTTAAATGTAAAGTAACGTTATACGTAGATAGATAAATAATTACTGTCAAAATCGTATCATCATCAACGGCTCATATAATGTCCCCACCGAGGGGCTCGAGCCTACCCCACATTAGGGGCGATTAGGCCTTAGTCAACCAAGCTGGCCAAGTGCGGGTTGGTCGACTTCACACACAACATAAGAATTTCTTCATAGGTGTGCGCAGGCATGTTTTCCTTCACCGTAAAAGCGTTGATTAAACGTAAATATGAATTCAAAATTTGAAAACACATTGGTACGTGGCAGGGATCGAACCAGTGCCTCCCGGGTGGGAGACGACGCTACGCACTACGCCACCGACGCTTCAACCGATGTCAAAATCGTATACAGTACGCAAAAGCACGACTAACATAAATCGGCCTTTTTATTATTCCTTTTTTTTGATAGATAATGTTCAACATACCCTTGTGTAATATGGAAAATAACTGAGCCAGAGAGACTCAATTACTTATAAATTATACATGAATATGCAAAAATTATGTGCATTGACGTTTTGGCATTATTTTTGCTGATTCAACATCTTAATGTTTAGCAGAAGTCTTTCTTTTAATACTGTAATGCCTTCCGCTCATGCATCGATACCTATCCTACAAATAAGATATATTATAGCCTGTGTTTTACTAATCGGATATTATAAGATATGACATGTAAGTAAACATCATTTAGACAAACATTTCGTATATTTCTTTCAAAGTACTCTGATGCTATTTTATTATGTTAATTTTCCTTTGAATACCTTATAATTATAAACCTATTATAATATTACTACCAAGGCCTTATTCAAATTAAAAAAAATGTATTACGATTAAGCTGTGTAATCGAATTAACTACGGATGTTGAATCTCATTCAGTTCAACAATCACGCATGTTAAACAGTAATCATAATCATTGCCCATTCATTTTAAGTTTGCCACAGCTAAGTTCCATTCATTTAAAAATTTACTCTTACTATCGTTTCAAGGAAATCTACCGCTGTATTTTATCTGTCACTAATCGTACCCCGTTGAACCATATTGTGGGATGAGTTTTTACAAACGGTGTTTTTGAGTTATACTGTTTTAAATTGCAACCGCCAAAAAAGAGCCCATTGATGTCTTAGATCCCTTCGTGCCTAGATAAAGTAACAAATTAAAAACAAAAGGAAAGGATAAGAACAGCATGCATGAGATTGACTTATGCCGTCGTTAAATCTCGTGGCCATGTTGTCGAATTTCGATATCTTATCGTTATGAAACGATTGCCACTTGTCTAAGGACTCAGATCAGTTATGGTTTTGTTTTGGTATCTGTGCCCAATCTGTGCATGTTATTTTCTGAGTGCATGTAATTAAGAGAGAGTTTTCTGACTGTGGTTCTTTTCACATGGTTCTTTACCCAGCCACTCGATTCACCGATCACCAATCAACTCAGAATAATATTGATGAAACCGACAATGGATTTTTTGGCGAACAGTAATCGATATGTCATTCGGAGTTGTTATACAAAGACCATGGTTATGGTTATACTGATGGCGATCAGTGTGCCTGTACCGGGTAACCAAATGCGGATTATTGTCACCTCTAATATAAATAAAATTGGGACTAAACACCAAAAGATCTAATGTTCGAATCCTAGTAGTTGAGATCCAAAGTTTTGTAAAACGAACACATAAATCGTGGTTCATTATTAAAAATAAATTTATTATGTTTCTTTATCCATTCTGTAGCATCCATAACACAAGTTCATAATAACACATAATGTGTTTAGATAATTACTGCGCGTGGAATAAAATTACGAGTTTACTCGTATATTTTTTTGCAAATATACCTACCATACCTTGAAACTGAACTACTGTTTCTAAAATCACGTCTATACTAAAAATAAAACTTCGCAAGAACAGCAAATGAGTTAATAGCATAGCTCGAAAACATTAGCCACGCAGAACGGTGATTTGCAGCAAAAATGCAGGAAGAATTATTTACCTTAATATAGGTAATAGCCGTAATAGACAATACTATTCATATTAGAAGGAAGGTTAATATTTTTCTGTTTAAAGTAAATTACTAGCGAACTCTTCGTACAATATTATTTTACACCGGACTTCAATAAGTTACATTGCATAGTTTTTTTAAACTTTAATAAGTAAATAAAAGAAAAATTGAGAGGTACCTTGGTATGAACATGTATCGAGAGTAGATAATGAGCATATTACAAAGAAAGTGATGAGAATGCATGTGGATGGATACAGAGGGAGGAGAAGAAGGAAGGAGAGGAACCCCGGAAAAAAGATACTCGTAGACTGTTTGAAAGAAGTTATGATATTGATGACTAAGATGACGGCTGATTGTGAAGTGGAAAAACAAAACATAATTACAACGACCCAATAAAATTGGAAGAAAGCATAATAAGATTTAACCTATTAGTCGAAGCGAACATTGCAAGGATACTAGGAACTCTCAACCATAAAAGAACCGGCTATTTTATGACTAGCTATCAGAGCACAACAATGTTCTTAACACATGTTAAGAATTGATAGAACGATGAGAGCTAGCCTTAAAACTAGTATCAACGAAATCGAGTGCAAGTTCACACTTGATAAAATCGACAACAGACGTGGTTTAATCAACAAAGAAACTTGATCTCTCGGTTTAGCTTAGCTGTAAAGCTGTAAAATTTCGACATTTATTTTGTATGATCGCTTTAAAGATGCTATAAGCAATATGCTATTTGCTGGCCGGCCAAGATGGTTGGCGCGGAAAACGTCAGCGGCGTAGTGCGTAAGAGTGTTGTCTTCCACCCGGGAGGCACCGGTTCGAACCCCGCCACGAACCAATATGTTTTCAAATTTTGATTTCATATGAACGTTAAATCGGTACTTTTACGGTGAAGGAAAACATCGTGAAGAAACCTGCACACGCCTATGAAGAAATTCTTAGCTTCTGTGTAAAGTCGACCAACCCGCACTTGGCCAGCGTAAGTGACTAAGGCCTAATCGCCCTTAATATGGGGTAGGTTCGAGCCCCTCGATGGAGACTTTAATGAGCTGTTGATGATGATGAAGATGGTTATTGGAGTACATTTAAGTATACCCACTCTGAAGAACCAGAAAATGTTGTAATTGTACTCAATTAGATACAATTAACATTAGGTGACTTAAAGTCAATTACTAGTTATTATAAAACTATAGAACAACGCCGAAGACAGTCTTTAATATCTGTGTCTCCATGACCCACAATTAGTGAAAAGATAGCTGTAGTTACTCTGTGGTTGAGGATTTTGAGCGAAACTCAAATGCGAGGGTTTTCTCGTCATTTCAAATAAAAATATGAAAGGCACATAAAATCTTCAGGCTATAATTATTTGCGAGTCGGTTTTTTGTCTTTAAAAATATTCGTCATACTTACTCGTATGTCCACTTTACGGCTATTTATTATAGACTAACAACAGGTTTCACTTTCGCTTTTATGACAATTTTATGTATTTTCAATATGCAACTTACTAAGTGGAGCATTAAACTTATTCCCCAGCCTTGAGTTTCAGTTTTATGTCAGAAGTAATTACGGCGTATTAAATTGTATTTTTAGATTTTTATTGAACTTTGAACGAAAGATGGTTTAAGAAAACGGTTGGTATGTATTCTTAGGTGAATTTAATGGAAATTCTGAATATTATTTTAGACGTACAATTTTATGTGCAAGAAATGCAATTGTATGTTACATACAAACACATAGAAGCAATCATGATGGACCTGATTCTAATACGTAATTATAACAAAATGCTGGCAAAGTAGAATAGCATCACCCCATATCCTCCAATGGGTGTCGTAGAAGGCGACTAATGGGTCAGCAAAGGGGTATTGATTACCTCATACTCCGTCCTCCAATCCGTATCGGGCAAGCGTGGTAGACTACCGCCTATACCTCCTTCGTTGAAAAGGAGAGGCCTACTGCTGGGACACACCCAACAGTGGGTCGAATTATAAAGGCTGTGATGATGATGAATGTTTAATGATAAATAATGTTTGTTTGAGTATATTTTAGTTTAATCAAATAAATTCGGAGCAGGGAAGGAGACAGTTCGAACCCCGCCACGTACCAATGTGTTTTCAAATTTTGAATTCATGTGTACGTTTATTCGACGCTTTTACGCTGAAGGCAAACATCGTGAGGAAACCTATGAAGAAATTCTTAGGTTGTGTGTGAAGTCGACCAAGCCGTATTTGGCCAGCATGGTTGACTAAGGCCTAATCGCCCCTAATATGGGGTAGGCTCGAGCCGCTCGGTGGGGACATTATTATGAGCTGTTGATGATGAGGGTAGGAGAAAGTGATCACAACTTTTTACTCAAATATAGTAATTTGAGAGGTAGGGCACAGTGAACTAGCCGTTCAAAATTGGAACTCCCATCCTGAGGAAGCTACCTCCGCCTTACAAAATACTACATATTTGTAATTTTGTGTGTTTTTACTGCTGCGAAGGTTGCATAGGTTATCATGCATATTGAAATACTGAGCAAAGTCCGTTTATAGAAAAAGCTTTTTGATTTTGATTTTTTGGTTTCCCAATCTTATTTAGGGTCGGCGTAATATGGTTTCTTCCACTCTCCTTGAGCAGGCGTTATCTCTACATTAATCCATCGACGATTATTAATATCCAGACACAATTGATTTTAATTGTGTTCTCGCGCTCCTGAGCGCGAACGGGGCTTAACGAGTTAACACCCGTCTTTGCCATATCGTCTGTCTGTCTGTCTTCGGTCCTCCTCACTTCCTATCTATATCCACATTAATTTTCATTACTTTCCTTGTTACATGCCTCTTCTCATTTTACAGAGTGTAAAAGACATGAACAGTCAAACGAGAATTATGTGTTCTGCTCACCATCATAACATTTTTTTTCCTTTAAACTATACCTGGGAAATTGAGTAATAATTTTTTTTTTCATTTTTTTATGAAAACGTTTTCTGGGTGGTAAAAAATGGGTTCAAAACGTTAGCGTTCAATGTAGCTCACTCGATGCGCACGGACACTGACGAACGGGGCCGCCGTCTGTCAAAATTATCGCGGTTTTGCGAGTTGCGTGTGAGTTGAGCCATTTACATTGCGCGGTACAATTTGCAATTTTTTTTAACACCAAACAATAAAGATCATTTCCCAGCAATATTTTTTTTGAAATATATCTTATTTTGATGTACAGAATACATGGTTCTTGTTTGACTGTTCATGTCTTTTACACCCAGTATACCCATACAGTGCCAATTAGCCCTCGGGCTTTCTGCCACTTGTGCTACTTTCAAGCTTCCTCTAATATACTTATTCCTCACTTTGTCCATCGCTCTTCATGTCCTTATAAAAAAATGTAATATGCATAATGCAGTGCCCAGTATACGCTACAGCTTATTCACTTGTCCCACACCCTAATTTGTAGGTCAAAGGCCTTGTCAATGTGTTTGTTTGTTCGGTCCTGTTTCAAATGTGTTAAATCACTGTGTTTTATGTCCGCTGTCATATCATTGTCTCTTTATGATGAATGTACGTACCATCTGCCGTTGTAAATACCTGTATAGCTAGGAGTAGAACCTAAGACTTGGAACTTTGATGTATTCCACTGCCTCATCAAACATACCTACTGAGGTACGTAATCATGCTGATAATCCCAAATTGGTTGAGCAAAGCTTTAGGTAACATTTGATGACACATAAAGCCACGTCTGGCAGTGTAGGTCAAGTCATCATCATCACAGAAGGCTTTGATGATGATGACTTGAATTATAATGGTATAATTCGACCCAATGCTGGGACTCAAGGCCTTTTCTTTTCAACTAAGGAGGTATAAGTTTAGGCAGTAGTCCACCACGCTTGCCCAATGCGGATTGGTGGTCGGAGTATAATGTGATCAATACCCCTTTGCTGATCCATTATTCGCCTTCTACGACACCCATTGGAGGATATAGGGTGATGCTGTTCTACTCTACCGCCATCACAGGGCTATGTGATGCCGGCAGATAGCCGTGTGATGCCGGCCTTAAATGATAAGTAGAAAAATCTATTCAGTGGACGTTTATAGCCTACTAGCTTCCGCCCGCGACTTCGTCCGCGTGGTCATTTTACCACCTTAGGGGCGGAGTTTCCAAAAATCCCTTCTTAGCGGATGCCTATGTCATAACATCTACCTGCATGCCAAATTTCAGCCCGATCCGTCCAGTGGTTTGGGCTGTGCGTTTATATATCACTATGTCAGTCAGTTAGTCACATTTGAGTTTTATATATTTAGATATTGACTCTTTGATATTAATCTAACTGATGACTACTAACAATAAATATTTAATGCCTAATTTGTTCATCGCTATTGCTATTTATATTGTACGATGTACGTGTTTAATTTGTTTTGTGCAATAAAAAGGGATTTATTATTATTAAATTAACGCCGTAGTGATGTGTCTGTGAAGACAGTAAACGCTATATCAAATAACGATTTGAAGGTTTATGAAGCTCGCCTTCTATCCTCTCCTTATTTTGTGCAACGAACAGACAACATTACCAGTCATTACATAAAACATTATTCTATTTGCACTTTACGAGCCAGGTCCATTCTGCAAAACACTGATGTTATTATAGGCTCAATTTATGGGCAGTTGTAAAATGGTTCTAGTGAGAAACGCTCGCTGTCCGGTTTTAAGGTATTTTTTAAAATTGAATACTAAATTGTAACTTTCCGTAGTTCCCGGTCATGGAAAGGAGTACGCCGCCGTGGTGGAGTGGTCAGTAACGCTGCCTACACATCGGGCGGTCCGGGTTCGAGTCCTGGTAGTGGCAAATGTTAGTGTGATGAACACGAGCATTTGTTCATGAGTCATGGTTGTTTATATATTTATTTAAGTTTATTTATAAAAATATCTAGTTTATTAAGTATATTTGTCCGTTATCTAGTATCCATAACACAAGTTCTTAAAGATACTTAATTTGGGATAAATAATTGGTGTGAGCGTAGAAATATATTAATTATATTATCTCGTGTAGTAAAAGCCGACTGCAGACCATCACAGCAAGGGGTTGCGTGTGGTACCAGTAAACCACACAACAGCATTCTAAGAAGGGTTGGTGTTAGGCACGCACTTGGACATACATCAATGACAAAACCAGTATGCAGTGACATATTCCACCGACCCATGTTCAATTGGGAACTTCGTAGAAGGCAGAAGTAAATTGTAACTTGCAAAGTTCACGAAGAACAAAATAATTCACACTAAAGACCAAAGAATATACAACATGTTAAAGAAATAACGAAAACCCTGAAAGTAGCTTGTTTGGAATCTTCTTCTGATTCGGTACAATGAAAAAAAATACATAATTGAGCCAAACAAAGTCCCAAAAATAACTAAAATATGAAACAATAAATAAAATAAAATAAAAATTATTTATTTCAGACAGTGTCCATAATAATGTTAGTAACAAATTAACTACATTAATTAATTAACTACTGTATTATCCTACCATATATAATTTGACAACTAAAATCAAAATCTCTAATAAACCTCATCATAACAGCCTTTGTGATTCGACCCACTGCTGGGACACAAGGCCTCTCCTTGCTATCGATCGAGGTTTATACAGTAGTCCACCACGCTTGCCCAATGCGGATTGGTGGACGGAGTATAACGTGATCCATTAGTCGCCTTCTACGATCCCCATTGAAGAATATGGGGAGATGCTATTCTACTCTGCCGGCATCACATGGCTGGTAAACCTACATCATCCAAATCAAATAAAAATAAATCTAATCTAATAAACCTACATCATCCAAATCAAATAAAAAAATGGAGACAATAAATAAATAAAAAAATATATAGCAACTAAAATTGAGTTCTAGGTACTTAATGGTAAAGTTTACAAAAATGGTACGATATAAACCAAAATCATAGATGACACAACGACCTATTTAGTGAAATTGATTAATTTGCATATTCGTAACTAGGTACTTTCAGTGTTTGCGTTATTAGTTACACGTTGGATTTAGAATCTCGGAAGGTGTTTAATATCTGTAGTCTCATAGCTATAGTATTTTTATATCACCAACTCAGTAGAGACATGACTGTTTGTGAAGGTATACCTATATTACATATCTTCATATATGTTATAAGTCGCTTCTAAAATATCCTTATAAAGACAGACGGGACAATTAACAACAATTACTAAAACAGCTATAATTATTTATATCCGTTATATTGACCTGAATTTAACAGAATGCGTGTTTTCTGCATGCTCTTATGAGAAACCACATACAAACAAACTAAAGGCGTCAATTTTTTTACGCCGACAATATTTCTCATCAAATAGTCTAGTCTGCTAAAGCTCTTATTCGCTAGTGCGAACTCGCATGATCGTAAGACACGCGTGATGGACCGATATGGAGATATAAGAGAAGCAAAAAATAAAATGCAATCATCCAATTAATAAGCACCTTATACCATCGCCATAGAGATGAGTATCACAGTAATTAATCGTGATTTAAGTACGTTATTAACTATTCCTTAAGATCCACTGAGACAAGGCCGTGTAGCTGTATTTTTACGCTTCGTGGACGAGTACAGCTAAGCAGATAAAAAGTTGGTTTAAGCGATTATACGCGATGTTGTTATATGGACCAGCAATTTTCGAGCTGAGAATAAAACCTGCCCAAACGCGTGTAAAGTCTCATTTACACTATTTACTTTCTCGTATACGTAGTACATAGAGGAAGTCTTGTAATCGTCAAAAAATTCGACCTCGAGATTTTGACGGATTTATACGTGCTTTAACTTATTGCAACCAAATTTGGCATGCATGTACGTATGACATCAAAATATAAGGTTTCTATCAACTTTTGAGTCGTCGATCACGAAAGTTAAGCAACCAAGTGCGTAGTCGGTACTCGGATGGGTGACCAAACTTTAAGATGCATGTTTGACATCAAAATATAAGGTTTCACTCAACTTTTGAGTCGTTTCCGGTATACGAGAAAGTCAAGTGGAGACCACTCCCGATTTTTGTAGTAATCAACATGTAAACTAAATAACCAACAGCCTGAATACAGGTGGTTTGGGATCGGCTTCCGAGTTGATTACAATAAATTTTTTTTTGAAACAAACGATTTATATAAAAAAAAAGTACCCAGAAAATATTGTACAACATTTTCTGGGTTACTTTTGGTTTTTTTTTCAGAAACGAGGGGCTGGAAAACATATTGCGATTTAATTTGGTCGGATGTGTTTTTCGTTTTTTTTTTTAATTCTTAAATAATTTATATCTCAGAAACGGTTCGCTTTCGGATAGTACATCCCATAGTGAATCGACTAGTATTGTCCTCTTCTATCTTCCCTTAACGGGTCCGCCAATAATTACCAATCAACCTGTATATACAACATGTAAACTTAGATATAAATTATTTAGGAATTAAAAAAACAGAAAAACACATCCGAACGCAATAAACCGCAGGATGTTTTCCAGCCCCTCGTTTCTGCTAACTCTTGCTATAGCGTGCTCGCTCATACCAACTAAAGGTGCAGTTTTAGTTTTCATCAAAATGGGGCCCGAGACTCCCTTGAGTACTTTTCGCTATTCCTCATATTTCCGGATTTGGCCATCCACGCCCACTTGAAAAATTCACCCTGTATATATTTTCTTGCAACAATATACTGCCATGTTACTCAGTGACAAAGTAGCATTCTAACGGTAAAAGAATTTTGAATATTGGTCCAGTGGTTTTTGAGCCTATTCATTACAAACATCCATACAAGTCTTTTCTCTCTATAAATTAGTATAGATTTAAAAATATTAATTCATACTAACAATTATTTTCTTTCTATTACAGATTGGGCTCCGGGGAAGAAACAATCTTGTCCACCCGTGTTTATAAGGTAAATAAAATATATAACTTGCAAGGAATTTAAGCGATATATCACCATAAGCAATGTTTCTCCTTCCTTGCTACCCAATTTATTTCGGGTCGGCATATGCCTTGCTATAAACATACTGTTATGCTGGGGCCGCACTTGCGCCTATCGTCCCGAAGTAATGCGTGGCGATACTTCGTACGATACACGCAAGTGCGGCCCGAGCAAAGTTATCGCGATAAAGCATGTGGCATTTCTTTATTTGCACGAACTATCGTGCAATAATCCAAGATGGCCGAAATCATTTCCAGACGTGTAAATTGCGTAGTATTATTATCCTTCTTTGCGTTTAACTATGCATAATTACTTTCTTTACTTCTAAATTGTGTGCTAATAATTACGTGATGCATTAATTATAAAAAATAACTCAGCTGTATCGTATACTTAGTCACCCGTACGCGTCTGAACTAATGGAGAACAACCTTCGAAATGAACAACGCATGTCTGACCACGCAGCGCGGTAGGTTAGCGCGCTAAAACCCTGACGTACCGCCTCCCGGCCGATAACGCACAAGCAACCCGAATATTCGTGACGATAGCCGATAACGGCCGGTCACATCTGCGTGTATCGTGTCCTAGCACGAAGCTTCGTGACGATAGGCGCAAGTGCGGCCCCAGCATCAGAGGTGTTGCCATTCGATTTTAACACATTTATATAAGCTTCACCTGTATGTTTGTATGTAACCGACACGCTTTTGTCTAAATAATAATTATACTTTTCGTTCATCATTTAGTTTCTATACTAAAAAGTCATTTTTTACTTTTTATTCATTAAGCGTCGGTGGCGTAGTGCGTAAGAGCGTCGTCTCACACCCGGGAGGCACTGGTTCGATCCCCGCCACGTACCAATGTGTTTTCAAAGTTTGAATTCATATGTACGTTTAATCGACGCTTTTACGGTGAAGGAAAACATCGTGAGGAAACCTGCACAAACCATGAAGAAATTCTTAGGTTGTGTGTGAAGTCGACCAACCCGCACTTGGCCAGCGTGGTTGACTAAGGCCTAATCGCCCCTAATGTGGGGTAGTCTTGAGCCCCTCAGTGGGGACATTATATGAGCTGTAGATGTGTGTGATGTGAAGTTATCTTCTGGGATTGTGAACGTCTTAAATATGTATGTATACGAATGGATTCTCATGTGACTATACGACTCCGTGTGATCATTCTATTAAAACCAAATCAAAATAAGTCCATTCACTCACGACGAACAGACACCTGATAGGTACATTAATTGCTATACTGAATCAGATAACACATCCAATATAACAGCTATATCTTAGAGCATAAGTTATATTTTCAAATGTCAAAATGAAGCTGCAAATGCATTAACATTTCTTATTAGGAAGCATTTTTCTTTTTTGAAACACTTGCAATTTGTGTTCGGATGTGCAATATTATTCGGTCCGATGTCTTTATTGGCGTTTGCATCAGTTATCGCACCAAAAAGTATCCTTAGTCCTTCGCAGGGCCTCAAATTATCTCCATACCAAATTTCATTAAAATCGCTTCAGTGGTTTAGGCATGAAAGTGTAACAAACAAATTTACTTTCGCATATAAAATATTAGTTAGATTTCTATTTTTTTCTAGGTGACCCGAATTCTTCTTATTTTTTTCTGTTTTACTTTACGATCAATTCTCATACCTTTTTTTGGCGTTCCCTCCATACCCACTAAACATCCTCCCCGGCCTGACCTCCAGTGCGCTACTGCGGGACGGCTCGGGATTTGCGCACGTGAGCGCTACTACAACGAGACCGTCCCAACGCTACCTGTCTAGGCACTCCTCGTTCATCAATTGGTGGCCAGCAGTCCACAGGGGCTACCGACTGACGCCAGCCCTTGGGGCCGCTGGCTGACGCCGGCCTTATAGGCCGCCTCCTCACCGACGGCTGCTCGACCTCCTGACGAGGACACCGGGAGCAGTCATCGGACTGGAACTAGCCGTGGTGGGAAAACAAAAACAACTCGACGATGGCATGTGACTTCGAATGCCAAGGGGACTTGACCTCAAAAGCCACACACCCGCCGAGAAAGTTTCCCCACCACGTTACCAGGGTCCGCCACGAGGAGGCTTCCGGACGTGGACCTATCAATTCTCATACCTACCAATCGGCAAAAAATTCGTAATAATCGGTCGAACCGTTAAGGAGAAACACAGAACATAGACATAAGAGTTATATCTATGTTCTGTGAGGAGAACCTTTGTCAAGTGGTTGGTAGACAAGGTCTGCCTAGTGCCTATAGACGATTGCAACACTGACGTGACGCGCTGTCAACCTAAGTCCCCTTCCTTACCACGTGGAGCTCTGGCGACGTTTTTCACCAACAGAAACACAAAACCCCATTAGATTATACTCCAATCACAAAGCTTTATTCAACGCAATGGCATTGAATAGAGCTCTGTGATTGGTTCGTTTCTTATCCAAGAGTCGAGAGATCTCACAGTAATGTTTGTCAATACGGGTGTAAGTCACGCCATGCGATGTCAGCAGACTAGAATAACATCATCCCATATCCTCCAATGGCTGTCGTAGAAGGCGACTAATGGATCAGCAAAGGGGTATGATCACATTATACTCCGTCCACGAATCCGCATTGGGCATGCGTGGTAAACTACTACTGCCTAAACCTCCTTCGATGATAAGGAAAGGCCCTTTGTCCCAGCAGTAGGTCGAATTATAAAAGCTATTATAATAAATTATATTGTAGAAACGCGTTTCCCGACTCTTCCATAAGGTCTTAGTCTCAGTACGGTAGCGAGATATAATTGCCTCTAAGGCCCCGCTACCTTGTAAGGGTTGGACCGTTAAATGTGTTCAATTAACGTTAAATTAGTCCTTCATCTCAATCAATTCTAAGTACAGGTGCGGTGGGCCAAGCTACAAGCGAAAAGCGGGTACAAAAATTTAAATGCATATCCACAGAGAGCATGAAATCAGTATTAGGTAGTGTACTGTTTTTGTACCTCAACCAATATTACGAAAATTTATAAATCTTTCGAACTAGGTGTGCGATGTAACGAAAGATATAAAGTTACAGATTATAACATTTCAATTACAAAGTAGCATAATGACATTCGAGATTTAGTTAATTCACTTCATTAATTTGAGGAATTCAGCATAGATTCGCTACCCTTTAAATAACTTTTACCTCATGTGATGTCATTGATGTGCCTAATGTTACCTGTAGTTTCTTCTTCTTCTTCCAATGGGTAAGTAGCGTAGTACAGATCTTAAGCTTTGCTCATTCGTTTTCGTACTAGACTTAAAGGACAGGACAGGGATTGTTTGTTACTGATATATTTAATCTATTATACAAACTTTGGACCCCGTGGGGTGAATTTTGGAAAATCCTTTGTTAGCGGATACCTACGTCATAATAGGGATCTTCGTGTCAAACAGCGCAATTCGTTCAGTGGATTTAGATGTGTTTTGATGTGTTGATAGATCAGTCAGTAGCGGTTGCCTTATGCCGCAGGTTGATTTGATAAATCGTATTTTCGGGAAAACCCTAGGAATATGTGTCTTTGTTGCTCATTCATTTTGGTACTAGACTTAAAGGACATGACAGGAATTGTTTGTTTCTGATATATTTAAGATTGAGCCAGATTGTGGTTCAGTTACTAGAAGAGTCCACTTCCGCTATGACACGACGTACCCAAGCCTAAGTCCGAGCCTTTAGAGCCACCCTCAGGCATGTCACTCCCTTCTGACTCGGACGCCTTAGGGACGCTAGACGGTCGAGAGACTCGCGAGAGGGAGATGCTCGGTCTAACCCCCTAGGAACGTTCGACTGGCTCTCAAGGTCCTTGTCTTCTTAAAAACCCGGTGCCTCAGAAAAAGTCGTAAGCTACCATCTGCAGTGGCTAATCAGTCAAAAAAAGAAAACAAGTAGAGTTCTGTCCTCGCCAAATAATGTCAATCTGTTTGTGATGAGATTCCACGTCATAACTTAATTTGTTTCCTACAAGTCCTCAGCCTGTCACTTGGGGCACGCAGCACAAGCATGTTGCAGGAAGATATAACCACTTACGGAACATTTCTGACCGGAGAGAGATCGAAATTGCGTGTACGCACTTTTATTTTAAATAGAGGTTTCCTGGGTATCCTCTGGGTCACTTTTGACATGGTATTATAGGTCATGCGTTGTGTAACGCTCACGAAAGATAAACTCAAGTGTGCGGTTGGTACTCGGATGGGTGATCGAATATTTTCCAACTCGATTTTCCTCCATGCTCCAGGAGACATGTGAAGCTGATGGTCCCGGGTGCTGTCGAAAGATAGCAGTGGTGCCCAAGGAGGGTTGGTGCCAGACACACGGCCGTATAAATGTAATGACAAAACCTAGAGCAGTATGTCGATAGCAAGACGCTGCACTGACCATAATTAATTAGGAAGAATGATAGGAGAAACAATACCATGACAAATGTTACTTGACGGTATATCCTAATATATATAAATTACGTGTTACGTTGTTTGTCCGCGATGGACTCCGATGAACTACTTAACCGATTTTAATCAAATTTGCACACCGTGTGCAGTTTGATCCAACTTGAGAGATAGGATAGTTTTTATCTTGATAACTAGTCATAATTTTTTTTACTGCAGATACAATGTTATAGGACAGTAGTATGAAATTACTACAGCAACGCGTGGCCGGGACAGCTAGTTATAGTATAAATTTCCCCGACACTCGTATTATTTTTCTGGGGCTGTCTCAATATTTGTATTTTTATGTAAATGAAAAATGAAGTTTCTGTTTTATAAATATCTACTGTTCTTTTCTCTAAAGGTATGGTTATTGAAGGGAAAAATATGGTGGTTATTTTTTATGTAGCATTATTTTCATTCCTTATGTTATATGGTGTTTTAAATATTGGTAAATTTTTACTCAAATAATTTTATTATATTTTAGGAACGCTATTACCGAATACTGAAAGCTCATCGGGTTTGAGTACCTTTTAACATGTTTATGAAAGATGACCAAGGACTTTGAATGTATTATATCGAAATAATAAATCCACAATTCGAAAATGTCGAACGTAACTGATGTTAGGGTATTAGTAAATTTTAAAAAACGGATACACTTTTAAAGTTTTTCCGTCACATATTGAATATGTACTATCAGGGTCTTGCTAAACTTTACAAATTTTACAATTTAAATATTTTTGTTTGAAGCGAGCCCTTTCTATTGACTAAGCCTTCTATTATTGTTGACCAATAGAAAACCCTCTTTTGTTCTGTTAGGTATCTATCTACATAGTTGCAATTTATATAAAAAAGGTCATTGTTTTAACAAATTTCAACCAGATATCTTTACGTCAATGTTTGCTAAGGCAATTGTATTGAATCACTCTGGGATCTTCACTCAGAATTCTATTGGTCAACAGGCTAAGGGTAGTCGTCGACAGTTTAATACAAAAACGACCCTTAACGTGGAAGATTAGGGAGACCGCGATAGTACCTATGTATGGAAGAATATTCTTTGACTAATTTTTGGCTAAACAGTTTTTCCAAACATTTAAAATAATACCAAATAAAAAAATATGCTTTTATGCACTTTCAATATTGATTTTATATCAAAGTAAGTGCATGTTTTGATATACAGTTTCATAGCAAAACTCATGATTGTCTTCGTACACACAGACAATTTTCCTGCAATAAAACCAGCCAACTGTATGTGCGGTTCAAAATTATCGTCTACGGAAATGGATGCGACTAACTGGTCATAATTTTGCGTGCATGTTATGTTATGTTCGTTGAATAAATAACAGTACTAACTACGGGATAACCTTATTCAAGTTGAAAGGAATCAAGACGAGAAGGCTGCCTGATGGCATGTTAACGTAATTCGCTCAGTTCTGTGAATTTTGGACGCTCTACACTGGAAGTTGTCAATGATCATGTTTACCTGGGACAAATAGTCCAACTTCCATAAACAGGTCAATCGACAAATTCAGCTCAGCTGGGCAGCATTCAGGAAGCTACTAGGTGGTAGACCCATATGAAGGGTCGTCTGGGTAGGTACCACCGCCTTTCTTATTTCTGCCGTGAAGCAGTTCGCTGTGTTTCGGATTGAAGGGAAAAGTAGCCAGTGTAATTACTGGGCATGGAAGGCATACCATCGTAGTCCCCAGGATGGCAACGCACTTGCAGTGTTAAGTGATTCAACCGTATTATTGCAAGTGTCTATAGGCGACGGTCCCACTTAACACCAGGTGGGCCGCAAGCTTGTTTGCCATCTGGTCATATTAAAGAAAAGCTACGCGGCATATTCTCGGCCATCTACCGCAGTGTCTCAAGACGAAAGTATTTAATACGTGTGTATGTGATTAGTACCGTGATGACCTACGGAACCGAAACATATAGCCGCTTACTCACTCAAAGCCCAATGGAGAGGGCTATGCTCGGAGTTTCTCTGCGTGATCATATCAGAAATAATGACATCCGCAGGAGAACTAAGGTCACCGACATAGTCCAAAAAGCACCCCGCCTGCTCTGGAACCCCTACCTTCGCCATTTAGCCAGTGAGTTGTATTGTCCACACGGTCGCTTTGTATCTTATCTATACTAATATTGTAAAACTGAAGAGTTTGTTTGTGTCGTTGAACGCACTTATCTCAGGAACTACTGATTCGAATTGAAAAATTATTTTTGTGTGGATAGTCCATTTCTCGAGAAAGGCTATTTTATTTAAAAGTCGCCGGCACTGCTTGTAATTGAATATGGAGCATTACGTCCATTATTGGAACATAATGAACCGACCCCGAAAAAATTGGTATCGGGAGAGGAAGAAACGAGAGTATTTTTAAATAGTAAATAATTCATGCTCCACTGACCCGTTAACCGACTTGTGCTAATTACACCAATGAACAGATTGTCGTACAAAAAGTTGGTCGGGCTAATTTGACATCGGAAGTCATAATAGCCGGCCCATTGAGGATTCATCACGCCTTTCTTTGTTAATTCTAAATAACGTTATGCTTTATTATTTTTCGCATGAAATTTTTGGGTCAAAATAAAGCGGAGTCATTTAAAGTAATCTGAAAAACAATGCCAAAATTGTTCCAGCGTAGATACGTTGATCTCACACACATCATACATACATCACGCTCGTAATCCAAAAAGGGATCGAACAGAGCCTTAATGGGCCATGTAATAATAATAAAACCTCTTTATTTTCCTTAACTTACAGCCTTTCAAAATTAATTATACTAAGATAACTGATGTATATGTCTTGGGATGACTTTGTCCAAATTGACAATTAATAAATAATTATTGAAATGTAAAGATGTATTGATTCCTTAATTATTTAGAATACAATATTTTGGCGACGAGGATGGGATGGGTGTTTGCCATTGTCCAAAGAAGACTAGGTCGTCTGCATTATGAGTTGCTAACAGATCGAGGGGATGTATGGAGGCGGCACATCAATCAGTTATTAGCCACCAAGGTTTCTTAAACTTAGTACTTAGGTCTGATCTACCATATCTTAGGTGATTGAAGGGGAGGACCAATGTATATGTCATGGGATGACATTGTCCAAATTGACAATTAATAAATAATTATTGAAATGTAAAGATGTATTGATACCTTAATTATTTAGAATACAATAATAACATATTAAATTGCACAGTTATACAGGATGAATTTTTCAAGTTGCCTTCAGGGCCAAATCCTAAACTATAAGGAATATCGGAAAATGCTCAAAGGAGTCGCGAACACGATTTTGATGAAAACAAAAACTGCATCGGCACGCCACCGGGACATTGCTTTCCCTCAGTGCTTGGTGCTTATGTTTTTTATGGTAAACATTGTTTCATCAAATCTTTGAAATTTGCACTTCTTAGATCCGAACGAAATATTTTTGCAAATATTTGACGCCCAGTTAAGATGAAACTATCTTTATGTTATGTGCTAATTTTTGCGTTTACAAACGCGTAAATTAAAACTAGAAAAAAAAACTGAAAAAACGGTTCTGACGGTTTGTTACTTTTTGTGTTTGCTGTCTTTTGTGTGCGTGGCTCATACAGCCAGATGTGACTTTATGTGTAACCAAGTGTTCCTAAAGCTCAACTTAACCTAAACGAAAGCATTGACATTAAGACACCGTCTTAACTTTACCGAACTAAAAACTAACTGAAATAAAAAGTAATCAAAATACAACTTTAATTAAAGCACAATTAAGCTCTAATTGGAAAGGCAGTTTCGAAAAAAACAAAGAAAATTTTAAATTCTCTCCGACTTTTTCGTTGCTAAGTTTCAATGGTTGCTTTGTCTGTGTCTGCATTAACATTTTAACTCGATGTATTAAATAACACATTAGACTTGCAGTTGAACTTAAAAATACATTTAAGTTTAAATAATCAGTGCTTTATTACCCGAAACGCACCGTCTGTACCACGGCGAGTGTTCTTTTTTCCCCTTTTTTTTGTTGTCAGGGAGGTCGAATGCATTTACGCATCGTCCCAGTGGGGTGGTGCCAACCGCAGGGGATATGTGGGACTAGAGGTAAAGGCCTCCATACCCTTTAAACATCCTCCCCAGCCTGACCTCCAGCGCGCTATTGCGGGACGGCTCGAGATCTGCGCACGTGAGCTCAACTACACCGAGACCGTCCCAAGCTGCCCGTCTAGGCACTCCTTCTGCACCAATTGTTGGCCAGCAGCCCACAGGGGCTACCGACTAACGCCAGCCCCTGTAGGCAGCTGGCCCACGCCGGCCTTATAGGCCGCCTCCTCACCAACGGCTGCTCGACCTGGCGCGTCCTCAAGGAGCTTTTTTCCCTAATCCCACCATCTCCCTGCCTTTTAAGGACTACGCGTGCTGGTCTACGTTGTCACCGACAAACTTAGTTGGAAGTTTGGAAACTTCTTTCTATGCTGATACAATCAAGAAATTGAATTCACTGCCATCAGCATACGTGTTTCCTCCTGCTTACAATCTTGGATCATTCAAAAGCAGCGTGGTAGAACCATATGTAGGGTCGTCTGGGTACCACCGCCTTTCTTATTTCTGCAGTGAAGCAGTTCACTGTGTTTCGAATTGAAGGGAAAGGTAGCCAGTGTAATTACCGGGCATGGAGGGCATACCATCTTAGTCCCCAGGATGGCAACGCACTTGCAGTGTTAAGTGATTTACCGTTACTAGTGCAAGTGTCGAAAGGTGACGGTAACCACTTAACACTCTCACACTATTTTAGCATTTGAACTCCATTCGTGCTTATAGAGCATCAAGTGAAATGGATTTTTTTTGTAATTTCCACGCTCACTTAATATATAAATAACCATGACTGGCAAACAAATGTTAGAGTTCATCACACAAATATTTGCCACTTAACAATCAGATTAAACCCCAGTCCGCCGGATATGTAGGCAGACTTACTGACCCACTCCATCACGACGGCGGCGTCATTATTACTTTGTCTTAATAATTATTCGAACATAATCAAGACAATTATTGCTGTAAATTCACTAGCACTCCTTTGACATAGTACTAAACTATTAATTTATTTTACCGCCGATTAGATACCCCGCTAAATAGGTGTATAAAAGCACTCAGTTTCATCAAGTTTCTTGTCACACGAGATTCCTTTATTCGTTCACGTCTTTCCTTTTAATAACTTGCCCGTTAATTTCAATGGTGTATAACTTAGTCCCGTACATAAATATGACGTGGCCAAATTGGGTATCTAAGACAAACCCCGTTCGCAGTAAATCAGACGTTTCATGGGAACCCCGTGTAGTGGCCGTCGAGCAACTCTCGGCCTGTGGAGCTATGAAACGAGCGGGCATCACTAATAATAAGCGACGAAAATGTTTTTTGACTTTCTCGTATACGTAGTATAGAGTCTTGTAATCGTCAAAAAATTCGGCCTCGAGATTTTGACGGATTTTATACACGTTTTGGACCTCCCAGAGTCCAGAAATACCGTTTTTGGAATTATGTCTGTGCGTTAGCACGATAACTCGAGTATGCTTTAACTAATTGCAACTAAATTTAACATGCATGTATGATATCAAAATATACTATCAACTTTTGAGTCGTTTCCGGTATACGAGAAAGTCAAGGAGAGACCACTTCCAATTTTTTTTCATTGTTTTTTATTTATGTTATGCCAGTCAGTGGAATAACTTTTTGATCGGACAATGGAGTGGCTTATTGTTTACAAAACATTTGTGGGGGCCTGTTGCGGTACGCTTACATGATCTCTCGCACTAGCTATCTTTGCTTGCAGACTCTACTTCTGCTTACCATCAGGTGGAATGGAGTCGTTTGCTAGATTTTTTTACTCACACATATAAAGTGTAAAAATCATTTAGGGGTTTTTTGAATTTGGTTCTTGATTTTTATTTAGGAGTTCTGTTTGGGATCAACTATTTCTGTGACTTCAACTTACTTAGGGAGATAAACAGTTCTTTGTTTAGTACACAAACAGTCATAAATAAAAATAAAGGTAGCTTAGTTAACAAACAATACTCAATATTTATTGTTTCCAAAATTACAAAGTTGGTGGTTGCAATTTTGGACCCTGCTGGGCACATCAATTTCATATGTTTCTAGTGCTATATTTAAAACCATTTCAAATTATTATATTATTATTAAATTAGCAAAAATAATATGTAGATAATTATATCAATTTAATGTGTTATTTTATCATTGTTACATTAAAAAAGAGAATTAAATATTAAATAAAAAAAAGATAATCAGACCGGACATATAATCTATATTTTTTCTTCGATACATGTAAATATTGCAAAAAAAACAGAGGTAGTTACATACATCTTGGTTATCTATTAAAAATTACGTCACCACACATGCGCTTATATTTTGAAAAGCTTCAAGAAAATTAATCGACGTCATTCAAATAACTGTTAAAAAATCGATATGATATATCGACAATAGTTGAGGTCCTCCACTGATTGGCTAAATGATTAGTTAAACCATGTCTCTCTAAAAATTTTTTATCTTTATAATATTTTGTTAATATAAGAAGTTGTATTGTGTGTTTGTAATCAACACGCTATCTTCACATTTAGACACCACTTCAGCTTACCGCAGGTAGTATTAAATAATTTGCTGCAGGTTTGAATAAACAAAAATCTTGTCGCGCACTTCATGGCCACACCGGAGGTTCCTTATTTGTCTAGCAGTGATCGGGTACAGTTAGCCGCAATATTATCTCGCGGTCCACAATAGGTTTAATCGTGCGACGATGTCGTGACGTACAGTCGGACACAAAAATATCGTGATGTCTTCGTTTTCGCGATTTGATGGTACAAAGTAAACGTGGATTGGTTAGGATTCACGATAAAAAATGCGATCGTCGATAAAGAACATCGTCTTTATTGTTTGTGGGTTTTGCCGGTGTTGTAATTTTATGATCACTGAAAAACAGGTTTAAAAAAAACGCACAGATAGAAATTTTTATTGCACTTAATTTTTTTTAAGATGGCTCATCTAGATTAGGTTTATATCTGTAGGTATTTTTGTTGCTATAGTTTCCTATTTACTTGTTATTCTGATCTTCTATATACTTACCTATACGGCGTCCCTTTTTAAAGTCCAAAAATTTTTTTTTGGGAATTATGTCTGTGTGTGTGTTTGTGCGTTAGCACGATAACTCGAGCATGCTTTAACTTATTGCAACCAAATTTAACATACGTGTACGACATCAAAATTTTGAGCCGTCTATCACGAAAGTTAAGCAACCAAGTGCGCGGTCGGTACTTGGATGGGTGACCAAAATTTAACACGCATGTATGACATTACAATATAAGGTTTCTATCAACCTTTGAGTCGTTTCCGGTATACGAGAAAGTCAAGGGGAGACTACTCCCGATTTTTGCAGTATAAGTATGTACAGGTGATTGGTAATTAGTGAGGTTAAGGGGAGGTAGAAGAGAACAATACTAGTCGATTTCACTATGGGATGTACTATCCGAAAGCGAACCGTTTCTAAGATATTAATTATTTTAGATCTTTAAAAAAAATCGAAAAATACATTTAAACTGTTTTTGAATTGCATAAGCACATAGACCGACATAGGACTATACAAGTCATTGTGATTGGAAATAAAAAGTTTATTTTTATTAATAAAACCACGTTTTAGAACTATTTTAACGGACATATAAACAGTAAACTTAATTTTGTCCGCTAAAGGTGCACAAGAAAAACTTAATGAGTTTAAGTAATAAAACTGGTAATGTTAGTTGCACATAGGGTTGCTACCACAGATAAGTATTTGTTCTCTGGTTGCTACCTTTTTTGACACAAATAAAGTATGGAATAATTTTATTTTTGCGTTTACAAACGCGTAAATATTAATACTAGAAAAATGCACTGAAAAAAAAATCGACTTGCCTCAGGCGGGACTCGAACCCGCATCTTCCACAATCCGGGCGGATGCGTTGACCAATTTCTAGTACCTACAAATAAAGTATTTTTTAATTTAGGAAGAACAAAAGAAAGTACCTACTCAGCGTGAAAGAAAGGGTACTTACCTATCTATTTATTTATCTTTAAAAACATTATTTGTTGATTTACATACAGTTTGGTGGTCTTAGGATACGGTTTATTTAGTTTCATAAATATAAATAATAATAATTGTATCTAGCAAGTCACTGAAAACGACGAAAGGTGGATGAAAAAAAAATCTATCATAGCGGTGCAAAAGAAGCGTCGGACGTGCGCCAGCAAGATTGACCGACGACATCACCAAGACGTTGATGTCGTCGGTCCATCAAACTCAAACTCAAATTTCTTTATTCATTTAGGTACATATTAGGTTTAATTTGTACACTTATGAAAGTCAAGTTTGATGCCATCGGTTTAAGAGTCTACCAGGAGGCCTTGTTCTGAGAAGAACCGGCAAGAAACTCAACAAGTTTTATCCTACCTTTACAGTTTTTATAGTATTGATTTGGAAAGAGTCAAAATTCACATTGTCAACACTTTAATAATTAATCATGATATTATAATAAAATAAAGACTAATCATCAAACTTACAATACAATCCCTTACAATATTGTCAATTAGAAAAATGAAATTTTACTCGTATTGATATCTCACTAAATTATAATGGAGAATCGAGCACATTTGGATGTGTCCACACATTTTTATCGTCTATATCTTCCATCAGTGGAGACCTATACCCAGCATTGGGTCAAACAGGGTTGAAGAAAAACAAGTCTGTAAAAGTCAGAGTGCCGTTATGTCCTAAATGGAGTATTTTAGCCCTATGAGATTTTAGCTTACTCTGTGGGTGTCGTAGATTATAAAGTACACCTACGTGAAATTAAGTACAAAATTCTATTTTTAAGTACGGCTGGTAACCCTAGTTGCACAGGACGCATGCTTCCTCTCGACGAAACCCGACCCTTATGAGCCCAGCAGAATTATAATGAGCCAACTTCCGATGAGAGTAGCTACTGTGAATATAATATAGTTATCAATCATTGAACTTGAGAGTGCACCTGTTGTTTAGTAATTATACTTCACTTTTTGTCGGAAAAAAACACTCCCGAAGATAGTTTTTACTACCCCTGATTCTCATCCGATTTTTATGATATTTTAGAATGTTTTTATCATACAAAAAATATGTCAGTACGGTTAAAAAATTTTATGATAAAAACTTTGTTGTAATAATCCCTGATATTTTAAAAAAAAGAACCGTACAAACCGGAATTTATATTTACTGAAGGATCGCATAAGCACGCTCTCAGATGGGTGATCCAAAATGTTTCAACTCAATTTTCCTCTGTGGTTCGGAAGGCGCGTTACAGCTGGAAGGTGGTCCCGGCTTCTGTCGACAGATAGCAGATAAGAACAGCTACTAATATTTTACGATCTGTGGGATAACACTTACCGCTACGTGTCCAAGCCCCCAAGATCCAGCCCTACCAGTACCAACATATACCACCACCCATTGTGTCAAAACAGAACAACCCTACATTTACTAGGTGGTAGACCCATATGTAGGGTCGTCTGGGTAAGTACCACCGCCTTTCTTATTTCTGCTGTGAAGCAGTTCGCTGTGTTTCGGATTGAAGGGAAAGGTAGCCAGTGTAATTACTGGGCATGGAGGCCATATCATCTTAGTCCCCAGGATGGCAAACACACTTGCGATGTTAAGTGATTTACACCTAATATTGCAACTGTCTATAGGCGGCGGTGACCACTTAACATCAGGTGGGCCGCAAGCTTGTTTGCCATCTCGTAACATAAAAAAAACCCTAATTACACGGTTAGACCGGTCAAACCACCTGTTCATCTATATTGGCGATGTATCCAATCACAACTCACAAATCCAAAAACAACTACAGCAACTACATTTACAATATCAATCCAGGTTACAATTCCACTAAGATGTTGATAATTTACAATGTTGCATCTAGAGGCTCATGTCTGTGTTAAAATAAAAAAAAACTTTCTTTCTTTCTACTCCAGTCTAACCTTTTTTTTATCGGAGTGGAATCCGCTTACGGACGATACCCTAAACCGCCGGCTAGTGGACCAGCGGACCGTTGGCTAGACGTGGGCCTGTGCAGGGGTCGCCCAGCACCTAATCACCACGGCACTGGGAATACCTGCTGAACCACTCCGGTTTCCCCCATGCCCTTACTGGAGACAACCCGGGGTTTGCCGAAGCATTTCATCAAGCCACCTCCGGGACTTCAGTCTAACCTATACCAACCAGGTTAACCATACGATCATCATCATGTCAGCTAAGAGACGCTCACTGTAGCTCAGCTCTCCAACCCAATCTGTATTGCGCTGCCCGTATCCAGCGGCTTCCCGCGACCTTTACCAGATCGTCGGTCCGCTTTGCGGGGGACCTATCTACGCGTTCGCCACTCGAGGTCCTTTCCGCCCGAACGGCCGTCAGTCCTCCTCGCAATGTGCCCTGCCCACTGTCAGTTAAGATTCGCAATTCTTTGGTTAACCATGCGATAAAAAGAACATAATTTACTATTCTTTTTACGGCAAACTTTGGTATGCGGACTTAGAACATGCGCTACCACTATTCACACCGAGCATTTTGCACACACTTAGAGAGCGAATCAGTGGCTTCTGAATCCGATACTGGTGTTTGAACTACTAGACTTAAGATCACAAAGGTGATTAAGTATCTATACTTGATTTCCCGACCGCGGTCTTCTGTAAGGTAAAGCCTTTTTTTATGACGATTGGAAATCCATTGAACATAACCGTGGAGCATACCACACGCTGGCACGTACGGCGTGTGTGAGACTCACTTGGATCGATCTACTTTTCTGTAAGGAAATTCGAGCAAGAAATCCTGTGTTGAGATTCTTAATTCCAAGTACATACGCTCTAAATTTAAATAGCAAACAACTGAATCCTACTGTAATCTATGGTCGGTCCGCTTAATCCAGATTTGTTTGTTTTATTCAATATACTTTATTCTAAGCAGATCTAAATATAGTTTTCCGTAGAAAACAAACCATAGTGAAGTTTAAGGTCAACGTACAGAGACAATGGCTGATGTAACGCCGAATAACACTACGTTACGCGCCGCCGGCGATGCGCCCGCGCACACTGGGAGCAACGCAATATTTTCCATTTCTAAGTTTTACGGTAGAGTTATTAATGTGTTAGCCCAGTATATATTTAATGTATGAAATTGATTATTGCATAGGCTTACTATAATTCCAATATGAACAATAAATTGGTAACTCGCACTCCTGGGTCGCACTGTGCACTATAATAGAACACGCATCAGGAAGGATCCTTATAACCTGAAGTCCTTTGAAACCGCCACCCGTGTAGAAACACCGCCCAGAGTTGACTAGGTAAGCGTAGACTCATCCACATCAGTTCGGCTATGCTATTTTGCGTTAGAATTCCATTTACAATTAACAGGGGATTAGGGGTGATCAAAAACAAAAAGTTATTTATTTCAATGTGTACTAACTATTTTTTTAATAACTAATAGGTACCCCGGGTGTTTCTGAACGAAAATAATTGTTTTTTTTTTAATTAACTATCTTTATAATGAAAGAGAAGATACTCCACAGATAACAATATAATTGATATTTATACCAATACGTGTCAATTACATTTTTTATGCTTTCATCTAATTTTTCTTGTAATAGGCTTTTTAAAAAAATATTTTAGAACAAACTACTTTTTGTTAAAAGATTATTAGGAAAATATCTCTTGCGCTCGGTACACCGCCACCTTTACCGCGACGTGTATTCAGTCTTCAGTTTTTAGCACAAAGTTACAACATTTTTATGACGCAACGGTACTTTATCGCTCGTCTGATATTGACCGAATAAATCGAAACGTTTGAGACGTGTTTATTAAAATAACAACACTTGTCACGCTACGTTTCTGGATTACGTTTCTGGGATTTCGTACGTATCTCTTAATGAAAAAGGGAATCTTTGGGATGAAATTAACGCGTTAAGTACACAGAATTGGTGTAAGGCAATTAGGCTGCATTGTAACAATTTTTGGAAGCGTCAAACTTTTTGTATATTTGCTCAGCGTTTGATCACAATCACGGCCCGAGATGACGAAGATGATGAGAACTAAGATGGTACACGCTCGCTTAGAAGATGCTTGTTCAGGGCAGAGGCCCTTAAATATAATTATTTTATTATTTCCACGCTCACACCAATTATCTAGCCCGAAGTAAGTATCATTAAGAACTTGTGTTACGGATACTAGATAACGGACATTTTTTTTTAATATGCATAATATTTTTAGATATTTTTAAAAATAAACTTTAATGTTTGCCTTATGCTTTCATGCGTTGGTGAAAGTTAGCCATTTCGCGAATGAGTCTTTTTGAGCATGAGTCTTTTTGCGAATCAGTCCTTTTCAGAATCAGCCATTGCGCAAATGAATACTTTTGAGAATTGGTCCTTTCGAGACTCGGGTGCCATTTTGCGAATTAGGCATTACGCGACTAAGCGCTCCAGATTATATGTATCCGGGAAAACATACCTCGGCAACGAACTCCACTCCTTCGCTTTTCCCATAGTGAAAGTGGAAGCAAATCGCTTCGCGTGGATGGCAGGTTTATCCGCAATATTAGGGTGAAAGCCCTCGCCTCGCCTGGTCGTCTGGTGATGAAAATGGGCAGAGGGATCAAATTATGTAAAACTTCCGCACACTCTCTGAAATGTAACCGATTAAAGACCGAGAGGCAAGTTGTTGATCATCATCATCAACAGCTCATATAATGTCCCCACCGAGGGGCTCGAGCCTACCCCACATTAGGGGCGATTAGGCCTTTGTCAACCACGCTGGCCAAGTGCGGGTTGGTCGACTTCACACACAACCTAAGAATTTCTTCATAGGTGTGTGCAGGTTTCCTCACGATGTTTTCCTTCACCGTAAAAGCGTCGATTAAACGTACATATGAATTCAAAATTTGAAAACACATTGGTACTTGGCGGGGATCGAACCAGTGCCTCCCGGGTGGGAGACGACGCTCTTATGCACTACGCCACCGACGCTTCTAAGTTGTTGATACCTACAGATAATTTATTCATGATAAGAACGTAGTGCGATAATTATTTTCTTTACGTTCCTTCCTGGCGACACCCACAGTAGTGTCTACTGCGTGGCGAAATGTCTGTTTTGGCTCCATAATACAGTAAATTTTTATCAATTGTTGGTGAACCACAATAAATAAAAATAAATGTAGGTCTGCCAGTGAGTCCATGTTCACACTTTTCTCCATTATTTAACGCTTTAAAAAACCACTACTTGCAATATTTGGAAACCAGGAGTTCATTTACAATACTATTGAACAGTTTCAACAAGACGAATATGACACTAAGGCACGTTACACACTACAGACATAAAACGGAAAATCGCTTGCGCACATTTTTCACACTTATTTTTAATGCAAACACTTCGGCAATTAGCGCAATGCAAAGGCTGACAAATCGTTCCTGTGTAAATATGTTAACAATTTATTTTTATTGGTCGTAGTAAAATACTATAGTCAATTAGTGATGAGTCGACGATGTCGCGTGAATGTTGCACTCATCCAAGTACCAATAATATTTTTTTCGTAGTATTGTTGTTAGATGCACATGTCTATGTGACCCCATGCACACATAGACATTGCTCGCAGAGCGATAGGTCCATCAGCTCGGAAGACCAGGGGTTACGATCGACAAATGATCGTGAGCACGAATTTAGACCATTTTTCAAATAAATATTAAAACTATCTGATTGGATATAACATTGTTAAAATATTGTTATTATATCTAGCATTATTTGTTTTATAATATAGTAAGTAGGTATTTTAAATGAGTATAATTTCAAAAACATTGTAATTAATCCTCATTAAAATTTACCAATTTTTTTTGTAATTATTTTTAATGCCGCCGTCGTGGTGGAGTGGTCAGTATAGCTGGCTTCACATCAAGCGGTCCGGGTTCGAATCCTGGTAGCGGCAAATGTTTGTGTGACGAACACGAATGTTTGTTTGCGAGTCATGGTTGTTTATACATTTATTTAAGTTTATTTATAAAAATATCTAAAATTATTATTTATATTAAAAAAAAAAAAAAAAAAAAAAATGTCCGTTATCTAGTATCCGTAACACAAGTTCTTAATGATACTTACTTCGGGCTAGATAATTGGTGTGAGCGTGGAAATATATTATTATTATTATTATAATGTTATCTCATTTTTAACTTATTCAGGCTCTATAGTGGTTTATATATAGTAGTATATTTTCTATTGGGAAACGATTTGTTCAAAATTATTGTCTGTCATTATAATGCTGGTATTTCATCTCAAAGATAGCTCTAAACTGCATTTTCGTAAAACTGCGCCATAAGATTCTTCGGTTTACAAAACTATAAGTGTAAATTAAAATATCTCTCTATAATGGTTTCATTCAAGAATCAATCTTCCTATAACATATTTCTTTGCAAAGTCTGTTCACATCGCTTTAAAATCAGGTCGGTAAAATCCATTAAAATCGAGTGCACGCCCTTAAGCACATAAAACCGCCATAGTACTTAATATACATCTATTGGGCTCATATACCCACAAAAGGTGCATTAAAGCTTTAGGTTACATTTGGTTAACCCTAGGACCGTACCCATCATATACTTTTAGTAACAGTAGCCAGGGGTAGCGGAGTGCCCCAGTATTTCTTTTTTTTTCACGACCACACACTAAGAGGTCTCCCACCCGACGGACGGTTTGACGCAACCATCCCTGTACAACTACACGGTAGTGCAAAAAAAACCGCTGTAAAACAAAAAAATAGTCGCAGATATTCAAATATTTTTTTGACTATATTCAAATATTATTTTATGTGTACTTAATCCCTGGGGTTGTACCCCACAAAGCCACATCTGACAATATGGGCCATGTAGTGTTTCAAACTAATGACAGGTTCCCAGCCTGTCGCTATAATATTGTTAAAATCATTATTGTGTTCCGAAAGTTAGTGAGAATTACACCTCCTCCGTCCTCGGGGTCCGAAGGGTCTTCTTAATTCACTCGTTTTTCTCTATTCTACTCCAATGTGCGGGAGAAGGAAAGAGCGAGAAATGGAAGGGGTTAAAGAGAAAGAAAAGCCTTGGGATCTTACAATCTATGAAGACACCCTTTTATAAGAAAAAATATGGCTATTTATAATCCCCTCTCCCCTAAACCATCTTACGCAATAAATGAATGCCCCCTTTCCTCTATTTGCTTCAGCTATTATGTACTACGCCTTACTCGTTCAAATATGAAATGGCACGTCTAGTTTGCTATGTGAGCTTGCTAACTTCTAAGAATACTTAAGTTCAGCTGACTCATTTGATGGTCAGGTGAGAAAATAACTAAGGATATTCTTTGATTACATTGAACTTGAAGCTCTAATACTCACTGATATTTGGTTAGAGGTTTAATAATTTTGTGCGATATTTTATAATAGGGTTTCAACCAGACGTATCTACTGTCTACTCACTGGTGAAAAGCGTCCACCGTTCTTATCTGGTTAACGCTATTACAAGCAACATTGGATTCCACTGACTCGTTAAGTTTTAAACGCTTGTTTTGATAACAATTACGGTCCCCTTAGTTGATAGGGGGCCCCTATCAATCGATATAATAACACTTACAAAACAACACTTCAAACAAACCCATGTATTGTTAGTGTAATTGGAAAATAAATAACGTTAGGCCTCTTCAATTTGTTTTTATCATATTTTGAAATCTAATATCGAAATGTTTCTTTTCCAGATGTGACAACAGCCCACCATGGCAGCCACTGATGGCCAAGTCGTGGTGGCAGCGTCCCGTTGGTCCGATGAGGGACATTACCTCAGAGAGTTCGTCGCCAAGCATCGCCTGCCAACCGTCACCAAGATAATCAAAGGGCAGTATGGGGGCCTCGGCGTGCCTACACTCCCAAGCCCCGGTCTACAGAGCACAGCTCTGATCGTCTCAGCTGGCAAGAGAAAGAAAATCATTGCCCAAGCTATCAAACTCAAAGAAGGTAGGCGCATGGTCAGTATTGGACCAAGAATCGCTATACCCGAGACTTACAAAGGTTACTTTGAGCTTCTAAGTGAGGAGGGACGAGCGGTGAGATGTATAGAATCGGTCGGAGAACTGACCAGGCGAAAGTTAGACGACGGTTGCTTAGTAAGAGAACCAGTTAGAGTTATCTGCGCGAAAACGGATCTAGATGGAAATATTACAGCAGATGGAGCCAGAAACCTTCCTGCTGGGGAAGTAATACTACCGAGAGGCGAAGTGTTCTTAGGTAAAAGCAAATATTTAAAATGTACAGACTCGAAAGGCGATATGGTGTTGCTGAGTCTAGACCAAAGGGGCAAGTTCTCGGCTGTTGCCAAAGAGGACAATATCAGTGGAGTTCACACAGCTAAGACTCTTATGACGAAGAGGCTGCCTATAACGGTGAGACTTGTACACGGAACTCCACCTAGAGGACTGAAGAGTTCAAGTCATTTCGTACCAGAATTAAGACTCCTCTCAATGTTCGAAGAAGACCATGTTTTTGCTCTACCACTACAGAAAGAGGGTAATGCATTAATAGCTCTACCCCTGGCCGCTCCTCTTAAAATGCAAAGATGCAAAAACGAGGAACAAATTAAAAACTTCATGGAGTTTTCTAGATTAGTTGAAAAGTGCAATCGTTTGCTCGTAGATGTTGTTGATAGGATACATGTTTTAGATGGAAAGCTTGGAGATCCAAAGAGGCTTCTAAACGGTCCGCTGCATGCCCCACCGCTGATCAAAACTGGTTATTTTCTAAGAAGAAGCGCGTCTTCTGACACTGCCAATCATCATAAGCATTTATCTCGTCATAGCCACGTTTACAGCAGTCATAGAGACGAGAACAGCATTCCCGATGAATACGATGAAATAGATCAGATTTACGACTACGTTAGAGGATTTGCGCCTCTACCTAAGAACATTAAAGCGTCATATTCGAACGAACCGAGACACGAGTCAGCACCGTCCTCGCCCGCCCCAACTCCGATCCACATGCCTCTGATCACCGAAATAAAACCTGAACCTCCTCCCATAGAAACTATTCCAACAAAAAAGCCTCTCAACTCGCAGAAAGCTGAAAAGAGAACTCGTAAAGCGACCTTACCAGTCAAAGAAGTCCCAGTCATTGTATATAAAGAAAAATGTTCCATTGCTCCAGCAGCAAATAATCTCCCAAAGCTGTTCATTAAAAATAGTGTTGTTAATAACAATAAAGGCAGCAGAATGGTATTCAGGCAGAAAAGTAATTCTCCTACCAAGGAAGCTCCTAGTCCAGTCACTAGTCCAATAATACGTCCTCTTACGAAAGGGGATTCTCCTATCTTCAACATACGATATAAAAGTTTGTCGAACATCCATCAGGCGATGGAGCTCGATGGTACTTTGGACTCGAGTCATTCTGGAGGACGGACATCTGGTGATTCGGCTAATGGACCGAAGCTTCCAGAGAAGAGATGTAGGAAACTAAGTAGGCCGAAATCCTTGACGAACCTAGTTTGGGAGTTGAAAGGGTGTCCTGTTGAGACTATTGATAAACCAAAATGTAGGGTTAAAAATGAGGCATACAAGAAGATGGGGACCAAGCTGTCTTTGGGAGCGCAGAAGAGGGTGCCCACTCTATATCTCTGATTCTAAGGTAAAATATTAATTTTGCTTTCTTTTGTTTAACTTGTTAAACTCAATGGCGTGATAAAAGAGGTGTATTTTGAAAGGGAAAGTTATAAGAATTGAAAAACATGCTCAGATAGTTCGGTTATGTACAAAGAATAAGTGAAAGGATTGACGAAAAGAATATATGAATCGGTGAGAAATACGGATGAGGAAGATCTAAAGGACTGGAACAAAAGTACTCAAAGTCGCCCAGCATCTATCGGAATAGTAATGAGAGTAGATGAAGCAAATTAAGTAAATTCCTCTGAAAAACGTGACTATGATCTTACTAATATTATAAAGCTGGATAGTTTGTTTGTTTGTTTGAACGCGCTAATCTCATTAACTACTGGTTCGAATTGAAAAAATATTTTTGTGTTTGATAGTCTATTTATCGAGGAAGGCTATACGCTACATAAGAGCAGACATTAACGCGAGCAAAGCCGCGGGCGACCACTAGAGTATTATGTATGTGTGACTTGGCCTTTAACTCTCCTAATGAATAGGCTGGAGATGGTAGCGAGCTTCAATCGCTTAGGGACTGACTATCTTATAGAGCACTAATTGCGTGAATACATATAACAATGCTGCAATGCAAGCATGAAAGTTGTCTATGGACTTATACACTTATATATTTTTTTTTTCAAAATGACTCATTTCTATGGACAACTCACGCTTGACCACAAAAATTACTATACAACTAGTCAATTTTTTTTTCACAAAAAAAGAATAAATGGTTTCTAAGGCCGTTTTCCTGTATCTTCTATGGTGTGTTCGGTATTTTACCGAACCGTTCGGTATTTTAGTACTGTGTTCGGTGTTCGGTATGACAAAAATACCGAAGTATGGGAGGTTCGGTATTTTATTTCTGATTAATTTTTCTCCCTGATAAACGAATAGTGGCCTTGTCATTAGGGCCCATCTAGCCATTTCACCGCTCTCTGGGCAACCCCCCCCCCCCCCCCCCCGTCCCCCGAATCCCTGAAATCGCTATTTTTGAATATTCATACTCGTGAATTTTTTGTTGAGTTGAAAATTCAGATTATTTTTTCTGCATGAAATGAAAAATTTTATAAGATTCGAGGTTTAGGGCAACACTCATTTCTAATGTTTCGAAAATACGTTAAATTGGAAGCAATCGTAACTAATTTCGTATACGTTTTCCTTTCGTGCATGAATTTAAGATTCACTTCGAATGATTCAAAAATGCGTCTCCTGTACCTACTTTTCTCTCTTTAAGAATATCTGATAATGAATAGATTTTTGTCCTTTACGTCGTAGTTCAACCTGATATGACGGTAGCTCCCAAGGTGACTTCAAACTAGTCCTCTCGAGTCTTAGACAAAGAATCCTGTCTCGAGTCATACTAATCATCTGCGTTATAAATCCACACATTTCCCCATATGTCAAAATACAAATTCTGTACAAAACATCCAATTACTAAATACCGCGTAGCACCTTACAATTGGCATATCACGACCCTCGGGACGCGGTTGCAAAATTTTGCAGATGCGCCGAATGAATGCAATTCGTGTTATGTTAATGCTGTTTCTTACAGTACAATCAGCATCATATAGTTAGATGTGTCTGTGTACTAAGCGTTTTAATAGAGGTGAGCAGTCGCACAAATGTAGAGCGCCCGAAAAAATATATATTTTCGTATTGTGTTTCTATGATTATTTTTTTTATTTATTTAGGTCTACAAACAATTTTACAATATGGATTTTACAAGACATGTAGATACTGATAACAGTAAAGTTATTGTAATTGTAAAACTAGCTACGTTCTAGTACAAGTTCTGCTGAGAATGTTAAGGACATGTTGTTAAAATTAAATATGTTACATTTTAGTTTCATAATTGCTAGCTATTAATTTCTTTTACCCTGTGAATTATTAGTTTTTAATAGGTAGTGACATTCGTTGCAAACATATCTATGTGGTCAAAGTGCTTGTTATAGGTGTCTGTCAGACGATACAGGTGAGCGTTTGCCTGAGTTTGTTCTAGTTTTTGGCGATGTGAATGGTCCAGTGAAGCGGCAACTGCGCATAAGCGATCTGGCACTCTGTAACTTATATTGTTAACTATGTCTATACAATTATACCTATTCTGGCATAAGTCATAAAGTAGCATTGCTTACAATTGTAATCTTCTGTGACTAAGGTAAGGTAACTTATATTTTTTCAATAAAATGAAATTGTCAAAGGCAGTGGATAGAGTCAGGGTTGATAGTGTCAGAACGACACATCGTCTATAGGCTGCGGTGACTGTTTACCATCAGGTAGGCTGCTGGTTTGCCCAACCACATAGTATAGCAGGCAAAAAGTTTCAAAAAACCGACTACGAAAAAAAGAAAGGAATAAAATCAGGGCTTACGTGGTAAAATCTTTTTAACCCCCAACGCAAAAAGAGGGATGTTATATGTTTGTCTGTCTGTGGCATGGTAGCTCCACGAATGGACCGATTTCGGTGCGGATTTTTTTGTTCGAAAGCGTGATTGAAATGGTTCTTAGTTATAAATTTATGTGGGGGTTACATAAAATTTTTAATTAATAGTTTTTTATACGTAGTATAGAGGAAGTCTTGTAATAGTCAAAAAATTATACTTCGAGATATTGACGGATTTACACGTTTTAGACCTCCAGGTCTCCACTATCCATCAACAGCTCATTTAATGTCCCCACCGAGGGGCTCGAGCCTACCCCACATTGGGGGCGATTAGGCCTTAAGTCAACCACGCTGATAAAGTGCGGGTTGGTAATCGGATGGGTGACCAAAATTAAAATGCATGTATGACATCAAAATATAAGGTTTCTATCATCTTTTGAGTCGTTTCCGGTATACGAGAAAGTCAAGAGGAGACCACTCCAGATTTCTTATAATTAAAATGTAGCCAACATTGGCTACTGAGAGTGAGACCTAATATTTATTTGCGCGAATATATCAGCGTAAACCAATATAAACCAAAGTGCTAAGTATTGCATGATAAGTTAAACACAGTTTGAACAGCAAAAACTTGTCTTAAGTTGTACCGTTACAGCTGATAATTGCGTGATCAACAGAAATAAATTGTTTACTACATAGGGTTGACATCTTTCTGCAATAAAAATGTGTAATAAATATGATAAAAGAAATATCAAAAACGGTACTACAGTCTGACAAGTTATCGAAAGTTACCTAAAATTAAATAATTGAAATGTAAAATTTTAAATGAACACTAACGCCAATTATAAGAAGGAGGGATCCCCCTTTCAGTTCAAGATATTTATAAAAGGCCTGTCGAATAACTTTTAAGACCGAGCGTCATTATCACTTGGGCTACATGGACCTCAACTTGCATCTGGTTCTTATTCTTATGCAAGGGGCTGAGGCCGTGTCTCAGAGCAATTCGACCCTATGGGATATATTGTGCTTCCCCTTTCCTTATCACCCATCCCCGCCAACATCGAACACATTTTGTATGAGTTTCACGATGTTGGCGGGGATAGGGTCTATAAAGTCCTCTCGTTTAAGGTAACCTATACTTAGGACCTTTAGTCGCCTATTGGCTAGTGCATCGCAGTCACATAGTATGTGCTCCATGCTTTCTTCCTCCTCACCACACATGCGTCCGGTACATGACCTTCTGGCATTTTTCCTTGCGTTCTATAACTTATATAGCAATTATTATTCCTAAAATCTTTTTCAGGTTTTGTAAAAGTTTGTACCTAAACTACAAAACGAGCAGACGTGTGCAGTGGTTCAATAAATATTAAAGGTGTTATCTTAGGGAACGTTATTTAGTAAGAATAAAATGAAATGGTTTGCAAGATTTTTTTATATTAAAAAGATATGACATTATTAAGTAAAATCGTTGAGCAACAGTTGCCATGCAAACCCTAGTAAGATGTAGTCGACCACTGAATGTCGCTGACCGGTTATATGTGCAGGATATGACGTCAGAACATGCCTGCAACGGTAGCGATTAATCAACTACACGTACTGGCCACCACACATCATCTGTCACCTAACACCTAAATAACGATCTTATTACGAAGGGCATAGGCTCAAATTTAAAAATTCGTATTTTTGTGGGTTTTTTTTATAAATTACACAAATTATGCCATAAAAGAATATTTTTTTAATGGTCGTGTGTCCTATTTTGTATATGAATGTTGCTTAGATTTCATTTAAAATGAATTAGATCAAGACTTTTTCGAAACGATAAAAAAGAAAACACTTAAATTGTATTTCAATTCTTATCTAGAACTTTCTATACCGTGGTATGTCGGCACCAACAGGTGAATAGGCGTGAAAGTATTGACATTTAAACTCAAATAACATTAAGATGTTATCATATCTCATAAGTCGACATATAATTATTCGACTTTAATACCTACGTTGTTGAAGCCTCTCAGATGTACTTAGAAATGATCTCTATCATTCGAATACCACATTCTAATAGGTACTATTGGTTTTTCTTTACAGTCATATATTATACTAACTTCGTCCGCGTAGAATAGTTATTTCGGGCAGCATTTAAATTTCAACCTAAGCGCCATATACCAATTTTCATCGATTTTACTTTAAAAATGTCAGATTTCTATACAAACTTCTATCCCTTATTTTACCCCCTCAGGGATTGAATTTTCAAAAATCCTAAATATCCCTTACTTAATTTCTGGCTGAAAGGCCATACACCAATTTTTATGGATTTTACTTTAAAAATTACGGATTTCCATACAAACTTTGCACCCTTTTTTCACCACCTTAGAAGGTGAATTTCCAAAAATCCTTTCTTAGTGCACCCCTGGACCTCTTAAGGAACCTACGTAACAAATTTGGAATCTCTAGACCTAGTGGTTTAGGCTGTGCGTTGACATGTCAGTCAGTCAATCAGTAATCAGTATTCATTTTTATATATATAGATTATGTTACTCTTTATTGCACTAAAAATCACAGAAATATTCGTCTTATTTATTTTGTATTCCAACCAAATACTACTATTTAAAACTGACCACAAACTTTCATAATCTAAGTGCTCAAACATATTTATATTACTCAGCAAAATTTCTGCATAGTTATGGTAACCTAGTAGACATTTTCGTGTCACGGATTTTTTTGTTATAAAGTCATCATTTATAATAATAAAAAAAACTAGACGTTCATAATTCTTCTAATTTGACAAATCGACGTTTTAATATCAGACGAATGCGAATATGTAAGGATCTCACTATCACCTCACATCTCATTTAGAATTTGGCTGACAAAAGCAAACAAATATTTAACAATAAAAGGATTTTTATAATCAATATGATTTCTAAATTAGATTTAATGTCATTATACACTACCATCTACCTTACCCCGTTTTCAGTTTACTCAACAAAACAAAGAATTTCCCATAAAATTTGACAACTAAATTCGAGATGAGAAGTGAGATCTTTACGGAGTTTCTCCCGAGTTCTTGTTGTAATAACACGTAAGAGACTCAATTTTTAAATCAGTCTACTGTACAGTAATTTATTGTTACTTTATATAATAGCCCCCCATCCACTAGCGTTCATTCCGTACGACTTGTCCTCATGGATAAATTGTAGAGAATCATCATGGGGATAAATAAAACCGTTGAGGCCACTACCTAATGTCATCTCTACAAGCTTTCCTGCGACTTTCTATGCAACTAAGTCAAGGTTGTCGCGTCAACAAAAAGATTTTTACACCGTCGTTCTTTCGCGCTTTGCCCATCTACTTTAATTTATTCCTTATAAATTTGACATTCCTGCAGGAATGAGCGCTCGTGGATGGGGGGATAATACTCACTTGACATTGGTTAAATACGGAAGCGAAGCTACAACTAAGAAGATGATGATGATGATGATGAGATCTTTACAGAATCGCACGGCTGAACTATACCAAAGTATAGCTGGGTTTGGTAGTTAGAGGAGAGACGAAAACTCGTAAGCAGTCCATGGTTTCACCGTGCGGGTGCAGGGTCCATTACGCTACAGAGAGCGGTATCAAAAGCAGTGCTTTAGACTTGTGACCCAGATGTAGAGTTGAGGAGGCCTTATGATGAATGGGCACTCACCTTCATACCCTAGCATCTCTATGAGCCTTGCCATATATGATACGATTCTGAGAAAGCCCCTTTAGATACGCGACGCAGTTCAATACAGAACTTATAAAAGTTCTAGACAAACCGAGGTCTTTTAATAATGTCTATAGGGATTGAGCTGGCAAACTACCCCTCGCGCCTACTTACCTCTACCGCATACGAAACAACGATATAGGCATTTTATGTTAATTAGTATTATTTCTAAATAACGTCAGAAGAGTGTCGTGTCTGGAAGGTTAGTAATAATCTATGTTCTATTGTTGCATCCTTCATTCAACGTTTTAACCTTTTGAAGCTATGCATTTCCGAAGAAACACATCCAACGTTTATAAAGATTTTGAAATATGTAATAAATCACTTGTAACAAATCAGATAATAAGTAATAATAATAATAAGTGAAAAAGATTTACCTTTTGTTATCTAGATTCGATCCCCAGAACTTTGTGCTCTATTTGGTTGTAGGCAGGGTTTTAAGTCCGCCTGGATAATAGCTATCGCGCGTACCGGGACATGTAGCGTTGGGGTCTCCACAAGGTCCCTCAACGATTTGGTAAAGCGCTGAATTCCGCTGAATACTAACATCGCGCGATCTATCGGGTTGGAGATCCTTAGGGAACGCCTATGTTTAACAGTGAATGTCTATCGGATGCAATAATAACTAAAACAATAAGCTAGTGTACTCTGATAAAAATTATGTGTGATTGAAGATTAATCGGGAACAATAAATTTAATGTATTGTTATTTTGAATTTTTATCTTCTAACACTCTCTACAACTCGAGGACCCAATTACGTAGTGATCTGTCCCTTTTTTTGTTATGGTGAGAAATCCATTTACTGACCATACCGCACGCTGGCTAGGCGCACGACGTGTGTGGGACTCCCCGACGCGGAACAGCGCCGGTCCTACCCACTAAAAACCACCGGTACCCTCCTAAGCCCTTCTGGGGGCGTTTTGGGCTCGGCGTACATTACGTACACCATTCACCAAAACGTCCCCGGAGTGATCTGTACCCCTAGTTTAAGTTTTACGTTAAAATTCATAGACTAATTCGAACACGTTAATCGAGCGTACTAATAATGACGCTCGGTTTTTTTTTTCATTTACTTAACTTCTCACTAACTTTTACGTTTCATCATCAACAACTCATATAATGTCCCCACCGAGAGGCTTAAGCCTACCCCTACATTAGGAGCGATTAGGCCTTAGTCAACCACGCTGGCCAAGTGCGGGTTGGTCGACTTCACACACAACCTAAGAATTTCTTCATAGGTGTGTGCAAGTTTCCTCACGATGTTTTCCGTTTTTAGAGGTTGGCAAAACATTGATTGAAAATGAAAATGAAAATGAAAAAGCTCTTTATTTAAATGGACTTTGCTAAGTACTTTTAAATCGTCAAAACCCTACCACCATTTCGGGACGAATAATTATTATTATGCTGAGATGGAGATGAAATGGCGAAAGAAACTCCACAGCTTACAATTTCGTAATGATTTCAAAACATCAATACAAGTCAATAAATAATTATCAATATAATTTAAGTTACATTTTAACATGCGTAAAGTTTGGGTAGTTAAGTATTACTCCCACGCATTTGGATTATTTATCTTGTGAAAAGCTTTTCAATATAATATTTTCAATATAATATTCAATATAATATAATATAAGACGACTTAATTTGAAAGCTACCAAACTGCCGTGTTCATAGTCTATGTAACATAATGAATTAATATTAAATGTAATGCTTGCTGCAAATTAATTGCTCGCTGCACCATAATGGCACTAAGTCTGCAATAGTCGCGTGTCTAGCTTACATTACTAGCCTCCAGGGATATGATAATATTGATGCTAATTACAAAATTTTGCTAAACGCAAATTATTTCTTTCTCGTGCACTTTAACAGTAAGTAGGTTTGTTTTTATATCTTTAAGAAATTTTAAAATTAGAAAAAGAGTTTGTAATTGTAACTAACCAAGGCACCGTGGTCATTGCAAAACGATCATGAAAGTTAAGCTACCAAAAGCGCGGTCGGTACTTGGATGGGTGACCGTAAATTGTTTAAACTCGATTTTTCCTTCGTGTTTCGGAAAGCATGTTAATCTGTTGGTCCCGGCTGATGAAAGATAGCAATCTTTGGTCAAGGAGGGAGTTGTTAGGAAGAAGTTTAATGCAAAAATCTATAGCAGTTATTTCTTGATGACCTAGTTCAGGCAAAGTAATTTTGTCACCTTACCTTAATAATACTTTTGTAAAACCCAGTACTGTAATTATAAATAAAAAATTTATTTATTTATACTGCAGCAACCCCATGTCAATTGGTATTAAGGCGGCCATCTTTTTTAGGGTTCCGTACCTCAAAAAGAAAAAACGGAACCCCTATAAGATCACTTTATTCTCCGTCTGTCTCTCAAGACCCTTTATCTCGGGAACCAGTGCAGGTATCGCGTTGAAATTAAAACCATATACCCAGGTCTACGGTCCCTTGAAGCTGTGAAAAAATCAAACTTCTTAGTTAACGCAAAAAAAGATAAGTCGTTTATGCCGCAAGAAACGTATATTTCGACACTCTCAAGGGAATCAAAATTCAAAGGGTCCCGTTGACCTAGCACTATGAAATTTGGCAAGTAATATCGTCTTATATGACAGGTACAGGAAAATCTCTGAAAACTATACATTTATAATTATTCATAAAAAATATAGTCTTTATTTAAAGTATGTAATCAATCATCTAGGTTTGCCTTTATCTCGGGAACGCGTGGAGGTATCGTGTTCAAATTAAAACCATACATATACTCACATCTACGTCCCTTGAAGGTGTGAAAAAATTAAACTTCTTAGTTAACGCAAAAAAAATATCGGCCGTTTATGCCACAAAAGAAATTAATTTGTATTTTTTTACGGAACCGTCGGTGGGAGAGTCCGACTCGCTCTTTAGCTCGCTTCTCTATTACTGAGGTACAGTTACGTACCTCTTACTAATCAAAGTAACTAACAATCAGGGGCGGCCAACCTTTTTTAATTTATAGTACAACTCCACGAATTATTCATAACAACAGGTGCGGTTTCATAGCCAGGGGTGCGCCACCACGCCTAGCCATTAGGGACGTTTGCTAATTAGCCCTTTGCGAAAACAAGTACCATTTTGCACGAGAATGGATTTTGCGCAACAATATACTTACTTAAGTGTTTGAAAAATGTACCACTACCTGTATATTTCTAGTTTTTTAGATTCAAAAATTTTATAAAATTTCTATCGCAACTGAAGCGAAGACCAGTTTGATATGTGGAAGTCTTTCCAAATGAAATGAAATAGCTAATTTTCCATGCAAAAATTAGATTAAATTTATACTCGATCGGTCCTGCGCTGCCCGCATCCAGCAGCGTCCCGCGACCTTTACCAGATCGTCGGTCCATCTTGTAAGGGACCTACCAACGCTGCGTCTCCCGTACGCGGTCACCACTCGAGAACCTTTCTGCCTCACCGGCCGTCAGTCCTCCTCGCAATGTCGCCTCGTCTCCTTTTTTGGGCTTTTTGGTGACCTTGGTTCTCCTGCGGATCTCATTATTTCTGATATGATCATGCAGAGAAACTCTGAGCAGACACTCTTAATTTTTTTCATATATTGTCTACACACGCCAGGTTTCCATGCATTGCCCAGGTTTTGTATCGAATACCTGAGTCATACAGATTGCCGGTAACATATTAAATATCTTTTTATACCGCCAGTAAGGTATAGCGTTCTCACAAGCCGAAAAAGGAACTGAATGGGCTACCACCGTTAGATCGTTATAGCACTAACACTGGCCGACTGTCACACCGTAATGTAACTGAGAGATCGAGAGATTTACAATTGTTTTTCAATGTTTGACCTAAACACTGTCGACAACTATTACTTAGCAAAGCAATTCTATAAGTAAAATACCATCATTTTCACTTCAAAGTATTAAAAAGTTATTTCCCAACATTTAAAAAAATTACTATTAAAACACCACATATAACAGAAATATCGCAAACTAGTAGTTTGTTTTGAATCGCCTTTTGAATGGTTATAATGAAAAAAGGTATGTAATAAAAATAACTGATATAATTTGACAACTAAAATAGAGTTTTATTTAATGGTAACAACATTTTCTTTACGATATTAACAAAAATCTACACGGACCTATTTTAAAATTAAAATTACTTAAATTGATTAATTTGCATTGCATATGAGTAATAGACTATAGAGTTTGCATTATTTTGTTACACGTTGTATAACTAACTAGTGTTTTGGAGCCCTTTTAGAGGATATTACATATTTACAAACAAGTTACTGACAATAGCAATTGAATTCGATGAGATATAGAAAAAATATCAGCGTGGAAAATGTGTGTTCTTTAAAAACCTTCATATTAATCGATGTTTTAAAAAATACCTCTTATCGAATAACGTATTAAACCTAAAACTATCAAAAATGCCCCTCGCATTTTGCAATGTTTTGCTCGCAATTGAGTAGATAATAAATCACACAGCCTATTAAATATATTCGGTGTAAGAGTCAGCCAATTAAACCTCTCACGACCTACATACGTCGTATTTGGACGCAGGAAAAAGGTTTATGTTATGTTTAAGTAAACACGAACTAAAGTTACCTAGAAACGAACTAAAAAGAGTACCATGATATCCGTTTCCGCTTTTCCCCCAAAATATTTATGGTGTATTAAGCTTACATATTTCTTTAACGAGTGTTTATTTGTTTATGAAAGTGAGGAAAGTTGAAGCACATTAGAGGAAGTTCGAAACTACCATTGGCAGAAACGAGAATGGGAAAAAACCTAATGGTTACTTACCGGATATAGGCGTAAGGGAGAAAACTGTTTTCCTGCCCCTATTTCTTAACCTTTCTGTATGATATTTTTGAATCTGTACGTTTTCTTTTTTTCAAATATTTTTTTTTCGAACGGACTTTGAATATAATACTTATGAATTTTAAAAAAAAAGAAAACTTACAGACTACTGCAGACAAAGTGTTTTTTTTTCTTTTTTTTATTAAAAACCACCGAGCAGAAAAACGAATTGAGCTAAAATAAAAGACCGCCTTCTAAACTAAAAACGGAACAATAAAAAATTTGTTTTAATAACAACACGATTGCGATATCATCGATGCCAATTAAATAGGCATCATTAGGGATAACTCAAAAACTACTCATCAGATATCGATCAAATTTAAATTGAGCAATATATATATAATAGCAAGCACCAGCTTCCAAACGTTAAAACAATCTTCAAAATCGGTAAAGAGTTATGAGGTGACAGACAAAAAAAATACAGTAAAATTGAGAACCTCCTTCTTTTTTGAATTCGGTTAAAAACATTGTCACACCTATATCTAAAAGATCGGTATTAAACGGTATAAAACGTTTTCTCCGTTTGTATGGAAACGTGCTCGCCGTAATTCGAAGCTAGACTTAACTCGAAGCGTTACTATGTGTTCTCGAACACTCTATCAATAAACACTTTGCTACTTTGACATATTAGTGCCTGAGTCGTCTAAATCTCGTTTATGGATTATTTACCTAAGAAGGTTAACTAACGTTGACTAGCGGGCGCAATGGCGGATTTACGTTAGATCGCACGTGCGGTATGAGTGAGACAGTCACGCCTGCCACCGCGCCCGCAACGCAACCGCTAGTTGTACGCGAATAAGATATCTCCTACTCCGTAAACCCTGGAAACCTCACCGACTGAAATACTTCACTACTACGAGGTAGTGCTGTGTTGGTGTTGTTAGTGTTTTATTTGCGTCTGTTAAGGTACTTGTTCAGGACGGCTAATCTGCTGTGCTCTGCCACTCTGAAGGCTGGAATTTCTTTTACGCTGACAAATTTCTCCTTCGCTAACTCCAGTGTCACATTTCGGTGCCATATACATTATTCTGCAGTGGCAGTCAAATAAGAGTAACGTTTTGAGGATAAGATATTTAATACTTTAGATAAGTATACAGGAAGACGTTTTTTAGTAGAGTGACATTGGCACAGACAGACATATATCATATTCTTAAATTTGAATTCAGGTGTGCCCACATTGACAGCACGTAGTTTCAACATTCTGTTTAATCGTACGTTCGACCTATTGCCGTGGAGGACTTATTACTCCTGTAGGAGCAGGGCAAAGCGGTTGTCAGGTGCTGCTTTCTTCAAGTACTTTGTGTGAATGCTGTGACAGGGTATAAGCCTGGACAACAAGGAAAGGTATCAGACCCCAGGGAGAAGCCCTAGCAGGCAGCATGATTGCAGTAATCATAACAGCATTATTGCGTTCCAACTGTTAATGATAACATAGCCAGCGCCTCCGTGGTTGAGGGTCATGGTGAAGCTTGCTTCCATCGTCGGCCTTAACATCCTTACCATCAAATTGAAGCCCAAGAGGTTCCCCGTCAAAAGATTTATAAAATGGTTGTTTTAAATGATATTTTTCTTTTATTTCAGGCGATTCCAATTCGAACACACCGATTATCCTGAGCAAGATTCGTCAGCGAACACAAGAAGAATTCTACATTTTGTAACGTTTATGGAAGTCAGAATATAAATGTAAATGTCATTAAAATGTACTCAATAAAAACCATCTTAGTTAAAAGGGTATAAGTCAAAATTTACAAATATTTTTTTTAAGACTGTCGTTATGGGGACAAGTATCTATAATAGTGAGCTAATAATAACAGCCAAACATTTATATATTTTTATGAGTATTTTCCGTATGCGAAGTGTAATGACATCTAAGTCTAAGCGGTTAAGCGTAGACTTAACAGCGTCTCCCAACCACCACAAAATCTGTCACTTTAAAATTACATCAAATCTCATCAAATTGACGCATACTGTGCAACAGAAATAGCCGAAAAACTCACAAAAGCCTTTTTTCGACAGATGAAAAACATATTTTTCGTACTCAATTAATTCTTATGAGATTAAATATTAAATTCAGTTTCAATTATAATTTTATTTCCAGAGAAGCCGAGAGACACGCATGTTTTATCACTACATAGTATAAAACAAAGTCGCTTCCGCCGTCTGTCTGTCCCTATGTATGCTTAAATCTTTAATACTACGCAACGGATTTTGATGCGGTTTTTTTCAATAGATAGAGTGATTCTTAAGGAAGGTTTATATGTATAATACATGCATATTTACATAAGCATTGCACCCGTACGAAGCCGGGCGGGTCGCTAGTTAACAAATAAAAAAACACTTTATGGAGAGTTGGAAGATAGAGTGATTTTGAGCGTAGCTTAGCCACGGCAAGCTCACTTCAAAGTACATTATATTGCTTTCGGTCTCATTTACCAGCTCAAAAGGAATCATAACACAAAACCATTAACTTTTGAGCGCTCATATTTATTTGTTAAAATAAACTATGTTTCAGACTGTTTCCGAAATACTATACAGGGTTACGCTATGATATAGCTTGTCAATTATCTGTAGGTATACCTATATTAAAATTAAGTATGAAGTGACAGAGTTTGCAACGGTCAACTTCTGCATGTCTTCCGTTCATACAGTATTCCTAAAACTTAAATAAATAATATTGATATTTTATTTACCTTTTTTGTAAAATTATGACTTAATCCCTTTTAGCAGAGATGGATACGAATCACAACAAGAACACAGCTCTTGGATTGGAGTAATGTTATTGAAAACGAAATATATACTTATTTTTGATCTCTTTAATAATTATAAATCTTTATTTATAATTTTAATGCCATATTAAGGTGTAATACTTCTTTGGTGTTCTTATTTAGTGTAAGGCTAAGTATCCTTTAAAACGGTTTCATATTAACGTTGGCATTTTAAATATTTAGAAAAAGTTGAAAATGTAAAAAAAAATGTATTCGTAAATTTTAAACCAAAAAAATGAGGTGCCTTATTAAGTGATCGAATTAATTTGCTCTTTCTTTAATATTTGTAAATACGGCGTTTGAAAATCATGTTGTATATATTTTTTTTAAACTTCCTTTTGTTCTTTGATTATTCGGGCTGTTTCCTTGTGATCCGATTAATTTATCATACTGGCAAGAGCAAGAAGCAGTCTAGTTCTTTTTGGTTCCACCATTATCACATTGGGAGCCTGCTTTTCTATAACAGTACGAGTATAATCGAAAGTGAATTATACAACATGTAAATTAAATAACCAACACCCCGAATACAGGTGGTTTGAGATCGGCTTCTGAGTTAAATTCAATATTTTTTTTTTAAATACCCAGAAAATATTGTCCAACATTTTCGGGGTACTTTTGTTTTTTTTTTTTTTCAAAAAAAAATCTTTTTTTTTTTTAATTATTGAAATCAACTCAGAAGCCGATCCCAAACCACCTGTATTCAGGGTGTTGGTTATTTAATTTACATATTGTATAGTCATCAGGGTTTTTTATGCTTATAAATAATACTATTTATATACGAATCATATTGTTCAGTTTATTTGTGCGTTGACATTCTATTTGAATAAGTCTTATTAGTTTTAACAACATGATTTTCGAGCTACATGTATTTTATATATATTTATCATAAAGAAATGTTTATCAAAATGTATTTGTAATACTGGACAAGTTTAATTAATAACGAATTTGCCTACATTTTATAAGAAAGTGGCAGTAATGGTTGAATAGAAACAAATGGATTGTTCATGTCATCAAGAATCGAACTATGAAAACCTTGTGAAATCTTGTAAGCAAAGGAAAAGCGATTAACGCGCTTTGTTACATAGTATTTTTATCTCACATACAAACTTACACACATACGTTAGTGTGTGTTACATACGGCGCGTTTTACAGTGCCACAAACTTATCTGACCCGGTGGCAAAAATTAGAACTACAAATTTGCCATAGACATTTTGACATTTCTATGACATATTTGTTCACCACTAGCGACACCACTACAGGTCAGATAAGTTTGTGGCACTGTACATAGAAGAGACATGTGGCGTGTGACATATCACGTGGCGTGGACATATGTTACGTTGCAGCATAAATTATTATTTTATCGAAACTGCGAACATGTTTAGAAGTTTCGATAAAATTTCAACATGGCGATTTTTGATAGCTTAAAGCGATAAATGGCTATATCATATCGAGTTTCGGTGGTGTTGCTAGACGGGCTGGCGTGATGCGCGATGCCATGCGGCGGCATTATCCAGTTGGATTTCTTTGGAAAGCAATGAATCCCCCTCGAGGGAGATGATATGGATCGTATAATAATTCCCTAAGGAGATTGTCTTTGCCTTCTTAAAAGCCCCTGTGACGCTGGACAGGACATCTGCCGTCAGCAGTAGTCAGCAAAAAAACAGTAGCGGGGCGCTCAATGGCCTACCGCAACCAGTCTTGGCTCACCCGCCATGACTGGTTGCGTGGGTTATGGTTCGTGAGATAAAAATGCTATACCATGGTTATTTAGAAATGGCGAAATATTTAAAAAGATGTCTTAGCGTTGTCTGTTCCTAAGTGTCTGCTGTCGTTGCATCAATCATATTTTATGTCAATAATTGAAAGTGACTTAACTCTCCATAAAGTTAGAGATGGAATAACATTTGTAAGGTGTCAGGTGCAGTGGCGATTCCTCTATGTTGGCGAGTTTGGCGCCGCCAAATCTTAACTTTACCTAATTAAAAACTTTACCAATATTAAATAAATTTAACACACTTTACACCCTAAACAAACATACCATAATAGTAGTAAATTATTTTATTTGGATACAGGCGATCATTTGAATTGCGACGGGGCGGCGCGGCGCGGCGCCAGGAAGAAATTATTTCTCGCGGATATTTTAGAATATTAGATTGGTTTTTTTTTAATTAATATATAAATAATATATACTTGTTGATTCGTATTTCAGTTTAAGAAATTAGAAATTTTAATTTTATTTTGCTGAGAAAAAAGTAGGTAGGTATTACCAAACTTAAGCGTGGCGCCAACCCAACCAGGAATCACCACTGGTACAATAAAGCTCATGACAGACGATGAAGATGCCATAATTTGTAAGCTTAAGTTAGAGTATCGTTCGCCGTACAATCTAATAGACCATCACACACTTCGAAGATAACATTACATTTTCATATTAAGTATCTAAAGATGCTAAGTGATACGGAAATATACCCATATTTCGTATCGATACTATCTGAGCATAGTTAAGGAATAATATTTTGGATACAAAAAGATGTGTACATACAGAATTCTCCCTGTCTCTATTGTTAGGTGCGGGTGGGATTCTGAATGTAATGTGATTTTCTTTCCAAATTGAACTACACTTTGAACGAGCTGTAGAAATTTTGATATCAAATTCCAGGTCAGAATCATCGTCTGATGATTCTCTCCTTTTCCATGATATATTCTTCTCCATATTGCCCATTTTGATCAACCTGTGTAAAGATGTTTTTCAAAATGTACGTCTAGTGTGGATTTCAAGAAATGCAAAGGTTGCAAAATATATCGCATCTTAACCGTGTGTTCAACATCTTAACTATAATATTTTATCTTATGATATCTTAAGATACAATATTATGGAACTTCGCCGTCTATAACGAAATAGAGATAAAAAAAAACCTTCCAATCTTAATTTGCGCCAAATTAATCACAGTACGCCAAATTCCATAAAATTGTTAAACTTAGCTCTGAGGTTTATCCCAGACAAACATGTGACACGAGATTTTATTCATCACATTATTATTATTTCGCATTTCTAAATAAACTAAACTTTATTGTGACTCAACAACAAATTTATGTTTACTAACATGAACAAATTATTATAAATGTGCCCTTAGAGAAACAGTCACAAAATATACATTTATAAAAATAGTTTTTAATAACTCTTTTTGATACCTATGCATTTATCAAGGTTTTTTTCTTACAGTCATAGTTTTTTAGTTCTTGTATACCTTTTCTATTTAATTTGATTATATTTACAATGGTGGTTTTAAACTGAGATTCATTTGGGTAACTTTGTCTATGGAATAATTTTTATTTTTGCGTTTACAAACGCCTAAATATTAATAGTAGAAAAATTCACTGAAAAAAATCGACTTGTCTCAGGCGGGACACGAACCCGCATGCCACCGAGACACTGCTTTTCGCTGTCGTTTGTCAGTAATTGGTCAACGCATCCGCCCGGATTGCGGAAGATGCGGGTTCGTGTCCCGTCTGAGGCAAGTCGATTTTTTTTCAGTGCATATTTCTAGTATTAACTTTGACTAGTAACTTCGTGGGTCAAACATAGGTAGTCATCGATACCCTCGAGAATTACTATTTTTATTCAGCTTTTGCTAAAGTCGCACGGTGAAAATAAGTGAACTCACTGTATAAGAAAATACAATATTGTGAAAGAAAGAAAGAAAAATCTTTTATTCGGCGTAATAATGCAAATAATAAAGTTACGTACAAACACAATATAAACAGAAAAAAACACATGCACTATATGTCACCGAATCGGACTACCACTCAGGTTTATGTCTCAGTAGATAGGCTGAGACTTGGCTGAGACGCTGATTTTCAGTGGCAGCCGATACAATAGAAAGAGATGACACGACATCTCTCAGTGCGCTCGGTGATGTCGGCTTTGTCTTTGCAAGCCATTCGGCAACTCAATTTTAAGCGTGAGATAGCTAACTATTTAACCTTCGGCAGGATAGACTTTTCTATGAAAGGATAGAGGGGTGTTTCGTCACCTCGCTACATTTATAAATAAATTAAACTCGATTAAACACATACTTAAATTATTTGTAATTATTTTTAATATTAGTAAAAACGATTATTAGGAAGCAAGAAGAAAAAATGAACTTTTATTTACATACAAACAATTTTATTTTTTAAATTACACTTAGTTCACAAACTATCTTTTCACCTCTCCAGCACCAAAAGACCTCTTTTGCTTCGTAAAATCTCGAAGGAACAGCGCTTTTTGCTACGAGCTCTAAATGAGACTGTAACGTCCAATTCTAAATTATTTTAGTAATCTTACTTTTAATTTTCAATAATTATTTTAAACATAGTATTAAATTAAAGTATTGCCTTCTTTTTCTCACCTATAATAATTTGCTCTCGTGTGAAACATACAACTTTTCACCTCTCCAACTCAGACCCATACGTCGATTGTCGAGCACTAGCTTCTTGGTTCTGTCGATGTTTTCTTTGGTCGTAACGGTTGAAGGTCTACCAGAATGAGGCAAGTCTACTACTACTTCTAGGCCTTCTTTAAAAGCCCTATACCATTCATATGCCCTTGTTTGTGATACGACACGATTCGCAGTAGGTTCTTTGCAACATTTTTAGCGATTCACTACATGAAATATTTTCGAATTCAATTTATCTACAAATTCGAAACACAAAATTTCAGGCACACTCTTTGTTTAACAATATTTTCCATTGTAAAAATCACCGAGGACTCAAAACTATGACCAACAAAAAATGCAGTTTTAAACAAATTAATTGACAGATCCCGCTCAAATTTTGCGCGGTTAATCAGTGACATTCGCAGTGACATTGTGAAAAGTGGTCATATTTCAATGGCAGAGAATGCTGTGTAGCATTAAGTCCGCCTTTTGTAATTTCTTTTGTGCAATAAAGTTTTTAAATAAATAAAATAAATTCATGTGTTCCAATCATATTTTGATTCTTTTAGCTGTAGTTAAAACCACAGAACATAGATATACAAGAGGTCTATGTTCTGTGGTTAAAACTACTGATTTAAAACTCCCAGATTTAAACCGATTTAAAGTAATGGTTACTTCTTTTATTTCCTACCCGACTGTCAACTTGCTAGTTGCCATGTCTACCCTCTGACTTTGTTACTTCTAAATTGAATTTGAATCGCTTCCAAAATAAGCAATCTTAGTTTAAATACCACCATTTTAGTTAAGCAATTATTCATTAATTACTTACTTTTTATGTCACGATAAATTTCTCGGAGTTTCAAAAAGTGTTTGTAATATCTTAAATTTTGAGTCTTCGATAAGTTTATCGGTGCTCATTAAGATGAAATATTATTTTAATTGAAAACAATTATTCCAAATAAATTAAATTCTCCGCTTAGATTATAGCAAGGTATCCTATTTTTCGCAAACCCTAGGGTATATTTTATTATGGTCATTAGTTTTAATTAAACTGTTAGTCTCGATATTGTAATTCTTATGGTAAATAAACAACGTAATTTGAGGTCTTGTTTCATTTTTATATGTATACTAGCTTCTGCCCGTGACTACGTCTGAGCAGGAATAAATTATAGCCTTTATGTTATTCTGATGTATAAGCTATATTATTGTAAAGTTTCATTAAAATCCATTCAGTAGTTTGTGCGTGAAAGAGTAACAAACACACATCCATACATACATACAAACAGCGTTTATAATATTATATTGGTGGGAGCATAGATTATAAGAAACTGTAGATCGGCATTGTGAAAGAGAAAGAGCATACTAACGCATATATTAGAGCGAGATAGATAGACGAGACCATTTCACGTACACGTAGCCGGCCTAGGTCGGCCTGTCAGTCACTTAAAAAAGTCAGTAATTGTCAGACTGCAGTACTATTTTTACGCACACATGCGAATTACTCACACCTCAGGAGGTGTCGTTTGGAATCACTATTCCGTTCGACACCCTCCTAGTTATGTCTCGAAGCAAGCTATACTTACTTTAACCACTAATAAGTACCCAGTCTGTGATACTGTCAAAAACAAAGAAGACAATTTGATGTTATTATTTAATGAAAAGGCTTTTAGCTGTTAGTCTAACAAGTCAATAATTGTTGTGACGGACTTAAAATATGCTTTTATGAATTTTTCTTCTTCAATTAGTTGGCTGGGAAAGAAATGTTTGGCCAACAAATTCGCAATAATTTTTGAATAATATAAACTATACTGTTGTGAACTCCTTGCATCGACCTACACTACTTGAGTTATCAAACTCATCAACGACCAAGTGAAGTAAGTTGTAAACGTAATTGAAATCACTGTTCATTGAACTATTGAGAATAGATGAAATACACCTATGATAATTTGCAGGACATTACTAATAGTCGGTAGTATTACAATATACCAAGAACAGTAGTTTATCTGCGGGCTGTCGGCGAGTCATTAACCTACTCTTGCGTTGACGCTAGGGTTCGTAAATGTGCCGGGCGGGAACGAGCGGCGAGCGAATGTGCAATGACATAAAAACCAAGACGGCGCGGCCTGCACTGAAGCCACCTTATGCCCCCATATTTTATGTCAATGTGTGCGACACAGTGCGTGCGTACACGCCGCCGAGTACGCACGCACACATTCTAATGGATAGCGACCAGTTTGTATGAAGACGTACGTTAATCGGTGATTCCAAACGACACCTCCTGGGGTGTCGTTCTGGAGGTGTCGAGTGGAATAACCGATTAACGTCAGTAATTATAAATCTATAGTAAGAGGTAAGCAAGTGTAAGCAATTTTACGCATTCCCGTACTGGTGGTATGGTGGTACACTACTAGAGAGAAAAGTTCAAAGCATAATTTTCCATAGAAAATCGTTAATTCACCTATTCGGACAGTAAGTCATAATAGATCAGTAGTTGAGGGGGGCTAAATCCACCTTTGGCCTTATTGTCACTTAGCATCAGATCACATGAAGCTTAAGACGTCAAATAGAAAAGTGTTAACAAGGTGTTAACTCTTAACTGTGACTTTTTGAATGAAAAAAAAATGAAAAAGCTCTTTATTTAAATGGACTTTGCTAAGTACTTTTAAATCGTCAAAAGCCCTACCACCATTTCGACGAAATTATTATTTTACTAAAATAATTATTATTATGCTGAGATGGAGAAGAAATGGCAAAAGAAACAATTTCGTAATGAATTCAAAACATCATTACAGTCAATAGTTATATAATGTGGAAATATAATATATAATATAATATATTTCCACGCTCACACAACGAATTAGGAATGTTCCTAATTCGTTGCGCTCACACCAATTATCTAGCTCAAAGTAAGTATACGAAGTTGTGTTATGGATACTAGATACCAGACATTTTTTTTAATATACATAATATTTTTAGATATTTTTATAAATAAACTTAAATAAATATATAAACAACCATGACTCGTCAACAAATACTAATATTCCGAAATAAAACTGATTCTTTGCGATGCACTTGTATATTGGAGGATTATCTGAGCAATTAGCAAATTTGGATAAAATTAAAACACAAAGGAAATAATATTCAAAAGTCAAAGGTTAACAAAAACGTAACTAAGCAACCGCTCCATTCTTTTCCGTGACATCCTCCGGGGGAGGAAGAACCGGAAGGTTAAACTATTAAATATAATAAAACTATTAATTTTAAATACAATCGGCAAAACGCCTAGGTAAATTTACAATCCTACCGGACCTTGTTACAGTAGTACTATGTCTGCCAGTTAAGTCATTTCGGTCATAGTGGATCTCCAAAGGGTAAAGTCGTTGCAACGGTCGAACTCTTTCGCCAGATGCCGTTCGCACTTTAGCAGCCCTAACATAACCGTCACTACCTGCATAAACCTCTGTAACAATAGCTAGAGGCCATCGAAGTCGTTTTTCATGTTCTATTTCTAGAAGAACAACATCGCCTACTTGAACCTCATAGGTACTATTTTGCTTGCCCTTCTGAATGAGGTTGCTCAAATATTCGCTCCTAAAACGCCTACGAAGATCTACGCGAATCTTTTGACAATAAGCACTCCTAATATTTAACGCTTTAGTGTCGATTACATCTAAGTCAGGAACTTCGTGCTCTACTAACGGTTGAATGAACATGGCAGGTGTTAGTGGTTTTAAATCATCTTGACTATTTGATATGTAAGTCAAAGGTCTATGGTTGATAATAGACTCGGAGTCACATAAAACCGTCTGCAACTCTACCAACGTTAGTGATGCTCTACTTAAAACCTTTCTTAATATCTCCTTCATGACGCCTACCATTCGCTCGTAGAATCCTCCCCACCAGGGAGCACCGGGAGGTATAAAAACCCACTTAATGCGAGCGACTGAAGAAAAGCAGAGTATTTGGTTCCAATCAACAGATTTTAGGCAATTATTAAAGCCAATAAAATTTGTACCATTATCGCTGTATATCTGTTTAACCCTTCCTCTTCGGGCAATGAAACGTCGAAGTGCTAATATAAAATCATACGTCGATAATGATTCGGTTATTTCGAAGTGAACAGCTCTATACGTTGCGCATGTGAATAAAACTATCCAGCATTTACTGCCATTTCTCAAGACCAGCGGGCCAGCTAGATCTACTCCACACACTTCGAATGCTGAACTAGCCTCGACTCTTCCTAGTGGTAAGTTTGCTCTGTGCGTCTGTGGTGCTTTAGTTTTATACCTCTTGCAAACAATGCATTCTCTTACCACCTTTTTTACGATCTTTCTTATGCCAACAATCCAAAAGGTTTCTCTGATGTTGGCCATCATTGTTTGAGTTCCAGCGTGCTGTAATATTTTATGACGCTCTTGTATCATTCGGCAGACTATTATATTAGTGCCAGGTAACACAATCGGTGATTTAAAGTTAAGGCTCTCATTGGTTAATCCCAACTTCGTCTCCAACCGCAGCAAACCATCTTCATCTTTGTATGTTTGTAATTTACTTAACTTATCTGCATTTTTAGCTTGAATTACTCGAAGCAAAACTTTCTCCGCATATTCAATTTCATTACAAGTAAGTTCATTGCTTCTCCTATTTAATCTATATTTACATCTTAATATCCAGCTTATCATTCTTATTATTTTAGTATAACTAGAAAAATATGTACATGTATCTAAAAATGTGTTTTCTTCTACTAACATTATATTTACAGGTCTACGTTTGCGCTCTGCATCTACAAGTTCGCTGTCTACATTCATCTCTGGAGCAGGTGGCCAATTTGTGGCCAAAATGTCTGACGGGGTAAGTAGCCAAGACGGACCAAGCCACCAGCGACTATCCAATAAGCCTTTAACGCTTATGCCTCTTGAAGGTAAGTCCGCCGGTTTCAAGCTTCCAGGCACGTGCTTCCAGGTATGTACGTCTGTAGATTGTTTTATTTCGCGCACCCTATTGATTTTAGCTAAGCAATGCAAAGTTGTGGTCATACTTACAATTGAACTAAAAATACCTGTAACTGGTCCTTGTACCGTCCAACTAAACCGTGTATTTACAGCAGTGAGATTGCAATCTAAATGTAAAATTTCGCCAGTGAGAAGAGGTCCGGAAAAGTCTGCACCAATCAGTAGACTAATCTCATCAGGGCAGTCTGTCACGTCAGTCAAAGTAATCGATTTTTGTTGCAGTTGCTCAATTACGCTTGCATTAACCTTAGGTAGAATACCACAAAGTTCAGGTTGCTCTAAAACAGAAATTACATAATTGAAATTGTTTACAGTACTTTTTAAACATAAACTATATACAAAACCTTCTTCTCTTTTAGTTTTAACACCACCGAACAGACAGTGAGTAATAGTTTCTTTTCCCACCGGTTTTATAACTAATTTCTGTATTGCGTCTTTGCGTACGTACGATCTTTGAGAACCGCTATCTATTAATGCTCTTACACACAACTCCTTTTCTCTGTATATAATTTTGACAGCTAGAGTTTGAAGAACTGTTGTAGACTTCAGTTGACAAAGCATGCTTTTAGATTTTTCCTCATTACTGACATTGTTACTTTTCGGACTATCATTGTTTTTATTATACAGCTCTGTACACATTAACGTCACATGGCGTTTCTGGCAATATAAACATTTTGGAAAGCTCTTACATCTTTCACTTTTATGGTTAGGTTTTAGGCATATAGTACAGGCTTTCTTGTTCTTAAGAAACTCTTGTCTTTCCAATAGCGTAAATTTTCCCGCTTTATGACACTCGGAACTAGCGTGGTTTTCTTTATCACACCAAATGCAAGATATCGGCTTTGACTTTTTAGAATTTTTATTTTCAGTTTTTGAATTTGAAATAAAACAAGCAGTCGGCTGGTTCGAACCCGTTGGAGTATCGTAGCTAATGAAGCCATCACGCGCCATCTGGACTCTTTCCTCAGACTCTACTTCTTGTCTTAGAAACTGAATTAATTTGCTTAGATCGTCGCCTTTTGTTTCGTTTCTTGCTCGTATGCGGTTCCAAATTCGCAGAATGTCTTCCGGCAGAGCGGATTCGATCATGGGAAGCAAAATTGGCCCATACTTATCGTTGGTGACTCCAAGCGTCTCCAAAGCTTGCAAGTGCGTTTGGAGATCATCATAGAGCGAATGTAAGTCACTTGTTTGTCCCCTTTGTCTCATGAGTACCAGATTGAGTAAACCTCGCACATAGGTTTCTTTTAAAACATCATCACGAGCAAAGCGTGCCTTTAGTGCTTCTAATGCCTTATAGTAGTTGTCACCGGAAGGCGGATATGCCTCAACTAATTGTCGAGCACTTGAATTAACTACTGTAGATTGCCGCAAAAATTGGAACTTGTCTATGTCATCCAGATCAGTGTCCTCGTGGATCCTTTTAAACTGACCCCAGAAGAGCAGCCAATTTTTTACGTTGCCGTCAAATTTGACTAGGTCCAATTTCGGCATATTAATACGTTTTTTAGACGTACCTTGATAATCCTCATGTACTGACTTGACTGTAGAGCCGTCGTCGCTTATCAATGGTTTCGCCAGTTTCCTGTACCTATTTTGTAGGTTTAGCCATCGCTGCCGGTACTCTAAGCTTTTATATTGGTCAGTCTCAAATTCAGCTTCGTCGAAATTTTCGCTTTCACACCACATATCTCTTACGGCCGTTTCAGTCGAGAACAGTTTGTCGGCAGTTTCAGAGAGCATTGTAAAGGCGTTTCCTATTTCATCCTCATCATTTGAATGAATCGCCGTTTCAAATGCGTTGGCTACAAAAGTGAATTCGCGTCTTTGCTGTGTGCGTTTTCGCTTTAAGGAATCCATTTCAAAGAATTATTCCGAATGTGTCAATTTATTTATGTCACGGTCGCCACTAATATTCCGAAATAAAACTGATTCTTTGCGATGCACTTGTATATTGGAGGATTATCTGAGCAATTAGCAAATTTGGATAAAATTAAAACACAAAGGAAATAATATTCAAAAGTCAAAGGTTAACAAAAACGTAACTAAGCAACCGCTCCATTCTTTTCCGTGACAACTCGTGTTCATCACACAAATATTTGCCGCTACCAGGACTCGAACCCGGACCGCTTGATCTGTAGCCAGCTATACTGACCGCTCCACAAATACGGCGTGTATATGAACAAATTCCAATTTTAAATGCGTAAATTTTGGACAGATTTTACTCCCACGCATTTTTATCATTTAAATAATCATTTATCTTGTAATAAGCTTTTTTATACAGAATGATTTGTTATTAGTGTCGGAACCGTTAAGGGGAGATAGAAAAGGACAATACTAGTCGATTTCACTATGGAATGTACAGACAACAGCACGTTGGGTTACCACAAACTGTCAAATTTTCCCAATCGATTATGCACTTTATATTGAATACTCTTAGGTTGAAAATCGTTTGAAGAAATTTGACAGTTTTGTATAGCCCGACGTGCTGTTGACTGTACATACTATCCGAAAGCGAACCGTTTCTAAGATATTAATTATTTTAAAATTTTATATTTCATACCAACTAGAGGTGCGAGCGGGTGCGCTATAGCAAGAGTTGTAGAAAAGAGAGGCTGGAAAACCCCCCTCAGTCCGCTCCTGCGATTTATTGTGTTCAGATGTGTTTTTCGGACTTTTTATAAAATTATAAAATAATTAATATCTCAGGAACGGTTCACTTTCGGATAGTACATTCTATAGTGAAATCGATTAGTATCGTCCTCTTCTATCTCCCCTTAACTTAAAAAAAATCACATGATTGGTGGACGTCCTCAAAGCTGGTTAATACTTACTAGCGCGGTTCTGCAAACGCTTTTCGATACTGGTCCGCGTTGGTAGTCGGCACAAGTATGCTCTATACTTTTCTGGAGAACGCACCGATTTGTTCCGAATGTCGCTGGAAAGTTCAAACCTGCTCCAATCAGCGCACCTACTGTTTTTGCCAGCTTTTGCCTATACCAACCAACTTCTATCAGCATTTTTTATGATTTTAAGTGTAATTTGACAGTTCAACAGAGCGTCGGCGTCGTCGCTCGGCTTCATTCTGCTTTTGGCGTGGAAGACGACTATTTATAGCTGGTTTGCAGAAGTCAAGCGTGGTCGTGTCAACGCCTCCTCAACTCCTAAAAAGTAATGGAGGATGTGGAATTAGAGACCCTAATCCAAAGCCCCCACCTGCCTTCCTATTAAGGTCTACGCGATTGTCACCGACAAACTGTGGCTAGGATTCCACTAAATTTGACAACTCAGCGCTTGTGGAGTAATAGGTAGTTGCCAAATGATTATTATGATATGTTACCAGAGTGATAATGTATTTCTGACACTGACCGCACTCCCCTAGAGATCGAATCCTGAATATAAACTTAAATTACTTAATAAAGTAATTTCAAGCTTCGGTGGCGTAGTGCGTAAGAGCGTAGTCTCCCACCCGGGAGGCACTGGTTCGATCTCCACCACGTACCAATGGGTTTTCAGATTTTGAATTTATAATGTACGTTTAATCGACGCTTTTACGCTGAAGGAAACACATCGTGAGAAAACCTGCACACACCTATGAAGAAATTCTTAGGTTGTGTGTGAAGTCGACCAACCGACACTTGGCCCAGCGTGGTTGACTAAGGCCTAATCGCCCCTAATGTGGGGTAGGCTCGAGCCCCTCGGTGGGGACATTATATGAGCTGTTGATTTGATGACTTAATAAAGTAATTTTAATCAATCTTATTAATACAGCACCAAGTAATGATGTGTATACATATAGCTGTATGCCATCGTCGTTCCGTTGCCAGCGTTAATCGGTACTGACACGTGCGGCGCACTTAAAGTTTCCGAAATGAAAAAGATATAAATACTTCTATATTATTAAAGGTCAGAAATATTATTTTTCGACCTTTAATATTAACAACCTAAGATTTTTTTCAGAGGTGTGTGCAGGTTTCCTCACGATGTTTAATTCCTTCACCGTAAAAGCGTCGATTAAACGAACATATCAATTCAAAATCTGAAAACCCATTGGTACGTGGTGGGGATCGAACCAGTGCCTCCCAGGTGGGAGAATACGCTCTTGCGCACTACGCCACCGAAGCTTGAAATTACTTTATTAAGTAATTTAAGTTTATATTCAGGATTCGATCTCTATGGGAGTGCGGTCAGTGTCAGAAATACATTATCACTCTTGCTCTGGTAACATATCATAATCATTTGGCACCTATTACTTCACAAGTGCTGAGTTGTCAAATTTCTTGGAATCCTAGTCACAGTTTGTCGGTGAAAATCGCGTAGACCTTAATAGGAAGGCAGGTGAGGGCTTGGGTCCCTAATTCCACATCCTCCCTTACTTTTTAGGAGTTGAGAAGTTTTTTACCCCAATGTAGCGAAAACGCTCTTTAGAATAATCACCATGGTATATAAGTAGACAATAGAACGCTTTAAATGAAGCAACATCGCGACGCAATTGAAGAGGCTCAATATGGAACTGCTATGTGTATGCACACCGAGACCAACGAAGGCGAAAGTGACAGCTGTTAGAAACATGACAATAGACAAAAAACTTATGCAGATTTTCTTGCGCAAAATTCGAATGCCGTAATACTACGAGCTCACAAAAAATAACAACACGCTTTACAATAATAAAAAATTTGCATTATGTAAATAAGATTCGTAATCGACCCAAAAAAATAAATATTTTGAAGTAAATAAAATAAGTATGCTATGTATGTGGTATGCTCAAATAGACATTTTGAGCAAAGGAATCATTGGGATTTTTAATGGTATCCAAATGATAACTGTGCGAGTAGGGTTACCATTTAGAAATTTGAAAAGTCCTGACAAAAACCCTGACAATTTAAAAAAGTCCGGATATTTTAATCATATAATGCAAGTAGCTTTTAGATGAGTGGGACGTTAATAAAGATTAATTAACTTACTTATGTAAGTTTTATAACTCATATTCCATTTAAAACAAAAAATCCGGACAAACTTAAAGGCCGGATAAAGTCCGGACAGAGCTCTAGAAGTCCGGACTTGACTAATCCGGACGGATGGTAACGCTATGTGCGAGAGATAATGTTTGCGCCTTACTAGCCATCCTCGCCTTATAGGTAAACTTGTGTTAACGTGTTACTTAAAATTACTGAAAGAACTAGCTGTACCCGCGACTTCGTTCTCGTGGAATTTTTAAGTAAGCCGCTTGAAAAACATGTCCAAAAGAATGGCCCAACTATTGAGCACAATTTGTATAGGACACGTGATCAGCGCCCCTAGCGGAACGAAGCGCAAATCATGTTTCAAATACAAATTGAGCGCTTAACGCAACTACAATAGTTAGTTACGTTTTTTATACTAAAAAAAACTTATACTACGGATACAGAACTTTTAACAAGTTGTCTTTTTTGGTCGTTATAATAAATATATTATTTATTATTATAAAAAAATAAAATATCCCCATTCTTTGATTTTCGTGGAGTGTCCCAAGCCCCGATCTGGTCACTTAATAAATTATATATTTCAAACTAAACGCTACATGCTTACCAAAAAAAAAACACTAAGTCCTAAGAAGTTTATAATGCTATGAAAAATTTGAACACAGTTCGGAATCTGCGCTGCGTTCGCGCTGCGGTAATTCTTCTGTCTGATAATAGCGCTATAGCGCTAGCTGCGACACTTCATACAAATTTCCAGCGCAATATCGCTTGATATTTTTCGCTACCCACTAACGAATATCGTTGTCATCCGGATTATCTTAATACAAATTTCTCAATTTTATTTAATATAAATCAAATGTTTTCTATACACACACATACACACACAAACAGTATAGAATTAGGTACCACGAGGGCCATCGAATATTCAATAAATTTCAATAAAATTGCTTGTTTGTGGTTTATAGATACATTCTTTACAGCTCATTAGTGCTCAATCCGGTAGTTGATAAAAACCAAGGTTTCTTGTTGTAACCTGCTTGCGCAACCGTTACACAAATACATTCTGCAGAAATAACTGCATGCAACATCGTACATAAATATAGTTAATTTAATATTATTTGTAACACCCACTTTGCAATTCATAATTAGGAGTCTGAATAGATAAGGTTTTAAGTGCCTAGTCGAATACGAAATCTGAGAAAAGGTATGGATATGTCACCGGAAGATAACAAGATGCGCAAGTTTATAAATTTATTATTTTTATATTTTCACGTATTTTTCCTTAATTTCACGCTTATTAACTAAGAAGCTTATTCCCAACAAACCAAAATTTCCCTCTTATTTGTTTTAAATTCTGCTTTTTTAGTGAAGGCAGTGGGATCTGAATCTGACCCATGCTCCCATTTTTGTTTGAAATAAGTACCTAAATATACAAATGTATGAATGAAATGATATTATTTAGTTGTTCGTTTCAGTATTATTATTATTTTATTAATATCATTTAATTGCATTTTATATATTTTATATATACCGTACGTCACAGTGAAAAAAAAGGTCCTGCCAGAATTACAGCGCTCCTGCAGCACTATATATGCTGCAGAAGCACATGCTGAGGCAGAGTCCTATTGGTCTCGCACAGGACTCCATTAATTGTTTGTAGTATTTTGTAATTTCCCTCTTATATGTTCTGTGTGTACCAATAAATAATTTCTTTCTTTCTTTCTTATTATTCGCTCTTTCAATTCATTACGAGATACCACCACACCACCCATCCACCAGCTCTCCGCTTCACACTCCATGCTCGCGATGTTTTTTTCTTTTTTATGTTATTTGTCTGTCAGTTAAAGCATACGACTGGTGATAAGCAGGCAAGCAGCCACCGTAGCCTTTAGACGGTTGCAACACTGTTGTGACACTCGCGAGCTGCCATCCCCAGTTCCCTACCTCGCTCGTGGAGCTCTGACGAACTTACTCACTAACACTTCGGTGTATAAAAGGAAGGTTTCAAAATTATTAAGTGATAACTTGCTCTAATAACTGTAATTTTGTCTATATTCCGAGGCGACAATGTTAAATTGATAGTTAATTTTATGTTATTGTGTTTATTTTAATCATTTAATCATTGTAAAAAAATCCGTTTAATTCTTTGCATGTTGTGTACACTAAGTCTAGATTACTGTCTTGAATTGTTTACGTTATAAGTACTTAATTTTGTCTTGTAGTGATCTGTTTGTGTACCCGTTATAAATAAATAAATAAATAAAACAGAAACACAACACCACAGAAATGTAGTGCTATTTGACTGTGGTCTTCTGTAAGGTGGAGTTACTACCACAGTTCAGGCTGCTCTATATTCGAGCGGCGGCTAGTCCGCTGTGTCCTCCTCAGTTAAAACTTTTTACCAAATAACTTTTATAAATATATATCTCGATATTGGCTTTTTTATTACAAACATAAATAGTCGTATTTTCAAACCATAACTCGAATTTGCATTCGAAATTAGAAGATTAGTATACATATTTAGTCACCAGTTTTGAATATTCATTTCCATCTGTAACCACTTGTTTTTTATTTCTTTTGAACCAAATACATAACAATGTCATTCATATTTAAAAGCGGCTCTCGCGAAGACTTATTGGGTATGGCTAGGCAGAAGAGGCAAGAGCGGATTGCCAAAGAACTCCTAAAAGCACGTTAATCGAACCATATTCCCGTAAGCGCACTGAAGAGCTACTGAAACTCAACAGGGTCAACCTGAGCGTGATGATTAGGGCTCTGACTGGCTGCGAACAGACATCTATACAACATGAGACTAATACTGATGGTTGCAGATTCTGTGAACAGGAGCGTGAACACTAATGCACCTCCTGTGCTCTTGTAAACCTCTCATTCACTAAACAAGCCGACATTTGCGGCGACACATTCTCGACCCAGACGATATCAAAACAATCCAAGCTGGGAATTATCATTTCTAGATAGAGCCCAGCTAAAGGAGTACTGGCCTCTCCACCACGCCGTGGTGGTGGAAGTGGCCAGTATAGCTGCCTACACATCAAGCGATTCAAATGCTGGTAGCGGCAAATGTTTGTGAGACGAACGCGAATTTTTGTTTGCGAGTCATGGTTGTTTATATAGTTATTTAAGTTTATTTTTAAAACAAATTAATTTAGCTTTTGGATTGCTCAAATATTTTAAAAGTTATTACATTTTTTTATACACAACCCACTTTCTTTGTGGCCAAATGTACTGAAACTAAAATTAATAAAAGTTCATAATTAAAGAAGACGTGATTACTTATAAAACAAATCTAACAACATGATACATTAATTTATTACCGCTTGATTACCGCCAAATACCCACCTCCGTGCAAAATAGCAACAATTTCAAAACCAGTTTTCAGAACTAATGATTTATTGTACCTAACTCCATTTTTCGTAGACCGAATCTCAGACCAAAATCAATTTTTCATTTGGTCTGAGACCGAAATAGAATCAATTACTTAAGTCGAAGTTCAAGATTAATCACAAGTTATTTATATTAAGAAATTACAAAATAATCGATTTGATATATGATTCGTCGACGTTAGGCAGATATTTATAATTACTAATCGCGGATAAGTCGACGAAATTCACTATAGGTAACATTGAGAATTTTATAGTGCATTTCGTCACGTTAGCAGTCGCTATAATGTATTACTGCCGTAATACTTTTCTCACAAAGCACCCTAGATGTATTTAAATGTGTGACAGTATGTGACGCTCGTATTCGGCGATAAAATATTTTAGTATCAATTAAAATACTCGATTTGCCAGAGCCTTAAAAAACTAATATAATAGGTACCCTGAATTCACTTGTCTAATCTTTGACGTGGAATCTCGTCTACTTTAGAAAATACTTACTTATAAAGAGTAGAACAGTTTGAATTGAACGTGAGTGCAGTTGCAGAGGAATTTGTGCGGTTAGCCGCTATCGTTAAGTAGGTAGGTAGGTATACTGAATTAGTTACTCTCTCAGTTTTCCGAATCAGCTTCAGCTTTAGTATAAATACTATTCAATTTACTTTATTTATGTATGACGTCATCAAGTACTTTCAAAAGTCGACGTGCAATAAATTATTTAAGATTTGGAATGAAAACGACATAAAAATCTGCGTGATCAAGGGCTGAGCTGAGAGCAAGAATAGAACCCGCGATCTTTCGCGACCCAGGGCGACTAGTTTCGTCACAAGAAGTGGCATTGGGCTGGATATAATGTGCCATATAACAGACAGTAAATAGGGAAAAAAAATTGTTGGAGAGCGTCGACTGGAAGTAGAGGCCGTGCACTGGAAGTAGGTTTCCAAAATTAGTTTTCTTTTTAACCGACTTCAAAAAAGGAGGAGGTTCTCAATTCGATTGTATTTTTTATGTTTGTTACCTCATAACTGTTTACTGGGTGTACCGATTTTGAAGATTCTTTTAATGTTTGGAAGATGGTGCTTGTGATGTGGTTCCATTTAAATTTGATCGACATCTGACAAGTAGTTTTTGTCGATGATATCGTAATAGTTCTATTGCTACGAGATCTCGAGATAGTCTGGTGAAAACGTCTATACTTAAAACACTAAAAAGCAAAAAAAATAATTATTTTTACATAAAAACCGGCTTCAAAACTAAAAACGGAGAAATAAAAAAATTCTATGGAGACTTGCACGCCATACTATCCTTACACGGAGTACTTTGGATCCTCATAAGAAAGCTGCGATGAAGCATTAGATGCGAAAGGCACAAGAGTTGACTAGCGTGAAAATAAGAAGAGTAGTGGGAGAAATCAGGGTGGGAAAAGGTCACATCTGACAGTATGGACTATGCATCATCATCATCAACAGCTCATATAATGTCCTCACCGAGGGGCTCGATACTACCCCACATTAGGAGCGATAAGGCCGTAGTCAACCACGCTGGCCAAGTGCGGGTTTGTCGACTTCACACACAACCTAAGAATTTCTTCATAGGTGTGTGCAGGTTTCCTCAAGATGTTTTCCTTCACCGTAAAAGCGTCGATTAAACGTAAATATGAATTCAAAATTTGAAAACACATTGACGGGGATCGAACCAGTGCTTCCCGGGTGGGAGACGACGCTCTTACGCACTACGCCACCGACGCTTTGCATGGACCATACAGTGCCCCATGATAGTGACAGGTTGCCTGTCTCTTTATAATGCAATATAGGTACCTACGTGAAGAAACACGTCGTTAAAACGCTTCTCATAAATATTTCATTTTACATAATTGGACTACTTAAATTATATCGATATTGTAAATTAAACAGGCTAATCGCGTTAATTTATATTTTATTCTGTAAAACAATTTTATTCTAAAATAAATTTTAAAAAAAATGAGGATTTTACAAGTATTTACTTAGGGAGGACTAAAAGGAGTAATAAATAAACATTTACTTTGTGGTAAAACTGAGTTATCGTGTACATGCGTTGTACGAAAAATAATACGAAAATGTATATCAAAAATGTATTTACAAAAATTACACTTCATGCATGACAAAAAGCCTCGAAGATCCTTCACTTTGTATTAAATAAATGAAATCTTTTTTTTCCTTCTTGTCTTGTATCGTCACAAATTAAACTTTTTTAATCTGCTGTAAATCGCTTTAAGTTACAATCTTTCTATGTTATGTTACACGAGGTATTGTAAACTTTTAGTCCCAAAACATTAAAAATAAACCTTTGGCTGTTCCCGTAATTACTATTTAAAAATAATACACTAGACCTATGAAATAGCTGATTTGTTATTTTTTCTAAATTATTTTTGTATTACTTAGCCAAAAATTATCTAACAAAAACGTTTCATGACATCCTCCGTATTTTTGAAGAATAATTAACATGTTTCCAAGTAGAATAATTAGCAAACTAATTCCAACTCAACTACTTTTGTCTATAGAAACGGGTGTTTAAGTTACTAAGAAAATTAACGTTAAACGTTCAAATGGTTAATACGTTTCAAGAAATATCAAACAAACCGACAATTTCACGTAGATCTAATTTTACCGCACCAAAAACACCTACGGTAGGAAATAGTTAAGACCTCCCAAATGACCCTCGTCTCTGGCCCTTTGCTTAATTAGAAGCTTCTCCTGCTGTCCATCGATCCCCAAGCCAAGCCTCTCGATTAATATTTCAGCCTTGTCTCCATTAAGTTCCACAAACTGCTTCCTCCTCCTTAATCCTACATCAGGGTCGAACACCCATCTTTGCTTGTCGTGAATCACTGGGTGCCCCACAAAATTAGTCCGAATAAACGCCTCGATGGGTCCCACTTGATTTTGGCACAGAACCGGTCGGTAAAGCAGCACGCAAAAACACAGAGGGAACTGCAATAAAAAAAAACAACTGTCACTTATTTGGCGGGAATTCTGACGTAACAAGGGGTGTGTTCCGATTCACTAACACGTAACTGCTTTTAAAAAAAAAGTTTTTTTAATATTTTTGACACTCACAATTAGCAATCTCATTGTGGATTCGAAACAGGTCGGACTCGCCTGAGCCACTAAACACCACTGGTCGCCAGGCACGTTGCAAACTACAACTTTTACATGTAAAACAGTTCAGTTACTTCACTGTGTCTGATATCAAGTTACGTTACAACACACTCAGGGTGCCTACGTAAGAGGTCCTGTATTAATGACGTCGTGAAGCAAGATGGCTAATTTATTTTGACCTCGACGTATTTTCTTCGCTGCCACTTTTCATAGTACTCAAAGAACTAAAATTTTACAAATTAACTGTGGACTGTTGTTTCTCTCTCTATACCACGGAGTACTAAAAGCTAATGGTTATAACCATAATTATTGGTGAGGTAAGGTTGTTTTTTTTATAAACAAACGGAAGCGAGTTTTGTTTTTGCCTGTCGTCGAAGAGCAATTCTGTATCGAGTTATAAGGTCTTTCTATATAATATAACTAGCTTCCGCCCGCGCTTCGTCCGCGTGGACCTTTTTTCCCTTAGGGGTGGAATTTCCAAAAATCCTTTCTTAGCGAATGCCTACGTAATAACATCTACCTGCATGCCAAATTTCAGCCCGATCCGTCCAGTGGCTTGGGCTGTGTGTTCATAGATCACTATGTCAGTTAGTCAGTCAACTTTTGGAGTTTCTCCCGAGTTCTTGTCGTAAAAACACATGTTGAGAGACTCCATTTTTAACCTCAATCTACCGTACAGTTGTTTGTTACTCTAAGTGCACTTTTACTTGACATTGGCGAAATGCGTTATATATCGCGAACGCCATTTATTTAAAGAAAGAAGAAGAAGTCAACTTTTGAGTTATAATAATATCAATAAAATTTCTTTATTTTTCTCCACAATCTTAAATCTTAAAACTATAGATACAATTATGAAATGGGTTTTTACCAAGGATCAGATAAGATTGTGAGAGACTGGCGTCTGAGCTAGGCTAAGAGCCTGTGTTACAGAGCACCAGCACTCTCCTCGCTGGATGGGGCAAATAATATCGTTAAGCTAGTAACAAAAACAAGAGAAATAAAAAAAAAACATTTAAAGAAATACCAGCAACATGTAAGTGTGTTTGTATGTCTGCGTGAGTGTGAGACGAAGGGTTATGTATAGGTGAGTACATATAAACCTGATGGTAAGTTAGCGATGTAACCTCCACGGAGGAAGCGAGTTTCACCCGGAACCCTCAATCATGCTACGAGTAGGTATCTTATCACTGTCAAAACAATGGAACACAACAAATGCCATTATGGTGACCGACTTTGATAAAATTTAGTCCAGTCTAATGTTGCTGGCCTTCAATAATAATTAAAATAATCATTTTAAAGTACTTTTGAAGACTAGGTACCTACTTAGAATGAACGGAGAAAGATTTCTTTCTTTCTTTTTCATTCTTTAAAACAAGACTTAGAAAATCCTACCGAAAAAATATTTCTATATTATTTTCAAAACTAAAAACGGAGAAATAAAAATTCTGTTTAAAAATCAAAATTTTTTTTTGAGGTCGAACTAATGAAATAGTACGCTGAAGTGGGCATTATTACTCAATCACGAAACTTGGAACACGAATAACTCTATCCCGAAATCACGCCACCACGGAAATAGTTTACACGAATAATGTTTACCCGAATCAATTGTACCATGAAATCTCAACGACGATGTGAAAAACGCCCTTAAGTCGCTCCTTACTAACCTATGCGAATGTGTTTACATGGGACCGTTCCATCTGCCAAGTATTTTTTAGATCAACTAACCATCGGAGTACAGTGTTATTGATTTGATTTGTTATGTGATTTCGTGGTACATTGATTCGGGTAAACATTATTCGTGTAGACTATTTTCGTGGTGGCGTGATTTCGGGATGGAGTTATTCGTGTTCCAAGTTTCGAGTGTGCTTGTAACGTACCCTGTATTTTAACCAGATACCGATAAACTGGTAGGAAACCTTAGTCTTCAAGCATTGTGGCAGGGATGACTTTAAGATATGTCTAAGTTTTCCAAATGCTGCCTAGCTCATCTGGATTCTTCTATTGGCTTCTTTCTGGAAGTTGTTTACCCAACTGGACTATCTATCCTAGGTAGATATATTCCTAAACAACTTCAAGGGGCCAAATTTCCGACTAACAGTAGCTTCCTAGAGGATAACTTGAGCATTGAACATGACCTTCGTGTTATCCAAATTCATCCCGAGCCCCACATGAAATTTGACTAAAAATGTTTCTTTCAAACTTGTTGATGTAAATGTTCTTTTTAAACTCAAATGTATTTATTATTTTATAAAAATGTAGCACATGATTTTTAATGACATGTGACGAAAGGTACAAGTTTGTTTTTATATTGAGCCTTTCAAAATGGTAAGCAGAAGTAAAGTCCAATGTAAAGATACAACACAAGGAGCCACTATGGACTTCGCCCTCTTAAAAACCCGGTGAATGACGCGGCAAAAACTATGTATCACCGGCTACATTCATAAACAAAACTTGAACAGGATTTGGGAAAACCAGACGAATTTTTCTAGTCCGTCATTTCTTATTGTGTCATATACCTGATTGCTAATAAACTAAAGTCGTTAATTTTTAGTATACATATATATGAAACAAAAATATACGTGTTGTTTACCTATATACATATTTTGTTCTACTATTTGACACAAAATTGATACCTACTTATATATTTTTGTCGTTGGTAAAAAAATTAACTCAGTTGATCAATTATGAATTCCTTGGGAGCTTCTCTTCTTCTTCTCTTTAATTAAATGACGTGTGCGACACATAAAGAGTACGCATTTCGTCAATGTCAATTGAAAATGTACTTATAGTATTAATTACATTTAATATAATTGTACGGTAGATTTAGGTTACACATGGGGTCTCTCAACAAGAACTCGGGAGAAACTCCTAGGAGGATCTCCCGACCCCACATGAGGGCTGTGAGGGTGCCGATGGTTTTTAGTGGGTGTCGTGGAGTTCCACGAATTACAAATTTCGGGTTGTTCCACATTCAACCACCGATTTTTCTACCACTGAATATTTTTTCCACTTTCTACCACTTAATAAAATACATTCCACATTCAACCACCAATTTAAATTTTGAGTTAGGTAGATAGATAACCTGCTAATAAAATAGATAGACCAAAAATTGATAATCATATTTTTATTAATTTTATACACCTGTAACAAGTATAAAAGGTATTGCATAGTTGGAAATAAAATCAACAAACTTATCCTTATAAAAAATCAACTTATGTATAAAATTACTAAGTAATCCAGTAGTATTATTAAAATATCGTAAAAGTAGTCATTTACTTTGAAAAAATCACAATTAGTCTTTTCATACAATAAGATGTAATAGTACTTTCCAACGCATTTGTAGTCTTTGATGACAAATGTTTCACAGATTGGGTGGAAATTTTCCACCAAAAAGTCAGGTTTTGACGAAATAGTCATTCAAATTCGTGACAGCTTGAGGGCATTCTTCCATTAATATAAGAAAGCGTCATCAACTTAGGCTTCTGGTATAAGTGGTAAAGTCATGCATAGAGACAGATGTTTGCGCTGTTTTTGTTTTTGTTGTTTTGTTAATTTTAGTTTGTTAGCTTTCTTACAAGAGCCTGGCAGTAATGAAAACTAACAGCCTCTCGATGTTGTTTGGGTAGTACTTTCAAAATTGTATGAATAGCGGCTTTTTTTAAATCAACCAATTTCAATTGGTTCCCAACCTGGTATATTTGCGATTTCACCAAACGAAACAGCGTGGGGTATTTTCATTTTTCCCCATTAAGAGGGCATAAACCGTGGGTACAAATGTTCGTTTTTCCATTAGAACTACCCAATGACGTAAGAATTCCTACGTCATTGGAACTACCCATATCGCCTAGGATGACATATAATTGATAGAATGGTTTGACACAACACTTAATGTTCCGTCTGCGAAAACTATGCTCATTTCACCCATTCTTATTCGTGCTTCTTGGGTTACAAATCCTATAATGCGTTCGTCATCATCTTGTTAGTCAAATAATAGAAAATATTGGTAGTTAGCGGGAATTTCTACCTCTCGAAAGTTTTTAAAAGTTGTTTTTAACACTCCATGAGCGCTGTTCCTTGCGTTGTAGAGACCAGATTTAATTTTGGCAAATACAGGTCAACTGATAAGAACTACTTTAATCATAGAAGGTATGCAAATTTCAAAAAGAAAGAGAGAGAATATTGCTTTTTCTTTCACAAGCATTGAAATAGAAGAATGCGTCTTTGATTCATTCTTCCCTGCGATCCTTCGAATAACCCAAGATAATGATAATTATTGACCCCTTTAGCAATGTACTACGTCTAATAGAAACGTGATTATTAAACTTTCTTATGATTTGATTATTTATCCTTCATTATTTTGGACCTATTTTTATTAGTGGTTGAAAAAGGAATAAACTGGTGGTTGAAACTGGGAGGAATAAATTTGGTGGTAGAATATGGAATAGAAAGTGGATGAATGTGGAAAATTATTTCGGTGGTAGAAAAATCGGTGGTTGAATGTGGAATAACCCCAAATTTCCTGTGAGTGGTTGTTATTTCTTCAGTAGTAAAATTGTATTTATGAAATGGCAACACTGTAATATAGTTTCGTTATCTATGATAAGTTTTCGTTATCTGTGGTCGGCTCTGACAGACACGATTCGAGCGGGAACTTGGCGCGAGCAAGTCGCGTGGGGATAATAGTTTTCGTTATCTGTGGTCTGCTTAGACAGACACAGTTCGAGCGGGAACGTGGCGCGAGCAAGTCGAGTGCAGATAATAGTTTTTCCTAAGTCAGGCACAGTTCGAGCGGGAACGTGGCATGAACAAGTCGAGTGTGCGGGTAGGACGAACGAACGGAGAGTTGCAGTGTGACACGGATGAAGGATAATGGTAAGTCCTGATGGCCTGGTTAAGAGATAGTTAAAGCTCATGAATTATGGTCTTTCTAGTGCGTGATATATGTTCTCGGTGGTCTAATGCGTAGAACGGGAATAGCCGAGAGGTAGTAGTGAATTCGTACGCGCGTTTGACGTAGTGGACGCACTACGTGTCGTTAGGATAGGATAAGGCGGTGTTGACGCCGGCGTGGCGGACGCGCTGCGTTGTTGGACGTTTGGGACCACGCGAAGTGGTTGGAGGTTTGGGACCACGCGAAGTGGTTGGAGGTTTGGGACCACGCGAAGTGGTTGGAGGTTTGGGACCACGCGAAGTGGTTGGAGGTTTGGGACCACGCGAAGTGGTTGGAGGTTTGGGACCACGCGAAGTGGTTGGAGGTTTGGGACCACGCGAAGTGGTTGGAGGTTTGGGACTACTGGTGGTTGGAGGTTTGGGACCACGCGAAGTGGTTGGAGGTTTGGGACCACGAGAAGTGGTTGGAGGTTTGGGACCACGAGAAGTGGTTGGAGGTTTGGGACCACGAGAAGTGGTTGGAGTTGGGGACCACAACTTGTCAGTGGCTAACGCCGCTGACAAGTTTGGGGCGGCTTGACCGCCAAGGGGGGAGAGAGAGTTAGTTGCGAACTTGCGAGGCATGGGCAGACTGTTAGGGGAGGTTGGAGGTCTGTGGGGGTTGTCCCCAGTAGTGTGTAACCTCTCGGATTCCCGTTCGAAGCATAGGCCGGGTTTTAGGCGCGTTCCATCTATCTATACTATATTATTTCCTGACCGCCAAAGTGTAATCCATTAGTACTTATGTCGTGAATCATTACGCGCATCATCGGTTCATATAAAATCGTCACGACAGTGGGCATTCCCGGGAACCCCCGAGAGAGCCCCACACACGCCGCACTGTCTAGCTCACAGTGCGGTAGGGTCCGTAAAGGATTTTTCATCGAAAAAAAAGGAGGATCTCCCGAGTTCTTCATATAAAAACACGTGTTGAGACACTCCATTTTTAACTCAATCTAGTTCGTTACTCTACATTTTGACAGATTCGTGAATGAAAACGGTACCAGTATTTTTAATATAAAATATCCATAATTAAATTAGCTTTTACACATCTTAGATGTGAAAGAACACACATCTAAGATGTTTATTGGAAACTTTTGAGCATGACGGTCAAAAGGTTAAATATGTTGCATTAATTTTAAAGGTGTGCCTCTTCGCTTACGAATAACGCTGGTTTAAAAAACATTCATTGAAAAGTTATGTTTTCCTTTGATCGTAAAAGGTCGTAAAAACAATTATTAATTCTTTTATAGAGTTACATTGTCTGTTTAGTATTTGTGTGGTCTACTTGTTACGAGTCTACCGAGAGTCTACCGGATAGCAGTGCTTGACAGAAGTGCTTGAAATTTTTTTTGTACGCCGTTACTTTTTTATCATCCTGTATAATTTAAAGGATGCATCCTACATAACATACAAACATAACAAAACAAAAAAAAAACAGCTGACGCGATTTTTAACGCTCGCGGGTTTCGCGGCTTCCTTCCACAACTGCGTACTGTTTTACCGACGACGCCCACCGCTCCCGCCACGTGACATGAACCGGGAAAAATCAATAATTTTGACAACTAACATTTATTGTTGTTCTGTTTATTTTCGCCCATTTTTCCTGTTTTAAATAAAAATGATGCAAGAATACGACGACGATTTCTTCTTTGAAGAAGACAAAATGTGAGTGCGTAAAATTAACGAGACCTTTGTGTTTTAATTTAATTTTTGCAGCGTTCGTTATCAACCCACCTTATCAGTTCTAACATCCTTCCTTTTATGTTGCAGTGTTTAAGTTTGTTCGTCGGTGTTAGCTGTTTTTGTTATAATATAATATTTGTTTTGTTGTGACATTAATGTGGCGTCCAGAAAACCAAATATTTCTATTAGATGACAGACTTCACCCAGAAGTGCATGGTGTATGTTCTCACAACATGTATGAGGATAAAATGTAAAGTTATTTGATATTTTCTATTTTAACAGCTTCCTAGTTAAGTGCTTATTGATTTTGTTGCATTATACTTGTTAAAAGCTTCCCTAAGATAGCTTGCAAGTAAAATTACTGTGATTTCTTAGATATTAAAAACCTAAATTAAATAATTCTTATTGAGACAATCACTTACAATTAAAAAATATAAAGTAGTTTTATAAATATTTTTTTAAATACTAAAATTATCGCATAGGTACTTATTTGTTAGTTGATCTTTATTCTCCAAATCAAAAAATACAACAAAAATGGAAGACTGGTTGGCATCTTTACAATAATCCTTTTTCTCTTTTCTCTCAATCACATCGCAAAATAAATTGATAAATTTGCGAAAATGTGGGCGTAAAATAATACTATTTATCTCTCGCTTAGAATCCTACGAAAGTTTATAAATTTCCTAGGAAATTTATAAACTTGCGGATCTTGTTATCTTCCGGTGACATATATACATCTATACATATACAATTCCTCTTCGTACAGCGGTACCTACCTACAACAATATTTTAATATGGAATTTAAAAAATAATACAAAATTATTTTAATATGAAACGGATACTTAATTGTCTTTATTTACGATTTTCGCCCGGATGAAATTATTATATTTTCAGCAAGAAACTAGTCCAGTGAAATCGTTTTAAATACCTATTTTTTTATTTATTTTTTCTTACTTTGTTTAGCAAACCCGCAGCCAAAACTGTTGTAAACACTAATCTTCTTTTACCGGTGGATGATGAAAGGTACCTGGTTTTTGTTAATAAAAATTATAAATTAATAAGTTTTTAAATTAAAAAAGTAAATTTTTTGTATAGTGTCCCCGTTGAAATTCAAGAAGATAAGGAAGAGAAAACTGAATTATTAAAAGAGTGAGTATGTATTTTTCAATTATTTTTAATTGCGCTATCACTATAGGTACCTACTTAATTGAATGTTGGATTACGTATGTTTTGTCTCTTTCGTTTTGTACACGAGTGAGAGCGATAGCTATTTTATGTATATGTCGTGAGCCGATCGTATAATTAGCTAGCTCATACCATTTTTTTATTGATCTGACTTAGCTTAAATGTGCGGCATATCATGAAATGCTACTGGACCATAAAAATCTCGACCACTGCTCGAGTAATCCATTATCTAAAAATGGTAGTGGTCAGGAGTGATCAGTAAGTTCAAAGTTATTTTTTTTTATGACCAAGCGGAGTGGACTGTTTGTGGGTGAGTCTAATCTAGGTATCTGTGTGATCGGTAGGTAGACGATATACCCAAGCATTTTATGATCTGGTCAATTAATACGATCAGGCCACTACTTGCAACTGCTTGTATTTTTAATAGGAATGTCATTAACTACTCCTTTGCAATAATTGGCGCCCAAAGTTCGCATTTTGATCTCTTCGAACTTGATCAATTGCATAATTGTAAATATCGCTTGGCGCAATTTTAACGTCAATCAAATTTTGTTTTTTATTTCAATATGAAATTATCTCTGACTGGATTTTGTGCAGTGAAAGTTGTTTTTTGTGACTCAAACATTCGCAATCAAAATAAGAAAAATAATATCAATGAGTTTGCTCATTTTTGTTCACTGTCGTTTTTAATTGAGTATGATAGCCCATTTGAAATTACGCTAAGAAAAGCCATAATATAGCTATTTTATGTGTTCAAAAGCAGACTTCCTCCATGCCGGTCCTAAAATAACCATTTTCCCCATAACCTTTTTCAAGAAAAATAATTATTTAAATGATCCAAGTGCGTGAGAATAAAAGCAACCCAAAATTGACAGTGAAATAATTATCTAAGTTGAGATCTAAGTATTTAGACCTGAAACGATGGTAAGGTTTTGACAATTTAAAAGTATTTAGCATAGTCCATTTAAATAAAGAACTTCTTGATTTTAATTTTTGACGTGACAACGTCTTATAATTCGATAGAGCCGGCTGCACGCACGAAAAAACATGACGCATGCGGCGTTACCTCGCTCTGAGGCGTTCCATGTAAGGCTTGAAGTGCAAGCAAAAATCTATTAAACAAATGAAATTAAATTTTTCTTTTGAAAAGACGTCACGTTCAACTATCGTCAGTAAACCGATTTTACAGACAACCAATTTTTTTTTTGGAATGGAAATGGTTTTTTTGTGCATCAAAATAAAACCATCGCAGTTCATGTCAGTGAATGCCGGTGTTCCCCAGGGCTCCGTTTTATCTCCTACACTGTTTCTTCTGCATTCAATAAGATGATTTCTCTTGGGACCATAAATTACTATGCAAACGACAGTACAGTTCATGTGGGCTTTTATGGTCACGCACCGACTGAACGAGCGTAAACCGCGGAGAGTAGTGAGAATCTTGTCACTGAACTTAACCGAGAACTTTGCCCGTAGTATAAGCTTTTTCTTTTAAAATACATCACTATTGTAGTTGCGTTAAGAGCTCAATTTGTTTCATCATCATCATCAACAGCTCATATAATGTCCCCACCGAGGGGCTCGAGCCTACCCCACATTAGGGGCGATTAGGCCCTAGTCAACCACGCTGGCCGAGTGCGCGTTGGTCGACTTAACACACAATCTAAGAATTTCTTCATAGGTGTGTGCAGGTTTCCTCACGATGTTTTCCTTCACTGTAAAAACGTCGATTAAACGTACATATGAATTAAAAATTTGATAACATTGGTACGTGGCGGGGGTCGAACCAGTGCCTCCCGGGTGGGAGACGACGTTCTTACGCACTACCCCACCGACGCTTTTGCATACAGGGTTGCGTTATGGCATATAGGGTTTTGTTAGAGGAATATAGAGAGAGGGGACGTATCTCACAATTTAAATGTTTGGCAGTAGGTCAACATTCCTTCCCCCTTAAACCAAATAATTTGGTCTGAGCCTTCCCTACCAACTACCTCAAAATGAATGCCGAACGAATATAACAAAGCAGTGAACCAATATTTTACACAAACATAATTATTTGCACAACTTTAAATATTAGAAAAAATAAGTAAAACTGAAATGACATAATATTCTCTAAAATTTCATTGCTAATTGCGTATTTACAGAAAATTATTCGGAATTGAGTAGATAAGCTTTAATTCAAGAGATGATAGCGAGCTTTTGTTGTTTAAAATCGCTGAAGTCAATAAACGTACAAACGCTAAGATTCATACAATATTATAGTAATCGGTGAAATTAACCGAAGTCGAGTAGCGTCGTGCCTGATCAAAGACTACACAGACTGAATTTTTCAATGCAGTTTTTGTTTTCATTAAAATCGGGTTCGCGACTCCTTTGAGCATTTTTCGATATTCCTTATAGTTAAGAATTTGGCCTTGAAGGCCCACTTGAAAATTTCACCCTGTATAACCAACTGACCAGAACTACCCTATCACATTCACGGACTCGTCACACAACTCACCGCCCTTTCAGATGGGTGTGAAAACTCGGGTCATACTAGACGCGCTATTCCAGGTACATACAGATTATGTGCCTTGGCGCATCTCCCCAATTACTTCATGTCACGGCACGCCTGAGTCAAGACGTGGAGTAATTGGGGTAGAGAGGTTTGCCGCTCTTTTTCGATCTGATACCTGCTAGTCTAGAGGCTCGACAATTTTATTTAACACCTTTTCGCATTAGGTATAACAGCACCTCCTATGCAGAGGGTACATAGAGGCAAAAGAAACAGCCGCTCACGTTCTGATGGATTACAACGCATTGGCATCAAACCGAACCCGCCACCTGGGTCACTCAGATGGACTCCAGTATGTCTGACCTCAAGCCGCTGGGGCTTTCTGGAAGAGTTGGGCTCCCTAGAATGTTTCAGCCTCTCACCCTTCGAAACAAAACAGACGAGGCTAGACGCCAATGAGTCTACTCACGAGAGATACCTGTCGGCTACGAATCCTCTACAGAAAGTGTACCTAACTAGAAAACCCACCAAGGCTTATTATAAAATCTGCAGCAACTCTGTAAATGCCATCTGCGTCAAATAGTCCAATAGTCCTAAGATATAACCTGCAATGACTCCTTCCTCTAATGCATAGTTTCTCAAACTTATTTTGCGCACCGCCTCCTTACAGAATATGTTTTTTTAGAGAATTTAATATTTGTGGTAAAAAACGCTTTCGCTCATAACTTGTAAGTAAGACCTGAGGTCACACAGTAAAAGAAACAGTTAACTCATTATTTAAATGAGACACGTTTGACTAAGTAACATGTCTGTTACAAATTGTGTGACTAAAGGAATATGTTTAAAATGACTGGCATATTTTTTGTCAAAAGATAATTTTACTAAAAGTTATTTTTTGGATGCATGGTGGTAGAAGAAACTCTATTTATGATCACATAATTATTATGGTCTTACCCACAGATTTAATAATACAAGGAGATAGGCCAAGCCGGCGTTTAACTTGTGACAAGTGTATGCCCTGTGGGCATATATTACCGCCTTCCGATTTGCGGCTGTGCTTAACTTTCATCGCTTCGCAGTCCTTATGACGCGCGCAATGAATAGTGTATATTACGGCATGCTCAACTAGAACCATGTTATGTAGTACGGCCGCTGATCGCGACACTCGGTCTTCCTATGAAGTCGGCGATTCGACGCATCTCCTAGATTGATATATCTGTGGTCTTACTTATCGATCGAAATTTCTTTATCCTGAGGCTACAGGTGTTTGAGAGGAATTGGGATGCCTAAAATAGTGATGATGGTTACATGCAACGACCCAAATCAAAAGACAATATCATTAAAACTAGCAAAATTTCTATTATGTGTAACAACAAACTTCATTAATATCAGCTCAGGCGTGACCGCCCGATTAAGTAACTAATAGTTACTTAGGTAAACTATCAGAGTGTAGTGAATTACTTTCTATGCCTTCATATCAATAACTTTTGTATCTACATTTTCATTTTTCAAGTTAATAATATTGTAATATTACAGGCACTGATTATATTATAATACCATTGATTACAGGTTACCAAATCAGGACACGGAGATTGGTGACTGCATTTTCAACGATTTACGACAAGAAAGATATATGATATTATATCAAGATTTAATGTAAGTGTTACATCCTTTTTTATTTATCTAGCAGCATATTCAACACGCTTTGACTTCATTTATTTATTTATTTATCTATACCTTCTATCTATACACATAATGCATATGACTTTGAAGAAAGACTTTGCACCCACTGTGTGATTTGGCCTAGGTACCTACCTACATACTTAATTAAAGTTCATTATTAGAGAAGTGCAGAAAATGGTTTTATACAGAATGTTAAAGTTCATTATTAGAGAAGTGCAGAAAATGGTTTTATACAGGATGTCCCAAAAAATAGTGCAAAACTGAAGCCCAGAGATAGAGTAGCCCTAGACAAACCCGAATAACCCCCTATGTATGTCCTACGATTTTTAGTAGTTTGCGTTTTCAATTAACTTTTCAATAAAAGTTTTAATTTTACTATAATATAATAAAACTGCTATTTCTGCAACATAGGCAGTTTAGTGGTCCTTCGAGCCGGATATGAACCAGCGACCTATGGATACTATCTTTTGTTGCACTGTATTTACATCTGAGGAGAAAGGTGATGACTTTGTTTGACTAGTCATATATTCAGGTATGTGAGAAATAAATCAAGGCTGCCTCTATCATTATGCACAAAAATGTCTTGAAAGTCAGAAACTACTAAAAAAAACTTTAAAAAATCATAACTCGAAATATATTGGTCTGAGCTCGAAAACCACAAAAAATGGTAAAACGTAATAGGGGTTATTTGGGTTTGTCTAGGTCTACTATATTACGAGAATAGTAGATTAATTTATAAAGAAACTAAAGTCTCCAGGATGGCAACGCACTTGCTGTGTTAAGTGATTTACCCTTAATATTGCAAGTGTCTAGTAACCACTTAACACCAGGTGGGTTGCAAGCTTGTTTGCCACCTCGTCATAAAAAAAACTACAAATAAACTATTTACAAAGCTGACTCATTAAACTGATTTTATTGTAGCTACTAAAATTCCTGTACAATTATAAACTTATCATTATTTTAATGCTTGCATTATTTAGAACAAGGAGGCAAGACGATGTCAGTAGGTAGGTTGAAAATAATAATTTGTTTATGTAAGCAGTCATTTTGTTTAAGGGCCTGTCCGCACAGCGATAAAACATTCGCGCGGAAATAATTCCGCGTTCAATTTGCATCAGACCACAGATTTTTTCGCGCGATTTTTTTACCGCATGTGCGGATAGTCCTATAAGATCCCATGTGTCACAGAATTTTGCCAGAAAAAAACGTGCGGTGAAATATCGCTGTGCGGACAGGGTCTAAAACAAAAATAATGAAACTAGGCACCTACCTACCAACGACCAATATTTTTTTTGTTGGTCTTGAGTCTACCAATCGTTTCATTTCTAATCGGCAATTTATAGAGATCGACTGACGATTCTTTCGATTTCTCGATTCTCTCTACCTATCTATAGTATCTAAGGTATCTACCATGCGTCATCGTCTTGCCCGCACTTCCCCTAGTAGGTACAGACAACAGCACGTTGGGTTACCACAAACTGTCAAATTTTCCCAATCGATTATGCACTTTATATTGAATACTCTTAGGTTGAAAATCATTTGGAGAAATTTGACAGTTTTGTATAGCCCAACGTGCTGTTGACTGTACCTACCTACTTTCTTTAAATATAAATTAACATTTTCAGACACTTTTAGATTTAGGAACCCATTAAATTTATTCTAATCACCGTGTGCATTTTTTCCAGATGACGCTAGGAGTAGTGGCGCTAGATATTAGTTAGTGAAATCACAAACTTAGACTACCTATTCGAAAAAAATTTAGTGGCTAATAAAAAATTTCAAAATTAATGTAGTATTTTCATTTCATATATAAATAATTTAACCTTTAAATTGTAGGCTGTTTAGTGGTGCCAGCCCTAATAAGAGCCTAATAGCACAGTCTATAGAAGATTACACACGAGCTAGATCCATAACAATATTTTTGTATGACATGGTGAGTACCTACTTGAAGTAATCAAGACAAGCAAATGCCTCGAGTCCCTTATCTAAAGCCGTTTACACATTGCGAATTTTAGCATCGCGATTTATGAGCGCGCGTTTGCATCGCTGCACGAACACTACACTCGCAAGGGAATAATTTATGTAAAAAAATATGAGTTAAAACTATTCAACGACAGTATGAATAAAAAGAATGATAACTGACTGTTATGGTTATGAAGGAAAAAATATTAATGTGCTGTTAACACAATAAGAATGAAATTGCCGATTTTTTCCACATTATTCATTAGTGTATAATTCCTTTAATACAATAGCTATGTCCATTATTCTTTTTTTATTTCAAACTTCATTACAATGACTTATGTTTATGTATAAAATTTTATTCTTATTTTTATTTTTTTCACTAGAAATACATCTTCAAAAACAGCCCATTCTAAGAGGTGCCTGTCTCCGTTATAAAAATATGAATATTTTTTTACAGAAATCAATTCTCCGTTTTTTTTTCTTTGTATCCAATAGCTTAATGTTGTTTAAATATATCCACAAAATTTAGATTTGTGGTTCCTTAAAAAATCTCAAATGTATGGAAAAATGAATTGTCGTTAAATTCTCTATACAAAACGGCAATTTCATACTTAAACCCCTGATATTAATCCTGTTAACATTTCCAAATAAGCTAATGCGCTTATGCTCGGAGTGGGCTCACGTCGGTAGTCTAACGGAGAGGCTGGTGATCGATATCCGTTCACACAGAAACCGCGTCCACTTGCCTGCGCCTTCGGTTACCGACGCGTTAACACTAAAAACTGGAACATATTTTTATCTCTGTTTCGGTAGCTTTCACTCTCTTATCATAATATTTTCAGGGGTATGACTGTTACGTCGGGGAGTGTGGTGTTGAGCAAAGATGAGAAAAACTTGATTGGGATCAGTATTGGTGGCGGTGCGCCGTTGTGTCCCTGCCTTTACATCGTACAGGTGTGTAACTTCTTAATAAATATTTTTTGTTTGACAATTACACACATTAGGCGCTCGTCATTATGTTGTGTGTTGTGTAGCATCGCGTTCGACGAGCGTGAACTAGAAATTAAGGTTTCTTTATTATTTTTTGTAACCGGTAGTTTCGTTGTTCTATAAAACTGGTCGTTTTTGATTGCATAATGAAATAAATCAACAAGATATGCGTGTGACGTATGCGTACCTATCTCCTCTTCTTTTTGCAATTTTTATTAATTCAATCTCCATTGTTAGGTACTCTCTCTTCATCCTACCACTTTTACGCTGATAATTTGCAAATAGACAATCAACTGTAGCAAGATTTTCTTGCACAAACGGTGAACACAATAAACCGAGCCCTAGCTTACATGTGCGAATGGAGCAAATCGTATGGACTAAAGGTTAATCCGGCTAATTTGTATATTTATTTTATTTGTGAACAATCGCAAAACCTGACATCACGCATCTGCTGTTCGGTACGGTCCGTCGTATAAGATTGCCCATTGCAAAAAAAGGCTGTGAGAGAATCCAAAATTGTCATTGCTGAATAAATATGTAAAATTTTGCAGGCAAAAAATAAATGATGTTAGTATGCTCATCAGTTAATTACTTACCATATAAATGTAATATTATTTAATATTCACAACGGATTACGAATGGTCCATACGCGAAATTATAAACACCTGGCATTTGAATTGAAAATTCGATCCCAAGCTTAAAATTCAAACTAAATACCACGTAGGTACCGACCAAATATGAAAACCTTTTCACTTTCAGTTTCGCAAATGGCAATGCATGCTGTGAGTGAACAATTTTCGAAGGAAATTCTTACACAATGATGCAAGATTAACTTTCTGACTTTTTGTTTTGACTAAACTCGTTCCAGTAGTTTTGAGCATATTATTGTAATTAATATGCTCAAAACTACTGGAACGATTATACATAGACATAAAATATTTTGTTTTTAAATTGTTAGCGTAGACTCAATTACTAACAATAAAAATAATAAAATTGTATTCCAGATATTTGACAACACTCCAGCTGCGAGAGATGGCACGTTACAGAGTGGAGATGAATTAGTTGGGGTGAACGGACAATCAGTTAAAGGAAAAACGAAAGTTGAAGTCGCTAAAATGATACAAGCAGCTAAGGTATGTAAAGCGATTTTCAAGACTTGATAAGATGGCGCTAGCCAAATCCTACCATTAAACGATCTGAATAGGCACACCTTACTCCTCTGGGAATCGAATCAATAGACCACAGAAGCGGTTTATCGTTTTATATCGATTCGTTGATACTCACTTTAACTCAAACGATTTCAGGACGAAGTAACAATAAACTACAATAAACTCCATGCTGATCCGAAACAAGGGAAATCCCTTGACATTATTATGAAGAAGATGAAACATAGACTTGTAGAGAATATGTCTTCGGGGGCAGCTGATGCCCTCGGTCTATCACGAGCCATATTGTGCAATGACACTCTAGTCGCGAAGTTAGATGAGCTGAGAGAAACTGAAACTACGTATAAGAAACTAGTTGAAAATGCTAAAAGGTAAACTTTTACAGTACACTGTGGCCCAAGAAAGTGTTTTATGGTTTTATCAATTTCGATAACAAATTCCTCTTCATTTAAGATTTCGCTAAACAGATTTGGTATTGTGTTGTTATTTGTTTACTTATCATCGTTCCATAACTTGTTTGTCCTGATCCCATTACTATTTAGAGTTGGGATTATCATAATATGTTTTCTTCTTTCACTCTTCTAAATCTGAATTCATCTCAACATTAACACACTTCTTCCTTACATCTTTTCTTCTATGCTTTATTTCTTCGGTCTTTTTCTTCGTCTATATCCATTCACATTCATTATCATCACCCTCTTTTCCTTGTAACATGCTCATTCTAATATTCGGAGAGAGTTTTCCTTTTAAGTATAAAATAAGATAAAGTTTACAATGCACTTAAAAAAGTTAAATGTAATAAAAGTAAAATAAAATGATAAAATAATTTACGGTTATGTACGAAAAATAATTAAAAGGGTCTCTCAAGGTGCACTCCTAGGTCCATTGCCTCCTTGGATTACTTTGGAAATCCCATATGATTAGTTAGCCCTCTAGCATAAAGGACCTACCGAGGTCCTCGCCTTCTTAAGAAATCGGTAATGGCATGTAACCTAAATCACACCTTATCTGCAGAATGCTGAAAGCCTATTTCGATTTGATTCAAACATACAAAGCTCTCGGAGATATATTCGCGGCTATAGGAGTGAGAGAGCCGCAAGCACGAGCATCGGAGGCTTTCAGCAAGTTTGGACAATACCATCGACTGTTAGAGAGGGATGGAATCAACATGTTGAAAGCTTTGAAACCGGTATGTACTACGTAAGGGTAAGGGATATTTTATTAGACATAGTTCGATAGTTTCTCAGAAATAATATGGCCACCCTCGCATTGGGTGGGGGGCTATCCGCTAACTCCATTGCCGATTTTACACGACAAGTGGGATAAGAGCGTGTCGTGTAAAACAGCAATGGATATGTAATTCACGCTTTAGTTATCACTTTCAACTGTTAAAAAAGTTAGCTAATAGGCCGGCTGTTTGGTGCTCTTTCACGCCACATGTAATAGCAAAGAATTACATTTCTTGATTGCGCCACACAGAAAGAAGTTGTATAACGGGTGTAAAAGACATGAACAGTCAAACGAAAACCATGTGTTCTGCTCACCATCATAACATTTTTCTTTCTATAGACTATACCTGGGAAATTGATAGTTACGATTTTATTGAAGGTCAAAGTCATAATTTTTTTTTTCATATTTTTATGAAAACATATTCTAAACATTATTTCTTAATTATTGTCCAAAGAAACTTGATCATTTTTTTTAGTATTTCATAACAAAAAATGGCTTCAAAACGTTAGCGTTCAATGTAGCTTACTCGATGTGCACGGAAACAAACGAACGGGGCCGCCGTCTGGCAAAAATATCACGGTTTTGCGAGTTGCGTGCGAGTTGAGCGCTTTACGTTGCGCAGTACAATTTGCAATATTTATTAACACCAAAAAATAAAAATAATTTCCCAGCAATTATTTTTTGAAATGTGTCTTATTTTGTTGTATAGAATAGATGGTTCTCGTTTGACTGTTCATGTCTTTTACATAATATGAATTTGTTGGTAACAAGTTGACAATGTGCACGCGTGGTCTTATGGAGGAGGGGAGAAGGCAGGATGAGGGAAATAAAGATCCTCAGAACCCTCACCGATAGGTAATGACGCAACACCGCGATATAATTGTGGAGAAACTGTACAAAATATTTTTGTATTTGAATTAAAAACCAAAAATCTACTACACGGAACTGTGAGAACTCGATGAATTTGCTCTATACTTATAGTTTTATTTTTTGTTTGGCAAGTTTAGTTATGAAAAAAAAACGAAAGACATGGCTAAATTCGGCGTGGTCTAACAGTCCTGTGTAGCTCGGTTGGAAGAGCAGTCGCCCGGATAGCGAGAGGTCGCGGGTTCAAGTCCCGTCTCAGCACTTATGACAGGACTTTTTCCATGTTTTTCGTTTTCTATTTAATTTGGTATCAATTTCAATCATAATTTGCTCTATATCGTTTGTTATACCCTGGTCCACGGGGGAGATTTCTCTAGTTACAATTTTAGGTAAGGCATAGTGGATTTGAAGCTGGAAATTGCAGCTTGGCAGATCTGAGTCAGAAGATCGAAGTCACATAACTCTACATTATGGTAGTGTTGCGTTTCTGTCTTTTAGTAAGATTGCTACAGCTCCACAGAGTGGACGATGTGCTAGGGCTTTGTACACAATGTTGCAAGCGTCTATAGGCTACGGTGCCTGCTTACTATTGACGAGCCATGTTGTTATGTGCTCAACACATGCCAAATAAACGTTTTGATACATTTTGAAAAATGTCAGGTGTCAAAACATGTGAATGTTTCCATACCTAATCGTAAATAACTCCAGAGGGTCTACTCTGGGAATCGATTCCTTATCTTCGGCTATATCTATCCCTCTCGCTCATGCTGAAATTAATGTATGGTTAAAAGAGACTGATAGATCCGAAAACTTGGTCTTACAGTCTCTGTTCTTCAGCATGTCTTCCTCATTACAGATTCTAGCCGACATGGGAACCTACCTAAACAAAGCTATACCCGACACCAAACTCACTATTCGCAAATACGCCGACACTAAATTTGAATATTTATCATACTGCCTCAAAGTTAAGGAGATGGACGATGAAGAATACGGCTACAATGCCTTGCAGGAACCTCTTTATAGGGTTGAGACAGGAAATTATGAATACAGGTCAGTGGCATGACAATGCAAATATCTGTAGTACGTGGTTTAAATCCCGTTTTCTTTCATTCAAATGATAGTGACCACGTTAGCTTAAAACAATACATCTGTAGTCGAGATTCTTGGTGCAGGTAAGTTACCTGCACCAAGAATCTCTCAGGTAACTATTCGAAAATCTAGAAATTATGTGTATGCTACAAGTCTGTCTTTATGACAATGCCTTTGTACTTCGTTCTTGTCGACATTTTATCAAACTAGATACAATCGGAACTTCACATATTTAATTTAAAGAAAGAAAATATATTTTTAGAATCGTCACCTTTGACAGTAGCAAGATTTGTGAGTCTAAACAATCATACAAGCACAAAATAATGTCGGAACCTACTTACCGGACTACGTAATGTAATTTTTCTTAAGGAATCTTAGAACATTTTAAAAGAAAAGCTAATAAAAATATTCAAAAATAATGCAGATATAGCAACTTTGAGGTCCGTATTGAGGCAACAGGCAACTCCCAATCATAACTAACGGTTTACTACGCAGATGACATCAGATTTCCGTTAGTGCACTCGAGAACAGAATCTGTTACTAATTGACGCAACTATAATAGCAACTTTTCAGTTTGTACTAGTTGTGTCAAGTGACCCATAGTCACACTGACTTTTAACCACGGATTTGAAAAGTTTACTTACAATCGCGGCAACAGTAAATTGGGCCTTTTTGTTACTGCAACTGGCAACTTCAACTAAGTTGATAGTTACTTCAACTAAGTAGAGAGTTACTTCAACTAAGTTGATAGTTTCTTCAAATAAAGTTCCCCTATCTGCATAGCACCTAAGTATTAAATCATTGTTACAAAACACTTTCAGATTAATTCTTCGCTGTCGCCAAGAAGCCAGAACGAGGTTTGCACGTCTCAGATCTGATGTGTTAGTAAAGTTAGAATTGTTGGAAAATAAGAAGACACAAGATGTGGCTTATCAGCTCAGAAGATTCATCAAGGGATTGGCAGCGTACCATAAGTGAGTTGGTTTAAAATAGTGAAGGGGTCATTGAGTTACGTTATACAAAGGGAAGCTATGTCAAACTAATTCAGATGGTCACCATTATCTGCCCTGCTTCCAAATTTTTAAGAGGGCGTAATGTATTTTCTTCTTTTAACTTATTACTAGCAAAGATTTGCCTGAGGGTTTTCCTACCGGCGATGAATATAGATTGAATCAAATTTGACACAATAGCAAATATGCGTGTAATTCATATAAGGCTCGAGGAAATTGTTATTACCATAGTTGGGCCCCTGACTGGTAAAGTATAAAGAAATACATTACTTACTTATAATATTTCAACTGAATTTGGTGAATCTAATATTTTAGCTATGTTTTCTGCTCATTATGTATATGTTCACAATAAAATTGTTTTATTGTTTCACTGATCGAAATGCATTAATGCTTTGTTCCAGTGAAACGGCAGAACATTTGAAAGAAAACTCTTCACTATTCCCAGTGGAGGTGGACTTATCACAGAATGCCTTCCAATACAAATCAACTGCTCAAATCATACAGGTAAGTATCAAACAATTTTCGATGTTTTTAAAAAAATATTTAGATTTTCCTGATTAAGATAAGAAGATGGAAACAGGCTCCTCCTGGAACTCATAACGGCTTACAGACTATTTTTATTAGCTTTATTGTGTTCTAACAATTAGTTATAAAAAAGTGTTTAATTAACTTGTAATTAACACTATTAACGTATTATTAAACCGGCCAGAAAAACAATTCTACCACCAACCAACCGAACACAAAGTACTTCTCTGGGGATGAATATTGGGACCGGACCTTATATTGGGGTAGCAGTTCTACTCAATCTGAAATCATTTATTCAATATAGACCTATAAAAGGATTTATTGGCATCAATATACATAGCAATAAGCAAAATGCTGCTGCATTTTTAATACAAGACACTTCCAAAGTACTATTAGATAAGGTACCAGATACTGCAGTACAACTTCATCCAACAATAGAATAATTTAATACATTCACATTTACACGTGTAACGTCATTATTTCAGGATAGCCACGAAGATGACGAGGAAATAGAATATGCGAAAGAAATACAAGAATACCATGACTTATCAGACAATGACGCGAAAGAGGCCAAAGTCGTTAATAGACGACAAAAAAAAGACAGAGACGAGACTGACTCCGCTGAACAATTGCTGCCTGGACTGGAGAGTGCTGACAACATTGATAATGCTGTTAAAATCGACGACAATTTAACACTGCTGACTGAACTAGGGCTTGCAGATACGAATGTTGCTGAAGATTTCGGAGAATTCCAAAATGGCTTGATGGATGAATTCTTGGGCAACTCTAGCACTGATGACGTCTTTGATAAGCTTTTGAGTGATTTAAATATTGGGAAATAGGTTTTCGAATAGTGTTAATGTTGTTTCTATTTTAATATAAAATATTTTTAGCAAAAAAATAGGACAACCGACTTCAATGCGTACAAATTTAAACTAAAAAGTAAGAAATAAATAATATTTTTATGAATTAGTTGAAAAGAGCGTCATAGAAAACCAAGGAAAGTAATGATACACATTTATAATTCTTTATTTATAATTCATACTCCGATATATTTGGAGCCGGTGCCAGCTAGCCAAGGAGGATAGTGTTTGCAATTTTCGAACTTCACGGAGCGGCGGATTATTTCTTATCTTCATCATTCATTATTATGTATAGTTAATGGATTAATCAAGTTCGTATCTATTAGGTAAGTTTATTTTGCTTAGGCTGGCACCGACTCCAAATATATCGGAGTATGAATTATAAATAAAGAATTATAAATGTGTATCATTACTTTCCTTGGTTTTCTATGACGCTCTTTTCAACTAATTCATAAAAATATTATTTATTTCTTACTTTTTAGTTTAAATTTGTACGCATTGAAGTCGGTTGTCCTATTTTTTTGCTAAAAATATTTTATTTTATTATTTTTAGTGGAAATAAAGTATATTTTATTGAAAACGGATAGGCCTACTAGGCGCTCATTAAAACTTAATGGAAACTTTAACTAAAACGTTTTTTTGCTATTACTGATTTGTTCAAAAAGGGTCGAATTTATATAGATAAAATTTATACGGGCCATCTCTGATCTTGACGTACCTAAAAAAGAATCATTATAAAATCGAGTCGTAATACTCATAATTGACGAAGTAATCAGGTAACAAACACAAAAAAACAGTCGGATAGAGAACTTCCTCTTTTTTTTAAGTCGGTTAACAAATAATATCACGTCTCAGACCTATATCTCATTACAAATGCCTGCCATTCATTCAAAATGAATGGTAAGTTAATGAACTATGAACCTAGTTATTTAACTTAAGTTCATAAAATAATTTGTCATAGTTTATGTGTTGACTATTGGACCTACTAACCAAAATTTCACTATTGCATATTAGGTAATGGCAAGTTCAAAAAAAAAAATTACATTATTTTTGTGTTCGTGGACGATATTATTATTTCATCCCCAATGAAATTATCATTTTAACAAAAAAGTACTGAACCAATTTCGGTATAATTTATACGGGACCACCTTTGGAGTATGTCCTTCCTAACGAAAAAAGAATTTTCAAAATCGATTCATAATTGACGGAATAATCGCGGAACATACATACAAAAAAAAAAAAAAAAAAAAAAAAAAAAAAAAAAACATACAGTCGAATAGAGAACCTCCTCCTTTTTTGAAGTCGGTTGAAAATGGTTACCTGCCGTATGCAATTGTGATATTTAAATTTTCTCACTTTCATTTTGTAGTTTACTCAACCTTCTACTGACTACTGTATTAAGACTTTTATCAAATGTAGGTACCTAATTTGATAAAAGTCTTCATACTGTAGCCGCCGTTTTTAAATAACTATTGCTTAAGTAATTAATATACTTCATTACAATAATACAGTAGGTATAGGTATAAAACAAAACAATCTAGGAAATGACTCCAACCCACCGATGTTAACCGGAAATGGAGTCCGAAATGTCCAAAATTGTAAGTCATCCAGTAGGCCTATTCCCTATTCGCTAAGTTTTTTTGACAGTTGAAACACGACACGCTATTATGAGACTTGTCGTCTAAAAGCAGCAACGGATATGTAATCCACTCAGTGATCATCACTTTCAACTGTCAAAAAAACTTAGCGAATAGGCCCCCTGACTCCCATATTATAGGATACCGATGGTTTTAGTGGGTATTCCCGGGAACCCCAGGAGAGTCCTACACTCCAGCACTGTCTATCCCACAGTGCGGTGTGGTACTGGTGGAACAGTCCGTACAGGATATTCCATAAAAAAAAGGTTTATTATTATAAATAAGAAATTTTGGATGATTGTGCGTTAATCATTTAACAACGCTTTAACTGATTTGGATGAAATTTGGTACACATGTAAATCAAATTTTACTTTATATCATTATGTTCCTGTTGGATGAATTCAATGCTTTAAAGAGAAACGACACATCTACGCAGGCAAAAAGCACCGTTCATCTAAGTATATTTCTATTAATATTCCTGAACATGGACAATATTCTATTCTATTCTAAATTAATGGCTTCACGAATGAATTATTACGCATTTAGCCTATGTTAAATAAGTGTTAAAATATAGACCATTGAACTCGGATGAAACTAACAAATTAACAATATTATATTTATCTTATTGCTAAAATTGCTTTGATATGTACACCGCACCGTCAATAAAACCAGAAAACTCTTTAAAATAAAACGCCCTCATTATTTCTTTTAAAGTTTTATATCAAAAGAGTATGAAAAAATAAATTAATTTGAATTTTACAACGCCGGCAAAAACACAGGCTTTACAACAAATAAATCTATAATAATTTAGATTTTTAACTAAATTCAATCAAGCTCCCAGCCTCTTCAAAGGATAAGGAGATATATGGTAAACTTCAGGCAAAACATGATAATGTTTCAAGTGATGGTCGTGATGATGATGGTGATGGTCAAGGTGATTGTGGTGATCGTGATGAAGTTCTAGATGCTCGTTGTGATGATCAAGATGATGATGATGAGGCGGCAACGCATGTAGATGCTCAGGCAACGCTGGATGATACTTTTTCACTTTAACCACCTTCGCGTGATCAAAGTGCGTATGCAAATCGTCACCATAGATGTGAATAACGTTTACCTTCGCGTCAGGTTTGTTGTAAAGATCTTTGATAAGCTTGTATTTCTTTTCCAACGTCGGTACTACGTCCAAAATGTCCAGTTTGTGAAGATTTTTCACGTCTATCTCGTCCAGTAAATGGTGGAGGCCATCTGAAGCTTTCTCTTTGAATTCGTGAAGGTTGTTCGAAGCAGTTTCTTTCAGCTGGTGTAGTCCTGTAGCAGCTTTAGCGGCTAAAGTCTGCAACTTCTCAGCAGCTGTTGATTTTAACTCATTGATTTTGTTGTAATCAAGCGTCGCTGTAGCCGCGTGCACAGCAAACAGTAGTGCTATCTGTGGAAGAGATATTTTATTGTGAAAACAAAATTCACGTTCCATTCCTATTCATAGAATAATGTATACGAATATTGTTACAATTGTAAATACCTAGGATTTTTATCCTTTAAAATTAACTGCAAGCACTCGTTACTAAAATATTATAGGGAGAAGAAGTTTAATATATGAAATTTGAATCCTTTTTATTCCAATTTCCTTTGTTATTGGCAAACAAGCATACCTACAGACCGTATGAGGGTAAGCACGACAAATTAGTCTACCGATCATCATTAAATTTTGCACTTTAACTCGTTAAGCCCCGTTCGCGCTCAGGAGCGCGAGAACACAATTAAAATCAATTGTGTCTGGATATTAATAATCGTCGATGGATTAAAGATCTAAAAGGACTGTTACCGAGGCATAGAAAAATAAATGACAATGTCTATATGAATGCAAACGAAACTGCATACACATGCTTACCTATGCATGCAATCGTATTTTACTCATTTTTACTTTCTCGTATATAGGTACCAACGAAGTATAGAGGAAGTCTTGTAAGCGTCAAAAAATTGGGTTTCTATCAACTTTTGGGTCGTCGATCACGAAAGTTAAGCAACCAAGTGCATGGTCGGTACTCGGATGGGTGACCATTTAACATGCATGTATGACATCAAACTATAAGGTTTCTAACAACTTTGAGTAGTTTTCGGTATACGAGAAAGTCAAGGGGAGACCACTCCCGTTTTTTGGTTTAGTATCCAGACTCAATTTTAAGTATAAATTCTTCACAAACACTATACACTACACTGGTGTGTACACAATCACTTAAATTCAAAACACTGAACACTTCCCTATTCCTTGTTCCACAAAAAACTTACTCACCACAACTAGAGTCCTCATTTTGCGTTCCGCTCCACCTGGCCAGTGGTCGAATGGTCAACGTTCAATCGAACACCTGATATAAACCGCGCCTGCAGCATCTTATTATAAGCTAGGATCCCTATTCTGATCGGTACTATTGTCGATATCGAATTTTATTCATCAATTGTTTTTGACGCATCATTGTTGTGTGCGACAAAATATTACCTAATAATGTGTATGTGAGTAGCAATACAATCATAAATACATATTGTGCTGCATTTGAAAGGCACGCTTTCATTCTGTAGTGTAAGTTTTTTCGTTTAAATTTCGTAACTATTGTAGTTGCGTTAAGTGCTCGATTTGTATAGGAAACGTGAATAGCGCCCCTAACGGAAAGAAGCGTACCTAAATCATGTTTCCCATACAAATTGAACTCTTAACGCAACTACAATAGTAACGTATCTCAAAGGAAAAAACTTAAAAAAAAAACTAAGGAACCTAGCATCAATTTGCCAACTCGACTATTAACAGACATTGTCAGACATTATTCTTTTAGTAATTTTAAGTAGGTAGGTACACGTTAACACAATGTTACCCAAAATTACTGTTACAAATTACCGTTTTTTAATACGAAAAACTTACCTACCTTCACTACGGGTACGGACAAATATGGCCATGTGAAGTGCCAGCATAAACAAAACTGCTTCGGCATTAGAGTGTGCAGTGATTTGTGAAGGTCCATGTGAACGTGATAAACCTAACTACAAATTGGATGCAAATTCAAGCCGGTTCTGAGCACCATTTCGACATAGGTACTCAGATGCTATTGTGCCCTTCCAAATGAAAGAATCTGTAAAAAACGCTTCAAACTGAGAACAATACGGTACTCATTATATATTCGGACGCAAACTATCAGTCCGAAGTTAACGTTTGGATTCGATCTCGAATCGAACCTACTCGATATCTCACAGAATACTACTCCCAGCGAAAGTGTTTCACTACGAAATTAACAGGACATTATCAAAATTCAACTCACACAGAGAGGAGAGTGTTACTGCTTGAATGACAATGGACTGTGGACACTAGGAATTTATTTTGATAGCGTATCAGTGATGTAATTATGTTTATAAATTATGCAACGCGAATCAAAGTTACTATGTAGGGTATTTGAACATAAAATCGAACTTGACCTTAAATAGCAATGGCGTTTGTAGTACAGTTAGTTAGTACTATTTTTATGCTATGTGGTTAGTAAACAACGCTTAAATCATCTTTGAGCTGGCTCTGGGATTTTAGTCCTCCGCGCACAAAAGTCCCTGTCTGCGCAGGTCCTAAGGCGGACAGTGGACCCGGACGCGGTATCTAGCCTGCCTTCGACGCACAGTGTTTGTGCCAAGTTATCCACGCGCTGTGCGCTGAAGGTAGGTACGACCAAGACGAACACTTCAGTTTTTAGTGTGTATGGTGATATATGTGAGTCAAATATATCTTTGGAGTGGCCCCACCTGCGCCAAAGTATGCGAACATTTTTTGACTCCAAGAAGGCGGAGGTACCGTCTTAGTAATTGATCTATGGTATGGGCGCTCCTAATTCGAGCAGATAATTCGAACCTTAAAGATATCTACTTAACCTAGTCGGTACTGCTCCGTTCAAAACGACTTGCAGCCATTTACTCAAACACTTACTATTTATATTAGTTATGAGATGCTTAAAGCTCATATAGGTAGGTAATTATATTCTCGGTCGTCCGCTATTATTTAAAACAGGAAATTAGCGATACGATATCATATCGCGCATCGCACAAAATATACACTTACGAGCAATAAAATCGATTCACCTCGTAGGTTAAATTTCGATTCTTAATATATCGGTACCTACATAAAAATAAGATTAGATAAACAAAACCTGTAAATATAATCTGAATGTATATTTTATAAGCTTTATTGAATCTACTCTAAGCATCGATAAACGAAGTATTGGTGACAATTAATAGACTAATTTTTTTTCGGAAACCCTGGTTTCTCATATTTACGTCATACGCCATTTCTGTGACTATGCAGAGTGTTCAGAGATAATTGAATCATTGTTTACTTATTGAATAATTGATTAATGTTACAGATTTATTGACGCTTAAAATTCAGCTGATTTCCCCTAAACTTTTAGCTCTTTTAACTGTATTTGGGTTTCAATTTGTACAATCAATAAACCAAAATCTATCACAGTAAAAAATGGTCTAATGTAAGTTTAGGTTCTTGTTTAACACACGGGGTAAAAATTATTATTTACTAATTGTAAATTTCGATTAGGGAGTTCTGAACCAAAGCGTACCGGTGAGTCGATTTCATTGCACGTAAGTGTATTATGATGGACCACGTGTTACTTAACTTGTTACTGGTTTGTTCAGTCCCGCCAGTTTTGGTCTGAGGTTCATCTGATTTGGACATCCATTTCTCTTTATTCATACCAGCTATCGAGCATATCACTTCGTACATATTCATTAATTTTGGTACACGCATATCACTCCATTTTGAGGTGATTACATATGATTGATTGCTATGTCAATCTTGTATTGTTGCTACAACTGTTTGTGACCAAAATTGTATTGGAACCATAGATATGTTACAGGTCAAAACCGATTTTAGGATAAACAAGTTTTCCCTAGGCCAAACCAGTTCACTAACCTACCCATCACTCAGCCATGTAGGTGTATAAATCACAAGACTCCCAAAAAAACTGTGCACTCCGCCTGGTCATAAAAAAAATTAACCCTAACCTACCCATCACTCAGCCACTAAATATCTCCAAATCGCATAAAGGACTAATTGGTTTGGCCTAGGAAAAACTAGTTCGTCCTAAAATCGGGTTTGGCTGGTAACAGATATAAAATGTCAGTAGGTAATTAGAAATCTCTAAGATCTACACGCAGTTGTTAAATCTATGATTGGAACAGACAACTAGATACAGGTCAAACCTCAGACCAATGATAATCATTGGTCTGAGGGTCAAACTGTCTAAAGCCAGTGTAATTCCAACCTTATCTGATAGGCATAGAATCCAAAGTCGACTAAGGAGCACCGCACAACGCTCGCGCCGCGTCCGATATGCGTTGCTCTGCTGAGACGCGGTGCGGCGCGGTTAAGGCAATGCTTTCTGCTACTACGTGTTGAAGTTAGTAGGAGGTACTGATGCTGCTCTGGGAACCGCACCGCGCCGACACTTTGTAGGAGCTTGACGTAAGTACCTACAGCTTAAAGGTCTTAAGCCCTGTACACGGATTATGCGTTTCGCGTGCCCTTTAAAAACTTAGTTAATCGCCCTCACCTTCAATCTTTGTTTTACGGCCCTAGTTAATAAATGTACTATTATACTAGGTACCGTCGTCGGCGAATGAGATAACAAAACATCGCCTATCTTTACTAAACATAGGTAAGTTAAGGATCACGCGAAATAAAACAGGCATATCTTAAAATAAAATAATTATATTGAAACATATGCACAAGTTAATATTACAATTTGAGAGATGTACTATCTTTAGGCACTATCCTAACAGAATTTTAAGCCAGTTATACTGTAGTAGACCTATTTTCATTTGTCTTTATGAGTACTAGAACCTTACTTTTTCCCTTTCGAAATATTTCATTTAAATTCTTATATTGACGCTTCACACTTCCGACTCTGCGTCAGTGTGGCTTGACCCATAGTGAAGAGGTTGAAAGCGCCATAGTTAAGCAACTAAGCGCGGGGCTAACACTCAGATGGGAGACCAAAACATCAACTTTTATCTCTCTACGACGTGGGCACGTCAATCGTAATTTTCACTAGACTTGAAAGTAATGATGAAAAAACCCGCCAATAAGATTATTTCATTTTCCTAACCTGGCTCAGCGCGGCTTTCCTATTGGCTGAGTTTTTATCGCCTTATATTGATAGTCTAGACAGCTGTCAGAATATGGCTATCGTAAACAAACTCGTCAGAACATCACGTCGACGACATTAAACTTTAGTACCTTGCCATAATAATCATTCATACATAATGGTGGCTATTATTACTGTACAAGCGCTGGCGCTGCTGTGACATGGTACTAAAATGTCAACGCTACATAGGGCAGCCGTACTAGTTAATAAAAGACAAATGAAAATAATCCCACGGACAAATGGCGTGCAAAATACAAATAATGAAATAAAATTAATAATTATTTAACAAAATTAAGACGTTCCTTATGTAAGTGTGAGATGTAATTCAACTTATAAACAAATATACAAATAAAGACACCGCACCGTCTACGGGCCCACCTATCCGAATATACTATCAATATTTGACTATATATGAAAAATGTTTTAAGGCAATAAATACGTTACAATTATCAATGCAAGCCTAAATCGTAGTATAGGTACATACATATTAATTATACAGGGAGGGTAGAGGCAAAACAGGAAATGTCAGAAAAAAGAAAAAAGAGGTAATTCCATTTTTATTTTATTTCAACCAATGAGGAACACAATAATGCCATCAGCATTATTGATATACTTAAGATAGAGGTTTCTAGCGGTTTAACTTTATCGCGTATACATCCGACAAATATTTGCGCGCCCGTACCGCCCATGTCGTATTATGCTCCCAACATGACCAAAAAGATCTCACAGACAGAAATTCATTTTCGCCTTGGCAACGAAAGTTACCACATTGATCTAAGCACACAGTCTGCAAAATATCTGAGCAATTTTTCTTTCAATGTTATCTTAGCAGTCAAGGTGTCCAGCAGCGAACATTCGAATTCAATGTTTTTTGTTCTATGATCTGCGACAATACAACTTACATTGCATTAACATGATTAAAATCTATCATTGTTTTGTTGTTATTTTATCGATTGACAGTTGAGAAACGGCAATTGATATCAAACCGAGCGTCTAAAGCAGCCATACTCAACCTTTTTTTATAGGGACACAAACACGTTTCAGACGAGGTGTCGTGGGCCGCAAGCAGAAATTATTTAGGTGTTAATGAAAAACGTAATTAAAAATTAAAAATGTATGTACTTAATATAAAAAGTACATTTATTAACTAAGGCGGTAAAACAAGGAATGTCTCAGATCGTAGTATTTGACGATTAATATTAAAATCTGAGGCTTTCTTTTTTAACGCCCGAGGTAAGAACAAAATTTTATGTCATCCGTGTACAAGAAGTGGGATTTGCCACTTTCTGATCAGGTGTGGCATAAAGAAAATTTTCCAAGGTTCGGCAGGCCGCAGGTTGAGTATAACTGGTCTAAAGGGATAAGATGGGCGAAACGCTTGACCACAACAAGGCAATGTTATTTGACTGCGGTTTTAAACTATTTACTATCCCATTTTATCACCGCGGCGTCAATTCATGAAAAAAACGTCAAACACCCTTTATTCATTTGTGGAGGTCTTCTAATAGACACCAGAAAATAGTACCTATGACACAATTATATACATGTTTCTTTTATTATATCCTGTACTTTTGTTATGTTTAAAATAATTTTTGACGTGACCCCTTTGGAATTTTTCACACCTCTGAATATTACACATTAATTAATTTAAATTGACATAGTATATTCTACCTTATTTTAGACACTTTTTGGTTGTTATTTACTAAATAAAAATATTTTTATATTTAGTTTCATAAAAACATAATTTTTAATTTTATTAGACATTTGCTGTTTTGCCTCTATACTCCATAAGGTTATGTGTAAAGGTGTTCAAAGAAAGTAAACTAATTCTCTTTTTTCTCAAGTAAAAATGTACGTCAAATTGTATAAAAATCTATAGATTTGTAATCTTTATAAGTTTTTTTATAACAACTTAATTTCGATATTATTCTCGCCTCAATTTTTGTTTATTGGTTAGTATAAAAAAATGTTACTAATTTATTGAATAGTAATTCATATATTTTTTCGCGAGATTCTTTATTGGTTGTAGGCGAGACAATCAAATACAAATGGCAGTGTTAGTTTAATAGTGTAATTGGACTTTAAAGACAAATCTTCAATCATTTATTTAAAAAAAATACTGAAAAATAATCTCTATATAAATACAAAAATACTGCAATATCAACTTTAACACGTTACAATAAAAACGATTCTTCAACAATAACCTTCACACATAACCTAAAAGCCGTAATCGCACCCGTCTGACCTGTTGGTGTCTCGTTCGCTCAATATCAAAAACAACTTGCCGGAGTATACCACCTACGCTTTCTGCCGTTGAAAATATCACAAACGTACAACTTAACGAACGAGCGAACCGGATTGTTTGGTTAAAAGCACTTGATTTATGTGGCCCAGGATTGGAGCAATTTGAATTCCTCGTCGTCTTCTGTGAAAAGGAAATAACAATATCATTAATACACAATATGGCTGATTATACACAATCTATAGTTATATTATGTTTAGTTGAACGCGCTAATCTCGGGAAGTACTGATAAAAATTGAAAAAATATTTTGTATTTGATGGTTTATTAATCGAGGAAGGCTATAGGCTATATCAGGGTTTCCCAAACTGTGATTGCTGGCATTATCCCAGGGGCGTCGTGAGGCGATCCACATTCAATGGTTGTCTCTGTGATGTGAGCGAGAAAGAGATGAATAGCGATTTCCAAACTTGAGCCCCGTTTTGAGAAGCTATGTAAGGCCCATACTGCCAGATGTGGCTTTGTGTATAACCGAATGTTACCTGAAGCTCTGCTAACGGATATTTTTAATAAACATAATTTAAGATATTTTTTTAAATAAATTTTAATAAATACTTATATTAACGACCATGACTCGCAAACAAATATTCGTGTTCGTCACACAAATATTTGCCGCTACCAGGATTCGAACCCGGACCGCTTGATGTGTAGGCAGCTATACTGACCACTCCACCACGAGGGCGTCAAATATGGCGTTTGTATGTATGTATTTTTCTATGCGTTTTGTTTCACTGGCAGAACTATTTATTATTTAGAATAATACATGTAACAATCTGGCTTATTTATACAATAAACTACAGGTCAAATTGGTATATCGAAAAATTATGAAACTGTAATGTTTAAAAAAATCGAAACTTAAGAAATATAATTATTCTTAAACATGCATAGAAATGTTGTCATTATTTTCGAAAAAAAAAACAGAAAGGACAAAGAAAATCAAATCCATTGCTGGAGCGTTTTTTGAATTTGGAACATTACAACGCTCCAGCAATGTTGTATGAAACGGCGTGCTGGAGTTATTAAATACTCTTTGATTGGATCTCTTTTATCAATCTTGGCATACCAAAGTACAAATTGCTTTCACGTGGCTGTATGTATAGTATAGCCATAAATGCGTTTGTCTTTCGGCACACATGATAAATAGAAAACTGACGGCAAAGCTGAAAATTCGTCTTGATATATTTATAAATTTAATAATTAAAATGAGTACCGACGGTTCAGAGAGTAAAATGGAGATTGATTGGACTCCACTAAATTTAAACGACAATCGACCGGATTTAAAAGCCGAAAATCGAAGATTTTACTGGCAAAACCCTAAAGCAATTTTTAATTAAAGCCCCACATGATACATATTTAGCGACAAAAGTAAAGTAGTATGTTTTATTTCAATGCATTCTTTTGAGAAAAGCACTATATATGCCTCGGCCGAAATAGCAATTGCCTGTCTCGTATTAGTGAAGTCTTCGCCTTCGGCTCGGCCTTCAAACTCATACGACCTGCAATTGCCTACTTCGCGCCTTTGCAATAATGTACTATTAAAATTACACTAAAATAAGCAACAAAAGAACAAAATCAAAAGTAACAAATTGGTCTTAAATTGTAAAGGATCTTAAGAGTTATTTTGGTAGTCGATTTAATTTATTTCTATACCTTGGGCGAATGAACTAAACCTATATTGGTACTAACCTTCCTTTTTCGACTTGCTAGGTTTCGGCTTGTCGTGAACCAACTCTGAAGAAGGCACGTCTGGCAGCGTGTCGGTCGGCACGTTGATACCAAGCATTTCCTTATCCAGGTCCTCCTATATAACAAAGCAAGTTTTATATTACGCAACAACTATAACGGGTGTAAAAAGACCTACGAAAAAGTCGAGAAGTACGTATTCCGCTCATCATAAGGACCATTTTTTTCTTCTAAACTATACTTGGGAAATTAATAGTTATTAAGTTATTGAAGGTCAAAGCTAGATTTTTTTTTTCAGATTTTTATGAAAACAAATTGAAAACACAAAACGTCAGCGCTCAATGTTACCACTCGATATCGGAACAATTCAACTCAGCCGACCGGACGTCCAAGCGCAAGTGTCCAAGTTACTAAGCGAATACATTGCGCGGTATTTTTTGGAGTAGAAGCTAGATTGGACTAGTCGACATCGATAGAGTTGCTTGATTTTATCAGAGAATTCCGTCAAGAAAAAAGGTCGTCGACCGTCGTCGTGAAACAGGAAAAGTATCGCCTTTTGTCAATTTAACGTAAACAACCTAATTCAGCGTTTTTCAAACTGGGAGGCGCGAACTAGTGACACGTTAAAAAAAATGTTATCATAAAGTCTCCAGGGAGGGCGCCCAGGACCCGATGTAGGGGGGCCAGCCGGACATACGTCCAGAGCGGCAAAAACGTAGGGCAGCAAAAATGAGAAATTCAAATTTTCTCATATTAATTTGTTGTGTCAGTAGTCTAGTTTCGAATCTCCGGACTTTATATCCTTTGGGGGGGAAAGGGGCGCGCGAAATGGCTAGATCATGGGGCGACAAATGATTAAATATTAAGGAAGGCATAATAACATCAAGTTTGGAAACCACTGACCGCAGCGACTGAGGTACGACGAGGCAACCTCAGGTCAGAGGCCATCTTTCAATCAGTTTCAAACCTACAAATTAAATAAAACTAGCGCGCACATGACTGTAAGTTGCTTTGTGATCGTACGTTCGGCGACAGTAGCTGTGACAGTTTAACCATATCACCAGCTGAACTTCTTCAAGCCCAGTATCAATATTGCGACTCATTTTTTCAATCATCTGCATGCATCGGCGCGTGCGTATTTCGTGACATAGTAACGATAACTGATATCAGTAGAGCTGCGCTGATGCGCGGCGCGCACGGTCGTGTATGGCTCGGCGCCGACGATCGTCAGCGCTGAGCGGTCGGCGTTATTATAAAACACTCCTTAGGCAACCATACATATTAGCCTGTCGTCGCTGACGATCAGCGCGACTCTAAAACAGGCCTAAATGTGCTACGAATAAAAAAAGTTGAGTTGTAAGGGACAGAATGATACCTGTTCCAGGTCTTCCAACTCCTTCTCGAGTTCGTCTTCATCGATGTCGTTGGGGAAGGCGACGTTGTTACTGATCGCGTCAGTAATCTCTCGGGAGATGTCGTGCTGCTCCGCAATGTCGTCCATTATGTCGTGCACCTTATCCACGTCACTGCGAATTGAAGCGGTTGGTTTAGACAAAAGCAAAGGCAAAAAATTATAATAGAAAAGATCTAGATGTCAAGATTGATTATTTTTTTTTATCTTGACTGGGAAACTTCTTGATTTACAAACGATCTGGATTGCAATCCCTACCTACAAATTTAAATCAGATTGTGTGTAATGTTACGGGGCTCTGTATTAAGGAACAATTTTTGCGTTTACAAACGCGTAAATAAATATTTTTGCAAATATTTGACTCCCAGTTAAGATGAAACTACCTTTTATTTTATTTTAAAAATATTTACGCGTTTATAAACGCAAAGATTATTCCGTAATATAAGGTAGTTTTATCTTAACTGGATGTCAAATATTTACAAAAATATTTCGTTCGGATCTTAGAAACGTGCAAATTTCAAAGATTTTATGAAACAATGTTTGCCATTAAAATTTGAATGGAAAGAGGTAGTTCCGAAAGACAGTCGCACTAGTATCGTTATTGATAATCACTCTAATCCTACTTCTGGTCATCTCGGCATCTATAAAACTTTAAAACGTATATCTTTAAAATATTTTTGGCCTGGTATGCATAAAGATGTTGCTACCTTCGTAAATAATTGTGATGCTTGTTGCTTGATTTATTTCAGTGCATTCTTTCTAGGGGGTCTGTATTATTGATATGGTTAATACGGAGGTTGGTAGCTACGCCTCTGGTCACAGCCTATGACATTTATAAGATCTCCTTTTGAGGGGAAGGTACATGAAAGGCGCCCGCGTAATGCGGGAGGCAGAGCTGGTAGGCCCCCCTACTCCACAAGGTGGACTGACAATATGGTAAAGGCCACGGGAAGCCGCTGAATGCGAGCAGCAGCAGGAAATCCTTGGAGAAGACCTATGTCCAACAGTGGGCGTTTCTTAGCTGACATGATGATGATGACGTATATTATTGTGTGAAAGGTTAGGTATATGGCATAAAAGCATTAATTTTCAGAAGTACAGAAGAATGTGTCAGAGTTTCTCCCGAGTTCTTGTTGCAAAAATATGTGTTGAGAGACTCCTTTTTAAACTCAATCAACCGTACGGTTACTTTAAATACATTTTCACTTGATACTGGTGCAATGTGTACTTTTTTAATTTTTGCGGTTGTGTTGTGATCGCCGTTAATTTAAAAGAAGAAAAATAATGTGTCCTGAAAAAAATATTAATAAATATGTAATGATATTAAAATTAACTCACATATCCTTATGAGCAAGCTTCATAGCATTCGCCGCTTCCCGCATGGTGTTCAGGACCTGTGCGTTGGTGTTGGCACCCTCTAGAGCTTCCCGCTGAGCTTCGATCTGGGTGAGTGTGCCATCGATTTGAGTGAGTTGCTTCTCATAACGCTTCTTGCGTTTGAGAGCGGCAATAGCAGCTGAAAACGTTGCCAAATAAATAAGACACAAAAACAGCAAGTGTCTACACTCAGCCGGACTCCATGTCTTAATGATCAGTCTATTTGATTACGAACTATGCCACCACTCCATTACAGAACTCCATTGATAATTAATGTGTTAGTACTCTGTCTCAGAACAATATTTAAAGTACTGAGTTTATTAATTTAACCGTATTTGCTTATAGGTAAGTCAGAATCTACAAAATTAAATCAGTAATTATCATTTTTTGTGCGTTTATCATGTAATCAGTCGTGGACTATGAGCAGATCTGTTGCGAAAATCAGTAATTAATTTCTCTGACAACACTGGAAAGTTTTAGACCAAAAGCTTTAGCAGATATCAAGATATACTGCACCAAGCCCAAATAAATTGGGAGAAGGGCAGGAGGCAGAAAGATAATACCTGGAAGTTGATATAAAGTTCGTTCTATGAACTTTCTATCAAATTCCAAGGTACTAAGATTACTTTGGACAACTACTGGACAAACAGAGTAGAAAAGTAGGCTTAAACATGAATCTTAGTAAAACAAAAATAATGACAAATTCAATAAAGAAAAAAATACACATAGATGGAGATAATATAGAGTATGTAGATAAATATATATATTTGGGAAAACAAGTGTCTTTTGTAACTAGTAGCAATGAGGAAGAAGTAGACAGAAGAGTAAACTTAACGTGGAAGAAATATTGGGCAAAAAAAGAAATTTTTAAGGGAAATTACAGTTTAACACTTAAGAAAATATTAATTGAAACTTGTCTCTTACCTAGCTTGTTATATGGTTGTCAAACTTGGGTCTACACGAATAAAATAAGAAATAAAATCACCACCTGTCAAAGGGCAATAGAGAGAAGCATCCTAAACATTAAAATAAAAGACCGAATAAACAGTCGAGTTATACGAGACAAAACAAAATTGTTGGATGCTTTGAAATATGGTCTGAGATTGAAATGGAACTGGGCAGGCCATATATCCAGATACCCTGACGATCGATGGACACTGAAGTGTACCAAATGGCTAGGTCCACATGGCAAAAGACGTGTAGGAAGACCCAGAAAACGGTGGTCGGATGATATAGTACAGTTTGGAGGAAAAAGTTGGATGAAGCTAGCCAAAAATAGGGAAAAATGGAAGTCCATGGAGGAGGCTTTTACCCTAATGGGATCCACTGAATAAATAAATAATTAACTAACTCTTAGCATAAGTAACTAACTCTTAGCATAAGTAATATGTATCTACTTGTGGATTAATAAAGCTTTTTTATTTTTTTTTATTTTATTTATTTTTTATTAAGATTACTTTAGCACTTCTTTTCATTAGTCATGTGCCCAAGATTTACCAATAATTATTTTTTGACATCTTCTTTTAATTGGATTGCGCTCGCGAAACACATAAAGATTATGAATTTCGACATTATTTGACATCAAAATTAGTTCTTTTTTGCTTTTGATATCATCTGAAGGCCACCATATTAACATACTTTCCAAAATATTGAAGATGGAGTTTTTCCCGAATTCTTCTTCTTTAAATTATGGCGTTCGCTTTATTTATCGCATTTCGCCAATGTCAAATAAAAATATACTTTTAAAGTAACAGACAATTGTACGGTATATTGAGGTTAAAAATGGAGTCTCTCAAAACGTGTTTTTACAACAAGAACTTGGGGAAAAAACTCCTCCCGAGTTCTTCTTGTACAAACATGTGTTGAGAGGCTCCATTTTTAACTCAATCTACCATACAATTGTCTGTTACTAGAAGCACATTTTCACTTGACATTGGCGAAAAGCATAATCTTTATGTGTTGCAAACACCATTTAATTAAAAGAACAAGAAGAAATATTGAAGATAGCTTTTTAGTGGTATAAAATATACCTACTTTACAACCAATTCTCATAACTACCAAATATACACAAAATAAAATCATAAGAATCAGCCAAGTCAGAAGAGTTCATACACAAACACTGGGACACGAGATTTTTAAATAATCTATTTTGAGACAGTCTTTTAATGAGAAATTGCTTGTGGTGATCAGAGATCTATCAGACGGCAGATATTAATAAAAAGGACACCCATAGTTGCCCACAAGTCAATTACCAAAATATTTAGTGTACTCAATATTTATTACCTAATGTAAATAAAGGAAGGAATACTAGGTAGTTAGTGTTGTCTTATTCAGAAAGAAAGAAATTGGAAAGTGTGAAATTGTTAGGACTCATCCTAAAATAAGTGCATTCACAATTAAGGGTACAAAAATATCATAAAACAATTAACGTTATGGGCTTGGGTTATTTAATTTGGCAATATTGTACATAAAAGGTTGGCCTATAGTTTAAGGAAGTAAGAAGGTCGTCCGAATTAAAAGTTTGGATCAAGATGCTGATTTGTTATCAAAGATTAAACTAAAATTATTACCTCTTTTATTCTTTGTGCCATGTCTCTTCGCTGTCTGTACCTCGGTTTCGATCTTCCTTTCAAGAAATTCTTGTTTTTTTAGCAACAATTCCTCGGTCTCGCGTAATTTCTGTATAGCTTCATGAGTACTAGGTCCCTTCTCTTCTTTTTTTCCACCAAATATTTTTCCAAGAAAACTCATTGTAATGCCTCAATAAGGGCCAAACTTCGTAATATATCTTCTAATTGTGCTATTATGTTCCAAATTACGCCTTGAAAATACTAAAATTGTATTCTGCTTATTTCATAAGATGCGTCATCGGCTGATTGACAATACGTCCCAAAACACGTTTGAAACATGAATTACATCTTAAATATGGACCAAAAATCAGTATGCCATTATATAAAAGAAACAATGCAATCAATTAAAATGCAAACAAATTATGAAATAGACTACGACTCTCTTCATTAATAAATAGTGAAGTAAATTTATATTAAAAATACTTTAGGGGGAAACTTTTTGTTGTGTCATAACGCACCTTACGATCAAGCTGTTTTCTGTCAAAATATAAACCTATAAAATTGTGTTGGCTAAATATTTTATGCAGACTGCTCATTTAGTCGGGTATCATAATTTAGAAGTATAATAAATCACGTTCAGACGATCTTGCTATCATCATCTCATATCATCTTTTTGCAGACGATACACAATGGTCTCTTAAATACTGATAGCGGCAATAAGGCATTATATACACAAAATAAAGGCATGTACAAATGACGGATATACAATATTATTTTTATCTTTTAATCTTCACTATTTTATCACTAGTTCCTTCAAGTCTCAATGTGATTTATTTACCGGTATAATCCTTTGTCTCAACATATTTAATACGAGTTTCAAAACGTTATCGACTTTTGACAATGACGTTTCGTAAAATCCTGCGAAAGTTTACGAAAACAATTAGTTTCTTTCACACATGCGGTATTTTCAGCTTAAATATCTATAAAATTTATATAAATCGCAATAACGTAACTAATAAATACTTAAATTATATATAAAATGGTTCGTGTTGTTACTCAAGACACTTACGATGAAGTTGTTAAGGAAAATATGGATGAGTTTGATATGAGTCCAGATGAGGCAATTAAAGAAGCTATTGCTCAATTCGAAGCTCAAGTAAGTAATATTTATCACAATTAATCGACAAATCTTGTAAACTAGTATAAATTTTAATACTATTTGGTCAAAAAAGGGAAAGATAAAATATGTAGGTATATGAAAACTAAGTCTTATTTCTCATAACATTTTCATCATTAAGGAATACATAATCCAATAAAAGTTAAGATTAATTTATCTGGGCATTCAGTACAACCGCAACTGTTATTTTAGTATTTAAAGTGATTGTAAAATATTGGGTAATCCATTTGAAATTTAGTAAGGAAAAAGTAAGTACTTACTTAAGTATAATATGTTTTTTTGACATTTCATTGGTTCATACAACTGGCCCCTCGCTATAAGGTACTCCAAAAGGTGATATAGAAAGATTTTTCCAAAACTGAATTTGAAAAACTGAAACCGGCAGATCCCATGGAAGGGAGACAGTCATCCGTCTCCCTTCCATGGGATCTGCCGGTGGCCCCCATAATTTTTTGTACAGCAGGCTACATTTATCAGCGTGTAATGAGGTAGCTCCCCATTGCCTCCTGAACTGAAAAAGTCTTGTATATTTCTGTCAGGAAAAGTGTAAATAGGTATTTTAAAAAACTGAATAGAAGAAAATAATTTGTACCCTTTAAACCCTTAATATTGCGCTCACAGCGGAATTTGAGATTTGGCATAGTTAAAGTTGATATAGAGAAAAAGAGCTAAAAAATAAAATTGAAATATAATAAATAATATTATGTGTTAAAATAAACATGATTGATTAAAAGAGTATGCATAGACTGATTATAGTGTAAGGACTAAGATGATAAAAGAGTATGATCAACTTATAATTTATATTAAAATATCATTAACATGTACTTGGGATCATACTAGTTTTAGATAGCCCCCCCGAGGCTTATCCCCTTATAAGGAGTCTAATAAAACATTAATGTTTTTTCATTCACTTTGTACATACCAAATAGATAGGGGCTGAGACTGGACATGCAGTCATGGCAGCCTCATAGTATATGGCAGCCTCATAGTATATGGCATACTGTAGCTATTGTGATGCGTGACCTTGCCTGGGCTTCATTAATCTTTAAGAAGCACAGGCAAAGTTTTATTTATTTATTTAAAACTTTGTTGCACAAAATAAAGGCATGTTCAAATGACGGACTTAATGACATAATGCATTCTCTACCAGTCAACCAGAGAGCTGAGTACAGAAATAATAGTAGGTGGCAGTGGCGTAGCGTGGGTATCGGCCGCCCGGGGCGGAAGATAATTTTGCCGCCCCCTTATTTTATTTATATATAGGTATTTCAATTTAATGTATACTATGCAATACAAACTAAGAAATTTAAAAAGTATAGATGCACTCGCTCGAAAATGGCAACGAAAAAGTCAGGCAATTGCCGGATTTACATTCAATTTGGAACTGATGAAAAAATGATTGGGAACGCTTTCGCATTTTGGGCTGGTAGACTGCACTTCATTGCAACGCTTTAAGTTATCGCTCGAAAAAATGCCTTCCTGTGTTATTAAATAGTGTACAAATTACATTATGAGATACAAGAACACGTGTCATTTTATTCGAAAATACATTTTTCTTATTTAAACAATTTCTTATGAAATTTTTTTTAAGGGTTTACAAACGTGTAAATATTTTTAACACTACAAACCCCTCCGCCTCTCTGAAAAAAATTCAGGTCGATTTTTTTCATCTAAGCACAAAATATTCCTCTGAACACAAAATAAACTACGGAGAATCGCTGCAAGTCAGAATAGACAGTGTTGCCAGCGATTGCTACAAAATATCATTCAAAGAAAGGGGATCCCCGAATTCGTCACAGAATAACTAATGAAAAATTCCATACTCTTCTCAATTGGTCCGAATTTGTAGTTGGCATAAAAATATGAAATGGTTTAAATTTTTTTATTTATTGTGAAATTTTGCCGCCCCCTCAAATGTGCCGTCCGGGGCGGGCCGCCCCCCTTGCCCCCCCTACGCTACGCCACTGGTAGGTGGTGTAAAATGAGAACTGCTATGTAAATTTAAACAATGCAGTATACAAAAATACAAATAATTGTCATTACTTACAAAATATTAAATAAAATGCATAGATACTACAATACACATATATTATCAAAATAGACTAAACCAAACATTACAAATATGTTATATATGCCAATACAATAAATGCAATAATAATAATATGAAATGAATACATAATAATAAATATGATATTAAAATATAATATTTATATCAGACTATCAAGAAATAGGTGGAGGAGAATCCAAAAAGTGTTTGCGAACTAGATTTTATTTTTAGTTTTACATACTAACTACTCCCGTAGAGAAAGGATATGACAAGAAATCATTCAATTACCCCTTTTTCTTCTTCTTTTTCAATCATTCAATTACCTTCAATTCTTCTTCAATCAGGCCTCGGTAAATCAACAACTGTTGCACCTGTTTTGCATCATAGAGTGTGGGACTGTTTCACTTCTAACTCCTCCAGGAAGTGCTGGGTGACTTCTTTAACGTCACCAATTGCCTCCCAGAAGCTACCCGGAGATCCCAGGTATTTTGCCCAGTAGCAGGCCACTCCACTACATTCCAACAGAATGTGGGCGGCTGTTTCTTCTGACACCTTGCAGACCCGTTATAGTGAACTGTCCGTGATACCTTGGTTAAGAAGGTGTCTGATAAAGTTACTATGTACAGTCAAGGTCCCCGTAATTAGTCTAAGTGGAGATCTAATAGAGTTTTGAATAAACGAGGCTGGATATTGGGTAAGGCGAGTCTCGCCTGTTTGCAGTCCTCTAAAGCCGTGCGTTGCCTTAAGCGGGTGTTACGCGGGTGACCGCGCCGTGCACCCGCTTAACGCAGCGCACGGCCGAAATTGTTCCAGTATTGCTCATGTAGGTGTTTATTGTGGTGACTCATTCTACCTTAGAAGCAACTAGGAGGAAGGGGGATGATTGGTTCAGGACCTACCGGTTTCATCTCTGACTGGAAAATGGAAAAAGAGTGGTGCTGCGGATGAACTAGCCAGAAGGGGTCTGGCTAGTTCATCCGCAGCACCACTCTTTTTCCCTGTGCATCACTGTGCCCTTTGATCCATACAGGGTGAATGATTCAATTACCCTATAATGTCTTGCTATCTGCATACTGCTAGAGCATTTGTCATATTTTTATGGCTGGCCGCCATGAAAATATCTCCGCCTAACACGACATCCTTGGGAATAGTTTGTTTACGCCTACGACATTATGCCTTTCGAAGAATGGAGGAAAATCGAGTTCTTTTTTGCAATCACTTTTTGTGTCATTCGAGTCCGCGGCCTAGCTTCGGCGACGAGCGGGGCGACAGCGACGGCGGGGCGGCGGACGCCGACCCGGCCTCGAAGCCCCGGCGGATCGCGCAGCGCTAGAGCGGCGTAGTGTTGTGTTATGACAAATTAGTGTCAAAAATAAATTGAAATAATTTGCTCCTCGACGTCTTCGGCGGGAATTTGGAAACTTCGGTCGTTAAAAAGCAATAATAAAATGCACAACACTACGTTAATACAGACACGCTGGCGTTGCTTGACTGGAGCGCATCGTTCGTGCGTCGTTCCCCGCGCCGCTGCCTTCGAGGCCAGTTCCATAAATATCTATGGATTGAATCGCGCCGCTCTCACGCCGCTGCCGCCGTCGCCGCGCTCGTCGCTGACTTCGAGTCCGCGCCCTTAGTGTTAGTTGATGTGGATATTAATTTTATTTATTTTTATTAATAGAGGCACCACAGATTAACGTTTACTTGAAAATTCACTGCTAGTTTTAGCATTTTTTGACAATTTGGCACTTGTTCTACAAAAGTTGTGATTTCCGTTTTGTGTTATAGATGATTTTATAGTAATTTGTCTTGAATGAATCTACCATTTTTTTTTTTCAAACCTATGCTTCTCTGAGCTTGAAGATATAGGGAAAGGGGTTATTCTTCCACCTCTCTCTTTCGCTTCTTCCCTAAAAACGTTTCGTGCATTAACTGTTTTTAGTCATTCCATGTGACATGATAAATAATTATTCTATGCCATGTATTAATATGTGATTAAAATACTTTGCCCCCTTTTTAAGCATATTGCGCACACAGAGGAGGTGTGATATTTGGCATAATAAAAGTTCATATAGAGAAAACGTGTAGAAAAATAAATTTACTTCACAATATATGTTACAATTAATAAAAAAGTCGGCACTTTTTGGCCACCACTTATTATTAAATGTCTTGTTGTTCAACAGGGTGTGGATCTTTCAAACATCATCAAAGATTTAGCCCTCAGCCCTGACGACGAGTCAGTGTCCACAGTCGTAAAGAAATTGAAGGAATTTGCCAGTCAGAACACATGTGAAGATGACTTACTACTTAATGAACTGGATAAGCTGAAGGTATACACACACCATCATGCCGTTTTCTTCGCGACGTGACAAATTGCTCTTTAAAAATCCATTAAAGGCAGATTACGATATCATCGATGACAATTAAATAGGCATTATTAGGGATAACTCAAAAACTGCTCGTCAGATGTTGATTAAATTTAAATGGGACCACATAACAAACACCAGCTTCCAAAGGTCGAAATAATCTTCAAAATCGGTACACTCAGTAAAAGCTTATGAGGTAACACTAACAAACATTAAAAAAACATACAGTCGAATTGATAATTATAAATGTTGAGCACCGACCTCAAAACTAAACTAAACAAAATTTTTATTTCTCCCGTTTTTAGGTTTGAAGGCGGTTTTTTTTTTATTTAAATATTTTTTTCTGCTTTTTAGTGTTTTAAGTAAGTATAAAAATTTTCAGGAAACTACCTCAAGATCTTTTAGACACACAAGTGATAAAATTACGATATCATCAATGTCAATTAAATAGGCATTATTAGGGATAAGTCAAAAACTACTCGTCAGATTTTGATAGATTTAAATTTTAAATGGGACCCCATGACAAGCACTAGCTTCCAAAGGTCAAAAGAATCTTAAAAATCGGTCCACCCAGTAACGAGTTATGAGGTAACAAACATTAAAAAAAAACATCAGAACCTCCTCCTTTTTTAAAGTCGGTTAAGAAGAAGCGTGAAGAAGCACCTTGCAAGGTGACAAGGTGAGGGTGGCTCTTAGGGCGCGATATTTGCATTTTCCACTTCTGCTTATTATTTCAGGTGGAATGGAGTCATTAGCCTAAAGGTCTAGTGTATATGTCACCGGAAAATAACAAGAACCGTAAAATTATAAATTTCCTAGGAAATTTATAAACTTTCGTAGGATTCTAAACGAGAGATAAATTGTATTATTTTACGCCCACATTTTCGCAAATTGATAAATTTACCGAACTCGCGCGCAAAATAATAAGTAAGCAATAACGTCATGTGCACTCTGATTGGTTGAATAAGTCACTTGTTCCTTCTCCTTCCTCTCCACCGCCATTGTTCGCCAAGGAACATAAACAAACCGGTTGCTCGTGTGTTTTTGTAAAGTTTTTAATGTTGTAACTGTGTTAATGGTTTTAACACAGTTACAACAAACTGTGAAAATAGTTTTTTTTGCAAATCTGATTGTACCTAAGTCTCTGGACACAAGCATTGAACTGTCAACATCGACCAATCAGAGAGCAGTGTGCTATTTGCCGTATTTTAGAAAAGCGTAAAATAAAAGCTCAGAAGTGATTGGTCGTACCGTTTAAAATCTTACGAATGGATATCCGTTAGTACCCACTAGCGCCTGTGCTTAAACTATCAGAAACAGTGGGCAATGTATGAAAAGAGATGAAACGTTTGATCGAGCTCGAAAACCAAAAAACTCATACTAGGGTTACAGTAGTTCTTGCGTGAAAGAGGAACAAACACACATACATCTATACATCCATACAAACTTTAACGTTTTCATAATATTAGTAGGAAGATACTACAAACTCTAATGTTTTCAGGCAGAATGCAACAAAGATATAGCTCGAAGAGTGAGAGCAGGGAAAGACGGAGCTTACGAAATTTTGATCACACTACTAGAAACGAGACACAAAATGTATTTAGAACATCCCGACGACAAGGACAGAAAGATGATTGTTGCTGTTTTGAATAGTTTAACAGCTTTAATGGAAATACAACCAGATTTACTGGATTCGAGAGGCGTGGAGTTGATAAAAATGTTGGTAAACAGTGTTATATATTTGTACTAGCTGTCCCGTCCACGCGTTGCTGTGGTAATTTCATACTACTGCCCTATAACATTGTATCTGCAGTAAAAAAAATATGATTACTTATCAAGATAAAAACTATCCTATCTCTCAAGTTGGATCAAACTGCACACGGTGTACAAATTTGATTAAAATCGGTTAAGTAGTTTAGGAGTCCATCGCGGACAAACAACGTGACACGTAATTTATATATATTAAGATTAGAAGGGACTTTATTTCATGTACACCGCCTCTGTGATCTAGTGAAAATGTATAGTTATACCATTCATTATTCATTTGTTAAAAAAATATTTTGACTATGGCAACTTTATAAAGAAATAATTGGGTAATCCTAATAGATTAAGTAAAAATAACTATAACGTGATTTACAGCACTCTAGATAAGATAGAAAACGAAGAAATACTGATTGCTCTCTTGAAATGGACTAATGTCTGTTGCGTGAAACACGAAATGAATCGACAAAGGATCATTGCGAAACAAATTGGCGACAATTTGAAGACCATACTTAAGTTGCGGAAGAATGCAAAGGTATGTACTATACCGTTTATACTTTAAGACATTTTACAATATAGGTAGAAGTACCTGTGCAAATCACGGTCACGAATGGGACTTTCCCTTCTTTTTAGTGTCCTCTATAGGGTCCAACACTGTAAGTGTGGTCCGTGTCCAGGCATGAGACAGCTACGTCACTAATTATTTTATTATCTCCAAAAGGTATCGATATAAGTAAAATATAAGCTAGATATATAAGGGACTCTGAAAAGAATATACAACACGCTGTAAAAACTGAACACTTAAACAATTAATAGATACACAGAAATATAAAAGGCTTATCAAAAGGTACTTTCAAATTAGTAGTGCCTTGAGATAATCGAGGTAAGTATCCAGAGAGAGACCCTTGTAATTTGAAAATTGTGTTTACTAGGACACGGTCAGCAATAGAATGAGTCAAAAATCGCGAAACTAAACCAAACGTAATGGATACTTTTGAATGTGATTAAATATTTACTTTTTAAAATATTGCCAGCAATTTGGTTATGAAAATGATGGTAGTACTATAATATGAGTCCTCAGACTCAGCAATGAGGGAACGAGGAAGACGAAGACTATAACATGACGATGTTCTAGTACCACTTTACACCACTACGACGAGACAAAAGATTGATTTTAGCAGTCTATGTACGAGTATGTACTTATGTATGTTTGTATTTACTTATGTAGTAACTATTCATCCGATTTTGATGAAAAAGGTCACTCTAAATTAATAAAATCTAAATTGTATAAAAAAGCTTATTACAAGATAAGTGATTATTTAAATGATCCAAATGGGTGGGAGTAAAATCTGCCCAAAATTTACGCATTTAAAATTGTAATTTATTCATATTGATATATCTATGGACATGTAATGATGTTTTGAAATCATTACGAAATTGTAAGCTGCGGAGTTTCTTTCGCCATTTCTTCTCCGTCTCAGCATACTAATAATTATTTAAGTAAAATAATTATTCCGTCGAAGGGCTTTTGACTATTTAAAAGTACTTAGCAAAGTCCATTTAAATAAAGAGCTTTTTCATTTTCATTTTCAATCAATTTGTTATTATAGTCCGGGTAAAATAGGTTACATTTTAACCCACTAAAGATGAGTAGATTTCGTCTTGTAAACTATATATATACTACTATACCAAACGTCAGACACCAGTTATTGCGTGCTTCCTCGATCCCTCTAGGGCTTTTGACCTGGTTTCCTATAAAAAAAACTTGAAAAAGCTAAATTACCTAAAGATATTTTAAATACTTTCAAATACTGGTACGGAAACCAGGTCAACTTTGTACGTTGGGATGGGTCGCTTTCACAGCCATATGGGCTGGAGTGTGGGGTTAGACAGGGTGGGCTAAGCTCGCCAACGCTTTTCAACCTATATGTAAATGACCTTATAGGCGAGCTGAGCGGCGCTAGAATCGGCTGCAATATAGATGGTGTGAACGTCAATAATATAAGTTATGCAGATGATATGGTGCTGCTTAGCGCGTCTATTTGTGGCATGAGAAAATTAGTAGGCATATGTGAGAAGTACGCGGAGGCTCATGGACTGTATTATAATGTAAAAAAAAGTCAAATCATGATCTTTGAGGCGGGTAACAAACGACTAGACAGACTCCCAGCAGTCATGTTAGGTGAATGTGCATTGCAAAGGGTACGCAAGTGTAAATATCTGGGTCATATATTAACTACCGACCTCAAAGATGACGACGATGTTGAAAGGGAGCGCAGGGCGCTGTCAGTGAGGGCGAACATGCTGGCTCGCAGGTTTGCACGTTGCACGGAAAATGTAAAAATTACTCTCTTTCAAGCTTACTGTACCACCTTTTACACGTGCAGCCTGTGGGCCAAATGTACTCGCCGCTCTTACTACGCGCTGCGCGTCCAATTCAACAATGCATTTAGGTTGGGATTGCCCCGATATTGTAGTGCGTCAGGAATGTTTGCAGATGCGCGGGTGGACTGCTTTTATGCGACTATGCGGAAGCGGTGCGCCTCCCTGGTGCGTAGAGTGAGGGGCAGTGCCAACAGTATCTTAGAAATGGTTGCAAGTAGGCTTGACTGTCGTTATATTGGTCATTGTAACATCTGCTGGGATGGGGCAAAGATGACATGTGTACAGATTTTTATGTTGATATTTTTATTGTGTTTTTATAAGATGTACGAGTACTAACATAGGTTAAGTGAAATTGTTACCAACACACTATGAGTCATTGTTACTTGAAATAAATAAATAATAATAATAATAATAATAAACACTGATTTTAACCGTTTTTATTCATTTCTTTTATTTATTTAAAGGTAATTAATTAGTCGTTTTATTAGGGTAACAACCATTTCTGCCAACCTCAAGTTAGGAAAAAAACCTCATCATTTGGTAATATCTTATTTCTTGATGTTTGATATTTGCATTAAAATATGGGCGTCACACATTTTAATGCATCTAGGGAGTGCTTGGAAAGAAATGCATGGGAGTCACACCACATAAAACCTTTGCTTCAATGATTCCTCATAACTGTTCGTCAACACGAATGCTCATGCAACGAAACGACACCACTTTCACTGCACAAAATCCACTCCGTAGCAATTTTGACTTATCGAAATAAAGATCGACTTCCACACGCCATGGTTTCCCGCCAATCACACCTTCCTTTCATTATTTCGTAGACGGGTTACAGTGTTTTATACTTTAGCTTGTTTATGTTACTCAAGAGCGTGCATTCATCGATGTAGCAATAATATTTTTTTTCGCTGTATTGTTGTTAGATACACATGTGTATGTGACCCATACATAGACATTGCTCGCAGAGCGCTAAGTCGACCAGCTGGGTAGACCCAGGATGTACGATCGAAAAATGCCCGCGAGTTCGGATTTAGACCATTTTTCATTAAATTATTAAAAATATCTGAGTGCAACACCACAATGTGAGAATATCATTATTATGTCTAGCATTATATTAGGTTGGGGAAAAAGTCTTTTCGCATTATAGTATGTATAAACTTGTAATAAAATCTCTTTGGCTATACTATTTGTATCTGGCTGGTTTTGGTATCATTGAAAGTTTAAATTTTAAAGAACATAATTCCCAATTCAAATTAGGAAAATGTGTGATTTTCATTTGTTTTTCGTACCGCCAAGATGAGTGAATCTAATGAAGAAATTCGATACATTTTAAAATTTTACTACAAAAAAGGTACAAAAGCAACGCAAGCCGCGAAAAAAATTTGCGATGTTTATGGACCTAGTGCAGTGTCTGTGAGAGTAGCACAAATTTGGTTTAAGCGTTTTCAATCCGGAAATTTTGATGTCAAAGATGCACGTCGCTCTGGTCGCCCTATTACAGATAAAATGGTTGCCATTTTTGAAAAAGTGGAGCAAGATCGGCATGTCAGTAGTTACGACGTAGCTGAAGAACTGGGAATTGACCACAAAACAGTTTTGGCGCATTTGAAAAAAACTGGGTACACAAAAAAGCTCGACATTTGGTTACCTCACGAGCTCACTGAAAGAAACCTAATGAACCGTGTACTCATTTGTGATTCTTTATTACGACGTAATGAAACCGAACCATTTTTGAAGAAGCTGATAACTGGTGATGAAAAGTGGATCACGTACGACAAGAACGTGCGAAAAAGGTCGTGGTCAAAGGCCGGTCAGGCTTCACAGACTGTGGCGAAACCCGGGTTAACTCGCAACAAGGTGATGCTGTGTGTATGGTGGGATTGGAAGGGCATTATTCATTATAAGCTGTTACCACCAGGCAGGACCATCGATTCTGAACTCTACTGCGAACAACTGATGAGATTAAAGCAAGAAGTTGAGAGAAAGCGGCCGGAATTAATCAACAGAAGGGGTGTGGTTTTTCATCATGATAACGCTAGACCTCACACATCTTTAGCCACTCAGCAAAAATTAAGAGAGTTTGGCTGGGAGGTGTTAATGCATCCGCCGTATAGTCCTGACCTTGCACCTTCAGATTTCCACCTGTTTCGGTCTCTTCAGAATTCTTTAGGCAGTGTCAGGTTAACATCACGAGAGGACTGCCAAAACCACTTGTCGCGGTATTTTGACCAGAAGTCCCAAAATTTCTATAGCAATGGGATCATGTCCCTACCTACAAGATGGCAAAAAGTTATCGAACAAAATGGTACCTACATACTTTAGTTAAATGTAAATAAACTATATTAAAAAATGTTTTGAATTTTCTTAAAAAATGCGAAGAAACTTTTTCCCCAACCTATTATGTATTTTAATCCAAGCTGTTTGGACTAGAGCCTTCTGCCTTCACCTAAAGAGGAGGATTAAAGGAGGAGTGTTCGGCGCGCTTTTATGACTCCAGTCAGATATTCATCAGGCGAGATTGTGGTCAAACGCCCAGCCTATTTAACATAAAAAAAAAAAAAAAAAAAAATTTCGATAATTCAAAACTTGCTTCCGAGTGTAATTTAAATTTTTTTCCAGGTTATTAGTGAAAGCATGCAGCTAGTAAGAAAATTCACTCTCGACGATGACATCAGAGTACAATTTGGAAAAGCACACGAACACGCCAAGGAACTGGGAGCAACTCTATTGGAACCACTGACAGAGTATTTGAAAGGTATTGTTATGAGATCGTAATGAGTAAGAAAACCAACCACTTGTTATAGATTACTTAATAACTCAGATACATAACCGAATGGACCTCTGTATCTGAATACATACTAAACGTTTGTTTAGCACCTGCATTTTAGGACCTCGTAGTAATATTTGTAAATACGGGGATTATTCTCATCTTGTGTTAAAACTCATTTTCCACAGAACATCCTGTGCCACCATTAGTATCAGAGACAATGTTGACTATAGCCGCGCTGTTAGTACGTCACGAACTTTGCGCGACCGTCGCTACCGGAGGCGCAGACGTTGCCTTGTTCAAGATACTCGCAGATAACTTTGATAATGCCATCGTTATACTACAGGCGAGCAGATTGTGAGTACCTTGCTTGATATCAAAATCAAAAATGTCTTTATATAAGTTACCTATGCTAAGTTTACTTCGCTGGTGGGGACGTAACGGCGCAAAAAACGTCCAATGCTTACAATTTGGCAATGACTTACATAATATCATTACAGCTATTGTACTCTATATGAAATAATAAAAATAGACGTGTGGCACTCGGGGACTGCCGCGGTAAAGCTATTGCATAGCATTTTGTATCAACTTATGCAATTATAATTTTATTTATATATTTTATTCATGCAGTATTTCTTTTTCTTTGATATTAATTTTATAATTGAAATAATTAACTGAAATAATTAACATTCATATTCAAAACACTTTATACACAAATTTTACAAGTACAGCTATGAATACGTCTAATCGCACGCACACAACGCCGTGTCGAAGACTGCCGAACTGAAACGACGTTAGACGATGCACGGCCTTCAAGCCAGACCTCCTTGCCCATCGGAGTGGGGAGCGTGAGGTTTTTTCGTTACGGAATTTCTGGATTCGGTCCCCGCGCTCAAGGCCCGCGATAGAAGCTATGCAATAGCTTAATTACTCTATTTTTTATTCATTGATAGGATAGGAGATTCTCTAAAATTAATCAAAACTTTTAACTCTGTAGTCAAACGAACTCTTTAGTAATTAAACTTTCGATACCTACCACTATTATAAGTCAATGTCAAATACATTTCTTTCAATTTGGGTGCTAGTTGTACACCTTTGAACTTCCGTTAGCAATTTTATCATCCCATGACTACGGATGTATCTCAGTATTTCCATAGATGGCAATAATGGGAAATTATTTCTAATGCGGCTAATCGATGTTCTCAGGAACTCCATATGTAATTAGTAAGAAACACTTAACGGGAAATCCAATTTATAAATACTCTTATTCTTTTATATTAATAGCGTTTGCGACACCATGTATTTGTTCTTTAGATAAAATCACTTGTTGTGGTCTGTATTTGTTCTTGATGCGAGTGTAGGTGATGGAGGATTTTTTATATAGCTTGGAGAAATAAAACGCTTCTACTGGAACAAAGCGTTTATTGACAAAATTTGCTAAATTATAAATTAATAATTTAAGATACAATGAGATCCATGAAAACCTACAAGTGTGCACTGTAAAGGAGGAAATCCAAGCAACTTCAAGAAAATACCAAAGTCAGCTGAAAAACCATCCAAATACCCTTGCAGCTGAACTGACCCAGCAGAGTTATGTCAAACGATTAAAACGAAAAGACATACTACAATTACATGCAAATTGATATTCCCGGGAAGTAGATGTCTTCACTGGAAGACACACTTAACTTGTCCTGCCTATCGTCCAAGTAAAAACTGATTGCGGATATACTATACAAAAAAAAAATATTTATATTCACAATTTGGGTATTGCAACTATTCCCGGTTAGAACGAGGTGTGTCAACTCGTAACCCGATGTCCTCTACACCATTTGACTGATTTTGATAGGCAGAAACAGAACACTATAAAACAACAGTGCGTACTTCATTTAAACTGAAACATAATACACTAACGAATTACCTCCGTGAATGCTCGGTTGTCCTCGGGAAGTAATAAATAACTAGTTCTCAATCGAGTAGCTCCAACTTGGGTGTGGTGGAAACAAGAAGGCAAAATTGATCATGTGGTGTCAACTATTCCACTAACACTGTGCTTTAGTTAGTGCGCGAGTAAAAATGCTCCAACAGAATTTCAGCAATATACTAACTTCGCTCAGCGCAAAATTACTATTGGTCGTATTTAAGTGGTGTGTGAATTGGTAGTCTAAGGAAACTCCTTTTAAGGGGTTGCCTTTTTCTGGCGCTGTTCTCGACAAACATTGAACGGATGAAAATTGTCTTAACTCATCTAGAAGTTCCACAACTAATATTACGCCAGTACAGCCCTGTCGGGTCGGTTATAGAATACGTTTTTATTTCCTTTTTTATGTCACTTAATATCCACACATCTTCTCAGCCGACTGGTAATGTGACCTCAAAAACAAACAGCGTTCATTGTCGATAAACAAAGTCTTGTTTTTCACTATTATTTCGTTCTCCAATATCGACCGTTCGTGTATTAAGTCTGCTCTCAACTTTTCTGTCTCCAACGACCTTTTTTGAAGCAAACTCATGCTGTCGTTTAGATCCCTTACTTCTTCGATCAAACCAATCAAAGATCCTTCCCTGCAATTCTCTACTTTAGGCCTACAGTTTTTAGTGTTCAATCTCGTTTGCGCCACCTGCAACCGCTGAGACACCTTCAGCATTTCTTCGTGTAGTGTCTCTAATATGTTCTCAGTTTCAACAATTTTCTCCAAAGTCAGTCGTAATTGATTCTGTAGGTCAATTTTCACTTGCTCAGTGCGAGCAATCCGTTCACTTAGAGTTTTGTTCACTTTTATATCTTGCGAGCGTAGATCCCTGGAAGTGTTAAGAAGAACGGCTTCGACCTTCTCTCTTAAGTTCTTTGAGCTGTCTATAGCATGTTTAAATTGCGTCAAAGCGTTAACAGTGTACTGCTCCCAAGATTGCACGTCTGATTGTCCTTCAGACAATCTCGTTGCTCCGGCCGAATCTTTGACATTCACCGATTTAGTTTCCAAATCAACGTTGTCACTCTCGTATTTAAATGCCAAGTATTTATTGCTCCAATCCGATTCGAGCGCGTCTTTCGCAGCCACATTCATCTTCATTTGGTTCTCGATATCTCTCAACATCTCTCTGTGCAATTTCTTCACGTTCTCAATTAGAGCTGATTCCGTGAACAACTCCTCTTGAGGCTCGTCGTAAATCAAATCGGATTGCATTCTATTCCGTCTCAGATCCAAGCATTCTTCGTTGATGTACTCGGGTATTTTAAGTACGTCCATAGCATTTTTCACTTGCTGCCTCTGCTCCTCTAGTACAATTATCTCCGCGTCAATGTCCCTTATTGCCCGTTCTAATTCTGCTTTCCAGTAGTTAATATGCCGCGCCCGATGCTTCAGTTGGTCTGTTGTGTCGCTGAAGTCATTGCATGACGTCTGGTTTACTTTGACTATGCAGTTCTTGGTGATAGAGGTGTTGTCGTTAGTAATTCCGATGATGTCTCCTTTCAACACCCGTTGGTTATGCTCGTGCCAATTCAAAACGGTTCCTAACCCATAGTTTCTGTCACCGAAGGATAAGTAATCACCATTTTCTGCTGTTGTCATTTTCTTTCTTCGGATACAAATTTAGGTTCCATTGAGGGTCTATTTTATCGATCAAACGTAGTTGTCTTGGCGATTTTGTTTGATGTTTTTCCTGTATAATCGATATGGTATTGGTTACTTGGATATTAAAGGATAGGTTTCGTGATAAGATAAGTACATACATAGGAGGCATATTATTAAAGGCATTATTGTAACCGCCGGTTAATAAGATGGGCGTAGGGCGCAGATATCGTTCTGTTACATTCAAATACCGTACCAAACACACGTCAATAAGGTCCCTAATTGTACAAATTCAACGCTGAAATGGCGAGCTATAGCGGGTCCAATGAGGGCCGTTGAATTTGTTCAATTAATGACCTTATTGCCGTGTGATTTAGTACGGTGTTTGAATGAGTTGTGGCTGAGGGTTTCAGCTGAAGCTCGATTCTATCTTCGTCCTTATCATCACTTACCATCAAGTGAGATGAGCGGCAAGATTCTACCATCTAGTTAAATATAGGTTTATATTTGTGTTAAACAATTAAATAATAGTTATTTGTTCAACAAGTGAGCAAAGTGACTTTTTGCTGCGAGTAAGATTGCTAAAATAAGGGTCTTGTTAAGAGCTTGCAGCAAAAAGCGTTTTTCCTTCGAGATTTTATGAAGCGAAAGAGGTATTTTGCTGCTGGAGAGGTGAAAAGAATTTTTTTCTTTTTTTCAGAATAACTGCTTTAGCGGGAAATGATGATGTGAAAAGGAAATTGATGAAAGCTGGTATCGCACCCATCATAGTGTCCCTACTGAATAGACACGGGGTAAGTGTGGAATTAATGACACAACCTTTATATAGATAATACTAATTTAGTTTAGAAAATCCTTTTATACTACACCTGATCGGAACAGTAGCTATTATTCCCTCAAATTGAAAAGAGAAAGTTGATCTTTTCTGGGGCCTAAATATGCGGGAGGAAAAGTTGTATGAATTTCCATTTCCAACGTGTTTAGCGGGAGGAAAAGTTGTAAGAAAATCTATTTCTAACTGTTCCCTCGTTGGTAATCTGTCACTTTCGTCCCACGGTGAACAATGAACTATTTTTTTGTCATGATATCCATATATGCGAATTTAAAAAAAAATCTGAACTGTCTTCTAAAAAATAAAAAAACTAATAAATACTATAAAAAGTCATGACTCGTGAACATTATTGTTGTGGTCGTCACACAAAAATTTAACCCTACCCAGTAGGTACCACCTTTCAAATATTATAAAAAACGCACCTAAATAGAATAATTATGAATTTATTGAAACATTCCTTTTCACAGAGCAACGGAAACGCAGGTGGTCTAATACTTAAGTGCACAGCAGCACTTACTCTTCGTGAACCGGAACATAGCAAACAGTTCTTCGACAGTGGCGCGCCCGAAGCTATAGTTGACTGCATAAAAAAACATCCGGACAATGACAGTGTACAGGTAACGTAAAAAAGATGAAATATAAATATTTCATTCTTTATTTGTTTGTCCTCAAACAAAAGATGAACAACCTAAACAAAAAAATATTTACATACATCAATTTGAATTTACCACGTGCCGCTGGCCGTGCACTTATTTCAAACTAGATGACCCGGTGTACTTCGTATCACCTATTCACACGGAGTACTAAACGTCTTTGCACCTATCCTAACGACATTAAAACTCTTCCTTCGCTAAAATGGCGGAACGTCAAATGTTTGACAGGCAAGTAGGCATAACAGTTTATATGGGAAAATGTAAATGTTGTTTTTACTATCTTCCTCGCAATTTGTCCATATTTTCTCACCGTTTAAATACGTCCATAGCACCTAGACCTCCACGAACATTTCAAGACCAAGATAAGATAAATCCGTTCAGCCGATCTCGAGTTATAGCGTCAGGAAGGAAAACCCGACTTATTTTTATATAGTAGATTACCTCGTGGCGGCCATGAACAATCTCCTTTCACTTTTGCGACTGACTACGTTTGGCGATTTCATCGGCGCTAACAAATTTCACTCGATCATCTTCCACCTTCCGTTCATTATTTGTATCCAGCTATTCCCGGCTGGTTGGCGCTTTGAAAAGCGCAATTCAAATGAAAGACGTTTTTGTATACTTACGAGTGAAATGTTATTCCGACAATATTTCGCTCACTTCGACTTCTACACCCAAATATAGCCCACCATCGCACTTATTTTTTATTTAATTTTATCACCAAAAACACATCTAAGTACACACAAACTGATAAAAATGCAAACGTGCGAGATTGAATGTCACAAATTCCATGCCGGCGTATTCCCGAGTAGTAATAACCTAGCTCCGTTTCAGGCTAAATTAAAAATCGATTTAGGGCGCGTTCCAAAACGATTTCAATTTACTCAGGGTAGTGAATTTTACTCTAAGCCGTTCCAAAACAAACCAGAGTTAAACCGAAGGTAAACGAACATTTACTCTGACAGTTGGTCGAATATTTTGGAAAGACTTTGGGGAGAGTAAAATTTACTCCGCTGGGGCGATTTTTATCGGTGTCTGGAGACCGGTAAAATTTACCTGACAGCTGTCAATCTGTTGAACATCACCTACGTTTTCATTTTCATGATCAAATTTTTTAAGTATTATTTTTGTAACTACACAAAAACGATGGCTACTGTAAAAGTAATGGCATAGGTGTTATAAGCCTTGTCATTTGATTGGACGTTTGTAAATTAAGCAGTTTTTTGCAACAAATTAAAATGTGCGACATGTCATATTTTTACTCGCGATTTCCTCGTTAGCGTTCTAAAATGAGTCCTAAAACAATGTTTTTTCTCTTTCGAGCGTCATGCTCTGACTCTTTCGTATTCACGTAAATTTTACCCTGGCGTCACTGGTTTTGGAACGCACCCTTAAAAGATCTGAGCAACAAGAAGTATCAGAAAGTAATAGACATTAATACTCCATGTAAAGAAAAATAAAAATACAATCATACTTACAAAATGGGCCAATATCTATGGTGTTAGAAACACTAAACGGAGTATTATTCTTTTTACAGAAAAACGGTTGCTGGGCAATACGCAACATGGTCGCCAGATGTCGTGAGCAAAACGCGAAGTTCCACGAACTGGGCGTAGAGGCACTCTTGAACAGCGCTTACGAGAAATTTGGCGATGAATTCGGGTTCGACATCAAATCCGCTTTGAGAGACCTCGAGTGTGACGTCAAATTGGAAGAGCAGTGGACTGGGAAAGGAACACAGATGCAAAACTAAAAACTACCATACCTGTTATAAAACTACCATACATGGTATAAAATTACCATACATGTTATAAAACTACCACGGTTGTTTCAAAAACTACCATAAAGTTAACTACATAGCTTTTATTGCTATGAATATTGATTTGCAGTGTTCTAAACCGTTTTACCGATAGTAAAAAAAATGTTAACTTTTAAAATACTTTATAAAGCTGCTTTACTAAAATAAAACCGCCTTTATTAAAAAATAGTATTTATTTATCGCATTAAAACCATTTTTTCACAACAATTTTTTTTTGTTTCATTATCATTATTTCTCACCATAAATTGGTAACAAACCTTATTTTTAACAAGAGAGCTGAATGGACAATGACATTTATTGTTTTTATTAATAATTTAGATTAAAAAAAAATCTAATAGTAAGTTTTTTTTTGCATTTTAATAAAAAGCGAGAATTATAAAAAGGAGTTATATAAAAATAATATCTCATAGATACCATTGGTAATCACCGGGAATACAGTACATCACTAGCCATTGATAATTTTTCATTAAAAATATCCATAAAACACATGAAATAACTCAAACCAAGACAAATTACACATGAAATAACAATAACATTATATAAATACCTAAAAACAATTCAAACAAAATCCTTCGACAAGGGTTTGTAATTGAAGACGTAGAGGTACTAAAATTAAGGCCAAAGAGGAAATATAAATACCGTAAAACAAAAGATATAAACATTACTACAAACACTGCGGTACAAGCATGAAAATGTCGGTGGACTTAATACCAATCGATAAACGAATCTGTCCTTTTCTGTCAAATGAATCGATTTTTTGTTTCAATTTTTTTTTTGCATATAGGTATCAAATTAAATAGCTTTTTTTTTCAGGATACAATTGTACTATTAGTAAACTAAGTACCCAAAAAAAATTAAAATTCTGCACGATAACTATTCCACGCGGACGAAGTTTGGTATAAATTCTAAACATTCTAATCGATTTTCGTCAAATCATTCCGTACTCGCATTGATGCTGGCATATTCAAAAACCTTTCGTAAAACGACGTTTTAAATGTTGTGAACCACAGATTATTATTTTTTTGTTAGGGTTTTTGGCTTGGTATCTAAGACCTTTAAGCCATATCTTCATTTATTTGACTTCTTTCTTGATGTTTGCATTAAAATATGGGCGTCACACATTTTAATGCATCTAGGGAGTGCTTGGAAAGAAATGATGATGAGAACTGTATAGTGGGATTTCCAATCACTATACAATTCTCAACGCCACATACACAAAACCTTTATTTCAATGATTCCTCATAACTGTTCGTCAACACAGATGCTTATGCAACGAAACGACACCACTTTCACTGCACAAAATCCACTCTGAAGCAATTTTGAATCGACATCGATCGACATTCAGACCCATGGTTTCCTACACTCCAACCACAGATTAGAAAGAATATGTCTAAAGATTGTGATCCTGTCTTATGAATGACACAGCGACAGCAGCTTCTCATATTTACTTAAAATAGAATGATACAGTGATACATAGCGCTCGGTGACGTGTAACTTAGAGTGATTACAGATAAGCGTTTATAAACGGTCGCTTCGGCATACAAGATTACACGCGCTTATACGCGTCAAACATTCGTAAGTTGCGAAAACGCTAACCTGCAACCGCCCTTAGGGCGGATCGCTTTATTTTCGTTTTTGGCCTCCAGCAGAATACAATTCAATGAACAATTATTTTTCGTTTTGATAGCAGTGTTATGGTATCAAAATAGAACTCAAAATTATTTCGACTTTTGAGTGGAGAATGACAATACATAATTACAAGGATACTAAAATTCAAATATAATTTACATAAAATGCTTGTGAACTTACAATATACAGTAAATAGAACAGGAATTATTATATGTACAATTCAATAAAAATTATAGAATCATTATTTTAAGGATCAAATATTAAATGCCTTCATAAAGCTCGTGTCTGTCATCTCGCTCATCGTTAGGCTGAAGTCCACTGAAGCGGAGACGAGTGAAGTGATGCGTTTTTAAACAAATACAGAATTTAATTGAAAACATTAAATTTTACATAACTTAAAAATTTTGACCATTAGTAAAAATGTTTGAAAGGACTGAAAGGTCATTGTACGAAATTATCTCAGCTCGGCGACCGTGCTTTAGCACACCTCCCCGGAATCAAAGCAGCGAAACTGCTACAATCGTTTCGCTAACACCTATACATTTTAGAAGCGAAATGCACATACATTGTGTGCACATTCTTAATACACGGCGAAACACACGCGGTTCCGCTACAAAATGGCGGAACGAACGCGGAGATATAGACGGTGTCCGAGGATGAACGGTGATATCACGAGATATTGATAGAATGTATACAATAGTTTCACTCAAGAAATTTATAGGTAAAACGGAAAGCCACACTACTAATAAAAAAGTGAAGACAACTTGTTTTATTTCCTGTCTCTTTCCAACTCTCCCCAGAAGTATCTAATATGGAATAATTTTATTTTTGCGTTTACAAACGCGTAAATATTAATACTAGAAAAATGCACTGAAAAAAATCGACTTGCCTCAGGCGGGACTCGAACCCGCATCTTCCACAATCCGGGCGGACGCGTTGACCATTACGCCACCGAGGCACTGCTTTTCGCTGTCGAAATTTGTCAGTGCTTGGTGCTTATGTTTTTATGGAAAACATCATTTCATCAAATCTTTGAAACTTGCATTTCTAAGACCCGAACGAAATATTTTTGCAAATATTTAACGCTCAGTTAAGATGAAAATACCTTACATTATGGAATAATTTTATTTTTGCGTTTACAAACGCGTAAATATTAATACTAGAAAAATGCACTGAAAAAAATCGACTTGCCTCCGCCCGGATTGTGGAAGATGCGGGTTCGAGTCCCGCCTGAGGCAAGTCGATTTTTTTCAGTGCATTTTTCTAGTAGTATCTAATATGATGACGTACATACATACGTATGACGTATTAGACGGTCACGTGACGCGTGCTCTAGTGGTTAAAAAGAGACAAATAGGAAATAAGAAGGTTTAAAGTCAAATTTTTTGTCTTCAATTTTTGTTCGAGTCGTGGCTTCCAGTTTCAGCAATAAATTTCTTGCTTTCGCTTGTCTTACAACGGATAAGTCACGTTAACTATTCGGTAAAACTAGTAAGACGGACAATTTGTGGCCTTACACCAAATCAAAAATATATCAGTGATTATCATAAAGAACCTTTTTGCTGTGTTTATCAGGTGTAATATTAAAAATCTTTTTTTTTTACTTCAGGACTAATAAAATATCCACAAAATGTTTGCACGTTACAATTATTTTCATAGGTTTAAAATACATGTTTTTAATAGTACGCGTAAAAACGCAAGGTATTACAGACATTTTGTATTGGATATAAAAATTACATAATGTGAACAGATAAGTACTTATCCTTTTTCTGTTGTATTTATATATAAACTTCAATACTTCACTCGTACTTTAAGTAACTTATAGCTAATTTGTACCACAATTTTTCGGTGGAAAATACCTAAATAAAAAAACCTGATTACAATTTACACTTATACAAAATTTACGTTTTCTAAATTACAATTTTACGATACAAAAGTGGATTCTCAAATCTCTCTATTTTATAAAGCGAAAAGAGTTACCTATACAGAAGAACAATGTCCAGAATGTAGTCGAATTAAAAATTAGCCAAAACCATTGCAATCCTTTTCATTATTTGTTAGTAAGCTAACAAAAATAATGAAAAAACAGATAAAAGTTGAATTGATTACATGTAGAATGTAATCCATCCAAAAATTGTCTGTCAATTGTACAACTCTAAGTTTGTTTTTGATACTACGAGATGGCAAACAAGCTTGCGGCCCACCTGGTGTTGGGTGGTTACCGTCACCCATAGACACTTGCAATATTAAGGGTAAAACACTTAACTGCAAGTGCGTTGCCATCTTGGGGGCTAATCGTTGTAAATAAAGTTCTACTAAAAATCCATAAGCAAACATCTTGTTTAAACTTAGTTATTTCGGCTGTATCTTTTTAACAATTTCTTTACGAATTTTAGAACGCTATTCTACAATTGTTTCACAACTTCTACTGAAACCTGCAATATACTATTCACAAATTTGCAATGTGTTCTCTCAGTGCACACATACATATTTATTAGAGATTTACAAATGGTTTGCCTCTGTCACTCTGACACGAGATGAATGAAACAAAACACTTTTTAACAAGATAACAACCAAAATAGGTTTATTGATTGTTTATGAATAAGGCTGTAAGATGATATGCCTTCCATGCCCACTAATTACACTACATTACATGTACTATGTACATTGCATTTATGACTTTTGGTGTTAAAAAAGTGTATAGCTAATACTTGAGCCAATTTGTATAGAGATAAATGTAATCGTTTATAAGGTCAGGTGGGGTAAGAGGGACTAGGATACCAAAGCGTTTAGCACTATGAGTCTCCCGTCGATAAAACAAACAAGGCGAATTAGTTTGAACGGTTTTCAATAAATCTCGCTACGTGACTCAGAAGCCACAAAAAAGGACTGATCTGACAGTTGTGCATTGGACTAGCACCAAGTAGTACAGTGCGCGTCTTATGCAAATCTTTTTCAAACTCGAGTATGCTTTAACTTATTGCAACCAAATTTAACATACGTGTATAACATCAAAATATAAGGTTTCTATCAAATTTTGAGCCGTCGATCACGAAAGTTAAGCTACCAAGTGCGCGGTCGGTACTCGGACGGGTGACCAAAATTTAACATGCATGTATGACCTCAAAATATAATATTTCTATCAACCTTTGAGTCGTTTCCGGTATACGACAAAGTCAAGGGGAGACCACTCTCGATTTTAAAGTTAAATCGATGTAATACAATGACTGTCCCTCTTACCCCATGTGTGGGGGAAGTGGAACGTTTACACAATCTGGACATTTACGCAAATATCGCCGTAAGAACTGTTATTAGCGTGATCAAACTTAGCCCATGGGAAGCTAACGCATAAAGGCTAGTTTTGCATGTCTCAAAGATCATTTAAGACTTTCGCTGTTCTTCCTAGCACTTAAAATATTTTGCTGAAAATGAAGTATGTTCCTCTTACCCCACCTGACCTTGCGAGGTTCCGATGTAAGCTAAAGTCGACTTGAAGCCGACGAACTATTTCTTACCCCGATATAAAGTAATTACTAGGGGACCATTAACAATACTTTTCATTAAGAAGCAAATCAATGCCTATCTATAATACTAAAACTATTTATAAGATAATCACAGTTCAAATTTCCATTTTAAAATTATAATCTCAATTGTAAAAAATGTGATGAAAATGTAGCGAACATCATAAATCTTGATGAAGTATATTCTGAACAATAATTTGTACCTTAACTGTACAAAACAGTACCTACACAGAGATAAACTTCCCCCTTATTATAAAAAGTGGACTAAAGTTAGTCGTGGTCTGACAGTTGCTGGTTTTTCTACGTGACTGACAGACCGATTTAGGCCGCCTGCGTGTACGTGAAATGTCTGTCTATCTCGCTCTAATATGCGCGTTATTATGCCCTTTCTCTTCCACACGGCCGATCCGCGGTTCCTATATCTATGGACCTTATTATACACAATACCGCGAAATCACTGCATCGTTCTGTAAGAATGAGCCTTCTCTAAGAACTTCTGATATTTCCATTTCCTGTAATTCATAATCTTCTTCCCGTTCATGATTGTGTGGACCATTATCTTCGGATTGTACTCCAGGTTTGTAAGTAACTGAAAGTTAAAAAAAAATTAATGAAAAAATTTTGAAACGTTTAAAAAAGTAATTAAAATAAATTAAATCGACTCAAATACAAATAAGTACAAAATATTTTACAAAACCGCCTTGTTACAAAATTTTGGGTGACACACCAAAAAATACTTGTATCAGGTAGTCACCAAGTCACTTCAAAACAGAAAAGGGAGAAATAAAAGTATGTTAAAAAAAAACTAAAAGTAAATATGTCAACAATTTTTTTGATGTCCGTAGCATATCAATCAGCTTAATCCGCTGTCTACGTCCACTACTAACATTTATATTAACCATGACACATTGAGAACATTACGGTCAATATGTCTAACCAAGCCTTTTTTTTACGGGGAGGTCAAATGCATTTACGCATCGTCCCTGCGGGGTGGTGCCAACCGCAGGGGATATGTGGGACTCGAGGTAAAGGCGTTCCCTCCATACCCACTAAACATCCTCCCCGGCCTGACCTCCAGTGCGCTATTGCGGGACGGCTCGGGATCTGCGCACGTGAGCGCAACTACACCGAGACCGTCCCAACGCTGCCCGTCTAGGCACTCCTTGTGCACCAATTGTTGGCCAGCAGCGTTAGTCGGTAGCCCCTGTGGGTCGCTGGCCGACCTCCTCACCGACGGCTGCTCGACCTGGCGCGTCCTCCGCAACGAGGACACCGGGACCAGCCATCCCACCGAACCCGGGGGACTTTTTTTTAACAACTCGATGATGGCATTTGCCTTCGAATGCCAAGGCGACACACTTGACATCAAAAGCCACACACCCGCCGAGAAAGTTTCCCCACCACGTTACCAGGGTCCGCCACGAAGAGGCTTACGGACGTGAACCCCTATTACCTGATACCTATCGATTAGCCGTCTAACCAACTTAAGTATGCGTGCGATTAACGCACATAGAAACACTACTCTATTACACACATTTGGTCATTCAAAAAAGTTTAGTCTGGGAGCTCTGGGATCTTATGATTATAACTAGCTTCCGCCCGCGACTTCGTCCGCGTGGACTTTTTACCCCCTTAGGGGTGGAATTTCCAAAAATCCTTCCTTAGCGGATGCCTACGTCATAACATCTACCTGCATGCCAAATTTCAACCCGATCCGTCCAGTGGTTTGGGCTGTGCGTTGATAGATCACTATGTCAGTCAGTCAGTCAGTCACCTTTGAATTATATATATTTAGAAGTATATGCAAACGTAAGCGCTTGCAAAAGAATGCCCAATTCAGTATGGGACTTGAGCCGTGATTGCCCTTTTTATTAAATGAGTGCCAAAGACGTTGGAAAATCCTATAATTTATGTGAGGAAATATCATTAAATAATTTTTGGCGAGTTTTGAGAAATCATAATTGTTTTAGTAATTAAATTCAAATAATTGACAGAAGGACAGCTAAAGTTTTTTGTTTTTAAATGCTCGCTATTTAAGAGAACGCAAAGGGGTCTAGCCCATACAGCCACGTCTTCAGTATTTTTTTTTTAAAGTTCGGTTTGCGAGATAACACCTGGATAAAACAACATTATTAAGCTTAATTGGATAGCCTTGTGGCCAATAATTTAAATAATATCGTTTTTTAATGAAACTAACTAAACATGGTGTCTGTATACACATAAATTCTTTTGCCTTCCAAGTAAAGGGTAAATCAAAAGTAGCAGGAAGAAATTAAAAATATACCTTTTTAAAACCACCCTGCATTGATTTAAAAAATAAACAATAACCATAATTCGTTAGATTATTTTTGAAGTATATTTGGTTCTTGCACATTGTGGGCAGTTTTGGGCATTCTCCTTTTCAATGAATGGGAATTGGTATCAAACTCTCTCCTTCAACATACATACCTTCGGAGTTAATAGAAAGTACTGCGCGTTGTCGCACTCCGTAGTCACTTTGACTAGTAGTTGGAACATCTTCCTCTCGTTTATGGGGTCCATTCCTTGATTTATTTCGTCCACACATCTATACAAGAGAGAAATAACAAAGGTAAGCTTACAATGTTCTGATTGGCAGACGACCCGCCTCCCAATACCGGTTTGGACCAATCAGCGCAGACTGTCGTCGGCCACGCTACAGCGACTCACAAGCTGCACCTTATTGGCTGCGTCATATTACGTTATTATTCTATTGGCTGGAGTAAAAAAATCGGGAGTGGTCTCCCCTTGACTTTCTCGTATACTAGAAACGACTCAAAAGTTGATAGAAACCTTATACTTTGATGTCATACATGCATGTTAAATTTTGGTCACCCATCCGAGTACCGACCACGCACTTGGTTGCTTAACTTTCGTGATCGACGTCTCAAATTTGATAGAAACCTTATATTTTGAGGTTATACATGCATGTTAAATTTGTTTGCAATAGGTCGAATATTTGTCGATTACAAGACTTCCTCTATACTACGTATACGAGAAAGTAAAAAGGTGGGGCTTGATGCCGAGCAACCGTTTAAAGGATTATGTTTGATAAATGGAATACTGGTAGATTTGTGACTGTCTATAAACACCTTATCATTACCAACAGGTATAAGCTGATCCTGTGAACTAGTTTGTATAATGTTGTTCCTGCTGGTGTGCAATGAGCTTGGGAAAAATAAAAAAATATATTTATTACTTCATAAAATTATAGATCTCATTACTAATTAAGTTTTTCAAGTAAGTTAAAAGTTTTTATTTTGCTTAGTTTGGTATAAAATTATAACATCACTTCTAATCGCTAGCGCGGGGCTAATGGCCGTGTGACGTCAGAGAACTCAACAGCATTTGCCGCCCGCTCGCGTCCGCACAACATTCATACCTAATCTATACTTTATCGTTATATTTTTATTTGTATTCTGGTTTAATTTGATTTATTGGCCTGTCAACGCGGCGACGTTCAACTCAAAAATGTTTATTTATTTAAGTTTATTTATAAAAAATCGGGAGTGGTCTTCCCTTGACTTTCTCGTATACCGGAAACGACTCAAAAGTTGATAGAAACCTTATATTTTGATGTTATACATGCGTGTTAAATTTGGTTGTAATAAGTTAAAACATACTCGAGTTATCGTGCTAACGCACAGACACAGACATAATTCAAAAACAAGACTTCCTCTATACTACGTATACGAGAAAGTAAAAAATATTTTTGGGCTCAGGGAGGTCCAAAACGTGTACATCCGTCAAAATCTCGAGGTCGAATTTTTTTACGATTACAAGACTTCCTCTATACTACGTATACGCGAAAGTAAAAATAGACAAAGTTATTATGTTATTATAACTGTCCGTCATCTATAAATATGACACAGTCTCGAATATTAAGATATTACATGCGCGACACGTCCTTTTCGTACGACGCTAGAGCTAATCAGAGTACAATGACGTCACGGCAGGCGCATGCAGAAAAAATAAGCGCGCGGACATTTTTACGAATCTAAAAATTTATTGTGAAGCCATTTGAAGTGCTACAGAAATAATTTAAATGTCATATTTTAAGTTGTAATGTGTATATTTGGAAAAATATTTTTAAAAAGCCCCGTTCCCAAGCTCATAGCAGTGAGTGTCCTTCGGGTGAGTGGCTGCAGCTGATCGCTGCTGCGGGACCGGCCCAGGATGGTAGCAGGGAGTGACCTGAAGGGCACGGTGGTCAGTCTCTGCAGCGCCATGAGGTAGAGCGCCGTGGTGAGCTGCGGGACCGGCCCAGGATGGTAGCAGGGAGTGACCTGAAGGGCACGGTGGTCAGTCTCTGCAGCGCCATGAGGTAGAGCGCCGTGGTGAGCTGCGGGACCGGCCCAGGATGGTAGCAGGGAGTGACCTGAAGGGCACGGTGGTCAGTCTCTGCAGCGCCATGAGGTAGAGCGCCGTGGTGAGCTGCGGGACCGGCCCAGGATGATAGCAGGGAGTGACCTGAAGGGCACGGTGGTCAGCCTCTGCAGCGCCATGAGGTAGAGCGCCGTGGTGAGCTGCGGGACCGGCCCAAGATGATAGCAGGGAGTGACCTGAAGGGCACGGTGGTCAGCCTCTGCAGCGCCATGAGGTAGAGCGCCGTGGTGAGCTGCGGGACCGGCCCAGGATGATAGCAGGGAGTGACCTGAAGGGCACGGTGGTCAGCCTCTGCAGCGCCATGAGGTAGAGCGCCGTGGTGAGCTGCGGGACCGGCCCAGGATGATAGCAGGGAGTGACCTGAAGGGCACGGTGGTCAGCCTCTGCAGCGCCATGAGGTAGAGCGCCGTGGTGAGCTGCGGGACCGGCCCAGGATGATAGCAGGGAGTGACCTGAAGGGCACGGTGGTCAGCCTCTGCAGCGCCATGAGGTAGAGCGCCGTGGTGAGCTGCGGGACCGGCCCAGGATGATAGCAGGGAGTGACCTGAAGGGCACGGTGGTCAGCCTCTGCAGCGCCATGAGGTAGAGCGCCGTGGTGAGCTGCGGGACCGGCCCAGGATGATAGCAGGGAGTGACCTGAAGGGCACGGTGGTCAGTCTCTGCAGCGCCATGAGGTAGAGCGCCGTGGTGAGCTGCGGGACCGGCCCAGGATGATAGCAGGGAGTGACCTGAAGGGCACGGTGGTCAGTCTCTGCAGCGCCATGAGGTAGAGCGCCGTGGTGAGCTGCGGGACCGGCCCAGGATGATAGCAGGGAGTGACCTGAAGGGCACGGTGGTCAGTCTCTGCAGCGCCATGAGGTAGAGCGCCGTGGTGAGCTGCGGGACCGGCCCAGGATGATAGCAGGGAGTGACCTGAAGGGCACGGTGGTCAGTCTCTGCAGCGCCATGAGGTAGAGCGCCGTGGTGAGCTGCGGGACCGGCCCAGGATGGTAGCAGGGAGTGACCTGAAGGGCACGGTGGTCAGTCTCTGCAGCGCCATGAGGTAGAGCGCCGTGGTGAGCTGCGGGACCGGCCCAGGATGATAGCAGGGAGTGACCTGAAGGGCACGGTGGTCAGTCTCTGCAGCGCCATGAGGTAGAGCGCCGTGGTGAGCTGCGGGACCGGCCCAGGATGGTAGCAGGGAGTGACCTGAAGGGCACGGTGGTCAGTCTCTGCAGCGCCATGAGGTAGAGCGCCGTGGTGAGCTGCGGGACCGGCCCAGGATGGTAGCAGGGAGTGACCTGAAGGGCACGGTGGTCAGTCTCTGCAGCGCCATGAGGTAGAGCGCCGTGGTGAGCTGCGGGACCGGCCCAGGATGGTAGCAGGGAGTGACCTGAAGGGCACGGTGGTCAGTCTCTGCAGCGCCATGAGGTAGAGCGCCGTGGTGAGCTGCGGGACCGGCCCAGGATGATAGCAGGGAGTGACCTGAAGGGCACGGTGGTCAGTCTCTGCAGCGCCATGAGGTAGAGCGCCGTGGTGAGCTGCGGGACCGGCCCAGGATGGTAGCAGGGAGTGACCTGAAGGACACGGTGGTCAGTCTCTGCAGCGCCATGAGGTAGAGCGCCGTGGTGAGCTGCGGGACCGGCCCAGGATGGTAGCAGGGAGTGACCTGAAGGGCACGGTGGTCAGTCTCTGCAGCGCCATGAGGTAGAGCGCCGTGGTGAGCTGCGGGACCGGCCCAGGATGGTAGCAGGGAGTGACCTGAAGGGCACGGTGGTCAGTCTCTGCAGCGCCATGAGGTAGAGCGCCGTGGTGAGCTGCGGGACCGGCCCAGGATGGTAGCAGGGAGTGACCTGAAGGGCACGGTGGTCAGTCTCTGCAGCGCCATGAGGTAGAGCGCCGTGGTGAGCTGCGGGACCGGCCCAGGATGGTAGCAGGGAGTGACCTGAAGGGCACGGTGGTCAGTCTCTGCAGCGCCATGAGGTAGAGCGCCGTGGTGAGCTGCGGGACCGGCCCAGGATGGTAGCAGGGAGTGACCTGAAGGGCACGGTGGTCAGTCTCTGCAGCGCCATGAGGTAGAGCGCCGTGGTGAGCTGCGGGACCGGCCCAGGATGGTAGCAGGGAGTGACCTGAAGGGCACGGTGGTCAGTCTCTGCAGCGCCATGAGGTAGAGCGCCGTGGTGAGCTGCGGGACCGGCCCAGGATGGTAGCAGGGAGTGACCTGAAGGGCACGGTGGTCAGTCTCTGCAGCGCCATGAGGTAGAGCGCCGTGGTGAGCTGCGGGACCGGCCCAGGATGGTAGCAGGGAGTGACCTGAAGGGCACGGTGGTCAGTCTCTGCAGCGCCATGAGGTAGAGCGCCGTGGTGAGCTGCGGGACCGGCCCAGGATGGTAGCAGGGAGTGACCTGAAGGGCACGGTGGTCAGTCTCTGCAGCGCCATGAGGTAGAGCGCCGTGGTGAGCTGCGGGACCGGCCCAGGATGGTAGCAGGGAGTGACCTGAAGGGCACGGTGGTCAGTCTCTGCAGCGCCATGAGGTAGAGCGCCGTGGTGAGCTGCGGGACCGGCCCAGGATGGTAGCAGGGAGTGACCTGAAGGGCACGGTGGTCAGTCTCTGCAGCGCCATGAGGTAGAGCGCCGTGGTGAGCTGCGGGACCGGCCCAGGATGGTAGCAGGGAGTGACCTGAAGGGCACGGTGGTCAGTCTCTGCAGCGCCATGAGGTAGAGCGCCGTGGTGAGCTGCGGGACCAGCCCAGGATGGTAGCAGGGAGTGACCTGAAGGGCACGGTGGTCAGTCTCTGCAGCGCCATGAGGTAGAGCGCCGTGGTGAGCTGCGGGACCGGCCCAGGATGGTAGCAGGGAGTGACCTGAAGGGCACGGTGGTCAGTCTCTGCAGCGCCATGAGGTAGAGCGCCGTGGTGAGCTGCGGGACCGGCCCAGGATGGTAGCAGGGAGTGACCTGAAGGGCACGGTGGTCAGTCTCTGCAGCGCCATGAGGTAGAGCGCCGTGGTGAGCTGCGGGACCGGCCCAGGATGGTAGCAGGGAGTGACCTGAAGGGCACGGTGGTCAGTCTCTGCAGCGCCATGAGGTAGAGCGCCGTGGTGAGCTGCGGGACCGGCCCAGGATGGTAGCAGGGAGTGACCTGAAGGGCACGGTGGTCAGTCTCTGCAGCGCCATGAGGTAGAGCGCCGTGGTGAGCTGCGGGACCGGCCCAGGATGGTAGCAGGGAGTGACCTGAAGGGCACGGTGGTCAGTCTCTGCAGCGCCATGAGGTAGAGCGCCGTGGTGAGCTGCGGGACCGGCCCAGGATGGTAGCAGGGAGTGACCTGAAGGGCACGGTGGTCAGTCTCTGCAGCGCCATGAGGTAGAGCGCCGTGGTGAGCTGCGGGACCGGCCCAGGATGGTAGCAGGGAGTGACCTGAAGGGCACGGTGGTCAGTCTCTGCAGCGCCATGAGGTAGAGCGCCGTGGTGAGCTGCGGGACCGGCCCAGGATGGTAGCAGGGAGTGACCTGAAGGGCACGGTGGTCAGTCTCTGCAGCGCCATGAGGTAGAGCGCCGTGGTGAGCTGCGGGACCGGCCCAGGATGGTAGCAGGGAGTGACCTGAAGGGCACGGTGGTCAGTCTCTGCAGCGCCATGAGGTAGAGCGCCGTGGTGAGCTGCGGGACCGGCCCAGGATGGTAGCAGGGAGTGACCTGAAGGGCACGGTGGTCAGTCTCTGCAGCGCCATGAGGTAGAGCGCCGTGGTGAGCTGCGGGACCGGCCCAGGATGGTAGCAGGGAGTGACCTGAAGGGCACGGTGGTCAGTCTCTGCAGCGCCATGAGGTAGAGCGCCGTGGTGAGCTGCGGGACCGGCCCAGGATGGTAGCAGGGAGTGACCTGAAGGGCACGGTGGTCAGTCTCTGCAGCGCCATGAGGTAGAGCGCCGTGGTGAGCTGCGGGACCGGCCCAGGATGGTAGCAGGGAGTGACCTGAAGGGCACGGTGGTCAGTCTCTGCAGCGCCATGAGGTAGAGCGCCGTGGTGAGCTGCGGGACCGGCCCAGGATGGTAGCAGTGAGTGACCTGAAGGGCACGGTGGTCAGTCTCTGCAGCGCCATGAGGTAGAGCGCCGTGGTGAGCTGCGGGACCGGCCCAGGATGGTAGCAGTGAGTGACCTGAAGGGCACGGTGGTCAGTCTCTGCAGCGCCATGAGGTAGAGCGCCGTGGTGAGCTGCGGGACCGGCCCAGGATGGTAGCAGTGAGTGACCTGAAGGGCACGGTGGTCAGTCTCTGCAGCGCCATGAGGTAGAGCGCCGTGGTGAGCTGCGGGACCGGCCCAGGATGGTAGCAGTGAGTGACCTGAAGGGCACGGTGGTCAGTCTCTGCAGCGCCATGAGGTAGAGCGCCGTGGTGAGTGCCCGCTCGCCGCCCGACTGCGCGTGGCGGCTCAGCGGCTGCAGCTGCTCGCTGCTGCGGAACCGGACCAGGATCGACACGCCGTACTTGTCCCACTCCGCCTGGGAGACCACCACAAGTTTCACATGACGACAAAAAAAATTATAGTTAAAACTGAAAGCCACACTACCAATAAACAAGTGCGAGTCAGACTCGCACACCGAGGGTTCCGTAGAAATTAGTAGTTACAACATATTAAAAATAGTTCAGGAATCGAGTCTCGCAGTGTTTTCCAAGCTTTTCCCAAGATTTAGTTTCTAAAACCTTATTGTGTTTTATAATTGTGGTTATACTAACCAGGTTATACTAATAAGTTCAAACCTAAATTAGTCAGGTAACATAATTAATGTTGTTTTTACTTAAATCTCAAATTTAATCCCGATTTGTAAGTGGTGACTGCAAAAAGAATGAATAGTATCACATTGTTCATCAAAGTGCCATGTAGAATTGTCGTGTTCGGTGCAGCACTATTTCTGAGCGACGTTGCGAACCACTTTGAGAGTGTCGAAATAGAAGTCAAAACATTTGACCTTGAAACTACTTATTTCCTATTTATCTGTTTCTAACCATTGGAGCACACGTATTAGACGCTCGCATGAGTCACATATGTACGTGCGTCATCGTATTACTTGTGCGGGAGTTAGAAAGAGACATGTAGGATACGGAAATATTCAAATGTTAATTGGGGTCAAAAAGTTGCATTCACTTTTTTATTAGTAGTGTGGCTTTCAGTTTATAAATTTTTTGATAACGACACTTACGCCAATGTAGAAGCCAATGATATAGATACAATACTTAAGTGGGGATCAGCACTATGCGTACTTCAAAATCAACGCACAGATAAAATAGCTAGCGAGCTATATTACGCAATGCACGGATGTATCCCAGTATTTCCATGAAAATACAAAATGTAAATTGTGGGACAAGTGCTTTTTCCTAGTTATATCCCCAATATTTCCATAGCGACAAATTGTAATAATTTATATGAGACATGATTGGAGAGGGTCAAGATGGTCCGTCACCAATATGGTAACTTACGTTGGAATGGACTTAGAGCTGGCCCTTTTTCAAGACGTCTTCGATAAAAGTTCGCCTACGTCTTCCTCGTCCTGCATCTCCGTTCACTTCCGATTTAATATATCTTTTTCGTCAACCAACTTTCAAACATCCTTTCTACATGACCGAACCATTTGAGCATCCCTTTCTCAATTATTGTCACTACAACTTCTTTGAAACCACACATCTCTCTCACTCAATTTTTCGCCAGCCATACTCCGCAAGGCTCTCATTTCAAACGCATTTATTCTTCTTTCATGCATTTTCTCCCATACCCAACAATCTCAGTTAGGGTGAATTCAACTATTGTCTTTTTAATCTATAAAAACATAAACATGTATCTACTCACATCACCCGCGGCTTTATCCAACTTAATTTCGCCAGCACAACCAAGTTTAGCGAACATATCGCCGAAACTCTTGTCGATGTCTTTCAACAACCTCTCCAGAGGTGGCAGCCATTTTGAACTGGAAACAAGACGTTCAAAAATATTATAGAAAGAATCTATTGCCGTAAAGTTTGTTTATCCTATACATTTACTAGCTGACCCCGCAAACGTTGTTTTGCCTTATAAATAAAATAAAAAAAATCAAGGGTGGACAACCCTTATCACTAAGGGGTATGAAAAATAGATGTTAGCCGATTCTCAGACCTACACAATATGCTCACAAAATTTCATGAGAATCGGTCAAGCCGTTTCGGAGGAGTACAGGAACGAACATTGTGACACGAGAATTTTATATATAAGATTGTAGCTTTTTATAATATAGATAGATTATTACTGACGTTTATAGATTGGCAATGAATCAACTAGGGTGAGACCAAAAAAATACACCGATGTGTGCGTAATGCGCATGTGTGCGTGAAAAATAGTACTGCAGTCTGACAGTTGCTGTCTTTTCTACGTGACTGACAGGCCGCCTGCGTGTACGTAAAATGGTCTCGTCTATCTATCTCGCTCTAATATACGGGTTAGTATGCTCTTTCTCATTTACCTTGCCGATCTACAGATTCCTATATGTATGGTTTATCCTAACTAATATTATAAATGCGAAAGTGACTTTGTTGTTTGTTACGCCTTCACGGCTAAACCACTAAACCGATTTTAAAAATTCTTTCACGATAAAAAGCCTATTTTATCGGGGAGTAAAATTTTTAATTGGATATCTCTACGAAAATTACAATAATGCTACCATTTTGGTATTTTTTAGACAATTTGGGTTACTTTGACACTTGAGCGGTTCGACAATATCCGATCCGATATCTGTATCGCAATAACTGTGCAATGATGCAAATGTAAAATGACATTTTGTAGTTTCGTACCTGCAAAAATTACCACTTCTCGTTTGTTTGTTGGTTAAAAGCGTAACCTATATAATTATTAGCGATATTATTTATCGAACGTTTTTGGTGACATGGTTTTAGTGATAACAAAAATCCACTGTTTTCTTATGAAGATGAAATATTATATTCTGTTAGCTTTATAAGGATTACTTATTTTATAAGGATTTTAGCGACAAAACTCTTATTTACTTATAGTTTTATGACATTTTTTTTTATCATTTTGTATTTTTATTACACGCGGTGAATTCGCGACAGGAAGTCGGAAGTAATTGACACATGCGCGAAATATTACAAAATGTCGGCGATACCACCCACAGGGGCTAACGCAGTAAGGAAAATCGGTTACACTGTCGCTTGGTCTATGGTTTTACTCCATAGATTACCTCCTAATAGATACCGCATGAATACATATTTGTTAGCAACCTAGTTCACTAAAATTGGCGGTAAGCACGGGGTGAGGGGCACGTACCTGACGCGCTGTGATTGGTTATTTCAAAGTACAGCTAATAGATAGTGATGTGACCATATCATTTTTAAGTATCGACTATAATCGGTAATTTTGCAAACGATATTAAGGATTATCAATGAATATTTTTCAGACACATTTGAATGAAAAGAATGTATAGTATACTTATATAATAATGATTTCAAACATACGTAGGTATATATAAAAAGAAATGCAGAAAGTAATTGATATTTTTTTTTACATTTAATTTGAAATATGAGGGATATGATAATTATCGCCGTATAATACCTACAATGTCAATAAAGTAACCCAAACTTATAACAATAATAATAATATAAGTGACGACAACCTTATGAAGCTGAAAAAGATGAAGAAAACAAATATCTTGATTTAGCTCACGAGATTGTTGTGGGACATTGATTCACCAATTATTGTTCCGATAGTCATATCTGCACATGGACTGATAGCCAGAGCCTCGATAAACACCTTAAGAGGCTCGCGTTAGGTGGTTGGATCAAGAGTCAGATGTAGAAAGCAGTACTTTCGGACACGGCCCGTGTAGTGAGGAGGTTCCTGTCTCTGGATCCTTAACCACCGGTAGCCAGGACCCTGATCTTGCTGCCGATGGGGAACTGCATTTTTATATTTTTTAGTGTTTATACATTGTAAAAATTTAGAAATATAATTTTGTAGGTATTTTAAATGAATTAAAGGATAGGAAAGGAACCTACAATTTTTCATTTCTATAAAACAGTAGCAAACTTAAGCAATTACAAAAAAACCGGTTGTAAAACCGGGTAGCCGCTTTTAAAAAAAAACCCGAAATTAAAAACCGATTTTGTTTATGACCCGGTTTTGCATTCCCTAGCTGTGAACAGTTTCGGCGATATAACATCACCCTGTGTCACGCCTCGCTAGAACTGTATGGGTTTTGAGTTCTGTTCCTGAAAGCGGACTGACATAGTGGCGTTTTCATACAATGACTGCAACACTTGGATGTGTCTATAGTCAATGTGGCACCTCTGGAGTGACTGGAGTATGGCCCAGGTCCCGACAGAATCGAAGGCTTTCTCTTCGGTCTTCTGTATAACCTGCCGCAGCGTATATATGTGATCTATAGTACTGAAGCCTTTTGGGAATCCGGCTTATTCGGGAGGCTAGAAGTCATCAAACCTGTGCACGAACGATTCGGTGTAACCCTCCTCAGAAGCTCCGCTGTAACTCCGTCGTCACAGAGTTACACTTATCGCGTACAGGCTGATGTTCGGGATATTTGCGGTATAGTGTCGGGTCAATTTGGCTCTTGGTTCGGTGGCCTGCATGACTGGTGTGTGTGATGTCGCGTAAAGCTTTTTTTCTATTTACATTCCAAACATTGACAACCATCAAAATAATTATGTCAATACAATGACAAAATTTTCTGAACGAACCAACAATGACAACCATCAAAATATTAAAATTTAACCTCTTCGACCGTCAATTGTTTGACAGGAAAGTAGGCAGAACCGTTTATATGAGAAAATGAAAATGTTGGTTTTACTATTATTCTCGAAAATGTTCCATATTTTCTCACCGTTTAAACCTTCCCTGGACTACAAAAAATATTTCAAAACTAAAATCAGCTAAATCGGCCCAACCGTTCTTGAGTTTTAGCGAACCGCGATTGATTTTTAATTATATAGATTTCCACCTCATCAGTCGCCATCATGAGGACTGTTACCATTCAATTATCTCCAAGCACTCCCTAAATGAATTAAAATGTGGGACACCCAGATTTAATGCTAACACCAAGATAGGAGATAAATACCTAGGACATGACTGTATGGGTTAGATCGCTTTGCTTTTTCGTTCTATGGAGATGAAAGTAAGAAATAAATGGTCTTTGAGAAACCTCAAAATATTTCCTATAAGGTTTTACCATTAACATTTTCTCCGATTGCCAAATTAAAATTCATTAATACCAGTGTTTTTCGGTTATATTCACTATTCAAATATAATATTATTATCATTATATGTTAAATTTAACAAAATGTAGAGTTTAAAACATGGAATTATCGATTTTATAAATATTTTTTTATAATATCGTAAATTACTACATTTTGATATAAGTAAAAATATTCGATACATAATCGAACATAAAAATATCGGTATCGATACGGATATGAAATATAAGTCATGTCACTGCGCTTTCTTTAAACAGAGACAACATTATAGTACTAAATAAGAGTAAAAGAGACAGTGTCAAAATGTCGTCAACGCCCAATTTGTGACGTAACTTGTCAATGTTGATTTTAGCCATTATAAGTTGACCTCTGATGCAAATTTGAAAATTTTGTAATAGAAATTATAATTTTCTTACCGGTGAAATGTAGGCTACCTTTTTGGTAATTAGAGGTCTTGGGTGACTTTCCACGCCATTTTACAGCACAGGAAGCCATTGTAATGTTAAACTAATGTTTTTTGTGTCCAAACCAGTGCATAAATCTAGCGTGTTTACGGGTCACAGATTTGGTCGAGACTAATGTTAAGATTATTGGAGCAGTTTTACATGCTAGCTAAAGCAAGTATGTGTCGTGCGCGTCGGTTGCCTTGTATGCGGTATCTATTAGGAGGTAATCTATGTTTTACTCCCTTTACGACATTAAATAGATAAGTAAATAAACACCGATACCGATTCTATGACTATTTCTAATTTTGTCGAACCGGTCGATAGTTTCTATAAACTTCAACTTCGTCGAGAGTAGCTGCAATAACAAATCAAAACACAATTACCTCAAATCCTTCATCTTGTCATCCAGCACCTTGTTCATGTCACTTGAATTTGACACTTCCTTCTTCAGTTTCGATATAATTTTCTCTCTGTCTTCGTATTCTCTTATTACCTTGGTTAAGAAATATTACAATTAAAAACTGCATAATCTAAGCTATTGAAGATTTAAGCAACCAATACTAAAAAACCTATACGCGTGAATGGTAGGTGCAATAAAAGTGTGTTTTTTTTATCGAAATAAGCTTATTTAATAGCATTTTTTTAAATGTACATTCAAATTCCAAACGAGGATACACCATAGCATGACCATAGCCGACCATATTATGACATCAACATCTTCGATATGCTTTTTTTGAGAAAGCAATGGGATTTGACAGATTTGCAAATTTCGTATTAACTTTGATACTAACACAATTTTGGACTACAACATTGTGACGTCACGTTACACCAAGAGGGTTTTTGTTTGAGGTCACGTGACATAAAGGTTTCAAACGGTGTTTTAATTTTATGAAAAATATTATGTTTTTTTAGGCTATATTAATTAAAATTTAGAGTAGCTAAGAAATAAGAATCAAATTTTTTTATGGACAATACCTTGTTGTAAGCGTTAAATATGGTGAAATAATAATGAACTAAAATATTTGTATCTGTGGTATACAAGAATCCGACGATTACAGTGCTGATTGCACTCTGAGTAATCTTATTGTCTAAGCTGTCTTTTTAACCGACTTCAAAACCAAAAATAGGTTATCAATTCGACCTATATAACATTGTCAGAATGAGCTTGGGAAAAATAAAAATTAATAAATACATTTCTTATTTCATTTGTAGATCTGATTACTAAATAATCAACAGTTTTTATTTCACTTCGATACGATGCGCATTTACAAAACTATATAACACCGCTTCTAGTCGCTAGCGCGGGGCTAATGGCCGTGTGACGTCAGAGAACTCAACAGCGTTTGCCGCTCGCTCGCTTCCGCACATTTATACCTAATTCATACATTATCATTATATTTTTATTTTTCTTCTGGTTTCATTTCATTTATTAGCGGTCCCCCGACGCGGCGACGCTCATTTTAGAAATATTTATTTATTTGTTTGTTTATAAAAAAAATATTATGTTAATTGCCCGTTATTTATAACTATAACACAGTCTCGAATAAGTTATTACGAGTGCGACACGTCCTTTCCGTACGACACACGAGCGAGTTCAGAGTACGATGACGTCACGGTGGGCGCATGCAGCAATTAACGCGCGGACATTTTTACGAATCTTTAAAAATTTATTGTAGAGTTATTTGAAGTGCTGCAGAAAAAAAAATGTCATATTTTAAGTTGTGATGTCTGTATTTGGAAATAAAAGTAAAACAAAACACCATTTCCATTGTACAGTTTTTGTATATGTTAGGCGCGAATTAGGTGCGAAGCACACTCATCTGGCGTCTGGCGCGGACATCATTCTGTATCATTCAAATACCATACCGTAATAAGGTTCCTAATTGAACAAATTAAACGCCGAAATGGTGTGCGATAGCGCGTCCGATGAGGGCATTTGAATTTGTTCAATTAAAGACCTTATTGTCGTGTATTTAGTACGGTATTTGAATGATGTCCGCGCCGTGTCTTTGCCCGACGCCACATTGGTGTTTCGCGCCTTAGTCTATATCAGCTTTTAAACACGGGTGTGAAATTTCTCGAGTATGTTCGTATGTTTGTCCACACATATCTCGAAAATAATAAATCAGATTTAATTTTTTTACATTCTCGTATTACGTAGTATAGAGGAAGTCTTGTAATCATCAAAAAAATCGACCTCGAGATTTTGACGGATTTACGTTTTGGACCTCCCTGCGTCCAAATATTCCGTTTTTGGAATTATGTCTGTGTGTGTGTCTGCGCGTTAGCACGATAACTCGAGCATGCTTTAACTGATTGCAACCAAATTTAACATTCATGTATGACATCAAAATATAAGGCTTCTTTTGAGTCGTCGATCACGAAAGTTAAGCAACCAAGTGCGCGGGGTGACCAAAATTTAACATGCATGTATGATATCAAAATATAAGGTTTCTATCAACCTTTGAAAAGAAAGTCAAGGGGAGACCACTTCCGATTTTTTTATTATAATTATAATTAAAACAAAAACACTAACTCAAGTACATACCTGTTCATCCCCCTTGTCCATACAGTCGATCCTAGTCTGCAGCTCAAAACAATGTTCCTGCAACGTGTTTATATCTGAGGGTAGTACGTCAAAGTCCTCTTTGTAAGGGAAGTCGGGGTCCTGAGGCAGTTTGTTGTTGCAGGACCTCTTCGCTTCCACCAGTTTCTCTTTGGCGTTAGATTTCGCTCTCGTTAGAAGGTTCTCGATGTTTTCCAATGTCGTTTGCACGTTGCGTAGTTCGTTTCTAAGTTCGCGTAACTCTGATTCTTGTTGGACTATTGCGTTTCGACTGAAGTCGAGTTTCACCTGAAAATCAGTTACCGGAATATTCATAAATCCATACGACTCTTTTTTAACCTCCAACGCAAAAGTGGGGTGTTATAAGTATGACCTGTCTGTGGCATCGTAGCTCCTAAGCTAATGGACCGATTAAGATGCGGTTTTTTTGTTTGAAATCTGAGACGATCAAGATGGTTCTTAGCTACAATTCTAAAATCTATTCAGGTGTTTTAAGGTCTCTCTTGAATAATATTCAAGAAAAATGAAATTTAGGTAAAATCCTATCTATCTTTCGGAATTAAGGTAACCCCCAACACAAAAAAAAAACTAAAAAAAAAATTTTTTGCTCTCGGCCTTTCAATTTCATCGAAAGAACCTGTTAATATTTTTAAGATGAACGTCCCTACGTTGAGGGACCGTTAAGTAAATAAAATGAAACCAAAATTCAAATAAAAATAATGTATTGATAATGCTAAAGTATGGATTAGCGGTCCCCGACGCGGCGACGTTCATCTTAAAAATATTAATAGGTTCTTTTAATGAAGTTGAAAAAAAGTTGTTAAAAAGAAAAGGGCGAGAGAAAATGTTCATTTCATATTTTTAGTTTTTTTTTTGCGTCGGGGTTCACTTAAAAAGAATCTGCAAAAAATTTGTCGTCGTCCGACTATAATTACGTATATTTTATTTTATATTTTGACGTGTGGGTATTAAATAAACATTTCTTATTTCTTTATTTTTATACTAACAGTGGATTTGAATAATTATTTTACAGGCAACACTCTTCGTTAGTTTTTAATTTTTCAGATTGGCAACTGTCTACAGCCTTTGTACGGGGCTCTGGTATAAAATTTTAATTTAACCTTTTTATGTGTGTTTGTGTTATTATTAATGTTATTTATATTCTAAACACATACCTTCCACATCTCGCCGTTCAATATCTTAGTCTGTAACTCCCTCATTATCTGTTTCAATTCATTTTGCATCTTGCACTGCTTCAGAACGCAGTCCTTCTGTTTTCTTCTGGCTCGCACTCTCTCCTGCTGTATGTTGAAGCTGGGTTCGTTTTCAATGTCTGCCACTTTCTTATTTTGTAGGCGGACTTGAGCACATATTGTTCTAACCTGTGTCATTAAAAACAGTATTAAGTATAGTATATTTATTATACGAAGGCGTGTAAACCATGAATTTGAGAAAAAAATCTATATAATGATAATAATAAGTTTCCACGCGCACAAAAATTATCTAGCCCAAATTAAGTATCATTAAAAACTTGTGTTATGGATACTAGATAGATAACAGACAAATTTTAATGTACATAATACTATAGATATTTTATAAATAAACTTAAATACATAAACAACCATGACCCATGAACAAATGTTCGTGTTCATTCACAGTAACATTTGCTCCTACCAGGACTCGAACCCGGACCGGATGTGTAGGCAGCGTTACTGACCAATCCACCACGACGACGTCAAATAATAAGTAATAATTAAGTATAATAAGTAGAGATACCAAGATATTCGGCGACTTTTCTTTGCTGCGACTATAGCGAATCATTCCGTCAAATATACAAAGTCATGGAAAAATTCAGCATAACTGAATACTTAAAATTCTATCAGCGTTGTCAAATTAAGTAAAATAAAAATATATTCGTCAGATCTTAGCCAATAACAAAATAATGGAATAACGATAATTAACAATTATCTCAATTTAATCTACATAGAATGTTTGATACATAAATTGATATTCAATCCAATAATTATACTTGGACCCCTGGACAGATGTTACATTATAAATTATCTCAATAGTAATTCAACGGGTAATTAGAAAAAGAGAAAATCTACTATTTTATTTAAGAAGTTTTTAATATATTATCTATCTATTCTATCTCTCTCTCTCTCTCTGCTCTCTCTATGCTAGAATCAAATGCCGAACTTACCTTTTCAACGCCTTCGTTGATTCTTTTCCTTCTCACGTTCAATTCGTTGAGGTTCACTTCTAGAGTTGTCAATTTATTGTCCAAATCCTGCATTTTTGCTCTATGGGCCTGCGCCGTTTGTTCGTGCTTCGATAGTCTGTTAAAAAAATGAACGAGTGAATGTTTGGCGGGGTTTAAAGGCGCCAGTCAGATATTTATTTCGATAATTCAAAAATTGTTTCAGAGTGGATTTTCTGTAGTGATAGTGGTGTTATTTTGATGCACAAGTATTAAGAAAAAAAATTGTGTGCGTGTAACCTTTACGCGCGATTGAAGTAAAACTTCTTTGACGTAGATCACTGAAATGATTAAATTATATACTAATCCTAATTGATTATGATCTTTGCCACTAGCTGGCGTATAAGTCGAGAAGCACGGAGTATATGACAGATACTTACGACCAATCGAAATTACTATTTTTAAATAGCGGAAACTACACAGACTATAGAATACTGAGCGTTACTTCCGTTAGAAAAATCTGAGTTACCCCCTAGTCACGCCTAAAGAAGTTTTACTTCAAAAAGAAATCTGCTAACTTCAAGAAAGAACAAAATTATTAAAGAATCGGATGTGTGGAATAGAACCCCTTGCCTGCTTTGAGTCAACTAGCGCCACCAACACATTTAATTTTATAACTCCTAATCCTTAAAAATCTGAATCGGTAAGGATCTTCTTCAATGCGAGCTAAATTTATTAAATGATATAACACAACGTTTCATTGTTCAGTTTAGTTTTAAAATGGGGTTTTGTGGGGTTTTGGCATTTTATAACTTAACTAGTGGACGCCAAAGGTTTTGCTCGCATTAACGTCGGATTTTTTAGCCTCAAGCCTTCCTCGATAAATGGACTAATCAACAAAAAAATATTTATTAAATTTCGATCAGTAGTTCCTGAGATTAGCGCGTTCAAACCAACAAACAAACTCTTTAGCTTTATAATATTAGTATAGATGGAAGAACGTAAACGCAGTGCAGTTGTTCAATAAATATCAACTTTACATTTTTCAAAATTGATCTGGTTTAGAAGTTAGAAGTTTTAAAATTTAATGTAATGATGGCGCTAGTTGGCTCTAGCCAGTCCCTTAATATGGAGAATTTAAGAGAGTTTCGGTTGAATCTTCCCTCTTCCTTAAAAGAAAGGAACTTACTGGTTATTGTAGTTGTTCAGTTGGTCCACATCTAGAGTGTTGGCCAGAAGTCTCGCTGGCCGGATCTCTATGGTGGAACTTGATTTGGCTCCACTATAAGCCGACACGCGTACAGTGAAGCGATGGTTTTCTGTACACAAGGCAGTAATAGGGTAATTCCCACATAACAATATTTATGACACTTAAAAATAACCTCATGCTATATGATGTCAAAAATCGAGATAAAATCCATCATATCCAGCCTAAATTGGGCCAATCAAAAAACATTTACTTAGAAAATTTCCGCCGTGTTGGTGGAGTGGTCAGTACAGTTGCCTACACATCAAACGGTCCAGGTTCGAGTCCTGGTAGCGGCAAATACTGGGTGTAAAAGACATAAACAGTCAAACGAGAACCATGTATTCTATACATCAAAATAAGACATATTTCAAAAAAAATATTGCTGGGAAATGATTTTTATTTTTTGGTGTTAAAAAAAATTGCAAATTGTACCACGCAATGTAAAGGGCTCAACTCGCAAAACCGCGATAATGTTGCCAGACGGCGGCCCCGTTCGTTAGTGTTCGTGCGCATCGAGTGAGCTACATTGAACGCTAACGTTTTGAAGACATTTTTTGTTATGAAATACTAAAAAAATAGACTACTGTCCAAAGACAGTAATTAAGAAATAACGTATAGAATAAGTTTTCATAAAAAAATAAAAAAAAAATTATGACTTTGACCTTCAATAAATTCGTAACTATCTATTTCCCAGGTATAGTCTAAAGGAAAAAAAATGTTACATTTTATATTAGTAATCCTACGTTGTCCATTTAAATAAATATATAAACAACCATGACTTGTCAACAAATATTCGTGTTTGTCACAAAAATACAGGTTGTAAAAGACATGAACAGTCAAACGAGAACCATGTATTCTGCTCACCAACATAACATTTTTTTTTCCTTTAGACTATACCTGGGAAATTGATAGTTACGATTTTATTGAAGGTCAAAGTCATAAATTTTTTTTTCATTTTTTTATCAAAACGTATTCTATCCGTTATTTCTAAATAATTGTCCAAAGAAACATTATCATTTTTTTAGTATTTCATAACAAAAAATGGCTTCAAAACGTTAGCGTTCAATGTAGCTCACTCGATGCGCACGAACACTAACGAACGGGGCCGCCGTCTGGCAAAATCATCGCGGTTTTGCGAGTTGCGTGCGAGTTGAGCCCGTTACATTGCGCGGTACAATTTGCAATTTTTTTTAAGACCAAAAAATAAAAATCATTTCCCAGCCATATTTTTTTTGTAATATGTTTTATTTTGATGTATAGAATACATGGTTCTCGTTTGACTGTTCATGTCTTTTACACCCAGTATAATAAAAAAAGCTATTAAAAAATAGTTATTTGTTCAATAAGTGAGCAAAGTTGTTTTTTGCTGCGAGTGGCGATATTAAATTACGAACCAGCGAAGTAATCTAGAATCTCATAAATAGACTACTGAGCACAGTAAGTGATTTAAAGGCACGACAGAAAAAAAAGTTGGTCTCGTGTGAAACATACAACTTTTCACCTCTCCAGCGAGATAGTTGTTGAAGAAACACGAACACAAATTGTGACAGTAATAACGTTTGATTTATGGCGTCACGTGTAAGGGTTTACGAGAAATCAATTAAAAACTAGTGTCCAGCCAGCTTGAAATTCAAGCTGGCTGGACACCTGTATCTCCGCTGCCTGATGGTCTACGGCCTTCGAAATATGTTCATCTATCTCGCTGAAGAGTTGAAGATCTCGCTGGATGTAGGTTTATTGATTTTATTAATTGGAGTTTTAATTGGTGTTGCTTTTTTAACTTTATTGAAAAAAACAAGGCAATATTTAAATACACATTTATTATCTTAAAAATTATTATTGAAAATTAAAAGTAAGATTAATAAAATAAGTTAAATTGAACGTTTATCTTGTTCAGCTTGCAGAAAAAAGCGTTTTTCCTTCGAGATTTTACGAAGCAAAATAGGTATTTTAGTGCTGGAGAGGCGAAAATGTAATATTGTTAATTACATGCATGCGTATTCCCTATTCACATGTGAACCAACTCACCGGTAAAGAAGTACGTGATGTTAGCAGGAACTTTCCCGCTGTTGTTATACGTATGATCGTTGCCAATAGGTATCTTGTTTATGTTGTACTGCTTACATAGGTACCTCAGTATCGCGTCTGGAGCTGTTATAGTGTCGATTAAGTACGCGTAAAACCCGAGGTAGCTACAAAATATAACATGTTTAACTATATTAGCAATTAGCATTATAATGCTATATATTTTTCTCAGAATTTGCGAATTTTTAGCTAACTTAATTGACATTATTTATTTTTTTTGTATTTTTTTATTATATGGATGGAAAATAGACATTAAAAGACTCAACGCGTATTTTTTAATTTTCTTTAATTATGATTCTAAGTATTTTAATTTAAAATTTCAATATTTACTCATTCTAAAATGACGTTCTAGCTAAATTAAAAGATATTTAAAAAAAAACTTAATGTAGGATACTGTAAATTTAACTAACACAAAATATCTTTACAATCCATTTTTTTTATTTATGGCCAACATAACCAAACTTAACCTCAAAGATTTGACATTTGTGATGTAGTTTTTTTTTTAATTTTGTATAGCCCATGACATTAACCCATAGAAATCCTATAGTTGCACTTACGTCGTTGTAGAATAAGAAAGTATTGAAATTTTAAATTATAACTCTTAGAATCAAAATTTAATTAAAATACGTGTTGAGTCTTTTAATGTATATTTTCCATTTATGTAATAAAAAAAATACTATGGGAAGAAATTCCAGTTACCTGAAATCAGTAGCTATTATTACCTTAGTTGCTGTATATCGCTCCTAGGCACATTTAGTCTCCCGCCCTGGCTGCATATAGCGTTGACCCTCTTCAAGCCTCCCTCGATCCTCACTTTCTGCATAAACAAGTTCATATCCTGGCTCGACTCGAAGGTAAACGCTACCAAATCTCTAGCGGGCACAGTCGATTCTAAGTAACGTGCAAATTTGGGGTCCGTGAAATTTATCTGCGGAAAAGAATAGGAATAATATGTATTTTTTCCCTTTAAAGATCCTCATTTAGAATAGAATATTATTTGTTGAAAAAATTTAATTTGTTAATTTTATTTGAAATTTATACCAAACTAGCGGACGGCCGCGGCTTCGATCAAGTTAATTAGGATTAGTAAAAAATTCTACTAATCCTAATTAATATTATAAATGATAATTCATCTTTTTTTATGTTTTTCTAATACTTTGTAGAAGGTTCTTACGGAAAAACAAAAAAGAAAATTGCGCAGAAAATAGGATAATTAGAAAATTTACTGAAATTATTACAAAGCGAAAATATATTGATAAGTGACACAAACAACAGTTGCTTTGCAACGAGAACGCAGATGCGTTCTCTACGTAAATTTTGTAAATGTGGTTAGATTGGGCAGACTTACTTTATCTTTATAAGTAGTACTCAATCTTTTTCCAAATTAACCACAAGGTCACTAGCTAACTAACTAATTTATTTATTTATTTGTTATAGTTAATTTAATTTTGGATTAATTTTAAAATCATTTGAAAAATGAACCATCTAATATCACTTTTAGAAAAATACCACTAATCTCATACCTCAAGAATCATAGGTTCGTAAACGTTCCCTTGGAACATCTCCTTGTTCTCCCTCAGCCAGAGCACAGCCTTGTAGCAATCTTCGCTGTAAGACCGAAGCACTTCCAGCCTTTTCACATCCATATCTTGAAGTTGCCTTATTCTGTAATAGTTGGCTTATTTTTAATTAAAACCTTATTTAACTTGCTATGTTTGTATGTAATCCAGCAAACTGGATTTTAAAGCAGTTAACTTCAACTGATTGTGATGAAATTTTGCATACACATTCAGTTTGGATGACAAATACATAGTTAGCTAAGTGATGTCATTCTAAATCCAATATGGCGGATGGCCCAAAATGGCGGACTTGTTAATTTTTGTGCACAAGATAATATAGGTATCAAATAAATGAGTTTGCTGAGAAGAATACAAATAACGTAAAAAAATAATTAAATAATGAATAACTTTTATTTAAATGCTATAAAAGAAGAAAATAAACTTTAAATTGAATCACACCTATCAATTTATCGACCCCGGACTGACTTAGCAACACTAATCAACATTGTAATATCAGCTACTAAAAATTCCAAGTTCGGCGTTTTCACAGTTTTAAAATTACATATTGCGTTTTTTGTCGGACTGTGTTATTCACACCCCACCTGGTACAGGGAGGGTTAAACTGCATGACACCAATACTCCTTGGGACTGAAGGAACGCAGAAACTGATAAATATAAAGACCAACTTACCTATTTTGAAACAATCGTATTTGTGGCGTTACGTTATTCTCTAGGTCGTATTGTATTTCTAGTTTCTGCTTCTTCAATGTCTCTATTGCGGCATTCGTTTTCATTATGGGCTTCTGAAGTTCGGCCAGTTCCATCTTAACATGATTTTCTGTAAACAATAATAGTACAATATTATTATATTTCTACACTTACCTGTATCTAATTATATTTACTATAATTAAGAACTTGTTATGGATACTAAGATAACGGACAAACACATAAAAAATGTGTTACCATTATTCTTAAATTTAGTTGCTATTCAAAGGTACTACTGTAAATTGAAGTAAATTGTGGATAACGGTATTGGTGCGAATATTTCCAGGATAAGAGTATAGGGGACACAACCAAAAAGTAGTACCTATCTATCTATTTTGGGCTCAGTATAGATGATTAAGAATTTTGCATAATTTAAATATTTTAGTCGTTATTATTTTATTATTATTGTAAGCTTTTATCATTGTTCATATATTTTCATTTTTATTTGTAAGTTCCTCTTTATAATTAAAATCTTTGCAACGTCCTAACAGGACGTCACATGTACTTACAAACAACAATATTGACATCTTTATATCATGTGACAAGCAATAAAGACATTTGAATTTGAATTTGCTATACTAGTAGTGATTATCAAAAATAAAATCAAATATGAATAATCAGTTTAGTATTTCCTGAAATTAAAATTTGTAAAAATCTCACCATCGCCTACTTTCTCAATCAACTTTGCTTTATCCGTGATCAACTTCTCCAATTTTGCCTTGGCTTCAATCAACTCTCGTTCCCTGTTCTTGTATCGTTCTAGTTTCTCTTGGTACGAAGACTCTATGTCTCTGATGGAGTACTCTTGGGTGCGGACTGACTCCATCGTGTCTTTAGCACGGTCTTTTAGATTGTGTATCTCTCTGGTCTGAAAATATAAAGGGAAATGTGCTTTCATTCATAGTAAAGATCTGTACCCTTAGTATGAGTTTTGATAGTTTTCGAGCTCGATCAAACGTATCGTCTCTTTTCATACATTGCCCACTAGCGCCTCTAGCGTAAACTATCAAAAACAAAAATCGGCAGTATAAGTTGTATCGAGTTGACGTAACACGAAAACTTTGATAATTTTCGCCTCACGAATACATTTTGGCAGTACGAGTCGTTACTTTGACAAGTCGTCGTAAGTATACTATTACGTATGATCGTGTCGTCACTCAATGAAAGAAATTCCGTGAGTAGGTAAACGAATGAATTTTTTTAACAATTATTACAATGTTATCGCCATAATTTTCATTTATTATGGTCGCTGATGAGGTTAATGAAGCCCACCAACGTACACAGGAACGTCGGGAGGTTATGCAGCAGTGGCGACTTGATAAATTATAAGCATATAGCTTCTACTTTATAAGTCTCAAGCAATAATGTCTGTGTTTATTTACCTACCTATATGCGAATTATGTGAGTGTCTCCACACGGCGTAGGTATTGTCGTGACGGGCGATAACATTACCGTGTGGATATTCACTCGTCACAGAGACGACCGACGCTTTAATAATTATCTACGCTTTAGTCGTCTTGGCTAGAATTTAAACAATAGGACACTATCACAGTGTAGTATAATAAGGAAATAAAACACATTGTTTAATTAATACATAACATTATTTTATTTTATTTTCTAAATAAATATGGCGAATAGAGTTTGTCACTAGGCAAGCTCGCTTGAGTTCAATTTCCCTTTATTGCAGCTCTAAATCTCGTTTGCCGTCAGACACGAGATCATTATTTTTCCCAAAAGCATTGCACATTAGTATTTTTCTGTATAATATCCTTCTAAACACACCAATCAATGAAATTCACTATTTGTTCAAACTGCGACACACTTGTTTTGCACATTTTCATTTTATTTTTCCGTTAAAACACCTTAGTACATTTGGGGGTATAGATCAAATCAAATTTTATGTATCAAAACCTATTACTTATTATCTATTTTAGTAATAATTTATAAATAATATCAATACGACTCTCACTGTGACGCAGACATTTTTTTTGTTTTCATCGAGCACAGACTAGTTAGAGATACTATGAATGGGAGTGAATGGAACGAATGAACATGTTGTCTCTTTCTTGTTAATAAGAAATGAAAGAGACAAAACTAAACAGTGTGAAGTTCGTATAATCGAGTGATCGAGTAGGCGATATCGTGAAGACTATGTGCCAAATTTAAATCTTATACTACGACGTATTAAGTAAACCTATAGTTTCATAGTATTGACGAAGACGATCACTCATTTGGTGTTGCAAAAACTCATACTAAGGGTACTGCTGTGGTGGTATAAGTGGAAGGTAATGCATATATAAACCTAGGCATATATAAACCTTATTGGATTTAAGAAAACATAGGTTAAGGTGTCAATTACATAGTTTGAAAGGGCGGACTTATCTCTAAACGAGATCTCTGCCAGTCAACCCATGAATGTGTGTAATAAAATCAATATGGTAGGCTGAAAAAAATCGTCCTAATGATGAGCAGAATACATGGTTCTCGGTCTTCTTACACCCGTAATATATAAGGCATACGTCAGCTTATGATGAAATCAGAGACGAAAGACATGAATAAATTCGTCGTAGCTAAACAGTCCTGTGTAGCTCAGTTGAAAGAGCGTCGCCCATATTGCGAGAGGTTGCGGGTTCAAGTCCAGTCTCAGCACCGACCGGCTGCCTGACTGCGGCTCGCGCTGAGCCGACTATATAAATCGCGCGAGAACGAGACCGACGGCGTGCGAGCAAGACAACAAACCGTGGCATATCGAGTGCGTTTCTCCCGCGTCAGCTGTTTCGTGTTTGTAATCACTATAGTTGCGATACCTATTATTTGCATATTATAAGCACCCAATGACAAATAAAATTCATTCGTTTTCCAAACTTCTTTTCAACAACATCGGAGTTTTATTTACAAGCCCTACAGCCTCCAAAATAACTGTGTAATTGTTTGTAATCCTAAATAAATTAAAAAAAATCATAAGAAGAAGGATAATGACTTACAGCGCTTAATTTCTGCTGCTCCAACTTGCTGATACCCTTCTTAGCACTGTCAATAACCTTTTCCAGTGGCTCCATCTTGCTCTTATGAGAATTTACCAATTTCAACGCCTCTTTCTTGTCGTTGGTGTACTCTATCACTTTCTCTCTCAGGTCTTGGTACTCAATCCACAGTTTCTTCTTTTCACACACTTCTATTTGTTTTTCGATTTGTTTTCTTTGCTGCATTGCATCTATGACTACTTTTAACCTGAAAACGATGGATATTAATATTATAAGGTAATACATACACATATAATCATATAATCACGCTCACAATCCCTAAAGAGTTTGAGATGATGTTATTTTTCGCATTCAACGACTGCATGTATCAAACGCGCCATTTAACGTCAATAGCGGGGATTCCCCGTGTCGTTGGGTTTTCGTATATGAACTGTCACTTATTCATTATTTTCTTCATTCATTTGTTTTGTGCATACACAAAAAAAATATCTCTTTCAAAATGTAGGAGCAATGTGGTGCAGGTGAAACTGTCAAATACTGTTAAATTACTTCAATAAGCTTAAGCATATCCAGATAATCATAGAGTTTAAAGTCTAAAATGGGTATGTGGGTAGTTTACTAAAAATTCTAACCTCTCGTTAAGCCTAATTTGTTCCTGAAGTAACTGAGCGTTGTTCTGAAGTTTAGTTGATAAGCCTCTTTGCTGATTCCTGCACTCAATCAACTCTTCAAGCTGGGAGACACTCTCCTGGCCCCCAACAGCTGACAGTGTACTCCGGAGTAATTGCTGAGGATCCATCTTAGAGAAGTCTTGAACCCGATCTTGTGGTAGAAGCTGACATAGATTATCAACCTAAAGACAGATTTTATATCTTAATTAAAGACAGAAAGACATGGAACATAAACACAGATCAAAATGGAAAAAAAAACTAAGAAAACAATTTTCTTTTGTTACACAAAAAACACAACACAAATTCTCCAATCCATTGATTCTACAACATAGTCTGTTCTCAAAAAGCCTGTTATTTTGGCAGGACTTATTTTGTTGACATGTAAATAATTTCCCAGAACTATTTTAAAATATCGTATAAATATTTCACTCCCCTTTTTTAATATTGAATAAAATAAAAAAGGGAGTAAAATATTAGTATAAATTATATGAATAATAATACAATGAATGACTGTTATGTTAATTATAATTATAAGTATCATATTTTTTTATTCATAAAATTATGTAAAAAGTTCTTCTCTTAGTTATTCTGCTCCTGATAATATGGAGTTAGGAACATGGAAGTTGAGGACTACTGAACTCATCACTGCATACTTTCATAATACTGTTGTAGTAGAATTTTGTGGATGTTAAATTATAATAGAGAAACATACTTGTATATTTAAAGATGCAATCAACTCATGCACTTGTTTTTCTCTGACTGACTTATGGTCAATGCTCCAGGTAGATACATCTTTCAGATTAAATGTCCTTGTGATTATAACATTTCGCTTTCCTGGCTGCTGGTACAGCTCTATCTCAATGGTGGACTGCTCACAGCCGCTACGTACGTAATCTGATATCTGAAAATTCATAAAACTTATCAGACTTGTTTAAACATGTTGCTAACTCAGTTAAAATAAAGTCATGCAGCACGAATATCGACACAAATGGGTGAGTGTCGGTAAATTTTATATGGTTTTAAAGTTGAGACTCACCTTTTTAGCTCTTCCGATTACGCTAGTTTTGCCACAAAGACCCAATATAATTGCACACACGAAAGTCGATTTTCCAGTCCCATTGGGCCCGATGATTAAATTTAAAGACGTTCCTGGATACAATTCTACTTGCTTGTACGTACTACCGAAAAAAAAGCAAAAATATTACGAAAAAAACATTATAACAAAAAGGCGCGCAAAATGATACAAAACTTACACGAAGTTTTCAAGAGCAATCCTGTAAATACAGCCTGGCCTGATGCCGTCGTTATTCACGACTTTAGACATTTTTGTAATTTACATAATAATCAACATAAATCGCCGAAGATTATCTTTTAATTTCCACAATACATGATTACATCAAACAATAATTATATCCGTAAGATTCAAGTCAAACAATTTTTGAGTGGATGGAAAAATGGTAATTTTCTTTGACAATGACGCATTTGACATTAGATATACCATAGACTATTTCTAGTGACGTGCTCATTTGTTGCTTACTCCATTGAGTAAAAATTAACATTATAACGCAGCACTATAACGAATTATAATCGCAACATTAACTCAGCTTCAACGATTTCGTCATTTTTTAAAAAAGTTAAACGCAGATTACTTAAAATAAGTACGAAAAACTGTAATATCTTAATATCCTATCCTAATATCTAAAGTATAAATATGTTTTTATTATTATTTCCTTTATTTCATTTAAAATACATACAAAATTATATTTGTAAATAGATTATTAATATTATTAAGCCTGCAATACATGTTGGTCGAGCTTAGGCCAACGCGAGCGTAGGCAAACTAATACAAGGCAAGTGCTACTGCCTACACGTTCGGCAAGTCTCTCAAAAACCAATGCAAATGGCCAATATAGACGAATAATGAAAAGATGCCCACACGTTGGGCTCCGTCAGTATGTATTGTGAATTGAAACAAGATGGATGACGGCGTAGAAGTTATTACAGCTGCTGCTATTTATACAACATGTAAACTAAATAACCAACACCCTGAATACAAGTGGTTTGGGATCGGCTTCCGAGTTGATTTCAATAATTATTTTTTGAAAAAAAAACAAAAAAGCCCAGAAAATATTGTATGTACAACATTTTATGGGAACTTTTTGTTTTTTTTTTTTCAAAAAAAATTCGTTTTTTTTAAAAAAATAGTGATTGCAACTCTGAAGCCGATCCCAAACCACCTGTATTCAGGGTGTTGGTTATGTAGTTTACATGTTGTATAATGAGGGTTTAGTCGCAGAATACCAGATTCTCAAAATAACAGTTTCCCTAAATACCAGATTCACATTTTACCAGTAGTTCAGTTAAAAACAAAATCCTTGAATCTTTCAAATAAAAGTTACTATATTTTCTATAGTATAAAACGTCTCGTACGTCGTTATGGTTAGCGATTTTGAACATTTTAATAGTCTTGTCTTTAGGGTTCCAGATAACCTCTTAATTCTGGTAAAATTCCAAAAATTTGAAAACATCGTCGTTTGTTGAGAGTGACATTTTGTACGCGTACAGACGATTAACGCCTACCAACGCCAACCGCGTAATGACGCGTTTGCCAAACATGTGGACACTATTGACGAGTGCGCGCGAGTGCCTTTGATTTGTGCAGAAAAACCGACAGCCCTCCGAAGTGCGGCAAGTGGACGCGAGCGACCGCAAGTTGTGGCAAGCTACGCCAAATGACTTCTATACACGTTGGCGCTTGCCTTCACTCGGCTAACTAGGCGAGCGACACCGAGCGATGGCAAGACAATGCAAATATACTGTCTACACGTTGGTATTGGCGTTCACTCGGCGAGGCGAGGCCAACATGTATTGCAGGCTTTAAGGTAATCAAGCACATATCAGGGTGCCAAACATTGACCGTGAGCACATTTATAAATAAAAAGTGAAAATTCTTAAATAACAATATTAGTCAGGGAATTAAAAATTTCGCGTTGTATGATAAACATGAGTAATAAAACGGGAATTACTCTGGGATGTCCGCCTGTAACCGCGGTCAGTATAACCCGGCTGAAACGTCAGGCATTTAAAAGGCGTTAATTCCCGTTTTTTACTCGTGTTAAGCCACATTGAAGTAAACTTTAAAAACTATGGTACCGAAATATTTATTCTCACCTATTCTCACTAATCACTTTGACATATAGATCACATCATCACACACAATCATTATTTTGTTTCTCCTTCTTTCACAAATTAAAATAGTAGGATATAGCAAGATCTACGCACTAAGCGCATGCGACGAGCAGACAGTAACAAAGTTGACATGATTCGGTCACGCCGCACTGCTGTAATCAGTGTTTTTTTTTTGCTTTTGGACACGAAGACTATCGAAAACAACGAACTGGTGACAGGTTTAGCACTGTGTAATTAAAGTGTAATATGGCATTAGCTAGCATGCAGAACATTAAAGATAAGATAAGTCATGGCAATTGTAAGGCCATTCACGAATTCCTCAGGAGAATGTTTGCCGCTATGCCAGGATCACGTAACCTTTAAACCAAATACAATCGTTTTTTAGGGTTCCGTACCTCAAAAGGAAAAAACGGAACCCTTATAGGATCACTTTGTCGTCCGTCTGTCTGTCTGTCTGTCAAGACCCTTTATCTCAAGAACGCGTGGACGTATCAAGCTGAAATTCACATGAAATACTCAGGTCTATTGTCTCTTTAAGCTGTGAAAATATCAAACTTCTAAGCCAAGCCAATCAAAAGATACAGCCGATTATGTCGATATTTTCAACAAATTTCCGACACTCGCAAAGGAATCAAAACCTACAGGATACTTCCCGTAAACTCAGAATCTTGAAATTTGGCATGAAGCTTTTTCATATAATGCAAATATAGGAAAAATTGCGAAAATCACATTTTTTTAGTTATATAATACAATAAAAATATTTTAATAAAATGAAACTTACTACCTTATTTCTCACGAACGAATAAAGGTATCAAATTGAAATTTATACCAAATACCTAGGTCTATTGTCCCTTTAAGCAGTGAAAAAATCAAACTTCTAAGTTAACGTGATCAAAAGATACAGCAGTTTATACCGACACCTTAGACAAATTTCCGACACTCGCAAAGGAATCAAAACCTACAGGATACTTCCCGTAAACTCAGAATCTTGAAATTTGGCATGAAGCATTGTCATATAATGCAAATATAGGAAAAATTGCGAAAATCACATTTTTTTAGTTATATAATATAATAAAAATATTTTAATAAAATGAAACTTACTACCTTATTTCCCACGAACGAATAAAGGTATCAAATTGAAATTTATACCAAATACCTAGGTCTATTGTCCCTTTAAGCAGTGAAAAAATAAAACTTCCAAGTTAACGCAATCAAAAGATACAGCAGTTTATACCGACACCTTAGACGAATTTCCGTCACACGCTAGGGAATCAAAACCTACAAGGTACTTCCCGTGAACTCAGAATTTGATTTAATACGTCATAAATTGTAAACCGCTACGTTTGTACGGCGGAACCCTCGGTGTGCGAGTCCAACTCGCACTTGGCCGGTTTTTTTATCTTATTTGGTTGGCAGACAAGCAAACAGCCTGGTAAGCAGTAACCGTAGCCTAAAGAACCTTGCAATACTAACGTGAGACTAGCATGTTGCCAGCCCAATAGAAACACAATACCACAAACATTTAGTTTTATTTGAATGTGATCTTCTATAAGGTGGAGGTACTACCCCAGTGCAATCGGCTAGTCCACTGTGGCCTATAATTATATCTTTTAATCAATAGTTAACTGCTTCAGGAGTGTGAGCAATGACCATACGTTCTTGAGCACAGAAGGAGTTCATTGGATGCATTTTAAACAGTGAAAAGTATCACTGAAATTTCTAATAAACTTCATAAAACACGTTTTTTGTACATTTTGTATGAAATGAAGTTATTATGTTTTTTGTTCAAGTTTGCAGTGCATGCTATCACGATAAGTATTGCATGTGGGTCCATTTGACTCTCATAAAACTATTATTCCTATTTGTTTACCAGCACCGACTTTTATTCATAATAATCATTCTTCGTATGTTTTTTTTTTCATACTTTTTTCTCTCAATATTTTACATTCCTAATCTCAAAAATGCATAACAATCAGGTGTCATAATATTTTTATTCATACTGTTGTTACTCATAATAGTCTTTACTCATATTTTTTTCATAACTTTTTATTCTATTATTAATTAATGGCGTCGCGTGGCATTAAGCGTACGCATTTTGCCAAAGTCAAGTAAAAATGTAACCAAAGTAACAAAAATTGTACGGTTGATTGATTTTAAAAATGGAGTCTCTCAACACGTGTTTTTACAACAAGAACTCAGGAGAAAACTCTTCATAACTGTTCTCATAATTTTTTTAAACATACCTGTCGTTAACTCGTTACTCAGAATGTCTTTACTGATTTTTTTCATAACTTTATCGTTCAATCATAGCACTCAGTTCAATTTTTTGTATTCATATTGTCATTCCTCAGAATAGTTTTAACTCATAATTGTTTCCTTCATAACAGATAATTATCATTAATAAATATTTTTTTAATATTAATGGCATTACTAAGAAAGTTTATTCAAAATTAGATTTACATAATTGTTCAACATAGTATTAAATCATTAAGAAACAAGATTACTTTTTCCTCCAAATTTCGGCAAAAATTGACAAAAAACAATAAAAATATTAGTTAAAAATTGGAAATAGCATAAAAAAATCCAAAAGACATGTAATAGCCCTATAGTAACATATAAAAAAAAATATTTTTCTGGCGCTTTGCCAGCCGTTAGCGCGGCACGCTCACTTCGCTCACTCGGCTCTCGCATATAGGTCGCAAGACTAACCTAACCTAAATCCATATTATACATACCTAATTGTTGTTTGGTTGTGGGGAGTTAAGAATTCCAAATTGCATGAAAATAACCTAAAAGACTTGTAATAGTTTTTCAGTAAAATATAAAAAAGTCGATTCTGGCGCTTCGCCGGCAGCTGCCGCAGCACGCTCTCTTCGTTAGCTCGGCTTGCGCATAAAGGTTGCAAGTCTAACCTAACCTAAACAATATTATACCTTTTTTTGTTGACGGAGGGGTCAAATGCATTTACGCATCGTGGTGCGTAACGTACGTGGTAGTGGTGCCAACCAAAGGGAGTATGTGGGCCTCGAGGTAAAAGCGTTCCCTCCATACCACTAAACATCCTTCCCGGCCTGACCTTCAGTGCGCTATTATAGGACGGCTCGGGCTCTTTTTTTATATATTCTATTGCAGATTATCTCTGATGTCATTTTCTGTGTCACCCAATTCGTTGGTGTCACCGGGTTTTTAAGAAGGCGAAGACCTTGGGGGGTCCTCAAGCCTGTAGATCGAACATTCCTAGGGGATTACTGGGTGACCGAGCATCTCCCCCATGGGGAGTCTCTCGACCGCCTAGCGTCCCTAGGGCGTCCGTGTCGTAAGGGAGGCTCAGGATCTGCGCACGTGAGCGCAACTACACCGAGACTGTCCCAAAGCTGCCCGTTTAGGCACTCTTTGCACCAATTGGTGGCCAGCAGCCACTCCTCCACCGACGGCTGCTCGACCTGGCGCGTTCTCCTAACGAGGACACCGGGAGCAGCCATCCGGGGGACTTCAGGCAAGGTCATCCCCAACTAGCCGTGGTGGGAAAACAAAAACAACTCGACGGTGGCATGTGACTTCGAATGCCAAGGGGCACACTTGATATCAAAAGCCACACACCCGCCGAGAAAGTTTCCCCACCACGTTACCAGGGTCCGCCACGAGGAGGCTTTCGGACGTGGACTCCAAACCAATATTATACCTACCTAATTGTTGTTTGGTTGTGTTGGATAGCCTATTTGTTGAGAAGGGCTATAGGTTATATAGTAACCGACATTAACGCCAGCAAAGCCATAGGTGGCCGCTATTATTAGTATAAAACAGGGGTGTAGTGTATGAGGTGTATGACATACGTGTACAGTCATTGACCGTACTATTTTCATAAACACGTGCGTTCTGCTAATGCTGCACTTTTGCAATTAGTAATTAACTTTATTATTGTATTTAGTTTTAACTTCAGTTGTGCAATCATTCACGAGTAAGATTGTAGCTCAATAAATATTCAATATTTTCAAGTTTATCAAGAGTTTCATTATTTACAATATATTTCAAGACTTTCAAGATACTTCAATAAAAAGTTTGTGTGGTATTCAAGAAACCATACAATACGAATTTCAATAATACGGTTAAGTAATACTTTTGATTAAGAAATATATGAAAGCAAATATTACTATAAACAATGTATATGAGTCATGAAATTATGAATTATGACGATTATGAGTTTCGATCATTAGTAAAAAAAAATATGAAAAGTGATCATTATGATGAAAAATTGTGTGAGGAACATTTTCGGGCTTCCGATATTCAGACAAAAAAGTAATGAGAAAAGAAGAGCATCCGTTGTAAGTATATACCTGTCCTACCGAGCACGACATTTACACTTTAACGTTAAGCAGGCCATCCACGCTCGGGTTAACATGACAGGTTTTACTGTTCAGGTAAGCATGAGCGTGTGTGCCGCACAACTACGCAGGTTTACATACCTTTCTGGCGAGAGAAAAGATATGAATCTTGATATTGTATACTTGAACAGTTTTAACTGTTTCATATAGTCATATTGGTATTTGAATTTCATTAACTTATGGAATAATTTAATTTTCAGTGCATTTTTCTAGTATTAATATTTACGCGTTTGTAAACGCAAAAATAAAATTATTCCATAATGTAAGGTAGTTTCATCTTAACTGGGCGTCAAATATTTGCAAAAATATTTCGTTCGGGTCTTAGAAATGCAAATTTCAAAGATTTGATGAAACAATGTTTACCATAAAAACATAAGCACCAAGCACTGACAAATTTCGACAGCGAAAAGCAGTGTTTCGGTGGCGTAATTGATCAACGCAGCCGCCCGGATTGCGGAAGATGCGGGTTCGATTCCCGCCTGAGGCAAGTCGATTTTTCAGTGCATTTTTCTAGTATTTCATTAACCTGTTTTTTTACATTTTTTTTATTGGTGCACAACATATAGCTTCATGGTGCACATCCCTAAGCCATAGACAAGTTATTTTTTGCTGTATTTTAGTGTTACTAGTATTTCTTAAAATATTCTACTATATTTACACTGTCAAAGTGAGTTGAGTAATGTGCCAAAGTGAGTGGAGCTTCAAAAGAACGCCAAAACTCGGTATAGTTTGCCTGTTGCCACGCACGTGACCACCACGCAACTCCGTGTCATTGTCATCGAACTTGAATCTTACTTAATTCTAAAATGGCGTAACTAACAAAGCGCTGTCTATTATAGATCTAAAAAATTCATATTTACATTCGTTATTTACGTGAAGATTTTATAGTGTATTGTTATTCTTCTTTTAAATTAATGGTAATTGTGACACATAAAGATAACTCATTGAGCCGATATCAAGTGAAAATGTACTTAAAGTAACCGACAATTGTATGGTAGATTGAGTTTAAAATTGAGTCTCTCAACACATGTTTTTTGCAAAAAGAACTCAGTAGATACTCCGTATTGTTATTTATCTTCTAAGTGTGACATTTGGCTTCGATTTTTAATCGAAATTAGTATGAAAGGGCTGCTTTCATGTTTTACATTCGTTCACTGACTAGATATTATTCAAATTTTATCTTCTATGTCGAAATTACTATGATAATTAAAAAACACATTTATTTCTGACTTACTGTCACACTTATTATTTATAGAAACGTTTGGTAGCTTTAATATTAGCACTGGAAACACCAAAAGAAATTGACGAATCACAATTCCCAAAACCAACAAACAAAACCAACGATTTTATGCTGGATGTGCTGGCTTGTCTGTCGCGTTGCGTGTCGCGGTTGAACAAATAATTTAGTCGTATGTTTGTGTATGAAAATACATCCAAAATATTTTTTCTTGAATGAATAAGTGCGCTAAATTATTACGAGTTAATTAATAAACTGTCGAACGTGTAAAATCTTTCGGAGTTCAGTGAAAATTGCTGTGTAAGCAGATTACATGGAGGGTATTCATGTTTATAAATATTGATTTGTTGCATATCGTGTTTTCTAGCGTTTTTATTGTGCATTAAAACGTGAAGTGAAATGTAGGTAAATGTAAAAGGCATAGGAATAATTTAAAAATGCAACTATCAGTACCTTATGGCGGTGTTGTGTTTGTGATCGTTTTGTGTGTTTTATACGATTAATAGTGATTTAATTCTGTTATTTGACAATGGAGGGGACTACAGAAAAGGATTGCTCTCCCTTATGGAGCCTGTATCAGCAGATTGTCTCCGATATGAAGGTAGGTCATGTAACATTGTTCTACATTCAATTAGAATGGCGGTGCCGACGACGCTCTGCTGTGAAACTGCCGATAAATAATCTGTAAAAGTGTAGTATTTTATTCACTTCTTACAAATATGTCGTGTAGAATTCAATGACAGTAATTAAATTATATCTTTCATACATAATTATGTGGTAACATCCCAATAAAGCTTGTACCGAGCAGTCAATAAACAAAAACAACGCCGAGAGAACTATTTTTGATTTGGTACCTACTTTTGTAATATTACATAATTAACTGGCTGTTCAGGCCTTCTAGCTGTTTACTAAGGCAAAATCAGTGGCCCAATCTTAATATTACAGTGGGCATAACATAATACCTATTACAAAGATAAACTTCTCACAATACATTGTTTTTTTAAATATCGCACTTTTCCAATCATTGTTAGTCCATAAAGTATTTTATCTCTAAAAACTTTGTGTAAGTTTTTACAAATAATATTGTTGAATATAATAATTTCATATCATTTTTGTCTAATTTATGAGAACAACTTATTTTATTACCAGTTTAATTAAGATAATATTAGTATTAATTTACACAATTGAGTATTAATATTTAGAGAAATTACTGCTTAGTGTAATAGACATTGACTGGAGTTACTTATCTAAACATTCACAATATTTTATTGGCAAAAGAATTTCCCCTAATTGTCCATTCTGACTGATTTGTTATAATCTGATCCATATTCTCGTTGCCATTTGTACAATTTCATCTTACCTTAATATATTGAGTTGTCTATATATTAATTCTGCTATTTTAGGGTACCATTTTACCCTTGTTACTTCTCTGTCTTAAGTCAATAACAACTCAACTAATAACTCAAAACGAATCTCCACTCCTTCTGTCCTGTGCTTTTCTTTTCCAGTACTTTCCAGACATTTTTGAGTCTTCTACTATACATGGTCTACTCTGCAGTGCCTACTTGGTTTTGAAGTATTTTTGTATTAATTCATTATGCTTCTTAGATAGGGTATATCGTCATAAGCTGTGAGAAAATATTTAAAAATAACCTGATCAACACATTGCTACTTTGTCATTGCATTGGTGATATGAATACTTAGTTCATTGTATTTCCATATCCAATGCATAATTGTTCACTTTGAATTCATAAGTAATTATTATGTGGTCATCATCTATTTTAAATTCTTGATAAGTAGTAAATAATGAAGAAAATACATGCAAAAGATTTACAATTACTTACTTTTAAATTTATTTACGACAGTTGATAGCCTTTGAAGAATGGTTAATGCAATGTTGAGATATCTGGTTATGCTACAATAAATTTACTAATAGGTAGGTGCTTATTGTACAGAAACAATAAAATTGACCCGGCTTTCAATTTCGTTCAGATTTTTCTCATTAATCTGTCAACATTATCTGAACACAATAAAGGTTGTTCATTATAATTATTAAATAGCTTCTGTCCGTGACTTTGTCTGCACATATAATAACATAGGATAAGTAGTAATCATAGCCTAAATCTTAGACATTTTTTTTTAATAATTTAGGTATTGTAAAGAAAACAGAACATTAACTATTATATCAGTTTAACATTTTTCATTTCTTTACATGAAATTTCACTTGCAAATTTTAAGACCCGGACGCTCCCCTGACGGCCAGTAAACTAGGACAAATCTGGGGAAACCCGGACGGATGGCAACCCTAATCACGACTAAACTTTTCTTATTAATTCGACTTTTTATTGATTTCACTACATATTTTTTTTTTAATAAAAATATTTTGTTCAAGATCCGTATTTTTTTCTTTTAAGGCCAGAAAAGTAAGGATGCCGTCAAAAATCCTAAAGACTAAGTGGTTATAGAATTTCATTAGGACTACGCCGGTCATGTGGTTGAAAAGCGTTTGTCATTTGCGGCGTGAACGGGCATCGCAAATTTGGGTCTGCTGTGCCCGTCATTTTGACCCCCCACGCCCCCAATGGGTAGATGAGGTGTTGATAATGTAATCCCCTTATCCCGTATCCCGGGTTCACGGGATCCTGGCCTATTTTCGATCCCGAAAATATCGGGACAGCACTTTGGCTAGTCTTCGGAAATGTTTGTAGTATGATTTTCTACGATTTTAAGTGTAATTTGACAGCTCAATAGAGCATCCCTCGGCTTCAATCTGGTTTTGGCGTGAAAGCACCATGCAAGACTATTATTTATAGCCTGGTTTGCAGAATTCAAGCGCGGTCGTGTCAATCTCAGTGACGAATCTCGCGATGGTCGCCCGTCCACCGCAGTGAACAACAAAAACATCGATGCTGAACGCCGTATGATAAACAGACAGGCATGTCATCTAATATGAGATTTGCGCATCCTTAGACATAGGCATGAGTCAAATACAATCAATCCTACACAAACATTTGGGTGTGAGAAAGCTGTGCTCGCGGTGGATCCTACACAATTTGACTGAAGCTCAAAAAACGGACCGCGTCACTTGGTGTAGTGCCATGCTTACCAGAATCAACGAAGGTGCGTAAAATTTGGCGTGGGACATATTAACAGGTGACGAAACATGGCTAAACTATGATCCCAAAACAAAGCAGTAATGGAGCGTATGTGTCTTTCAAGATGGGCCGAAACCAACCAAAGCGTCGCGTGTGAAAAGTGCATCTAAGCGGATGATTGCTTCTTTCTTTAATAAAACTGGACACGTGGCCACTGTTGCTTTGAGACTCGTCGTACCGTGAATATATAGTGACACACGACCATTTGTTTGCCGGAAATCATTGACGAACTCCGTAAAAATAACCGTAAACGCCGTATCATCTTGCACCACGACAATACTAGTTCCCACACGGCCAGACAGACAAACGAATATTTAACTAATTTTCGAGCGGGTTAAAGAGTTTTACCAATCAGTACCAAACAATTGGAACAGCTATGCACATATAGTGGCATATAGTGCTGAAGGGTGGGCGTTACTCGCGTCGTCATGATGAAGTCGTGGTAATCATACGTGAAGCGGTTTCGGTCGCGAGAGCAAAAAGCCACGGACAACATACAAAAGCCTCGTAAATTTTACTTATGAAGACTCAATACCGAAATCGCATCACAAACCATGCGATTCTAGACAAGAAGCATTACAAAATACTAAACGAACGTACGGCTTTAGAACGCACTGAGTTCAGTATTATAGATATTATTATATAGTGGTAACGCTGGCTCACTGCCTTTTGATATATTATAGGTATTATTGTAGTTTATTTATTATAATATTATAAGATAAGAATCTAACATGTAACAAACGTTAAAATTTTGATTTAGTGCTAACATTAAATTCTGTGGAATATTGATTTTTCTTCTAATTTTTATATATGGCATGTTTAGTTATGATTGAAATTGATACGAAATTAATACATACGTCACGTACGTATCAGAAACGAAAGACATGGCTTAATTCGTCGTGGGTAAATAGTCCTGTGTAGCTGAATTGGAAGAGCAGTGGTCCGAGTGAAAGGTCGCGGGTCAAGTCCCGTTTCAGCAGTTATCCATGACAGGAAATTATTCCATGTTCTTCGTTTTCTATTTAAGTAAATTAGTATCAATTTTAATTAAAATTTTCTATGGATTAAATTCTGTCTTCTGCATTCACTCGGCAAGTAATATCTTCAACTTTGGTGTGTATAAATTTCAGAATTGTTTATTAGGTTAGTTACTTAATAATAAAAATTCAGACCTTCAACATCCTTCTAATTTGTAAAATATACACCTTAAGTTAAGTAGATCAAAGATTTAATGACGTATCTAACTGTTTCCTTAGTTCTTCACCATTATCACGGATTACATCTCAACAAATGTAATGGAAAGATGGAAACCTTCCATTTTGTCGATTTCGAGATTCAATAAAGATAGACCCGCATTACGAAATTTGATCAACATAGGCAAAAAATAAAAATATGATAAATTCATATTCATTTTGCTGTTCCCTTATTCTGTTCAAGGATATGTCGTATTTATTTCCACTCCAATTCGAGGATCTGAAAGGGTTAATCTAAAAAGGTTGCCTAACATTTGTGTAGGGGAAAGAGGTCTTAAAACTTTCTGGGAAGTCCTGGATATTTTAAATCTCATGTCTCAGTGCTTAATGGGTCCGCTCGACCTCAATACGTTTAATGGTCAAGGTCCACGAGCTTACGTAAAGTGTTCTTTGGGTTTAACATGTGCTTTGAATTTAAAGGATTAAGTGATATATTTGTTTATAAACTTCACATATGTTCATATTTCTCTTGCAGATTTTCTGAGGAGTTAAGTGACTATCATAAAAAAAAACGAAAAGAAAGAAATGAATGAAATCGATTAAAATTGAGGTGTACAAAGTAAAACGATCTCCTATTGTTGAAGTCGGTTCCTCTTGGATTCGCCGTTAGTCGGGTAACGAGAGAAAATATTTGTTTCTGTCTTTGTAATGAATAAGCTCGCCTGTGTAGTTCCCGGTTCCGAGTAGGATGACTCCTCATCCCGTGTGTATCGTCAAAGCCAACGGAGGGACATTCTGAGCCCCGTGCGCACCATCGCAGCAAGGGGTCAGTCGCGCGGTGTCAGTAAACCAAACAACATCTTTGTGTCTGCTCAGATTAATTTCACTATCCTTCTTCTGGCAACCCAGGTTTGTCGCGTGGCTCTCCGCCATTGCGTGATCAGCCACACATGCGTTCGGTTCCCTGTCCGTTCGCGCTTTCAAGCATATGTCTAGAGCAGCGCGTGCAACTCCTCCTCTCCTGAGGGGGCAGCTGCTTCAGATAGCCTTATAGTCACTTTGAAAATAGGCAATAGGGGATGTTTAGTCGGTAGGAGTCCGACAAACATAACCCTAGGGGCCGGGCCTAGGGTATCCATGTACGATTTCACCCCCTCCTTCATTCGTGGCTCCGAAAGGTTCTTCTGACCTTTTTTTTCGCTGCTCTGTCTTTGGGGACAAAAAACAACAGTTTCCCAAGGAGGGTTGGTGTCAGACAGACACACGGACATAACACTATGACAAAACCTATAGCAGTGTGGTGACACATTGTACCGACTTCACATAAATTGTACCAGGGTAGGAAAAACAATAATCATCGCCGCACTAATATTAAAATTAAAGTTAAAGCATCTTTCATGATCATCAAATCAAATACTTTTATTCATCCAGGTATACAAAAATAATACGTCCTTTTACAACCCTATTGTGAGAATGTGTCACACTTAAAATGCAACACGTTTTTGTTGGCAAATAGTTATTTTTAATAACAGTTTTTCTAAGATCAAAACAACAATATCGGGTAATACTAAAACCCACTACTAAATGCTTTAGAGTTGAGGATGCCCTCAACTCTACTTTTTGCACTATTATTTGTTTTCTTGTTTAGTTATATATAAGTTAAGTTAAATTAATGTGTATTGCTGTGTACACTCAATCTGGATTATTGTCTTGTATTATGTTTTTAGTGTATAATTTTGCGCTTATGTAATGAGTATGATCTGTCAGTGTATCTATCTCAAATATTTTTTTTTTTAGTTTTATAGGTACTTTATCTTTAGGAAATTTATTTTAAGTGGATAAAAAACATTCGTTATATCGTGTGGCATTAAAATGAGGCTTTATAATCTTGTCGTAATCAAGGCCGGTGTAAACCAGCTTAAAAGTCGAGCTAAAAAGACCATTAAATATTCAATTAGACCTTTGCCTGGATTTCATTTGGAACACGTTATCGATCTGACCCGAAATCGTAGCAATAATAATTTACACATAAACACACTGATTACACTCGTAAATTAGTTTACATTACACTTCCGGAGTCAATGTATACAGATCTCTTCAAAAATTGCACCGACCCCGAGTCTTGTCAGACATGGACTATTTCAAATTGACTTTGCTAAGTAAGTACTTCTAAATCACCAGAAACATTACCACAACGCTTCGAACGATATAATAATTTTACTCTGTTTGAATAATTGCTATGCTGAAGAAGAAGCGCCGCAACTAACTCCCACGGCTTACAATTTGGTAATTACTTAAATATATCATTAAATTGTTTATTATATAATACTAGAAAAAAAATAAAAAGTTTATTATACTTTAAAAATTATATGATAAATATTCTATATTTCAATTTATTAATAGATATTTCTCTAAAGCATTAAACTTTTAATCGAATGAACTAAGTAATTGAACTTCCAATACCCACCACCGTTTTATGTTATTCAACATAAACGACACACAAGCGATAGGACCTACTTCTGACCTTGAGTTCACTGTGATCAAGATTACGCCCACAAATCTGCGCCACCCAGGGCTTATCGTTCAAATTACAAGCAAAAATTTTGCTAGAATGAATGCTAATATTTCATCTTTAAGAAACAATTACGGAGATAAACTACCAACGCACCAAAAACCTTGTTAATGCGGCTTTCTTTGGACGAAGCAGAGTGTGAAAAATAACAGCGCTCGTATCTCAGGCAGGTATCGGTTGCAGTATCTTCTTAATTGGTCAATTGTTTTGGCGTGAATTTTGATAAAAAGACCACCATGTGCCGTATGTTTTTGAATTTAATGTTTATTTCTAGATGTCTTATTTTATAAATGAATAGGTGCACACAGCTTGGATGTTTTAGGGCCTTGTCTCATTAGAACACCATGATGGGCCAATCAGTCACTGGCCACCAAAAAATGTATAGAGATAATTGTATGGAGTATACCTCACCTGGTGTCTCTTGGTTGCGCAACCAATGTACCATTTTGTTCGGGGTTGCGCCACCATGGTGTTAATGAGATACCATAGAGTGTAACATCTGTGATGTCCTGGTCGTCACATTTTTTAGTTGCTGTACAATTAGATTATGAATGAAAAACGCCCCTTTACCACTGTGTCCCACATGCCCCTGCAGTTGCATCGTACTGCAGGAATATGAGTAAATGCGTTAGACCACTCCATAAAGAAAGTTACCAGTAAACAAAAAGTTTAAAACATTCCCGTCTGAGTCTCAATACTCTATCCTGCTCCAAGGCCTTATATCTTTCTTTAACTATAAAAGAGCTGATGAACTTTAAACGGTAGAACAGATATTCTGGAATCATACCTAAGAACACGCTTGATCAAAATACATACATTTATAACAAAAAATTGGTTGTCTGTAAAGTCGGTTTACTGACGATAGTTGAACGTGACAACGTCTTAAGAAAATACTGATGGAATGGTAGCATTTTTCAAAAGAAAAATTTAATTTCATTTGTTTAATAGATTTCGCATTATAGTATGAATGAACTTGTAATAAAATCTCTTTGGCTATACTATTTGTATCTGGCTGCTTTTGGTATCATTGAAAGTTTAAATTTTAAAGAACATAATTCCAAATTCAAATTAGAGAATTAGATTCAGAGCGAGGTAACGCCGCATGACGTCATGTTTTTTCGTGCGTGCAGCCGGCTCTATCGAATTATAAGACGTTGTCACGTCAAAACAACTAAAAAAAATCGGAACATTAATTTGGAAGCTACGATGATACATATTATACACAGATCCATTACACCCCTCATTTTTGTCGGGGTTCAAAAAAATAAATCATACAAATATTACAAACAATATATAATATATTACATTCTTTCAGTTTCATTAGATTTTATCTAAAAGTTGGAAGAGCTTACAAATGATAAGTCACAATTCTGTTTGTAAAGATGTTGTCTGTAGTCTTTTTCGTGGACGTCTAAAACTAAATCAATTTGTCTGCGACTGGGAGACGGTTCCAAATAAAAGTTATTTAGTTACCTTCTTAAAGTTGTATTTCTACTAAAGTTGCGAGACAAATTAATGTGATGAGCGTGTACGTAGTGATGTACTTACCTACAGTCTACAGAGTCAAGAATTTAATAAAAAGTCTACTATTGACATTTTACCAACCTTATTCTTCAATTTTACTTGAAGGTCGAATAGAGAGAGCTCTGCAAGTCTGACATGAGTCTCCAATATTAGGTAGGCACGATTAGGGATGTCGTTCTATTCATCTGCATTCGTGTATTTATAAAGGTTAAAATAACTCGCGGCTATTGCGATCTGTGAAACACAGTAACATCAGACGCATTAACGTTGCTGAAACCAATGACTGCAACTATTAAGTAATTTGTGGTAATGTTCTGTTGCACACACTAGTACCTTTCCTTTCTCACCAAAAACATAGTAAAGCTTGTACGCTTTTCCAATGTTGTCTACATTGGAAAGGCGGAGGTAGTCATCCCAACAAATCTTCAATAAAGGAACATCTACCCAATTTATTTTGTAGTCGGTTCAATATGTCTTTCTATCGGCATACTGCTTCCAAGTTCAAATTACCTATGGAAGTCGGAAATTCTCGTTACCTGCATAATTCGGCTTAATTTATCGTTCTTATCCATTACCCAAGATTGTCTGGAAGAGATTGCTGCAGGTTTTGTCATAGTGTTTTGTCATAGTATGAAGCTTGCCTGAAACCAACCTTTCTTGCGAATGGGTTTACTTGCACGGGGCTCAGAAAGAATTCCGTCGACTTTTACGATACCCACTGAACCACGAATAGAAGTAAATTCGTGATTATTACGCGATATTATCTAGATTTAAGGAGGAGTATCACTTGCCACATGATAATAAAGAATTAGAAACCGCTTACGATATAGCTGGCCGGATAGCACAACTCATTACTACACACGGCCCATGCTCCATTTCTCATCGAAAAGTTAACCGAGTTAACCAATAAACTGTGACTTTACGATAACTGGTCATTAAAGTGCATTTAATTGCGTGTTAAGGTTTTTTTGGGATTATCGCTGTTTCGAAGTGTTAGCTGTTTGATCAATTTATTTTGTGATATTGACGTTCCTTATTTTTATTGCAAATGATAGAAATAATCGGTCCTGCGCTACCCGCATCCAGCGGCTTACCAGATCGTAGGTCCACCGTAGGCGTAAACATAAAATCTGTGGTTAACAGATTTAAAATCTTTGACCACCAATTAACTTATTTTGAAAGTATATCAAGAAAAGTTTATCTATAGGTGAAGCTCCATTATACTCTTAGATGAAAATTTCATGTGTTCTGCTGCAAGGGACAGTCTGTACTGCGTCAAAATAGTACGTTAATTTCCCAAATTGCCAACAGTACTAATGTTCGCTATTCTAAAAAAATGCTCTATCCCATGTCGTTGGAAGTGTTTTCATTATTATGTGCAGTATTGTTCGCAAACAACTTAAAGCTGAACTTTCTACGGTCCGGAAAGTCACCTTGACCTTGTCCTTTGTGCGTAGCTCATTCGTCTCGTTGTCTGGATCCTGCGTCATTATTCCTCTGAAAAGGACTGAGCAATTTATATTAGGGATATCATTAATTTTGACACTTTTAATGATGTTTCGGCTTTATTTCACATTTATCGGATAGACTCTTTACAAATGGTTAAATTTTGTGGCGCTACGAAGCTGTTGAGATTGCGAGACAAACTTAAGAATGTTTTAAATTAAACCATTCTTAAGTTGTTGTAAGTGTTGTTTGATGAGTTGTCGTTTATGATACCACCGATTGGTCAAAAGTCTCCTAAGTGCATTCGATCCGTGCTTCAGTTCGAAGGCTATTACTTCAATTATATTAAAATCAAGTTAAATCGTCGTACCTATCTTAAGCACGGTAATATTATCTATACAGTATTCTATCTTCATACAAACGGTCGGAAAGCGCGTCATGCTACGCGCCTCGAGTTCGCGGGGCACCCGGTGGGCATCCAGTCGCGAATGCGCCGCAGCGACGACCGAACGGTGTGAATTGTTTTTTAAGCAGTTAGCCGTGCATAAACGTGCTATTTGTATTGTGAATATTTGATTGAATTAAGTAGATACCTACATAATTCTAAATGGCAAAGTGCAATATTTTTTTATGTACCTAACTACTAATACGTAATTTGTTTTTAATATTTAGGTATTTCGATTTTTCCATCGGGCAAAATCTGGAATAATATAAGTATAAATAAGTGGATAGGGTGAAAAAAGAGACAAACGAGTAACCTACCTACGCTCGCGTTAAAAACATAACTACATAATACGTAGGTAGGTAGTTTCCTAGACTATGCTATCTAATTACTTATGTACCAACATATAACTTAACTACATATATTATTAAATATGATGAAATATCATTATGAAATAATTTACGAGAGTAATAAATGGTAGGTATTGTAGTGATCGGATTTTTTTGGTGTATAATGGCAGGTTATTAGGTAATTTGAAAAATAGACGGATTGTTGACAGGAATAGATAGATGGAAAATTATAAAATAGGGATATTTGTGCGGAGTTTAAAAAACAATATTTTGTTTGTTGATAATAATATGTAATTTCTTGAAAATATAAGTGTTTCAGTGATAATATAGTACCTACGTCTCAGTCGACGCGTAAATATTTTTCTGTCTCAAATCTATATTTTTTTTTTTATTAAATATTACCTAAAAAAAATATGTATTTTATTGAACACTTCCTATTTCATTCACAACATTTTATTACATATAAAATAAAATATTTACAATCATAAACCAAGAAATGTAGAAATTAAATATAAAGTAAATAGTTAGTAGGTATATAATGTGTGTATATGTTAGTTTTTGTTGACGTTTCTTTTCTTTATGTATGTGCTCAGTGTATGTGTTGTTATAGTTTTTTAATAATTAGGTAATATCGTGCTCTGTGGAGGCTAATAAATTTATTTTCTCTCTTTCAAATTAAAATACTGTAAGCGGGCAGCCCTTCCGCGTGTTTACGCCCCGCTCGGCCGTAGCCAGTTATTTCAAGGACAGGGCCGAGACACAATACTGTATGATAATATTACCGTGTCTTAAGCGTAAGGTACGAGAGCGGGTCGCAGATCGGATCGGGGTCGCATCAGCCTACACGCACGACACCATACTGACCCGACCCGACCCTTCTCCTGTTACGGTAATGTTACTAAAATACTTTCCGCTTGCTAAATTACAATCATAGTTAATAGCTTATTGTACCACATATTCTTATGATAATTACCTTCCGTGTTTTACCTAAATCATAGCCTCAGCTATCTTGCATCCATAATTATAACATTGAACTAATACGAAATCTTTCCCGTTGATCAGTGAGGATATTATGAAACGAATAGATTCTAAACATACCACTAATAACATACTGCGGATGTAGTCCAAATTTGGTTCAGTTTATAATATTTAGTAAGAGTGTGTTACATCTCGCATCGCTACGATGGTATCTGGCAACGGCTTGGGAGTTTATGACCTTTTTATAACTTTTCACGCCGTTGATTATCTAAATACTGGGTTTTATTGCAAAACGCCTATAGTGAAGTCACTACCTGAAATAGATTTGCTTAGGTTATGGGAAATTTGTGTTTTTGTGCCAATTAATAATTTATACCTGATTGTAAGTTCTATAGATTTGCAGATCTAAAATCATGCGCATTTTTCACGCAATGATCCTCTGTTTTCTATTTTTTGAACTGGTTCTGTGTGGATCTATTTTCACAGTAGGTACCTACCTATATAATAGATACAATAAATTATTTTCGCGATTGATAGTAGATTCAAAAAATCTTGGTGATATTTGAACAGTTCGTTAAAGATTTTATCGTATGTGTGACTGAGGCGTAGAAAGGTGTATCAGAACGCTTCACATAAATAATAAGTACGTTTTACTATTTTAAGACCTTTTCTGATAGTGCAGGAAGCGTTAACAAATAAACGTTCAATCTCAAGCTTTATATCACACTAAATTGATTTTGACATATTACTTGGCATATTGAACTCTCTTAACATATCTCCAATGGTGATTGATTGGTTTCATAGTTACCTGTTTGGACGCCGCCAACGTATTTGTGTTGAAGATTCGCTTTCTTCTTGGTGCAATACGTCTGCTGGGGTTCCACAGGGTGGCGTTTTATCTCCTCTGCTATTCTCTTTGTTTATTAATTCTATTTCTAATCAACTGACTTCGTCCTACCACCTATTTGCAGATGACTTGCAAATTTATATCCAGACTTCGTTAAATGAGTTACTTAAAGCAATCACAACTGTCAATTCGGATCTTGTCCACATCTGCGAATGGAGTAAGTGGTTCGGTCTTAAATTCAATCCGTCTAAGACTCAAATTATTATCATAGGAAGCCCTAAAATGACGTCGAAAGTCGATTGGTCGCAACTTCCTAAAATTACTTTTGATGGCACGGACATTACTGTTAGCAAGTGTGTGAAGGACCTGGGCTTATATATCGATAGCACCTTATCATGGGGTCCTCAACTTCAGGAGGTAAGCCGCAAGCTGTTCGCTTCTGCAGGCGCTCTTCGACGTCTTCGTAATTTTCTACCAACTGCCACCAAGATTGCGCTTGCAAAATCTCTTCTCCTTCCAATTTTAGACTACGCTGATGTCTGCTACCTTGACGTTACAGAAGATCAACTTAACAAGCTTGAGCGCCTTCAAAACTTCTGTATAAGGTTCATATTTGGCCTACGTAAATATGACCATGTCTCTGAATTTCGCACGAAGCTCAAATGGTTACCCATCCGCCTTCGCCGGAATGCACATATCCTCTCTCTCCTTTATAATATCCTTTTTAATCCAAATTCTCCATCCTATCTTAAACAGCAATTTACTTTCCTCCAAGATACCCACTCTCGAGTTTTGCGTTCTTCCAGTAATTTGAGGCTGGAGACTCCAATGCATTTCACAAAATTTTACAGCAAGTCATTCACAGTACATGCCGTCATTTTGTGGAATGCATTGCCAGTCGAAATAAGGCATGCCAAATCTCTCAGCATCTTTAAGAAATTAGTGAAAGATCATTATTTGTCACTATAGTGACTACCAGTCCTACCACTAGTTCCTTATAATTTGCCATTTAACTACCTTTTCTTATTTTATTCACATATATATGTTTTATACCTATATAAGTATATATTTTATATGTATGATATTTTATATATGTATATATGTTATATATTATTAATATTTTATATATTATATATTGTAATCTATTTATAATTTAGCTATATAACTTACCCTAAAGGGGATTATAATTTTTTTTTATCTACAATTAATTGCCAACTTCCCTCTGAGTTGTTTTTCTTGCAAATCCTGTCCATCCTAAGGTTGCCTGGAAGAGATCGCATTTTGCGATAAGGCCGCCCATTGTACCATAATCACATTGTAATTTTTTCATTTTTATAATGTATTAAATTTGTTGGTGTACAATAAAGTGTAAATAAATAAATAAAAATAAATAAATAAATGGACAGATGTGACCGACCATCCATGAATGTGTTTGAATCTTTCCAGTCAACTGTCAGTATCAATAAACGCTTTAATGCTCATTGTACGCCCTGAATACAGGCAACCCATAGACTTCATTTTACGTCACCAATGAAGCTTGCATAGTCGCAAAGTTTATCAGCCGTCCCGTCCCGTTCCTCCGGACCGGTTCTCGTATCTGGGACGCCGGTGTGTCTCGCAGACACAATAGCGGACTCTTTGTATTCTTGAACTAGTTGCAATGCAGTTTAATAACTGCGGCATACCTAATTGGACAGAAGGGGGTGTGACCTATTCGATGGAAATAGGCATATTGCACAAGCAAGAAGTGACCTGTTGAAAACGGTCTTGTTGCAACATAGTTCTTGAGTCCTTTAAACTGTTCGACAAATGGTTTATGGATAATGTAAAGACTTCCTGAACCCTTCCTATTAGAAATTGCAGTGAATGTTATATCTTAGCCTTAAGATTGTCCCAGAGGGCAGAGATCACTTCTTTCCGCTTTCTTCCATACAGTTCTTGTCACAGTCCATAGATATGCTCAGCGAATATGAATACTTTTAACTTGGCGCTGTTTGGGATGTTTTTGATTTGATCGACAAACATTCGCCTAGGTTATGCCCGTCCCCCATTTTCACTCATCCTTTCTACATAACCAAAACCATTTGAGTATCCATTTCTCTATTCTTATCAGCATGTCTTTTGTCAAACTACACCTCTTTCGGAGGTAGATAAGTATACTAAATCGCGTTAAGTTTCATAATGATGCATTTTTCTAACGCTAATTTTTAAGTACAAACAATTTACCTTTGTTTCAAAATTCTCGATCTAAAGCTGCAGCTATCACCACCATCATCATCATTTGCCTGCCCTGCTTCCTACTTAATTTGCGGTCGGCGTAATACGTTTTCTTCTTCTAGACTCAGACTATCCCTTAAATCCAATCTTCTGAAGCGATAAGGTTGCGAATCTCGCACATAAACCTGATATTCGATTTCAAAGTTCCTTTCGGTATATTGTTTAAAACTTGCATTTAGCTCGATTTTATCTAGGTCGTTTTCTGGAACAATGGGACGTATGTGCTTTGAACTATTACCACTGGGGTTGGATAATTGGCTCTGCCATTGTGCACGATGCTCTTTCATCTGTTACTCTTGGAAAGGCGTTTGCCGGTTTCTGTTTTATTGCTAAGGGGTTGGAAGTTGGAAGTTTTATCGATATCGTTGTTTTATTACTTTTAAATCTTATACTTGAAACTTTTTATCAAGTTTTCTTGTCTTCACGCTCTTTGGAATATTTTTAAACGACATGATGCTCTTGTGTAGGAAAACAAATAATTTGCTTCCCTCTTATTTATACATGTAATTTTTGTGTGCACGTTAACCCAAAAGGCTATCCCAAAAGGGGTTCAGCAGAGCTTTGGGTAACATAATAAATACCCCTTTGCTGATCCATTAGTCGCCCTCTACGACACCTATTCTACTCTGCCGGCATCACATGGCTATGGATCAGGACAGATGTTACACCCAAAATCATCTTAGCAGTCCGGGTATCATTTGGTTACACATAAAGCTACTGGGTCTCGCCTACAAAGAAAGGGCATCCATCCAACCCAAAAGCAACTAAAAACTCTGCAGTCCAGGAACGGTATCGGTAGGGAAATAAAGAGATCCATAATGTTTCCTTACTAATTGAAGCTAAATATTACCAAGATATTGGTATACCAATATTTCTAATAGAAATATCCCAAACACACGTTGACAATAAACACCGCCGTCCTAAGCGTAACCCTAACCTTCAGTATCGCAATCGACGACGACGACCCCCTGAATCAACCCCAAGGGGCGTTTGGAGTGATTTATTCAATGGCATTGTAGGGTTGCCGAAATCATTCGCCGCTATGACAATTGAAAATAAACTTTATGGGTAATAACAAACAATCCAGATTGACTTCTCTGCGACTTGAATACTGTGACGTAAAAATTTTCAAGGTTCTTCGAAGTCGGTAGATTTGGTATGTACTAAACTGTCGTACGCAGTGCCCTAGCTTTGGATAAATTAAAAAAGTTTCAGTCTGGAAAGAGGTCACAGAGATAATTTTAGGCGCTGTTAAAACTGTGAAGCTGAATTCAGTGGTTTATGCCCGAGCGGTGACGGGTAATTTGGGTAATTTTCATTCTATAATGTTCCTGTGTAATTAGGAGTCTATAAGGGCAGAATAATTAAGTAGAACTGAAAAGAATTTATAATATGTCCTCGTTTTGAATTTAAACTGATCAACGTTGCCTGGGGCAGGTGAGGATCCCTTTGGTCCCGGTTGTTACTACACCTATCTTCACCGACCAATCTAGGCAGTAATGGAAGTATGACTCTGCTTTCTCATACCCTGCTTCCAATTCATCTGGCGTGCAGTATGTCTCGATTCTCGATGTCCATAATACATACAATAGGTTTTGAGACTAAGATTTTTACGGCCGTGTGTCTGCCTGACACCTACCCGTGGGAACGACGGCTATCTTTCGACAGCGACCGGGATTACCAAGCTTAACGTACCTTCTGTAGCATGGAAGAAAATCCAGTTGAAAAATTTTCGGTCACCTATCTGAATACCGACCGCGCACTTGGTACCACAGCTTTTGTGATCGTTACGAAGAACGCACGACCACGGCGCAATTGACCTTTGATTATTCAGAAATACCTATTTAAAATCTCTTAATACTATTTTACTTTTTTTTTAATTCCCGGACCGAATATTCTTGGAATTATCAGAAATCAAAAGCTTAGATGCTCTTTAAAGGTAATAAGAAGGTGTTTTAAAAGAAGGTAGATAAAAAAATATGGACTCAACCTGAAACTCAAAATGTCTTTATTCATTCCAGTCACTTTATACTTTCTACCAGGAGACCTTGTTCTGAGAAGAAACTCACCGAGTTTGTTCATCCCTTTACATTTTTCATAGCAGATATCCGAAAAGAGAAAAAATCACATTTGCAAATAGACTTAAAAATTCATCATCATCATCATCATCAACAGCTCATATAATGTCCCCACCGAGGGGCTCGAGCCTAGCCTATATTAGGGGCGATTAGGCCTAAGTCAACCACGCTGGCCAAGTGCGGGTTGGTCGACTTCACACACAAACCTAAGAATTTCTTCATAGGTGTGTGCAGGTTTCCTCACGATGTTTTTCTTCACCGTAAAAGCGTCTATTAAACGTACATATGAATTCAAAATTTGAAAACACATTGGTACGTGGCGGGGTTCGAACCAGTGCCTCCCGAGCGGAAGACGATGCTCTTACGCACTACGCCACCGACGCTTACCCTCACTAAAGAGTTAACAATAATAAAATAAAAATACTAATGATTAAAAAACCTGTGTGAAAAAACTATACCGTTACTTCACGCAAACGTTTGTGCAATCTTATAATTGGCCGATACAAAAACCCGCTCTTTTTGCGCATCCGGACATTTCGCGTACAACCTGTTTTTCAATTAGCGCTCCTTTTCCATAAATTGCACGATAAACTGGTGTTGCCTATTTTTTATCAAAACTTCTTTCGGCTCCGTTCCTTTGTTGAATATGTAAGCAGTTTCAATGATAAGTGTTACTTAACGCTTTGAAATAGGACTCAAATTACTGTCTAAATGTCAGAGTTGAGTGCGATTGCCGAGTTACTGTTATTCGTGTTGTTCCTTGATGCTACTTTGCTGAAACGATGGCAATTTTAATTATTCGCTCGATTGTTTCGTTTAATCTTATTCTTTAAAGTAAGCAGCTTATATTCCCTGTTTAAAACAGGGAATAAAAGCTGCTATGTGAATATAAAATGCGTCTGCGAAGCGTCGGTGGCATAGTGCGTAAGAGCGTCGTCTCCCACCCGGGAGGCATTGGTTCGATCCCAGCCACGTACCTACCAATGTGTTTTCAAATTTTCAATTCATATGTACGTTTAATCGACGCTTTTACGGTGAATGAAAACATCGTGAGGAAACCTGCACACACTTATGAAGAAATTCTTAGTGAAGTCGACCAACCCGCACTTGGCCAGCGTGGTTGACTAAGGCCTAATCACCCCTAATGTGGGGTAGTCTCGAGCCCCTCGGTGGGGATATTATATGAGCTGTTAATGATGAATGAATGAATGATGAATATAAAATACTCATACAACCACACACAATCACTCTCTCTCCCACACACACACGCACACAATACGATACAACAATTTTATTCTTAGTAATATAACTTCGAATATTTGTTACTTAATGGTTAATTATTTTACGATTACTCTCTCTCTCTCTCATAAAAAGTTTTGTAATCTGATTGTAATACGCAGGAAGGTCCTGGTGACCTGCAGCATATGTTCCTTCGGAAGCCTATTATATCACTCAGACACTTCTGTCTCTCACAATGCAAGTCTAGGATCTTCTGTAAACATTTTTGTAATCTTGTACCTATTGTCATGAGAATGAAATTATTTTATTAAGTACTAGCTTTTGCCCGTAACTTCGTCCGCGTGTAATAGTTACTTTGGGCAGCATTTTTTTTTTATGTGTACCTACTTTTTTACTTATCCATGTTTATTTTATCTTTTCTTATCAAGTGCCTAAATTTAGAAATAGGAGTACTCCTGTGAAGTTTCGAATAAAGTAGTCTAAGTAATCTAGTTTCCCCATACAAACTTTCATGCTCTATTTTACCCCCCTTAGGAGATAATTTCGAAAAATCCGGCTTTTTCCATTGTTTACATCAAAAGACTATCGCTAATCGCAACCCAACAATGTTTTTAACATTATTGTTATGCCAAGATAAGATGGTGATATTCAGCCAGTAGCCACAATCGGACTTAATACAACTCGTGTAGCCCACAAAAGTGTAGTAAGTCCGCGTGTGGATAAAACCAGATCTAATACATCTGGGCCTATGCTTGTCCAAATCGCAGAAATATATTCTTTCAAATATTTCAAAATTAATCCAACGAATTAAAGCTTATACAGCTTGCGTGTGCGTGTAGTATGAAAGGAAGATTGCATTATTAATGTTTGCTCAATCTACTGGGTCATATAATAACTCATCCATTCGCACAACTCTTAAAATCAAACTAAATCTTAACATGGTCCATAAACCACGCTAATAACGCAGTAATAAAATTTATACCGTTAATATTATAACGGTACTTAATACGCGATCCAATTTTAATTTTTACTGTCAATTTTTAAAGAGGAAACTTGTTTCTCTTAAATTTATGTGAATTTTGGGTATTAACCTATTAATTTCTTAATCATTGGCTCTTTCCAGTCGCTTTAAGATGTTCATCATAACCTATCAGCCTTTATAATTCGATCTACTGCTGGGACACAAGACCTCTCTTTGTCATTGAAGAAGGTTTAGACAGTAGTCCACCACGCTTGCCCAATGCGGATTAGTGAACGGAGTATAAAGTCATCAATACTCCTTTGCTGATCCATTAGTCGCCTTCTACGACACCCATTAGAGGATATGGGGTGATGCTACTAGCAATCTAGAGTCCTACCGTCATCACATGGCGTTGATAAGATGTTGTTTAACATTATCTTCTTCCCCCGTGTTCCCAATTTATTTTGGGTCGGTGCAGTAACGCCAACACACTGCTACAGGTTTTGCTATAGTTTTATGGCCTGAGGCCTGGCACCAACCCTCCTTGGAAATGCTATTTTGGGTGCTTCATTCGCCACCACGCAATCAACCCTCTAATGCGATAGTCTGACTCTGCACGCAGTTCGGAATCTCTCTAAGCCGAATTGTTTAACATAGATATAATCCTATCAAAATAATGAACAGTAAGATATTTCTAAGATATTTTTTCAATATTATGACTTCAATCAGGAACGCTGATCCATTTACACCCATAACAGGAATTCTTATTTTCCGTACGCACGCGCAAAACATATTTTTGCTTTACCCAGGCTCATTATACTTACTTATTCAACAAGCTTGGCATTATCTACCACGCTGCATAAAATATTAGATCTAAACGATAGGGATTTTGTACACCCCATATTTGATAATGGCTCGATTACGTGGCGGTGAACGTGGAAAAGATCCCCTTTTTTCCAAAACACGGTAGGTGGTATGAAACTTTGAAGACTTGTGGTGGAACAGCTGTTTTTGCTATGGTTGTAGCGTTGTTGTTGGGCCGTGTTTATAATCGTCGTTGGAAATTACTTGGATTTAGATACCAATTTTTTTCTTGGAAATTTCCTAATTTGTATTCATCCACTTTTGCAGACGTTGTCTTCACACTTACTTTTTCAAATTTAGGAATAATGTTGCAGTGATATGAGACGAGTTTATTTATTTATGGTGCGTGATTTCGTAATTTGTTTTCTTCTACCATTCCACTTTGAATCAAAGCTACTCGCCGCTAACGACCAAACTTGGTAGATTAATTAAACAGCTAACACATGCTCATTACGAACAAAGTATATAATGCTTTAATATAAAAAAAATATCTACGTATGGTAATTTGAAGATGAAAGAAGGAAGAACAACAATTATTATTCACTTACTTTTCACTTAGAAAGATTGTCTTGATGTGCCTTTGATCAATCTTTGTTTATGTAATGGATAATGTTCAGAAAGCGTTAAGGTAATGGAATATTTATAATGCCGTCTATTTTTTAAATAAGTTACATCGTTGCAATTAGCGAAGAGTATATTGCAACAAAATTTTGTTGTGTCCTTAGTATAGATACCTAATTTTCATTCAACATTTCAGCCGATACGTTTATTTCTGGACATGGTTTTCCGCATGGATCTCCAAACCTGGTCCTGGGTTGCTAGCAAAATATTTGCCTAAATACTTCATTGCCATAATAAGCCAATATTTTAATGCTCCCATATAATATTTTGATGGAATCTTTTTTTTTCTTCATAAATCAGGCATCATCGTACAGTACTTTATCATCGCTACAAGGTTTTAAATTAATAAAACAATTAATTTTGCAATTAAGACTCGTGTTTTCTTATATGACTTATCAAATGAACTCTCCAGTTTTGTTATTATTTGATTCAACTGCATGCTGAAGTAGTTAAACCTCAAGTAGGTAATTATTGTAACCTAGTTTGCGGATTACGGTGATTTGATCACTAACGGTTTCAGCGCAATAATAGACCAGAGGGTATACATTTTTTACTAAATAATTTTATACCTTTCTTTTTTGTAACTAACTATATTTGAATTCTGTAACTATATCTGGAGTCATACCGTATGCATATGTAGTTATGTTACAGAATTTAAAGTAGAATTTTATTAACAACTAATCTATAAATTCAAATGACAACATTTTTGATCAATGGTTTTGATAGGACGGACTGTGCTCCACGTTCTATATATATGTATAATTACAAGCTAGGAAGGTACTAAAACTGAAATGATATTTATTGGTTATAAGTTAAATGGTACAATAAGTTATGTCACTAAATACAGTTGCATATAAGTAACCAAATGGTCGCCACGCAGCATCTGCTGCAACCTGGGAGGTCACAGCGCTGGTCTTCCGTAGCCTCAAATGAGAGTGCAACATGCGCCAATCGTCAAACCTTAAGCTGTTTGAATCTCAAATAAACGAGAAATGGTCAAATATTTAAACAAAGTTTATAATATAAATTCTTATTAGAGACCAGACTCAGTTAATGTGAAAAGATTAATAAGATAAAATAAATATCATAATAATCAAACACTACAGAGACGTAAAGTAATAATTTGAATGTTCGAATTGATGTTGAGTTTTTTATAGGAGGGAGCAAGTTGGAAATGACACTACTAATTATTCAGCTAATAGCGAAGTGTTTATGCGAGGGAGTGCTATAAATAATCCTAAAGCGAATCATTATTGCGCACGTGTCACTCTACGTGTCTCGGATAAGTAAAAGGATACCTTCATTAGAAGATCTTTTGTTCGAGACGAATCTATACAGGATCGCTAGTTTAGTCACTACGCGTTTGTTTCAGAAGCGTCCCTTTGAGAAAAGTTTTTACTATCAATAGATTTAGGACAGTCCCTCTAGTTAAGCTTGAAGATAATTTGTTGAGGACAGAATCCTATAAATTATCCGATATTAAACTTTATAGCATTCCGGAATTTTATTACAAACGTAACCGTAAAACTTTATTATGTTCGAAGGCTGACATTGTCAATACAGCGTCGTTTTTCTCAAAAAGAAGAGAAACTGAATCGTTGAACGATCTTAAATGGTCCTTGCTTTTGCAGAAACATTTTTCTTTATGCATTTTACATGAGGCGTTAATATATTCACCCTACCTTTTTGCGACATTGCAAATGATGGTTCGCTGTAGTGCCTTCTATTTCAATTGCTTTCAACAAAATTTTCCTGTTCTAAAGCGGGTGTGAAATTTTCAGATTTATTAAAAGAAAGCTTGCGTACCACAACTTGATAGGGAAGTTGAGAAATGTCGTAATAGTGAAATTATTTAAAGAAAAGTGACAGTGCCCGTGCAGCGACGTATAAAATTCTACTCCATCATCTGTTTAACCACTAAACTAAACACACATAGCTTAGAAAGCGCAACAAAATGATAGCCATTGTAGATAGTAAGACTGCGCATGTAACGTTAAGATAATAGCCCATAATAATGTCATTCTATAAAAAGTCTTGGAACCGACGCATTTATATAAAATAGGACCGTATGTATTTTCATTCCCATAACTGATGCTGTGAGATGTCGTCTTTTTATTTTTATGCCTAACAGTAAACGATTTTCTAAGATAATTAAGATTTGCAACAATAGAAAGTAAAGCTCTTTCTTTAGTAACAATAGATATTCTATTATTCTTTACGAACAAAAGTGATCCATCAACCTTTAGAATTAGCATGCTGATTCGGGCATATTTGTTTAGTTCATTTAAAAAGTCCGTATGTCTCTGCATCAATTGTCGATAACTACTCATATATGTTTTCTTTGAGGTTTTTTTATTAATACAGATAACAGTAAATAAAATATGACCAAGAAAATTGCATTAATTATTAAACACACATCGCTAGGCTAATCTACTTTTAATAGAGTCACCCACAAACGTGGGACTGACGTTGCTAATACAATCGCACACGCCATTTGTTTCTTCCTAAATTACCCTAATTTGGTGAGTTTACACAGCGCTTTGAGTCGTAAATCTGACCCGAAGAACTGAACTCTAATAATCGTAATTTAGAATTCATTTTGTTTTGTGCGAAATTGTCGGTACGTGGTAAATGTTTGTTTCCAGTGAAAGCTTCGATTTTGTTCAAATGTACATTACATTAGTAATGGAACCTCCCATATTCTTATGATACTTTTGGATTTTTTTGTTTGTCTTTTCATTTAGATGATTATTGAGAGGTTGTAGTGTATATTTCTTGAACACGGATTTAAATATTTTCTTTATTACTAACGGATCATCGTCTGATCCCATCACAGGTAACATGGGAAGGGGCTACGTTGAGGTTAAAGGTTTCAGAGCATAGAGTAGGCCCTGTGTAAGCTCCGAAGCCTTATAATATGTACTAAATTAAAGTTTTACTGGTAATTGATTGCGATCCTCAGGAAGAGTACACCCTAATTCTCTTTTAAGGCACTAATAAGGATTATTTGATATTGAAATTCGACAAAGCGGCAGTTTATCACTCTTGTAGGTTCAGAGTTTCTCGATCCACTCGCAACATTTTACTAATCGATACACTAAATCTGTTATCGATTTGTCTAGGTATATAGTGCCATGCTAGCATACTGTTGTTTATTTATCAGATCTTGATGTGTGATTGACAACAGTTTGTTTATATACTCTGCGCGCGCTCCTATCCGTTGCATTTTCGAGTAGTTAGCAATAATAAAAATTTGGTGTAACATCAATCCAAGTATAGTACCATCCGGAGCTATTGAAAACAACAATCCTGAATCCCCTCCATATAAAAACATTAACTATTCTGATTCCATATTTCATTGAATTTTGCCCTGGTCGATCACCAAACATTTATGATCTCGAGCTTCCCTGAAAGAAAGAATAGTCACGAGCAATGTAAGTACCCACTATTGACAGTTCAACATCTTTATCATCACCTACGCAATAAGTTTCACGACTGTCAAATGCTGTTAAATACTGCTGAACGTGAAACCGTTGTATCGATTCTTTATACGAAATTGTATAATATGACTTTAACTCCACCTTCCGCCCCCTTTCTCATCTAACTCAATACTATAGGAAACATTTCTGGCAATGGTATAAAGAGGGTTTTGTAATTCCAATCAATTTTCACGGTTCTCTTAAGTTAACTGTATATAATTGTTTGCTTTATACGTTACATTACATAACTAATTTTCTCATTGTTTTAGCCTCTATGACCTAGTAACAGTGCACGTGCGGTAAATTTGAAATCTTTCTTTAAACGACATAAGAGTACCATGCTAATAACCCGGCTAGCGTGCTGCCTGAAGCGTGTCTAATTATATGCTGCCATGTTACCGGATGTTACTGCACTCTCCTCATTGGTGATATAAGTTCGCCTGCTGGTCTAAATATAAATCATTTATTAACATATTTTTTATTCCTTGTGTTTCTGGGTAAATTAATTGTTATGCACAATTATAAGAATACAGCGGATCCAACAGACGCCCGTTATAACATTTTCTTTCAGATCTAATCTATACTAATAAGAGTATGTTTGTTTGTTTGGTTGAAACCTGTAAACTAGAGCGGCCACCAGTTCTCAATATAAATAAACCATTCTCGAATCCATTTAAAATTCATCACAATCTGTCGAATCGTTTAGGACAAGTTCAGCGCCATACACCCTTATTAATACATACAATAAATTTAATACTATCAACAGTACCAAAGCATTGTAGCTAGTGAAAAGTAGTAATCTACACCTATTTTGAAAGGCGATCTTATTATACTTCTATCTATAGTTGACTACAGTTATCTACGTCCAAAGTTTATTTTCTCGAAAATGAGTAATAATTATTATCTAAAACCAAAACATGTTGTTCGGTATTTGCACAGTACGATTTCATACAAACTAGCCTCTATCCATTAGAATATGTGCGTGCGTACTCGGCGCCGTGTACGCACGCTCTGTGACGCACACATTGACATAAAATATGGGGGCATAAGGTGGTCTCGCCGTCTCGGTGTGATCGCGCGTTTTTAGACTTAAATTAATTAGTTTATTAATGTGATTAGTTGAATTATATAGAAAAGCTTTTACAACATATATTATTATTATAAATGAACCAAATGCGTGGGTGTAATAACTGCCCAAAATTTGCGCATGTAAAACTGTAATTTTAATTATATTATTATTATCTATTGACCTGTAATGATGTTTTGAAATCATTACCAAATTGTAAGCTGTGGAGTTTCTTTCGCATTTCTTCTCCATCTCAGCATAATAATAATTATTTCGTCCCGAAATGGTGGTAGGGTTTTGACGATTTAAAAGTACTTAGCAAAGTCCATTTAAATAAAGAGCTTTTCATTTAATTTCATTTATGTCATTGCACATTCGTTCGCCGCTCGTCCCCGGCACATTTACGATAGCCCTAGCGTCAACGCAGAGTAGGCTAATAACTCGCCGACAGCCCGCAGATAAACTACTGTTCTTGGTAAACTGTGTTATTTGTAACCATATTTATTGTTATCTGTGTTTAAAAGCACTGACTAAAAATTTAGCTCAATGCATTGGCGATGTCTCGCGATCGCGAGTCCATAAAATGTGCCGTAATTTATGTATGTTTTGTTAAGCATCTGGCTGGAATTTTCAGTCCTTTATTTGCCAATATGATGTCTTGTGGGTCTCAAGATATAGTTCGAAAATTACCCATAAATTATGTTGTCTCGCAACTATTGAAAGGATCTTTTGGGAGGATTTGTTCCAGTATAAAACAAAAACATTATGCAATAGAGTCCAAAATACAGTCGCAAATTTCCATAACACAATCTGACATCATACAGAATAGACTGTGGCAAAGAAGGGTGTTAATGTTGAGATGACGGCAGATCGAGGAGAACGCTGAACTCAGACCCAGATTTAATCCCAAAATTTGCAATTTATGTCGTCGCGCAAACATTCTAGAAATCAAGCAAATGTTTCATTAAAAATCCGTCTCTAAATTCTAGTTCAAAGTAATAGCAGTGTGTTCTCGATGTTTGCTCATCGCTTTCGAATAACATCGATTTGCGAATAAACAGCCGCGTGCTCGGTTTCTGTTTGGTCGGCCAAATAGCACAAATCACAAATAGCCAGTCGTGCTTGATGGCTGCTTCCATAATGTCTAATTCCGTATAGCTGTTTAGGATTGCTGAGTGGTGTGTGTTTTAAGAAGGATGGGTAATTTTTATTATATTATTACATACATTATGTATTTTGACAAAGTAATTTACGTTTTCACCTCTCCAGCACCTAAAGACCTCTTTTGATTCGTAAAATCTCGAAGCAAAAACGCTTTTTGCTGCGAGTGCCGAACAAGCCTGTAATCTAAGTATTTGTAGTGATGTTACTATTAATTTATATAATTAATTTAAAGATATTTAACGTGCATAAAAGTATTGTCTTGTTTTTTTCACCTAAAGCAATTTTCTCGCTGGAGAGGTGAAAAGTAGTCTATTCTAGACTACTTCGCTGGTTCGTGATTTAATATCGGCACTCGCAGCAAAAAGTAACTTTGCTGACTTGTTGAACAAATAACTATTTACATAAATCCTCTTTCTTTCTCCTACCCTGCTCCTAGTCCTTGGGGTCGGTGCAGTTTGTCTTGCTATCAACGTACTGCTATAGGTTTTGGCATTAGGATTTACGGCCGTGTGCCAACCGTGGGAATTGCCTGGTGTCAAAATTATATAAGATGGCATTTCTGACCTCTGACATTTTACTATGTTGAGAGACGTTAAAAGTATATTTTACAAGTAATAAGCGAAGTTAAGGCCGAAATCCTAATTTCGCCTTTTCTTCGAGAAAACGAAATTGGTCAAAAAGATATTACGGATTTACACGAAATAATGACATGTAAGCAAAACACTGTATCTAATATGTTTAATGAACGAATAGGCTGATAGTACAGTCAGCATTAGAAGTATATTATTAACAGTTTAGTATACCATGTCATATCAACCCGCCAAGCCAGCGCTTGTGTTGTAATAGTTGCTACCATTACAAGGTACTAAAGTGTTAAAATACTTCTGATGCTGACCGTAATATTGTTACTTACTATTACAGTAAGTCAATCAAAGCTGTTAACACGAAATTGTTAATTACCGCTCATCAGTCTGTAGTAACCCACTTACTGCTTTCGAGTAAATAATAAGTATCGATCCAATACGATTGCGCAATCATTGAACTGACGAGGGTAGTGACATTAAGACTACCTATCGATCTTTTTATCGTGAGCTTAACATGGTACAAGTTAGATATCCCGAAAGAGGTTTAAGAAAAGCTTTAGGTAATATTTGGATTCACATAAAACCAGTACAGTAACAGTTGGCTAGCCTGTCGCTTACATAAAGTCGGGTCTCCTGCGACAAATAATAACAAAACATGTTAACCGGAGGTCTTTAGTAAAACATTTCAGTCTCCTGCGACTTTTGAATACGAACAAACAAACTGTTACTAGAAAATAACGTCGGACGTAGAAGACGTAAGTACTCTATGTTTTAGTAGTTATTTTACATAGCTAAAGTTCTTTTAATAATCAGGTAAGCAGAATTACAAGTGGAATATAGATTTGGAATAAAATCTTTTTTTCGACAATAACACATCCCAAATCACATACTGGCGTATTAAGTCGATAAAAACAAAGTACTTATTTTCATTATTGCAATTTATCAATATTATAAAACTAGATCATAATATGGAAATTATAAACAAACAAGACGTCGTCAATGTTCGCGAGCAGCGATGAAATGACAAAAAACCCCTACCCGCAGGTGAACTGCTAGGCCACGTCCATTATCTTAAGCGCCCTGTAAACGATCAAATTGTTTGTCAAATTTTACGTGTTTGTCAAATTATTTGATAGTATGCAGCTTTGTTTGATGCGCTTGTCAAACATTATACGTGTTTGTCGTGTTTGAAGTAAATCTTGATTGACGTCATGTTTGTCAAACAAGTTTGAACGTGTACAGTTGTGTTTGTCAATGAAGATCTCAGTCGTTGTCTTGGCATCATGGAGGACGTTACTGAAAATACGCTGAGTGATAAAGAATTTGGAGATAAAAAAAGCTGAGTGATAAAAAAGTTGGCGTAGTCATCTGGTTCTGTGCGTAATATTTCCCGTAGCAAATTCTCGTGGGTATATTTTTCTCTTAATTTCAACCATTCTCTACTCCATCGTCTCCTTTTTCTTTTTTTAATGCACAGTGCTAAAGTCAACGCCAAAAATGCGTCATCTTTATAACTCATAGCGTTCAGCACGACGTCTTGAGATAAGCCGAAACTACGGTCAATCGGTCAAACCATCAAATTGTTTGATCGTCTAAGCAGTTGTTTGACGAAAACGTGATGTTTGACAAACAAATTTGTCAAACAAATTTGATCGTTAACAGGGCGCTTTATTAGACGTTTGAATTTAGGTATTAAGCCGTCGTCGCTAGACGTTCCTATCCTAACCTAATTTAGGATGAAATCGGATAAGTGTTTGACTGAAGTCCTAACTTTTACCTAATCGGAAGTCTGACCGTCCTTTGCCAAAATAGAATCCTAAATAAGACGATGTGTAGAATTGTCGGACACACTTTTTTACATTTACTAACCCAAAGGCGTACAACAGAAGTACTTGATATTGCTATGCTACTTTTTGTAGCAAAGACAACGTAGGAGCTATACAAACACGATTACACTTCGTCACTGCTGCACTAAATCTGATTTTAGGAAACACTTGTCGGAAAGTGTGAACAGAACGCGTCCGTTTTACGCATTTATTTTCGTTGGATCCCAGTTATAGATCCCATTAATATCCGACAGGAAGGTTTAGCGGCGGCTTTAGAAAATACAAACCAGTGTCGCAGGAGACCCGGCTTAAAAGATAACAAACCTCCAGTGAACCTACAAACAACTAAATGCACTCTCAATTTTAGAATTATTGTTGGCTATATAATTTAGAGTCTAAATTGTCTCAGCAGTTCAACTTGATAGTGATTTAGAAGTCATCGTTATAGCTGTCGATTTTACTACGAGTTCATTTGCGACGATAAATCTCAAGCAACTTGGAATCTGTGAGAGAATTGTAAACATTAAAGTCGGTGACGACTTTAATGTCTAAGACTGCGTGAAAGATGATATGGCAAAGATAAGTGTTAATGTTAATTAAAATAAGAAAGCTAGCTACTATTAAAAGACTCAACGAATTGTTGAAGTAATACTCAATTTGCCTAACAAAACATATCTCTATCATACATTCATTGGTATAGAAAAAAATCTCTCTAATAGAGTTAGAGATAAGCTTGCCGTTGCTTAGTTTTCCTGAGGATCCCATCATCATCATTTCAGCCGAGAGACGCCCACTGTTAGACTAAGGCTTCCCCCAAGGATATCTAAACCGGTCGGTCCTGCGCTGCCAGCATCCAGCGGCTTCTCGTGATCTTTACCAGATGGTCGATCAACCTTGTGGCTCTTAAGGCTCCCAATTCTTTGGACTATGTCGGTGAGGTCTCATTATTTAAATAAAGCGATTAAATATTATTAAATACAACGTTTCCTCAAATTAAATCTCCACTGAAATCATGCCCTAAATTTTATTATGAAATCGATGACATGTGTAACGAGGAAGCTGGAATTTCATTTGCTGCCAATTTATTCAAACTTGCTCGTTAGCTCTGAGTGTTTGGATTGTTACATTGTTAACTAACTTTATTTATCAATAACAATTGATATCAGGGCATTGTCTATGATATTCCCGTTTTATATGTAGGTTTTGAAAAAACGTCTTTTTCATACTGATGTTCTTTTCAGTTTCGCAACTAGGTAGGTACTCCAATGCTTGTCACAGAACTTGATTACTTACTTTTTAATATATTCTTAAGTAACTTATTGCAATAGATACATATAAACCTAGGTACCTACAATCACGCTCATCATAAAAAGGGATTGATCAGAGCCTTAGGAAATATTTGGTTACACATGAAGACACATCTGGCAGTAAGGGCCATGCAGTGCCCCAAAATAGTGGTCGTAATAAAAGGTCGTACATAAAAGGGACATCAAACCAAAAAGCCACTAAACCTGAACCTCTAAAACATCTTAGCAGACGGCAGTTTTAATTTTTCTAATAAACTTAAAGCACTTGATAGCCATGTGATGCCGGCAGAGTAAAAATAGCATCACCCCATACCTTCCAATGGTTGTCGTAGAAGGCGACTAATGGATCAGCAAAGCAAAGCATTCATCACCTTATACTCCGTCCACCAATCCGCCTTGGGCAAGCGTGGTGGACTACGTACTGCCTAAACCTCCTTCGATGAGAAGGAGGTTTGGAGGCCTTGTTTCCCAGCAGTGGATCGAATTATAATGGCTGTTATGATGATGACTTGATGAATCCTATTTCCTTGAATGAAATAACAAACCTTCGGTTGACCCACATTCACCCACTTCATGGCAACCCTTACAAACTATTTGATCAATAAATATTTGATTCTATTCCCACGCCAGTACATCATTTCTGTAAAACAATTCACTGTATTGGCCGGTTATTTCCGCAGGAAAATTGTGACATTTGTCATGAAGATCCCTTCTCAATTGCCGTTATTGAAGGAAAGCTTCCAGATTCTATATTGGTTCCCCCACATTCTTTATTGGTAGTTGAGTTCTAAAGGATTTATGTTATGGGTGGAAAGTGTGTTAATATGACATAAATCAATAATGATAAAATTCAAAACTTGTACATTACTAAGTAATATTTATGGGTTTTTATAGCTTGGTCTTTGCGGATAATCGTTTCCCACGGTCAATTTGTAATAAGAGATGTCGTATCACACAATCGTACCTAAGTGTGCTAATTATCAACAAGCTGTGGAGCTGGTCACTTTGAGTTATTTATTTTAAAATTAACTTCCGAGTGTCTAGACAAGTGGCGAACGCTACAAAGCGTTTCTGCGAATAACAGCGCTAACTCTAACATTTGACACGACGGCGACGGTCGCGTCCTCAGTAATACGTCAGTTTCAGACATTATATTCTTTTCGTTAAATGTTCGTTAATGGAATTGATTGGCCATTGGCCTAGGCACTCTGGTAGGATAAAGGCTGGAATAAAAATAAAAAGATATTCAGCATGCTTTATAATGTTGATATTTAATCCCATTACATATCTCTTTGACCCAGTAATATTACATTTTTCTTCGTTACTTTGTTTCTTCCTACAGTCTCGACCTACTTTCGGTACACTGACCCGACTTGGAAGGCTTTGCAAGGCGTTCGTGCAAAAATCTACTATGTTAAGGGCTGAATGCAGAGTGAGAATCATGTAACATTCCGTTTTATATGCGCACCCCTATATTCCTAATAACGAGTGAAACTCTCGAGTGCATACAAAGTGGTTGTTTTCTGTCGCTCGTATTCATAATAAAAAGGTGTATGTGTTTCAAACAGTGCAATAAAAAAATATTATTCAACTTATTCTTCCTAACTTTTCTAGGATTTATTTTAAGTCCGTTGCGCTATATCACTATATACTGTTGTAGTCCGTGTGCGTGCCTGACACCAACCCTGCTTGTGAATGGTGTTGGGTGTGGTTCACTGACACCACGCGAGTGTGCGATGGTCTGCACGGGGCTCAGAATCTCCCTCGGTCGGCTTTTACGATACCCACGGAATGAGAAGGGGTAGTCCTATTCCTGACCGGGACTACACCAGAGAAAATACAATAACCCGCCCACCCACTAGCGCTGTTTATTCCTGCCGGAATATCCAATCTATAAGATTCTCTAAGTATTCTAGTGGATGAACGACGAAAGAACGACGGTGTTGAAATCTTTTTGTCCCTTCCGTTGCGCTGCACGTTGCGACAACCTTGACTTAGTTACATAGATAGTCGCAGGAAGGCATGGAGAGATGACATTTAGTTAGTGGCCTCAACTGTTTTATTTATCCCTACGATGATTCTCTACAGTTTGTCCTTAAGGACAAGTTTTCTAACACAAATCGTCACTCAGCTTTTTGGTTTAATATAACTTAAGGTTATCAGTTCAATTGCCAGAACACTGTTACCCCCTTCTTACACAAACCTGAGTCATTAAGAAAAGGCCGCGAAGCACCTTGCGGGGTATGCAAGGCGAGGTTTTTTTTTTATTTTTTATTTGAACAGATTGCAAACTAGCATGCGGCCCACCCGGTGTTAAGTGGGACCGTCGCCTATAGACACTTGCAACATTAAGGGTAAACCACTCAACACCGCAAGTGCGTTGCCATCCTGGGGACTAAGATGATATGCCTTCCATGCCCAGTAATTACACTGGCTACCTTTCCCTTCAATCCGAAACACAGCGAACTGCTTCACGGCAGAAATAAGAAAGGCGGTGGTACCTACCTAGACGACCCTACATATGGGTCTACCACCTAGTAAAGCTACCTCCGGCGCGTAGACATTTGGACTCCACTTCGATACAAAATCAGGTAAGGTCAGCTTCTATGCCAAAAAAGTTTTTTTTGTAATACACAATTTTGTACTTACGTAATGTAAGTTAACATTGTTCACAGTTCCTACTATCTGATCCACATAATCAAATTAAACGCTACTTCTTACGTCTCTAATCAAAGTTTCTCCAGTTATCAGCACCACTCCTATTACAGTTGCTCCGCCATTTTCTTCAGAAGCTACACTGGCTTAATAGGAGTTTGTGCGAAACTTTCATACTTACCCCATGACAAACGATGCAGTTATAACTTTGTATAGTGTATACTCGCTAATGCGTACGAACTTAAGAATTGTATGATACCTTGACGGGTCAGTAAAGGAAAACTTTATAATGAAACCGGAGCACGTATTTTATACGGCACTGATAGAGATACTCTGTATCATCATCATCCTTGCGTTTTCCTGGTTTTGCCCTAAACGCTTCTTCGCGAGGGCCTGGGTTCTGCCTTCCTAATCTTCCTAGTCGGGTTGGCTCTGGCAGACAAATTGACAGTTTTGTAAGGAGTATCTTTGAAACAAACCCTTAATCTATTAAAATAGATTAGCATTATGACTCCAATCCTAAATTATGGAAAGCTAAGCGGAAATGTAGTTAATGTCCTACTTTTATCATAACTTTTATGACTTATCATTCATTCACATGAAAGCTGATCGTGTCCCGTAATGTATAGGAAACAGATTATACAGGAAACGCTTCCGTTAGGAGATTATAGTCGATGTCGCTTTGTCGTTCGCAAGAAAGCGATAATGAAATTTGACACTAGCGTTTTTTAGTATCTAGCTGCTAATAAATTGATTTGATGTTGTCTTTTGTATTTCATACTTTATCACTTACTGGTAGAATTACCCCTTTTAAAATAGAACTCAAGAAATATAAATAGCGCACTATTTCGCTTAAAAATATGAGCAACTTGTGTTATTTATATTGCATTGTAAAAAAGACATTGGCCGGCAAAAAGGCCTCTACAGCTCTGATGACTCCGGCAACTAGCAGCATACTCTCCCGTGATTCGGCCTGTATAACCGTAAGGTTGCGTCAGGCCATGGAATGGTGGTGGGTTTGTCCCTGGTTATAAAGCTCTGATGACAGATTATTACCTTTTCATGAAATTTTCGATGATTTTTTGACAAAGATGTTATTGTATCTCACCAATAACGTGCGAATCCGTGTGATGCTGGCAGAGCAGAATAGCATCACCCCATATCCTCAAATGGGTGTCGTAGAAGGTGACTAATGAATCAGCAAAGGGGTATTGATCACCTTATATTCCGTCCACCAATCTGCATTGGGTAAGCGTGGTGGACTACTGCCTAAACGTCCTTAGATGACAAGGAGAGGCCTTGTGTCTCAGCAGTGGGTCGAATTATAAAGGCTGTCATGATGATGATGAATAACGTGCTGAATAGCAGCCTTATATGCTCAGGGATTGTTTCTGATCTATTCTAATTAACCCCAGATTTCACAAATCTCAAAATAAATAAATCATACGGCGGGCGTGGCACGCTTGTTATGTAAGCAGCGTTAGGTACTGGCCACTTTACTCGCAGAAGATATTCCTTCTAAAACCAATTTTGGTGTAAAGCATGAAGAACGTCATAAAACAGGTTTATCAAATTGACAAGAGCTTATATGCACTAATAACTAATGATAACTCGAGTTAATCCCTGGACGATTATTAATATCCAGACACAATTGATTTTAATTGTGTTCTCGCGCTCCTGAGCGCGAACGGGGCTTAACGAGTTAATACTAACTAGTCACAGAGGAAGTTGTCTACGCCAGATAAATTGAGTTGGTGCTTGATACACTGGTATTGTTTGCGGCTGACGCTGTTTATAGTGCGCCGTGTGTATGTAACTATGTAGGTGTCGTCGGCCAGGAGGTTGAGGCAAATTGCTTTATTATTGCATTAGCTACATGGAGCGATGGCTTGGGGGGACCAAACTCTCGGTTACTAGCCGGAATTGCTATTAATATGCCTATAGAGATGATGAACTTTGATCAGTCGTATTATTATATTAAGAACCCATATTGACGCTTCAAATTTAGCTGTCAAAGGCTGACAAATAAATGTTTTTTTACCAATATGCTTCTCGGTATTAGATAAAGTGTCTTTGTCATTATAAAAGTCCAGGCCAACTTTGCGTCTAGTTTACGTGACGAGACTGGGAATTGTAGTAATTACAATTTAACATGTGCAAATCTTTACTAAGTATAACTAAAAACTTTATAGTATCGTGCATCTTATCTTAGCTTGAGTACCATCACGGTAGACATCGACCTTCTGGGATATTTTGCATCTTCATTTTCCATGCTTCTGCTCCAATGTTAGGCCATCAGCCTAACTATATACATGGGCATAAAGAGTTTGTAGCGTTCATCATAACAGCCTTTATAATCCGACCCATTACTGGGACACACAAGGCCTCACCTTGTCATCGACGGAGGTCTAGGCAGTAGTCCACCAAGCTTGCCCAATGCGGATTGGTGGACGGAGTATAAGGTGACCAATACCCCTTTGCTGATCCATTAGTCGCCTTCTACTACACCCATTGGAGGATATGGGGTGATGCTATTCTACTCTACCGGCATCACATGGTTAATGGCATGTAGCGTTCGGGCGTTGGATAATCCCTTAAAAGGATGCTTATTCAATCTTGGATATAAATCGCAGTCACACAGCAAGTGTTCCATTGATTCCTGGTCACAGTAACATGCTGTGCAGTTTAGTGATATTGAGTGCTTGTTTCACAGGTAAGTAATATTTGACAAATAATTCATACATAACTTTCAAATTAACTGCTGGATATATCCTAATCAGAACCCGTGACAGCGGCCCTAAGAGTTGCATTTTATGGAGCATATGATTTGTGGCATAGTAACCTGTAACCCCACCACTGAAGATGAGGAGGGTCTGATATAATAATATAATATACTCATATCTTCAGCTTACACCAGCTATCTATCTGATATAGATGTCTGCTGTCTCCATATATGAAGTTCCCCCATCTTCTAGGATTGTCTCCTATGAAGAATATAGAATGCATACGGCCGCCTATGGATATTTGTAATACCAGGAGGGGTTCACAAGCGTGTTGCCGACCTTGTAGAAACATGTTTATGCCTTTCTTGAAGAAACCCATGTTTATTTTATTTTTACTTTCGATGTGTTGCAAAAATGACTTTGCAAATAGTAAGTTAAGCTTCAAACGTAAAATATTTATTCAAATCTAATGCCTATTCGAACTGTTCATAACAACATCAAAGAAGCTCGTTTTTAACTATAATAGTATTTACTTACATAATTAAGTACCGTTCAGTACAGAGGCAACGGTTCTCCGCTGTATGGTTTATTCCCTTAGATAATTAATATTCGTTATGAACAGTGACCTAGTAACGTTGTGACACGAAATGCATTTCCTTACGATAGTATTCTAATGGTGAATTGGTGTATTTAGTTTACATGTTCGAGATAATTAAGCAGAGATAAAATTTCTTTAGAAAGGCTTTTATAAAATTTTATATTACCAGGACTTTTGATATTACTTAAAGTGTAACAAGCTGTCTTGGTTTTTGACTTTTGTTTGTTGGTTCTCTGCAGGATTGTTACCTTTTACTTTGATGCTCCTTTTTTGTAGGCGGCTGGCGACCTGTCACTATTTTGAGGCACTATATGGCTCATTATGCCATGTAAATTTATTATATTTATGTAACTAAATGTTACCCAATCCTCTGTCCAATTCCTTTTGAGATTATGAGCGTGATTGAATATAGTAATTAAATTTAGTATGTATTGGGCTTACTTGTTTTCTTCTTGATTCTAAGACGGAAAAGCCCTTGGCCTTTATCTCACTTGGTGTCAAGTAAGAGCTGAATTTGGAAGCGAACTTCACAGGGAATCATCTAGCAAAAGTCAGATTGCAAGATAGTGCTCCTTCACTCGGTCAATGAAAACATTCTTAGGGACGGTACAAGTAATGCGTTCGATAATAGTGTTGCTTGAACAGTAAATAATTTAGGGTAAAATTTGGTACAATGCATTGAGACTTGGGACGTTATCGCGTCTTAACCAAATCTAAAACGCTTCCGATTTCATATATTTTGCAGCTTGTCAGGTGTCAGATATCAGACATATGGGAATTAACGATCCCTATGAGTTTCTCCCGAGTTCTTGTTGTAAAAACACGTGTTGAGAAACTACATTTTTAACTCAATCTACCATATATGTAACTATGTAGGTGTCGTCGGTTTATTGCTGAGGTAATTTTCACTCGACTTTAACAAAATGCGTAATCTTTATGTGTCGCGAACGCCATTATTTTAAAGAAGAAGAAGAACGTTCTCTGTTTTCACATTTAACAGCTATTAGGCGATTAGGTTTTGATTACTATGATCGTTAATAAAGCGTAAAACCCTGAGAGAATTGAGATTGGAACCATTGGCCTGTATGCTTGTTTTGATAATGGAATGTCCTCCTAAAGTTGACAGCTTGGTCTCCACAAGCGCTTGGTCGAGAATGGCTTGCGGTTGTGATGCGCTACGCGTTTCCCATAAACCTATTACAGGGAATGAACGAACAACCGTATCCCTATATTATTGTTAAATCGAGTTTAACGTAGATATTTATCAGGATATAGTTACAAGTGGGTGGGACACAGTTCGAGGATTGTCGAGCTACATTACTTCTTTGTACGGCAATAAAAATAGGACCTATTTTTCAATGAGGTTGAATCCGCCTCTGTTGGTCATTCACCGGTATCAGATCGGCCAGTGTTCGATCCCTACAGGATAGTAGGCTAAGGGAAGCCATATTGGTCTGCATCTCACTTGATGAAAGCGAACTACTCCGGGAACCCACTGAGGATACTATTGAGGCACTGGCTAACTTATCACTTACTGTTGTAACAGAACACAATAATGCTGTTAACGCTATTGTTATGGCAACATACTTTTGGTAAAAGATGGTGGCACACCTAACCAAGAAGATGTAAAACAAAATCTATTACTAACCAAACCTAAAACAGTCAGGAAATATTTACTCCTCTGGTGATCGTCCTCGGAACCTGTTGATTAACTACTATGTCACGGAGGCGGTTAAACGTTGTTATTACTATAACAACAGTTATTTTATTTATTTATTGATTTACCAACGTTTGCATACATCCAATCTTGTTAATTTACTTATAGTAATATTTTAATAACTAAATGTAACAAACTTTTACTGGTAAATACCACATGCAAACATAACTTAACTTTTACCTTTAAATAAATTAGTTATTATAACATATCCTGTATATTTTTAAGGAACTTGTTGAGTGGGTCAAAGTTAATATCAATATAATAATAATATAATATATTTCCACGCTCACACCAATTATCTAGCCCGAAGTAAGTATCATTAAGAAGTTGTGTTACGGATACTAGATAACGGTCTTTTTTTTTTTTAAATACATAATATATTTAGATATTTTTATAAATAAACTTAAATAAATATATAAACAACCATGACTCGCAAACAAACATTCGTGTTCGTCACACAAACATTTGCCGCTACCAGGATTCGAACCCGGACCGCTTGATGTGAAGCCAGCTATACTGACCACTCCACCACGACGGCGTCAACGTCAATGTGTGCACTATGTTCATTAATTACTCTTGTAAACATTGAAACTTTGTTTTAACAACCTTGTGCTCAAAAAGTTAATGATAAGAATATCAGTCTCTCAGTGGTTGACGGGTCCCTCACCGTCTTACCATCCCTTACCAAGAGGAGAGATGAAGGACAAGCCTTTAAAAAAAACCCGCCCGCTAAACCTTTCCGACTCGGCGGGAACCACTCAGTTTCAGAATCGCATTAGAACCGAACGATTCTCATTTAAAAAACATCAGCACTATAAACGCCTAGTACGGTGCAAATGTAAATAAGATCCTTGCGGTTATTACGCACAGATTGCACCCGCACTACCGTTTCTTAACTGGCTTTATATTTTTCTGGTTAGATTTTTTCTATCCCTCTTCTGACCGTAAACAGTTCCATATATAGTAAGTTATGGCTCTCATCAAACGTTCGCAGCTGTCATAATCAAAGGGCAATTAACTAGGAAACAAAACAGAAGATATTTCTGGAGAGTTCAAACTTGTAAACACCGAGTCCGGAAGTGTAATGTAAACTGATTTATAATCAGTGTGCTGTTTATTTTATGTGTAAATTATTATTGATACAATTTTGGGTCAGATCTATAACATGTTCCAAATTAAGTTCAGGCAAAGGTCTAAATAATTATTAATATCTAAAGTCTTCATCATCTTCAGCCTATATACATACAACATATAAAAGCAACATGCGGAGTATAGAGGATGGTACAAAACCAACGAAATAAAAACTGAAACTAAGGGAGTTCCACAAGTCTGTGCGATTGTTATGTTACTGCAAATGGATCTATTAAGTGTATGCTACTATGTGTTTTAGGGTACAATTTGTACGCTTATGAAAGTCAAATTATTCAAGAGTCTCTATCACAGATATATCAATCTAAGGAGATCGGTCGAATCGCCGAGTTCATAGGAAGCGACCAGCGGCCGTAAACATGGTTCTAGTTGAGCATGCCGTAATATACACTATTCATTGCGCGCGTCATGAGGACTGCGAAGCGATGAAAGTTAAGCACAGCCGCAAAGGAGATCGGTCAAATCGCTGAGTTACGTATTCACTTGACTTTATCGGAAGGCGAAGTGGCGGAAATGTATGCCCACAGAGCATACACTTGTCACAAGTTAAACGCCGGCTTGGCCTATCTCCTGGTATTATTAAATCTGTGGTCTCTATAGACAACTTGCATGAGGACGGTATGGCAAAATTTCTCAAAATGGCCACAGCATGAAAGCCACGCGCAGCCGTTCGCTTTTGAGTTTTACTTGATTTGGTGTCAGTAATTGAGGCAAAATTTGGAGGAAGGACCTTATCCGATCGTAGATGTTAAAAGTGTAGGAACATAAGTCTTCTACTCTCTGTATTTAGTGGCAATGAACGGAGGAAGATTAAAAGTTCATTCCCTAACTTTATCGGGAAGCGACTTGAAAGCAGCTTGTTTCGCGATTTTAGCGAGGCTTGAGATAAAGTAGCAATTTTCGACGTCGTCTCTAGATTATTTTATCGGTCATTAAAGCGCTTTATCGTAGAGCTCGCGTTTAACGAGTCTGTTGAAGACTTAATTGACTCTCATACAATTTCTTTAATGGTTTCGAAAACAATGATTGTCTTCATTATTAAGAGGGGGTATAAAGCAAAATTACCAATCTTTGATTTGATTTTTACACCCCAAAATAAGCCACAAGCCACCCCTTTTTTTTGAAAATAGATATAACATTATATTTGAGAGATTTTAGTCTGGGAAAAAACATATAATGAAATATTTTTAAGCATGGAAAAATATCACGAACTTACCTTTAATTTCCAGCTTAAATCAGTTTATTTTCAATGCTATGCATATTACTGCGTCAATATTTTAATACATAATATAAAACTATATTACAAAGCAGCCCTACTAGGGATTTTAAAAAATAATGAATACTTTACGACTTATTTTCATAAAACCAATTTGTCGCTTATTACGTTCTTATTCCGCGCAAAACGCATCAGTCTATCGCGCTTCACCCGTGGTAACGGGCATGTTTTGTTTCATCAATCAGTCTTGACTGCTCCGTTGAGACGAGTGGGCTGTGTTTCTGTGTTCCGCCACCGGCTCGAGAAAATACTTCGACAAAAAGGTCAAAAGAATCTTAAAAATCGGTCCACCCAGTAACGAGTTATGAGGTAACAAACATTGAAAAAAAAAAAAAAAAAAAAAAAAACATACAGTCGAATTGATAACCTCCTCCTTTTTTGAAGTCGGTTAAAAATATGGGAAATAAAAATAAAATGCGAAAACACTCTAAGAAAGAGCTTAGAAATTTAAAAATTCAACTCATGAATAATTGTCGGAGGTATGTATACATTGCTTTTATTATATTATATAAGTAGTTTAACCAAAAAATATCGCAATTTGACGTTTTAGCTCACGGCACAATGTAACAATGTCGGCGCGGGTAGCAGTAAACGCAAAAAAATAGATGCTTTTGACTACTCATGAATTGGTGCAAAGTTTCAATTGTGTGGTGTGTGTAAAGTATTTTTAACCAACTACCAAAAAGGAGGAGATATTCGTCTGTATGTACACGTACAGTCAGTTTCAGAAGTAGATGATCACTTTAGTACCATGTCATAGCAACGCCAGCGTTTGTGCAGTAATAGTTGCTACAATTATGTATGAAATATTATTATGACAAGGTACTACAGTGTTCAACTACTTTTGATGGTGACCCGTACACTGATATCTCTGTCATTTGTGGACCGATTTTCAAAATTCTTTTTTTATTCGATAGTGTATACTCCTGATGTCCCATTGTCACCAAGTCAGGATCTGATGATGGGAAGCCAGGGAAATCGAGGGCAACCCTCAAATTTTATACGCATATGTAACGTTTTTCATATTTTTCCTAAACCTATTCTATTATTTGCACCGGGTAGTCATCATTTCATGTTTATGAGCTGATGATGGAAGGTAAATATCTGTTCACCGATATCTCTGCCATTTGTGGACCGTTTCTCAAATTTCTTTTTTTATTCGATAGTGTATGTATACTCCTGAGGTAGTCCCGTTCTCACCAAGCCAGGATCTGATGATGAGAAGGTAGAGAAATCGAGGGCAACCCTCGGAAAAGAACAGAAAGAGAGGGTTATTCATATTTTTTATAAAGCTATTCTAGTATTTGCGTCTGGTTGTCATCTCGTGTTGATGAGCTGATGATGTATGGTAAAACTCCTTAACTATTAGGAGTTGGTTAGTGATAATTTAAGTATTAGAGGTACCTAAACACCGATAGTTGTATTCTTTTAGGTTTTTCAGGTGAGCTGATGATGGAATCATTGATGAGACTTCGTGAATGTGTAGCGACTATGCCCACAATATATTGTATTTTAGCCCAGAATGAGGAACTTTTTACTTTGACCACCAGATCTTTACTGCAAAATTTCCATGCATGTATAATACAAAAAAAATGTACCTGTCATAAAATGTAAATATTTTTTTATGTAACCAAAGATCTTATATGTTAAAATACACTGATTTTGATAAAAATCCACAGAAAAATGTGATAAAGAATAATGGCCAATTTTACGAACATTGTCTTAGCTTTGGACAATCCAAAGTGGTATCTTGTCAACTCTTGTCATAAATAACAAGAATGTGATATAGCATACCACTTGGTTTGAGCATGTCACATCAGATTGACATTAACATAATCAAAACTGAAAGTAACATTATATTTTATGAATAAATGATTTAATTACCAATAATTATTTTTTTGAAGAATGTGCATACCTGGTAATTATTCTGAGCGATTAGCATGATTTTATAAAAAAAAAATATAATTGATGTAAATAAAACTTTATTTATATACTTTGTTATAACTTTGCAGGGTTCATGTGTTGAGCTATATTTTACTTGTAAGTACCTACCTCATATCTTTGTAAACACACACAATGAATAAATTATTTGAATCTGAATTTATTATATTTATTTACCATCAGCGAAAAGTATTAAAAATCCACATGTCAAAGTATAGGTAATGGATAGATAGTCCGACTCGTGCTTAGCCAATTTTATCTAGTTTTTCGCGTATACTATGTGCGATCACAAAAAAGAAAAATCATGAAGCGAGTGCCACCTTGCGGCTGCGAACTGCGATGTGCAAGAGGGGAAGGGTGAAACGCGCGGGTGAATTCTGATATTTTTCTTGGTTTATGCCCGCTCTTAATGTGATGTCATACTTTTGTTATTCCGTCTTTATATTGCGTGTTAGAAATTGCAAATGTAGATTGATTGATGTATAATTCATAATCAGCTTGTATACGTCATTGCTGACCACAGCAAACCTATAAGGAGTTTAGGGTCCTAACAGCGCCGCTACGCTAGATTGCAGCGACTGTTGTTGTAAGCACTGGGACTAATGGCTTAAAGGGTAACACACGCGAGCACGGGTCTGGCCGTCTTATGTCCTCTGAATGTTGACATTCGCAAGCGCGGTTTGCACGCGGTCAGTGTTTTGTCGTGCCCTAATATTTTCCACGCTCATGCCAATTAGTATATTATTATTTAGACAATTCGGGGCTTTTTGCGTCACTGCGACCTAAAGATCTATTGTGACTAGCCTCCAAGTAAATCCTATTGAAACCTTACATGTACTCCTTTAGCTGGGCACTATCGAAAAATGAAAAGATATTCCTAGCTTGGACTGTTTTGATATCGTCTGGGTCGAGAATGTGTCGTGCCAAATGTGGGCTTCTTTTGTGAATGAGATATTCACAAGAGCACAGGAGGTGCATTGGTGTTTCACGCTCCTGTTCACAGAATCTGCAAGCATCAGTATCTTTTAGTCTCATATTGTAGAGATGTCTGTTCAGCTTTGCAGTGGCCAGTCAAAGCCCCAATCAACACGCTCAGGTTGCCTCTGTTAAGCTTCAGTAGCTCGTCAGTGCGCCTACGAGAGTATGGTTTGATTTAGTTTCAGTTTAGTATAGCCCAAATTAAGTATTAAAAACTTGTGTTATATATAGGTACTTGTACTAGATAACGGACAAATATACATAATAGATTACACATTTTACAAATAATACCAATTAAACTCGAGATTTGACTCGTCGTGTTCATCACACAAACACTTATGTGTGGCAGCGTTACTGACCCTCTACCACGACAGCATCAAACATTGTCTTATATTCACTTTCACACTTCTGCGTTATATATTAACGTCTCTTATCTTTTGTTTACAGGTATGTTTTCTATCAAATGTTATCGAGCAGCGGCGCGGGAATTTAACGGCGAGTATGTTGTTTACGTTCACAATTTTGGTGTGTTATGTTTGTGTAATGCAGTTTGTTATCGAATCTATATGCGATAAGTGACTTATCTGAGCGTAATCGCGATAGATTGAACGGTAATGTAATAACAGACATTGTAGAGAGCAAGGTATTGCTTTAATCACAGAACATAGATACCTCATATATCTATGTTCTGTGGCTTTAATAGTTAAACGCAGGTGAAGGCTTCGCTTATCTTCGCGTACGCGTTTGCCCTATCTAGACGGCTCGTTGGCTGACTGTAAGAAATTATATGAATGAATCTCAGACCAATAAAATATTTTTTATTGGTCTGAGGAATGAATGAATTTATTTATTTCAGACCTATAGTCCATATAATTTATTTATGTATTTGTTATTAACAATTTTAATTTAGAATTAAGAATTAGTATTGTTAGCTATCAGAGCCCCTTCACACTAGCATTTCTCCAGCGTCGGCGTTTGATGAACGATAGCGCAGCGTGGACGCCGCGTCGCGTTGTTTCAGTGTTTTCTTTGCAGGAAATTAAACGCTGCGGTGTCATCTACAATAGTGTGATGTCTGCGCCGCGCTACTACAGCGTTCAATCACTGCTGAAGAAACGATGCGTCAACGCTACGCGAACACCGACGCTAGACATACGCTAGTGTGAAGAGGCACTTACCTACTACAGCTGATCCAGTTTCAACTACTCTATATTGATCCAGCATAAGTGAGAGCGCTCGCTGATAGCGAAAAGTGACGTGTTCAAGTCTCTTATCGTGAAATGATTTTTTTTCTAGTTATAATGCGTTTCTAAATTTTGTTCCATCATATGTGGCATATTTTTAAAACAATCCCAATTCATGGCGAAAAATCTTTTTTTTTAAATTAATTTGCGACGTCCCTGAGTTCTGCATGGATCTCTAAATTAATCCGCGGTCTAGATCTCTCAATAATCCCACACATTTTCGATACAGGCCTTCGCTACCAATTTTCCCAATTTATCAAGGCCCACGATTGCAACTATTACCACTACAGGTTTAATTGAACGATGTATGGTTGGTCTACTTTTCCAATAACACATGAAGGAAAAATAATGTGACCTATTAAAGAAATTTTTAAATCATCATCATTTTCCTACCCTGATCAAAATTTATTTGGGATCGGTGAATGTCTTGATATCGACAATACTGCTAAAGGTTTCGGCATTAGATTATTACGGCCGTGAGCCTGACATCAACCCTCCTTGGGGAGGACTGCTATATTTCGACAGCACCCGGGACCACCATAACGCTATCGACCTCCTCAAAACTCTACACAGTTTAAATAAAATTACCATCATAATAGCCTTCTTAATTCAACCCACTGCTGGGACACAAGACCTCACCTTGCCATCGAAGGAGGCTTAGGCACACGCTTACCCAATGCGGATTGGTGGACGGAGTATAAGGTGATCAATACCTTTTTTGCTGATCCATTAGTCGCCTTCTACGACACCCATTGGAGGATATCGGGTGATGCTATTCTACTCTGCCAGCATCACAAAATATAATTATAGTTCAAATCAATTTATATTTCATATTTATGTCATTCTAATTGTATTGTATGGCATCTGTGATCAGCTCAATACACCCAATTGTGATGGCACAATCAATAACGAAATGTCACAGACAGAATTGGATCATAATCAATCACTTGATAGCTATACGTATCGTGTCATGTTATTTCACGTACTCAAATGAAACCTTTTTACTGTAATTTGAAAAGCAAATTTAATCTTAGACTAACTGGTATACAGGATTTTTATGGGTATTATTAATTAATGCAGCTTCTTTAAATAGCTTTGTATATTATTTAGTAGTCTAATTAATTAATAGATCATATAATGAAGCTCATCATGGTGAAAACTAAAAACAATGATACGGAAAATACGTTTTCCTTATTAGCTTTCATACAAAACAAATATAGTCACAAATAAATTTAAATAAATCAAGGAAGAGGCTCTGGAAACCGCGGATAGTTAAGAAAATCTTCTCACTAAACTGTCGCTGGGAGCTGGACCTTGTATCTCGAGATTGATACCCAGTGAATATGGTTGACACTTGACTTCAATGCCAAGGAAACTCAGGTTTTCGCGTTTAAAACTTAAACGTCGCCATTACTTTCCCTTCCTTCTCTTCAGGGCACAAAACTGACACTATAGAGCAGCAACACTATGCTCGGTATGGAGGTTCGAAGTGACCTAAATCCGAAGGACTACATTGAAAGCGTGATAAAAACAACTTCACGGAAACAATTACGGCGTTTTTTCACGCCAGGTCATCTGTGCTTGCTAACAAGACGCAAGCACCGCAAGTATATACGGGCCGTCGTAGAGTATTGCTCGCACCTGTGGGATGGCTTCGCCAAGTACTAACTCTATGCTTGGATAGGTTAAAGCGTCGTGCGACTCGCATTATTGGCGACGAAGAGGTGACTAAAGATTAAGGCTCAAGGCCTCTGCAATTGCGTCGCGATGTTACGTCATTGAGCACGTTTTACCGTCGGCACTGTGGCTACTATTCCAATGCGAACTAAGAAATTTGGCAGCTCATTTTTATGTCCCTTAAACAAGAAGTGGAAATCGCTGCCAGCACACGTGTTCCCTCTTTACAATCCTGGCTCATTCAAAAGAGTCGTGCAGAAGCACCTTGCAGGTCAGCAAGGCGAGGATTGTTATTGTTAACGCAGCGGTTTATCTCGCGCGCTAGCTATCTTTGCTATTAGACTACACTTTTGCTTAGCACCTGTTTACGGTTTTTTTTTATTCTATGAGACGGCAAACAAGCTTGCGACCTGGTGTTAAGTACTTACCGTAGCCTAGAGACACTTACAATGTTAAGGGAAAATCACTTAGCACTGCAAGTGCGTTGCCATCCTGGGGACTAAGATAATAAGCCTTCCATGCCCAGTAATTACACTGGCTACCTTTCCCTCCAATCCGAAACAGCGAACTGCTTCACGACAGAAATAAGAAAGGCGGTGGTACCTACCCAGACGACCCTACATATGGGTCTACCACCTAATGATGTTATCTATACAGTATTGTTCCTACTGAACTCGAGGCGCGTAGGTATGACGCGCTTTCCGACCGTTTGTATGAAGATAGAATACTATATGTATAGTATAGATAACATTACCGTGACCTGGTGGAATGGAGTCACACGCTTGACCTTTTTTAAAAAACTCTTCCTACTTCCCTGTTCCCAATTTTTTTGAGGTCGGTATAGTATGTACCTACTTATTGCTATCAACACATAGATAAAGACCTAATTAGATCGTTTTAGCGAAAACAAAACAAAAATGTCTTGTGACTAAATTATTGGATTCGTTTGATCGAACTTATAGTTATAAAAAGACCTTCAAAATAAAAACACATATTTTCTCAAGGACAGGAAGCATCGTATTTGAAACTGCTTTGTAGATGATATCATTGGCAGCGGTGTATGTTTCTAAAAAATATAGAACGACTTATTTTTGAATTACTAAATAGGTCAACCTTAATAAAGAAATACTTATATAAAGTTTTTAGCTCGTGTTGTGCGGTAGCGGCCGTGAAGAATGCTATGTACTAGCTCAATACTCCTGGGTGGCCTAAAAGACGACCAAGAGAACTTACGACGTTGCCCGATTTGTGGTCGTAGGTGAATCCGTAAGGTGGAGGGTATCCAATACACCAACAATAACATGCACAAAGAGGGTCGTCGGCTGGTAGGCGGCCGCGAGTAAAACTTTATACCTACGTACTTTATAAATATGTTATCAGTGTGGATTTTGACTAGATGTATTGTTTATTTGTAAAAATATGTTTAATAAGTAAATAACTTAAGTAATTTATTTCATAAGTTAACTCGAATACAATTATTGAACTTACTTTCATGCTCATAATCCTAAAAGGGTTGACCAGAACTTTAGGTAATATTTGGTTACACTTACACATAAAGCCACATCTGGCAGTGCCTCGAAATATTATCCACATAGCATATCACTGGTGGAAACTGATTCAACTAAAGTACGTTTTGTCTATATGGAAGGATGCCTGACGTGGGTGCGTTCTATGGATGATCGTGAGTGGTGTAGCTAAGCTATGTGCAGAGCAGTATACCTACAGTAGAATAGAATAGAATATTACTTTATTGTACATCAACCAGTTATAAAAAATACAGTAGATATCACTAAAACAACAGTTTTGTAGGCGCATGTTTGTCACCGAAAGAAAAACTTCTTCATTTCTCGCACAGCTAACGGATGCGGATGCGCATCTTTAGAGCACATCTTGCTACACAGTTTAGTATCAGTGTAAACGGTTACATAGTTAGGTGGCTTAGCTTTTACAATCATACTCGCAGTGTAGCTGCATCACTGGTGGAAAGGCACTTTAAAGTAGGTATGAAACCAAAAGGTAACAAAAGCTGCGATGAACCAACAAAGAAATCCCGACAACCAGGACAGACAGAAACAGTCTCAGCTTGATAGAACAACTTATATAATAATTAAAACGGGCTTTATGTAGCTATTAATAATTATGGCTTAGTATATCTCGAGTTAGCGGTAGTACCGTTAATGTCATTCTATACCCAATCTGACCCGCGCTCCCGCAGACCGCAACCCGAGTACCGGTATCTCAACATTCGATGTAATTGATATCATTAACATTGGTTTTAAGCCTTTATTTTGTGTCTCTAATGACAATGGCTTTTAAAATTCTTCGTCAACTGTTTTATGTTCGAGTAGTTAGTATCATGAGCCGTGGGTAGAACCTTATATAGTAGAGGAAATTATATGATATGTCATTTACTTCACTTACTTAAATCAATAAAAGTCTGTTCGATTTTACCACGGGTCAGGACAGGAATTAATTTGATCGATCGTACCTTTGAAATGATATGGGTTGTGGGAACACTAACATCCATTATTATACTATTAGCATCACCTGCTTTTATTTATCTAAAAACGTTTAACAGCTACATTTTTATTTAATATAAATTCTATGCTGAAAGGAATTGTTTTCTTGGCATGGAAAAATCACGGGACAGATCGGAACGTAGGTTACTAGAAGTGTGATGAATTTAAATGGTGTGGGAAGAAGAAAGACTCCAGGGGAAATGGATAGATATGTTTAATTAATGAATAATATGAATATAAAATGGGATAGACAATAAGGTGCAAACTGATAGGGAAAATTACCAGAAAAGACATTGAATTGACCAAATAAATTGGAGAAGAACAAGGACAGGAGGGGAAGATAAGTCTATGATCAAGATATGTCCAAACTTAGCCGTTTTTGCGCTATGTGTGATTACAAGGATCTCAAAACATATTTTTTTTTATTATAAAATACCGTTTCAGATATACTTGGATCTTTGTAATTAAGATTACGCCAGACTTTTAAATTAGCATTATGAATATGCAATGTCTGTACTAATAACAGCTTTTTCAAATACCTACTCATTTCAATAATTTCCAGTTCCATTCCATCCATGGCTGGTTTAAATTTGGCAGCGTATTTTGCATTTCAGTTTTGATTATAACTCTTCGTGATTATCACCATTACAGAGGCGATGACTTCTGATGTGGCGTGATTGTGAAATTTTATGAGCAGGTTCATTATTTCACCTGGTTCACTTCATAAACTTTTGTAGTTAAAGAATCGGAAATGAGCGACAGGCTATCCTGAGGCAGTGTCAGTTCACACCTTGAAATTATAAATTTAATAGGATTTGCCCACGATTTCGTTCGCGTGTGTCGTTTTTCCATAAAGCAGTTGATTCATGCTACAAAATCACTGGATAAAAAGTAGCCTAAGTATGTACCATTCTAGTGTATGATCTATCTTTGTGCGAAATTTCATCGAGAACCATTGGGGCGTTTTAGCGGTATTGAGTAACATAACAAACATCCATCCATCCATACTTTTGTATTTATAATACTAGTAAGTTTGCTTTAAATCTAAATGAGGACAACCTACTCTGCAAGCGGAATCAGTATGATGTCAATTGTATTAAAGACTGGAAAGCAAAACGATTCTTGGAATTTGGTATCGACAATACGGAACTCCCTGTTTAGCTCTTTCAAACTGAGCAATTGAATATTTGGGAGCACGGTATTAAAATTTTCTAGTAGCTTCCAGATAATTACATCAAGAATATCCGCTGAGGTATTTATTATAAAAATCCTATACCAATCCATCGACTAGTTAGCTTTTAACATTCTTTTCTTTTTCACATCACCCCATATCCTCCAATAGGTGTCGTAAAAGGCGACTAAGGGATCAGCAAAGTTACTCCGTCCAACATCCGCATTGGGCAAGCGTGGTGAACTACTACCTGAACCTCCTTCGATGATAAGGAGAGGCCTTGTGTCCCAGAAGTGGGTCGAATTATAAAGGCTCTTATGATGATTGTTATCTTTTCTTACATCAAATCTGCTTTAGTGAAATGCTATATTATGTGTTTAGGACTAGAAATGTAGTTTGGAATAATTTATAAACCCTGTGCGGTTAGGATGAAATCAACTGCTATTACGTTTGTGTTCTTGTTACCAAGGTGGTCCAAATTTACTTCCATCGGAATCCCATCGATACAAGAAATAATATAATGACTCTTATTACATTCACGTATTGTTCGGGATGGAGCCATAAAGTTTCCGACATAAACGTCCGTGTTTTATGGGAAACTTCGTGTGAGGCTCGTTATTTTGCTTGCTATCGCCGGGCCGGCGAATGTTTATAATTCTACGTGATCTGGTTGATGTCTTTCTTGTCGAATTATTTGTGTTTCTGCTTAGCTGTGTGGTAGCTGTAAGGAATGCTACTACCCCGAAATTTCCATGCGTGTTTTAAATGGCGCCTACAACAAGGGCTCGACTTAGGTCTTCTAGTACGTTAGTGGCAAACACCAACAATAGCATTCCTGACGTTACGCCGAACACAAATAAAATTGAGAAGAAGAGTAGCCAATGATGATTTGCCTGTTGCTGTTAATCGCACGCGTTCTTGAATTGTAAATTTTGCAACTTATATTAATTTCAATTGAGTAGAGAGGGATCAAATATTTTCAAGTTGTCCTTTCCAGTTTTTGGATGTGTTCACATCAAAGATTTTGGAATCAGCCATCAGAATTTATTAGCAAAAATATTTTAAACGTCAATTTTGGGTTCGATTTGCCTTCACTATAAACTGAACCGGAAATTCGTTGTATTATTATGATTTTTGTATGATCATTCGTAGCAAGACGGGCAGGAAAACGCAACCAAACAACTAAAAAAAAAAAAAAGTCTGTTATCTAGTATCCGTAACACAAGTTCTTAATGATACTTACTTCGGGCTAGATAATTGGTGTGAGCGTGGAAATATATTATTATTATTGAATTTGCCATACCATCTAACGTTTCTTTTTACGGATAAGTAATAAAAACAATATCAAATTAAAATTAAGGTATTAGACTCAAAATTTACCCATTACAAAAGGTTCTAGATTCAATCTCCATACCAACTGTTGCTATCCGTGTAAAAGATCAATTCACGACTAAATATCTACGACACCTCGTCTCCGTCGTAAATGGCAGTACAAAAGAAGCTCTCAGCTTAATTAATCAGGCCATTGTTTAATAAGTCCCGGATTTTCTCTAACAATGGCACTGAACTCAAAGTATAGCGAGCGTTTAATTGGATTATTAAAGAGAGCACATTTTAATGGTTCGTTGGATCATTTGGACAAATAAGACGTTGGGTGACATAGATTTTCATTTAATCATTTTATTGTGTGACAGTGTCCAACAAGTTGACAACTCTTAACTCGTTAAGCCCCGTTCGCGCTCAGGAGCGCGAGAACACAATTAAAATCAATTGTGTCTGGATATTAATAATCGTCCAGGGATTAAGGAGTTTTTGCATTCAAAAGAGGTGTGAAGAAGCACCTTTCAGGTCGGCAAGGTGACTGTGGCTGATGCAGCGTCCAAACTCTTCGCTTTTACATTGTAGGTACTTCTGCTTACCATTTGGTAGATTTTTTTAAAAAGCAGCTCAAGTAACTGACTCCATTCCATCTGATGGTAAGCAGAAGTCGAGTCCAAATGCAAAAACAGCTAATGCGAGAGATAAAATCGCGCACTAGCCACCCTCGCCTTGCTGGCCTGCAAGGTGCTTCTTCACGCCCGTTTTGTATTACCTACGATTGTAAGAAGGAGGGACCACGTGTGCTTGCATCGAATTTTCTTTCTTGATTGTGCGACTTAGAAATAAGCTGCCAAACTTCTTAGTTCGCGTTGGAATAGTAGCTACATTTTGTCGGCGGATGGATCCATTTCATAGGATTTCCTAATCCTTTTAATACACAAATTACACTCATTCTATGCTTGTAACTAGTATGACCCTGTCCCACCTTGTGAAGGTCTAGAATACGCTTTACACTGTGTCCAGAAATTTGCCTCTCTGACGGAAATCTCAAGAGAAATCTTCCTTCACCTTTGCAGAAGAAGCATATTGTTTTGTAAAGAAGAGTTACTTCTCCTAGGCAAGCGCTTCAAATTCCGACAGATAATCTGTTAAAACCTATTTCTTTTATGTCCAGTCCAATGCTAACATCACTATCCCTACCGCTAAGGACTTTATCCCATTTACTACCATAGCTTAGTACGTTAACTTATTGGTTTCTACCCAAAAGTCCGCATTGAGCTAGTTTAGAGAGTATTAAAATTTGTAAAAATAAATCATCTCATTTTTTAAAGATATCATTACCTTCGACATTGTTATCGACTACTACGACGTAACAGGAAACAAAACGAACATATTCGTTAGGTCACCCTGTTTTGTGTCGCTCTGTTTGAAAAGGAGTTGTCCGAATATACAACTTTTTAATAATTAAAAAATTGTTGATAATTACTTCCTGAAACTTCTCGTGTAGGTGTCATTCAAGAAAGGTTATTATTATTATATTTCGTTGCTTCGTATTCAAACCTAATAATCGTTTTACCTGACGTTTCTAAAGAAAGGGAAGGGTATTTGAGATTCTATATACAAGGTATGTTTATGTCGACGCCCCTCTATAGAGGTCGACGCTCCTATTAGACTGATTTTGATAAATGGTGTGTTGATCGATTCGTCTTTATTACAACGGTAGCATGGCATAGTATTTTTCAGGAAACTTTTTAATAGCGGAATTATAAGACATTCGCTATACGAATCAATAACTTAACATTTTTATACAACCATTTCTGCTACCCGCGTATACAGCGCCACCACAACTGCCATCAGTCCTGCAAAATGCCTACTGCAACCTTATTTGGGCTATTTCGATGATCTTGTTTCTCCTGTGGATCTCAACATTTCTGATATGATCACGCAGAGAAATTCCAAGCATAGCCCTCTCGATTGCCCTGTGAGTGACCTTGACCACGCTAGCTCATTGCTGATTGATGGACAGTAACAGTCGGAATCGGAACCAACGGCTCAATATGCTTCTTTACATTTAACAGGGCAGCCCTTGGCCTTGATCTCACCTGGTGAGCTTCACCCGTAACTCTCGACCACTGGAGGACTGGCTATGATATGACTGACTGTTAGTAAAATTAAACTAAGGAATTGTAATGGTATTTTACAACGACGAATATGTTAAAGACACTTGGGGAATTGTTGGTGTGGTTACCCAATCACACCGTTTTGTCAAGCCACAAAATAAAGAGAATACAGCAGTACATTTCAGTCACGCTCTCAAGCAAATTATACGTAGACGCTTTCACGGACGCCAATGAAATCTCAGCACATTTCAGACAATCGCTTCGTTTGTTTAATCGTTGATTTTGTACAGGCGGGTTACTAATTATAATACTCGTTTCAGTAATGGTCACCTACGAATGTTGAATTATTTCACATACGTATTTTCTCGAAACTATCGGATATGTTAATAAAAAAAACTTTTACGGGTTTATCTCGCATGTAATTAGATTTTTCATTTTGTTATTATTGCTCGACGTTTCTTCACAGGAAGATCGGCTATGTATAGACAGCAATACTAATGTAAAATATTTTGTTTCAGGTACGTTACCATTTTAAGACCTAAACTTGTGAGTATTGGCTCATTTGAATGTGAATGACGATGAGCCTTGCGCTGCTGAAGCCTGCTTGTTGTAATCGATGCTACTAAACACTGATATAGGGATTGTTCGAATTCAGTAATTTGACTACTAAACTATAAGACCTAAAGTTAAGGTTTTAGATTTATAAATATCGTACATATTGATATCTATCATTAAATCTGTCACTAACCTATTTATTATAACTACTAGTCACGGACAACCTAAATTTTCTTAAATTATGAATCTCTTTAGCTTTTTTGAAAGATGGTCAATAAATGTTTTCAAATTTTCTAATAAACATGTCATGGTGGTCAAAAAAAATATACCTAAGGTAGCAAAAAAAAAGTTTAATTGTAGGGTGTTAAAATTATTTCATTATTTCTGTTAATATTTTCAGTTAATTTTTTTTTTAAAACGAAAATAAACCTGTCCTGATCACTTGATGATTAGTACTTACTGGGACGGGACATTTCATTTATATAGTAAATTTTTCAAACATTTCGAGCTTATATAAAAGAATTAGTACTTACTGGGACGGGACATTTCATTTATATAGTAAATTTTTCAAACATTTCGAACTTACCTGTACATACATAAAAGACATAGCCTTCTGCGTTAATTTTATTTTGTGTGTAAACAAAGTACAAAACGATACCGTTAGTTTAATTTGCCGTATTTACCCTAATTCTCACAAAAGGCGAACACGTTCCATTTGCTATAGACGAAGCAATAGAATAAGCATAAGTTATGTATGAAGGAAAAGTGTAATTAAATGCAGTAAATCAATAGTTTCAAAGCTTTAAAAGTGGTTTACTTCGTATGATGATACTTTTATTAAGAACTATCATTTGCCCGCGGATTTTCTCTCGTTATTATAAGTTTTTTTTTCTTTTACTCAAAAACGAACTATTTTTTTTTTCTAGATAAAAAGTCATCATCATCATCAACAGCTCATATAATGTCCCCACCTAGGGGCTCGAGCCTACCCCACATTAGGAGCGATTAGGCCTTAGTCAACCACGCTGGCCAAGTGCGGGTTGGTCGACTTCACACACAACCTAAGAATTTCTTCATAGGTGTGTGCAGGTATCCTCACGATGTTTTCCTTTCAGTACGTATGTATATTAATTCAAAATTTGAAATCACATTGGTACGTGGCGGGGTTCGAACCAGTGCCTCCCGGGCGGAAGACGTCGCTACCCTGTGTAAATCAGCCTTAATGCTGTACGAACTCAACAATTCTATTAACTTGGGGACTTAAAATTAACCCTGCCACTAAACTTTTCTTTGAAAACCTTAATACAACACGCCAACATAATTATGTTTATGGACCGAATACATTTTTACACGTGATCATAATATTACATAAATTATGTGCACTTGAATTTAACGGGTCAAAGTAGCATTTTGGACTTTCTTTTTTCCTTATGGTGTAACGGTAAAAAATACCGTTAAAATCGGCGTTTTTTGACAATTGTTTGAATGAGCTTAACGTTTGCCGAAATAATAATGGTTGTGATACTTTCTGTCCTTATTTTTAACTACGAAAAAAAATAAAATCTGCGGCGATTCTTTTTACTGAACTACCCATTATTGTTTGCCAATGATAAGGCTGTAATTGAACCATTGGGGGTAAACCGCATGCCACGAGCACGTATTGTCAATTGACGCTTTCTTGCATCTTGCGTAGCTAACAAATAAAACTGTGTCAAGTTTTTTGTACTTCGATTTACGTATACCCCAGCAGCTAATTTTTTTCACATTATTAAATAATTTGTAATAATAATAAGTTACCTGAATACCATAAAATACATAAATATATTACGAACAGTGTTAGGAGTGAAGTTGCTCAAATGGTCGTTGCCGTGATCGACTGGTTTCCCTGCTGTACGATTCCAACACTGATGTATGGTCCCGTGTTACCCCTAACCCCACAGCCCTAGCCCACGGAAGTCTGGCAACCTGTTCGATTCACATTAACTCGTCAAGATAAAATTCAATACGAGCAAACGAGCATATTTATTTTATAATCGGACAAAGAAACACGATAGAAGCATTACAAACTCGAGGAAATGCTCTTCTGGAACATTTTACTCTGCTTTAACTTGAACCCAGTTTGGTAGACCAACTCCCTGCCGACTAAACAAACCGCCTGGAGACGCATATTTGAATCATTCGAAGTGAATCTTAAATTCATGCACGAAAGCAAAACGTATAGGGAGTTAGTTCCTATTGCTCCCAATTTTACGTATTTTTGAAACATTAGATTAGAACTGGGTGTTGCCGTAAAACTCAAATGTTATATATAACATTTTTCATTTCATGCAGAAAAAATCGGGAGTGGTCTCCCCTTGACTTTCTCGTATACCGGAAACGAATCAAAGGTTGATAGATTAAAAGTTATAATGTCACTGTCAGTTATTTGATTTTCTCTTGGTAGAATATCGGAAAAGAGTGAGTCGGACCACTCGTTGCAAAATTCACGAGTATGAATGTTCAAAAATAGGGATTTTAGGGATTCGCATCGAATCGCAAAGAAATCGCAGGAATCGAATCCTGCGATTTCATACACGATTTGGAATTCTAATGATTCAAAAATGCGTCTCCTGGTCCAAAATAAAGTCACTTTGGTGCTAAGTTACGCTAGAAACATTGGATGCTGCATCCCATTAGACGTCAACAAACAGAGCAGGGTCGCGAGCAAAAACTGGTAGGTTAACGACCTACTAGTGATGTGATCGGTGCTCTTGTCGATATCGATATGTATCGTATTTTTTCTGAGATGAGTTCCATTGATAAAAGACAATGGGATGTCAGTTACGTGGTACTTTAAGAATTTAAATTCCTCGTGTAGTTAAAAGTTATTCATTCTGTGAACAAGCTAAATTAGAAGGGCAAACGTTAAAATTTTACACTTTAATATAATACTAGCGGCACGTCCCGGTTTCGCAAGGGTGGAAAATATATTTATTTTTTAAACATTTTGGTATAAGCGATAAAAGAATCTTTTATTTCGATAATTGGAAAGATTTGTATGTTTGTAACGAATAAACTTAGAAACTACTGGACCTATATTCAATATTTTTAACACACTAAAATGTACAAATTTTGAAATGTTCACATACCAATTTGTGGTGTACGTAATCTAGTTTCATAAGTATATTCTTGCAAAATTTATGCCATTATTTTTAAGCGTAGTAATCGTTAAAAATTGCATGTTACCTTTAGTCATCGCCTTAATTACGCAAAAAGCCTGAGTTGACGTTGTGTGCTGGATTAATACCTTTTAAATTATGATAACTACCGGCCAGCGATGTGATAATTCGAACATTAGAATAAATATTGCAACTAATTTGATAAAAGTTAAATTTTGATTAAAATTTTATGTTCGTAAATACCGGATGTGTAAACCAGTTTTCCGTTCGACCATCGATAATAAGCACATCACTATAAGTGGTCGAGGCGTGACGAAGCGGCTCACGATATCAAATACGCAGATAAATAGTAAAGAGTATGAAATCTTTTGATTACAAAAAAGTATGAATAACGAATTTGCCAGACGCAGATACGGTACAAGAATGAATGTAACATAATCACAACCTTACATTACTATTATCTTTTATTGTCTTTTCATAAATTATTTTCTTCCTCAAACCTTGTACTAATTAAGCCCTCTTTAATGTTTTCGATTTGTCTGTCATACCTTCGCATAGGTCTTGTTCGTTCCGCATCTCCACTTACTTCCTACTCCTATATCCTATCATTGACCAAGCTATCAGACTATCCATTTCTCTATTTTATGTCACTGTCTTCTTTGAAACCAGTCTTGTATGTATTTATATGTCATTATATGAGACGAAGATATTTTAGCGTCCCGTGAATTCACCGTGCGGCTGCCGGGTCCATAATGTTGAAGACAGGAGAACAAGGAGCAGTGCTTTTAGAATAATATTTTGGATGTATCAAATGACTATTTTTAAAGCTAATATTTTTACTCAAAATCGAATGAAAAAATATTATGCCCTGACTTACTTTACTACTAACCAGTTTACAATTTACGTACACTCCTTGCGATAGGTTTTGTCACAGCTCTCCAGAGGATAAAGACAATAATACTTTTCATACTGACCTAATGTATAGTATGGACGGACTCAATGGACGCTAGTAGCTGGCCTTTCAATATTTGACGCTGCATAATCAAGGTAACCGATATTACGATCGGCAGAATACGCAACTAATTTAGGATTACGGTTATCACAGGACGTTGATAAGCTATTCTGAGAAAACAGTTCCAACAATTAGTACCTTGGGATTGATGCCATTCATACAGAGCGATGCGCTTCGTCTACGATAGATTAACATAGAGCTGAAAAATGAGAATATGAATTCGGGTTGGTCTGTAGTAAGGTGTGCTTTAAGTCCGCCTGGCTATTTAAGGGCGTATACACATAGAAAGCTGGAATCTATCAGCGCTTATCAGAGCTTTTTGGTACAGATTTTTTATTGTATTTTTACTTCAAGACGGCAAACAAGCTGCGGCCCACCTGGTGTGTGGTTACCGTCGCCTAATCATCATAAGAGCCTTTATAATTCAACCCACTGCTGGGGGACAAGGCCTCTCCTTGTCATCGAAGGAGGTTTAGGCAGTAGTCCACCACGCTTGCCCAATGTGGATTGGTGGACGGAGTATAAAGTGATCAATACCCCTTTGTTGATCCATTAGTCGCCTTCTACGACACCCTTGGGCGGATATGAGGTGATGCTATTCTACTCTGCCGGCATCACATGGCTAACCGTCACCTAAAGACACTTGCAATATTAAGGGTAAATCACTTAACGCTGCATTTGCGGGGCCATCCTGGGGACTGAGATGATATGCCTTCCATGCCCAGTAATTACACTGGCTACCTTTCCCTTCAATCCGCAACACAGCGAACTGCTTCACGGCAGAAATAAGAAAGGCGGTGGTACCTACCCAGACGACCCTACATATGGGTCTACCACCGTGATAATGGCTACATAAAGCAAGCTGATATAGGTGGAGGCTGCCTGTCTATAGTAGCCTGGAAAAACAGCACTGATCGCAGCAGGTATACTTTCTAGCGACATTCGGAACGTCTGGGCGCGTTCTCCACAAAAGTGCGCGGACCAGTACCGAAAAGTTTTTGCAGAACGGCGCCGGTAAATAACTTTTTGTTATGTATACACCCTAACACTTTGAGAGATTGTCGCCTTAACAATACTGCATTACGACAGTTAATGATAAGATTGCCACTCTCTCAGCGGTTGTGGATTGGGGCTGAAGCTTGCTTCACCCTTAACATCATTTAACGAAGGCCATGGACATGCACACAAAAAAAACTTGTATTTTCTTGTCTTTTAATTAACGCCTGCGGAATTAATCGTCGCGTCTTCCTCGGTTCCTACAGACTAATCAATAGTTTGAGTTCAGTGAACTCAGAACTACCAAATCGCTATTCATATGATGAAAGCTACAAACAAAACCTTTGGGGAGTGTCGCGGTACACTCGAACCCAACAAAAGCCAGAGTGCTTTATTTGCCAGGGACCCGTAGGAAAAAAAGTTGCTTCCTCCGTTCCAATTTTGAATACTTAAGGCTAAAAAAAACAATTTTCACCATGTGTTTTTGAAAGTTAAGAATATAAAATCAAATGCATGTCTTATAGTTGTGGAACTTATTATTTATAATGAGAAAAAAAGACAGTAATACCATGTGTCATCATAAAATTAACCAACTTTAGTCGCATGCGACCAGTGTCTAAGTTGTATTGAAAGTCAACATTCATATATTTGAATGAGAAACGCAGTATTCTTTTTTGTTTATCAGACTGAACCCTAAAAACATTGGACCCAAAAAGGGGGAGTACAAAAAGGCGAAATGCATGGTACATGCGTCTTTTGTGCTGACGCATTGGTCTGTAGATAGTTCTTTTGTCTCGATGGAAAATATTGGTATTTTCGACTTTTTATCCATGAGCATTCCAGATTTGAATAGGCGATTCTGCTTCTGAATGCAGCTTTGATTTCCGGAGATTAGAACGTCTGGTCAGTTGAGTAATGTATTGTAAATAATTGGATTGGAGGATTGACGGCCATTGGGGCGGAAAGGTTCTCGAGTGGCGGTCGCATACCGGGAGACGCAGCGATGGTAGGCCCGCTACAAGGTGGACCGACGATCTGGTAAAGGTCGACGAAAGCCACTGGATGCGGGCAGGGAACAACCAATCGGGTTGAAGATCCTTGGGAGAGGCATATGCCCAACAGCGGGCGTCTCGCGGCAGACATGATGATGATTGTGTTTAAGTTTCGCATCTGATTTTGGTCTGGATCGGAACTATTGAGGCTCAAATCATCACGAGCAATAATATTAATTGGAATTTAATTTCATATACGATAATTTATTCAAATTGCGTATTAGTTGTGTGTGTCGCATGCCGCCAGTATTAATCAAATGAGATATTGTTTGGTTTCAAATGTCTCAATTACAATTTAGATCGCGGAAAATGAATGTTAAATCAGACAGCTTGGCAACGTGTCATTATTTTAACGCACTGCATGGCCCATACTGCCAGATAGCCTAAAGCTTTGTTCAACACCTTTTGTGATTATGAGCGTGATAGATGTAGTAGCGATAACAGTGTTACCACCATATAAATAAAATTGTTTTTCTTTTGCCTGGTTGCAGTACCTAATCTCATGTTACACTTTCTTCCCTATTTCTACACCAACCTACCTGCACTGTGAACGGCAAAATGTCAACGCTCATTAAACTTTCCCGCAAATAATTATAAAAATAAATGTATAATAAATCGCGTCAAAAGTGATACAAAGCCTGTGAGAATAATGTGATGGAACTCTTTGAAATACATAGTTTACTTTCCTTGATTATATCGTACTGTATGTATGTATGATTTCACTTCCAAAGTCATCTGTTTTTCACTAATATAATTGTCGCGTGCTAAATAATTTATCCGCTAATGCTTTCATCTGGAAGCACCTATAATTAGAACCTCATCAACATACCAACTGCCTTGACCTCGTTTTACGTCACACCAATTACACTCAATTAGTTAAGGGCGTTCATCCGTCAATGACATAACTCATTTGGAAGCTAGAGATAGCAGTGTGATGTGTATTATATCTCAATTCGCTTTGACATTGTTGTTCATGTTTTAATATTATATGCAAATTATTCTATTGAATTGACAAGCCGTAGTTGGTTTATGCAGAGCAGGTCGTGCTTTCTTTGTAACGATCACGAGAACTAAGATACCAAGTGCAAGATACCAAAAAAATTTCAACTCGATTTTGCTCCGTGCTTCGGAAGGCACTTTAAGCTGGTGGACTCGGGTGCTGTCGAAAGATAGCAGTTGTTCCCGAGTGGAGGCGGCCGGCTGTAAAGATATAATACCAAATCCTATGCAGTGTTATCGATATCAAGACATACTGCACCTACCTCAAATAAATTCAAAGCAGGTTAGGAAAAAGAAACTTTGTTATGCAATCCGAATAATGACAGCAGAACCAAGAGGTGCACAAAACAAACAAATGTATTTATAACGGAATACGTTTGCATTGGAGCGAATGAGTCCCTATATCTATAAGTAAAAACGCAGAAACAAGAAATATACTTGCAAGCACTATGCATAGTAAGAGATTGGCAATTAATTCGCATCACGCACGAAACGTAGCTATTCGCTGCACAGTTGTCTGTATTGCGAATTTGGATCCCTTTCATCAGAAGTTTGGTGTTTGAACCATAAGGCTAACTACTCTCCAACAAAAACACTAGCAAATGAATGTGTATTCCATATTCCAACTACTTCAGTAACGCTCTGACGTTGTTTCCGCTCAATCCCTCAAGGCTGTAAGTAAAGGACTTACAGAAAAGAACTGATTGGGAACACTGCAGCACTGGCCTCGTAAACTAATAAAACCGTAAAGCTGAACATTTTAACCGCTACCCGTGGTCTAGTGGTGTAGCCACCGGCTCCAAATCTAGAGGTCCCATTTGATCCTCAGGAGATTAAAGTTGTGCTCGGTGTGGTTGTTTCGTTGGGCTTGTTTCCAGTTGCCCTGGAGTGAAGTAACACTTCGTTGTTTTGAACACGCCATGCTTTTTTGATGCCAGTTTGAACCTATTCATTAAAATTACTTCGCAATCGTCTGTCACAGGAAATTTCAACTACAAGGATCTCATTCTTATCAAAGTGTGTCGCCACGCCATAGTAGAGTGTATACCATTATTATGTCCTAACAGTTATTTATAAGATGCCTTTCGATAAGTGGTCAAGAGTTTCGGTTGCAGGTCGCTTCCATTCGGCCTTATCATCAGTGCCCCATTATTTGAGGTAAAGGTCAAGAACTACCCCGCTAAGTATATCAAAAGAGATTAGGGTCACATAGAAACATACTTTCTATCTAAGCGCGCTCAAATTATTATTTCAGTTGCGTCTTTCATTTAAGCACCCTTTGTGTAAGTCAAATAATATCATTTTCCTTTTATCTAGTAGAAAACAAGCTTAGTAAGGTTCCCTTCTAAATTGTCGAGGAAAATCACGAGATTTACCTGTATTGAGTTTCTTACATAAATATTTTCTCTTGACTTTCATATACCTTCTCGAGTGGCTTCTAACATTTATAGGGATTTTCTTTCTTATTATAATAAAAGGTATTCAAGTCAGATAAATATGTTTTCTAAGTTTGGGTGTCTACCTTTTTTGCTATTGTGTTTTTGGTATTACTAAGGGAAAAATATGAGAACCATTTTCATATAAATTAATCATTATAAAATGAGGTATAGGAGTGCTCGAGTTTGAAACGCCATTCTTCAGTAGCTTTAGTACTACGTCATATATTATACCACAGTTTATTTTTTATCTTGACAGAGAGGGCGTAATTTTCATTCGGCCTAATGGTAAGTGATTATAAGGACCAAGGTGGAAGCAAACTTCTCCCGGAATCCTCAAGCAATGACGGACTAACTTATCATCGTAGTTATGTCAGAACATTAATCCTGTCAAAGGTCAACTCTAAAAGGGAACGTAACCGTTTCGCCTAGTCCAGGCGTCAACTGTAGCAAATAGGATCAGCAGCGACTCTGCTACGACGTAGCCTTTCAATCAGTTTCCAACCTACAAATTTAATAAAATACGCGCTCAACACGTTTGCTCGTGAACGAACGAACATTGGGCAACAGTAGTGGTAGTGTGCCTAAAAGCATTTCGGGACGTATTTCAGCGCGCTATAATATACCTGATGGGCACTTTTTGCGATTTTTGGATCTCGGCCTATGTCTCTTCGTCTACGCTTGCCCCTCAGTCCTAGCGGCCGCACGGATTTGCGTACGGAGAGACGTAAGCGCGTGAACGACGAGCCGTCAGCGTGTGGACGACGAGCCATCAGCGCGGGGACTGCTTGTTGACTAGTCACCGCACCGCCGTTTGTGACATTGTCTCGAAGCGATCCGAGGTCGTTACGTTGCTGATTAGTGTGCGTTACAATATGAATTTTTATACAAAGAATACTAAACGGCTCGAGTTGAGGCAATGCTGATCAGTTTTAGAGCTGATAAATGTGCTACGACTTTATGCTTATCTGCCAACTAAATAACATAGCGGGGACAGACCGTGATAAGATGTTGGTAGCTTTCAAGGCAGTCTTGTAATAACTTCTACGAACAACTGAACCGACTATGGAGTTTGAACCCACGGAATCCAAACCCAATGGACAGCTACTAAATTGCAAGTGCAAGGGCATTTGGAATTTGACTGCAGCATTCTACAAAACGATCCTTGTGAGAGAGTTCGGGCATTGTGAGAAAGGTTGAAGCTTGGTAGTGACACATCACTGTTAGAAAGAAAGAAAGAAATATTTATTGAGACAATATAACAAACAAATAGAAACATACAATAGTCTATAGACTACATCAGGCAGCCCGTATACTTCCTTACCAATTTTTAGATATAGAATAAAAAAATGCAAAATAACAAAACAATGTATCTCTATTGCGATAAGCTATCATACGAGAAAGGGGAATTACTCGAACAAGCTTTTTTGGCATAACTTCCCATTTCGCTGACATAATTAATAGTCGTACTGTCATGTAGCCACCGGCGTTACCATTCGTTTTCATTTGTGCTAAATTTTTTAATTGCCGGTGAGGTAATTTGTGTTTTGGGTGACATTTGCGGGATTGCCATAACAGGGAGTAGGTACTTGCGGTAAACTCGACTACATTTTGTGGCGGTTTCTGCAAATAATAACTGTTTTTATACTGCTGTTTTATTTAAAAAAATCTACTTGCAATAAGTGGCAGGTGTTTTTTTTTATTGTAGATATATAGTTTTTAAGGAATGTCGAGTAATTCCCGGTCTTTGATAGAACTATCTCTATTTTTCTCGGGAATGTCGTAAAAGACCATTATGAGAGTTTCTGAACACTGCATTTTAGGAGATACTAGCAGTTAAATTGATAGTTTTGTATGGACTATCTGTCAAGTAAACTCCATGGGAACTTACCTCAAACTTGTGAAACATGCCCTTAATGTACTCAAGTCGAAATTACAATAGAACACAAACACAATGAAGGGTTTTGTTACCTACGAGATTTTGCACTTTACAGGAAACACTAAAAATGACTGCTTTGCCCCTATTCATAAAACTAGCATTACGGAGCGTTGAACCATAAAAAGAGATTTCCCGACCTCCGAAGGGAGTTCTTGCGATCTTATTATCGTTTACGAGTGCTGTAACATAAAGGTTTTCTCCCAATTTCCTGCTAAAGGTCACAGTTGCCGTAAGCATTGTGTTTGTCAGTTTGTCACAAAATAAAGGGAGCACAGAAGAGATGCAGAAGAGGCATAAAACAATGTCTCACGGACACGACATTTCAGAAGTTGAAACAAGATTGCTACTGCTAAACTACGCCTTTGTGGCTATTGGCTTGAACCCGCCCGGGGTTTACGTTAATCAGTGTTTTGAAAACCTTAAAGCGCTCCACACACAGAGGCGGAAGCGGGACGATAGCGGAACTGCGTAAAGCGTTCATGGTCCGTAGCAACACGAATATTACAAAAAAATCTGCTCCGCTCTGCCGTCCCATTTGCCGCTTCTGTTTGTGGAGCACTTAATGGCACATCATGTCATTGCGGACCTTAGCCGAGACCTGAGCCTTTGAGGCGTCCTCGGCTCTGCCGCTTACCGACACCGCAGTAGGATTATCTAGAAGTACCATAAAAATGGTAATATTGTCAAAAGAGGCACCTCAGGGAATGGTTATCCACTCCCCTACTGACACACTCAAAGAATTTTTTTAGGATTCTCACACATAGGCTACCTTAAAAGAATGGGAAGAATCAGCAGAACCCAAATCCGCTGCCTCATAGGCGCTCTCACTGGCCACTTTGCCACTAGAAGACACCTGTGCACAATAGCCAAGCTGATGACCCCATCTGTACAATGTGTGGTGAGGAGGAAGAAAGCATGGAGCACATACCATGTGACTGCGATGCACTAGCCAACAGGCGACTAAGGGTCCTAGGTTTAGCTTACCCTAAACCAGAGGACTTTATAGCAGGGATGTAACGGAGGTAGTTTTATCGGAACCGAAGTCGGAGTCGGAGTTTTTAAATTTGATTTATCGGAATCGCAGTCGGAGGCAGGGTCAGAAGTGGTGGCATGAGAAAGAATTTTTATTTACAGACAAATAAAATATTCTTAAATCATTTTTTTTTTTAATTATAAAATAAAACACAAACAATGAAAAATAACCTTTCATAACAGTCGACACAGGCCGCCGTCGCCGCTATGTTATGCTTCGACCTCCGATTAAAACCTCCGATTTAAAAGTGTCGGAGCCGAAATCGGAACCGAAGGTGTAATAATAATCGGAAGTTCCGACTTAACGGAACCGGAGTCGAAGCTCCGTAACATCCCTGCTTTATAGACCTTATTCCCACCAACATCGTGAAACTCATACAAAATGTTTTCGATGTTGGCGGGGATGGGTGATAAGGAAAAGGGAAGCACAAAAGATCCCATAGGGTCGAAGTGCTCTGGGATATGGCCTCAGCCCCTTATTTAAGAATAATAATAATAAACCCCTAGGAACGTTCGACTTACAGGGTTGAGGCCCATTTTGATTTTCAAGCGGTAGGGTAGGCTTACGTACATTTATGTTTCGACAACCGAGTGCTGTGTACTACGGTTGCCCAAACACAAATTTACTTAACCCTAAGCGTAGGTCTAAAAAGTCTTGTCGTACAAGAGTTTGAATCCTGTGTTTTCTTTACTTTGTGTCTTGAATGTGACGTATTTATGACGCCTTCGCTTGTCATGGTTATGAATTCTGACTTAAAGAACACCTTTGATAAAATCGTCCACGTCTATTTATAAAACTGTAATTTATGGATTTTAGTAGGTATACGACGAGGAGGCACTTAGTCTTAGGTATTTCACCTGGTGTTAATTTAAGATAAGACTTGGAATAATAACTCTAAACGGAACACAGGAATCAGTATTGCATTATTACGGCGGCGGACTTGGCAAAGAGGAAGGAACGGAAGGAGAAAGGAACTTAGGAATTGAACTAGGCACTTTTAGGTCTCTGTCTCGTGGTGTAATGATTCGCCCATAAAATTTGAATACAGATGTCAATCCCTAGGGGTACTAAATTTGTACTTAGTTTGGTTAGTGGCAGGACTAGTTTGAAGTCCACCTGACTAACTACCACCACCATGTTATCAAAGGCTGTTGCCGTAACTAATAGCATTTCAATTTTCGGTTAGTTCCTCAGTGGTTTAGGGTTTTTTCCCTGTTCAGCTTTTCCCTGTTACCATCACTTACCATCAAGTGAGATGAAGGCCAAGAGCTTCCCCGACAAACAGAAAAAAATCTGAAGGCTTAGCTTAATACATATAACAAACTCCAATGTTCTTCAGAAGTTAAGGCCTCCCGGTGAAAGAAAGCTCGCATCAGTCTCCTTACCTACCATCACTACGAGGCCAGATATTCCAAGAAAAGGACCAAATAGGCTTTATTTACTTCGATCGTCAGTCTAATAGTTCTTGCACATTCTCAAACTTGTTTAGAAAGGTGTGATTAATAAAATGCGGTCCTTGTTCTGCAAGACCCGCTTGCAATATGCTTTTTTCTAGGTCAACGATGTATTGATTGTAAATACTCAATTGCTTAGCAACGATTATCCTAGGACAGACCAAAGATTCATGGTTATTTTTTATTATGTACCAAGCTGGGAATACCGTTGTAGAAGAGTCGGATAATTCCAGTAATATAGGTTTTAAATGGAAGCTATTTCTTGGTTTGTAGAACTGCCTTAGAGTAACGTGGGTTACTCCAAGGCAGTTCTACAAACTGGAGTAGTAACCAGTCGTAGAGGCTCGAGGTTGTTAATCACTTTTACAAACTGTACTTTTCTAACCCAGTCAATATTCTAGTTTTTTTTTGCCTTGTCAAAAGAAAAGTTCAACGTGAGTTCCAGTGTTAATCACAAATCCGCCTCAAAGGCCATACAGGAGACGCCAGTCGACGGAGACTTTATCGTGAATGACGCTCGTGCACTTGAAATCCTCTAGAGTGGCTTCAGGATTCGTCATGTCTTTGTTTTCATGATAAACCTGTGACGTTTTAATGAACATCAGCGATCGAAACCATAAATATGAATATTAATAATTATGAGAATTTACTCATAAATTATAACTCATTTTAAATTACATCACGTTCCCATAATCAATGAAATTGAATTCGGCAAAATTGATCACAAGAGAACCGCGCCTTTATTGTGTCACTAATTCATACGCAATGTTCGTAATGCAAATTGTATGCGAGGGGAATATTAAAATCAACCGAACATGACCCTTTGTGTTATGTCCACAATACTCAGGATGCAGCTTGGAGCCAAATTGGCTTGTGATACGCAGAAATATATTTCGACTCTTATAGTACGATATCCTTAACTCTGGTACTGAGCTTGGTGCGACTTTTATAAGTTGCTTCAAGCTTTTTACAGATGCCATTTTCCAGCAGCTATGGGCACCACTGTCTAAATTGCACATGACGTCGCAGCGGCATCTTATTTCACCGCTACTATATGAAGTCTCACCGCCAACGTGGCGGCACTATGTATAAGTAAGAGTGCATACCAGAATTCCAAGAGTGTCTAATACAGTGGCATCGCAGCTAGTATTCTATGGATCTCAAATCTACACATCATAGTAATTATTTGGTCTTTCGACCCTGATCTTAACTGGCGATCTATGGATTTAAAGTCTGCATTTCATAGATATTATTTGGTACTTAACTAGATCTAAACCGGAGATCTATGGATCTAAAGTTCGCATGCCATAGTTATTAATTGGTCCTTCGAGCCATTTCTGAAACTGCGATATATGGATCTATGGTTATGCAGTCACCAGCCATTTTAATGTGACTGACTTGTGTGAAGTAACATCATATAACGATCGGTCATCGGCATATACCATGAAGCCATAGCGTCAGCGGAGCGTAACGGCAAACCAGCTCAGCCATAAATGGCAATCTGGTTCTGGTAATTTTAATTATTCGCTCACCTACATATGCGATGCAACTTGTGTCGAGCGGTGTGTTGCAACGGCACGTTTAATTGACCCAATGTTATTGTTCTTGATATCTGAGAAATTATACTTCAAATAAACCACCCGCCCTAAATAAATTTTTCAACAAAACAAAAACCTATCATAAATAACGCATTTAAGAAAGGCGTATTCAAAACATCATTCCGCCATTGTTCCTCGCGACGTCAAATTTATACCCACAGTCTTGATGCCTGGTTGTCCACAACCGTGCGTATTTCGCGCAATTTTCTACCGCGGACCGTACTGTGGAACCAGCTTTCGCCAGCGGTCTTCCCAAACCCATACGACCTGGACATCTTAAAAAAAACGCATTTGCGATTCCTCTGGTGTTGAATTTGTCCATGACCGGCGGTGATCACTTACCATCAGGTGAACTGTATGCTCGTTTGTCCTCCTTTCCATTACAAAGAAAACGAGTGTGGTCTCCAGGACCAGACCTGTTTATGGCCTAGCAATAGGACATCATGCTGAGTAGCAAACTTATTGATGATGCTGAAGATTGCAGTAATCCGCCGTTGCCAGGGCTCCAAGGAGACAGGGATGGGTCAAGATTGGTATTATCGGAGTGGAATATCAGTGTGACTGTTTATATGCTTGATTGCCAACCACATTAAAAAAAATGTTAATAGAGCGCGGCCTGACCCGATCCGCGCAGACCCGCTGCCACCTTTTGAGTGTATTACGCTCATGTATATGCGACCCCTTTCAATTTGCATTCACTGTCACCTCGATTACTCGTGTTCCTGCTGGCGCTGTTTATATCCATTCTATATCATGTGTGATGTGATGTACCTATATCAGTTCTTCGAGTATTGATTTTTGACGAAATTTAAAACGACACAGAACCTCCCCAAGGTCGATCCAGTCGAACGTGCCACCAAAATTTGTTACATAACCCGTTTATTCAAATCTTGTTCTCGTGACTAGAGCGATCAATCCACGATTCAAATGTAAGGCTGTTTATAGCTGCGATTCTTCAGAATGCATTCGGTAACTATCTGGAACGGTATTCACTAAATAAAATCGAGAGCGCTCATATTATCGAATTACGTATCGTGATGTCGAAGAGACGCGTGGAATCTTTATTTGTCGCACGCTAGCTTAATGACTACTCGAAATGGAAAAGTAAACATAAAGTGGGAACGGTAGCTATAATAGTCAAATCAACTCATTTCTTTATCGCCCAATCAAGAAATGCAAGTCGTCCACGGTCACGAATAGAAATTCAATTTACTTTACTGCTTATTATTTAACACTAAACTACATTGAATAATATTTACATAATAGGTCGTATAATATAAACTGTACGATATTTATCTACCTAAGCTCATGATTGCGCTTATGAAAGAATTGCCAATTATACTTTCAATCCAACATAGTGGATTAATAAATAAATGAATGAGGTCTGGTTTTAAACACATTGGATTAGATGCTTCAAATTGAGCCATTTTACAGTACTTGTAAAAATAATTTCCTCGTCATCATTTCAGTCGAGAAAGATCCATTGTTGGACATAAGCCTCCCAGGATTTCCAACCCGATCGGTCCGGCGCTGTCCGTATCCAGCGGCCGTATCCCGCAACATTACCAGATCGTCGGTCCACCTTGTGGGAGACTTACCAACGCTGCTTCTCCCGGCACGCAGCCGCCATTCAAGAACCTTCCCGCACCAACGACCTTCAAACTCAAACATTTATTGCAATCATGTGGTATTATGGGTGTATAATTAAGGTTTACAGAACCATGACTATTTCAGTCTTTACGATGTGTCCTGCCCACTGTCACTTAAGGTTCGCAATTCTTTAGGCTATGTTGGCGACCTTAGTTGTCAACAATTACTATTTGCTCTTGGTGACACATTGCTGAGCTTCACCCGGATTTGTCAACCACTGTGGGACTATCCTAACTCTAGACAGCTGTGGCTAATCTGGCGGACTTAAATTGAGCCCCACCACCAGCCAAATAGATCATAAATTAAAGCACTGCGGTCGAACCGGGACTTTTAGATCTTCAGGCAGATTTATACAGGGTAAGTAGCAGACTCGCAAATTTGAGGAATGTTGACTCGGTACAGACCTAGTGTAAATTTATTTGGAGTCAGTACAGTCACAGAATACCAAGAACAGTAATACGTCTTCATACAAACTGGCCGCTATCCATTAGAATGTGTGCGTGCGTACTCGGCGCCGTGTACGCACGCACTGTGACGCACACATGACATAAAAATATGGGGGAATACGGTGGTCTCGCCGTCTCGGTGTGATCGCGCGTTTTTATGTCATTGCACATTCGCTCGCCGCTCGTTCCCGTCCGGTACATTTACGATAGCCCTAGCGTCAACGCAGAGTAGGCTAATAACTCGCCCACAGCCCGCAGATAAACTACTGTTCTTGGTATACTGTATACTTGGTACAGCGCTGTCGCGTGACCGCTGATTTCAATATTGCTGACTGCATGTGTACGTCAGTGTAGTCAGTTCTCGGCGCCAGCACTGGCGCCTGTTACTTACTCTTTACTTACCCTGAGTAAATCAACCTTTACACCAATGCTGGGTGCAGCCATGGGAAGAAGCACGAAGCTGGTTTCTTGTAAAATCCTTAAAATAGCTAATTAAGTTACCTACAGCTAAAAATATGATTAATTTGGTAAATGACGATCTTATCGAGTTCGTGACCTTAATTATTCTCAAAGTCAAAAGTAGAAAGCACGTTAGAAAATACGAGCTTGTAAAAGGAGCCGTGATTATTGGTAAAGCTAAATATAACACCAATCTCGAAAACTCTGTTTACATGAACGTAGAATGAAATGTGAAAGCTAATTTAGGACGCGAAATTATATTTTTTTGTAAAGCCAGATTTAGAAACGTAAGTAATATACACAGTTACTTTCCTCAATATCATCATGTCAGCCGAGAGACTGTTGGACACAAATCTCTAACGTATTTTTTCTTAATTTTCTAATTTCAGTTGTAAAATTAAATTCATAGTTACTTGTTTTAGAACATGTTTTATTGTTTTCTTAGTGACTTTTACACACTTTTTCTTTAAAGAGTTGCCGTTGCCCTTATGGATTTCGCCCGTGTCAAGTGTTCCTGCCCTACCCCGTGAAGCTTGCCAGAGCTTCACGGGTTAGGCCACACCTTACTCACTGGAAGAAACACAACACCACAAAAATTTAGAGTTATTTGAATGTGGTCTTCTGTAAGGTGGAGTTACTACCCCAGTTCGGGCTGCTCCAAATTCAAGCGGCTAGTCCGATGTGCTCACAATATATCAATCTAAGGAGATCGGTCGAATCGCCGAGTTCATAGGAAGACCGTGTGACGCGATCACCGGCCTTACTACAGAACATGGTTCTAGTTGAGCATGCCGTAATATACACTATTCATTGCGGACTGCGAAGCAATGAAAGTTAAGCACAGCCGTAAAGGAGATCGGTCAAATCGCTGAGTTCATAGGAAGTCCGAGTGACGGCGGACGGCGAACTAGCGCCAATGTATGCCCACTGGGCATACACTATGTCGCAAGTTAAACACCGGCTTGGCCTATCTCCTTGTATCATTAAATCTGTGGCTGTGCCCTACCACTACACAAAAATTATGAGTACCTAATGATTTGATCGTGGCTTTTGATAAACACAAATATAGATCACACGTGAATTATTTTTGCCGAAAGGTTGACGATGTGATGAACATATGGATCGTCTTACGCCAGATGGTATACGGTAGGGTTGGGTTACAAGAGTCATTTTCGTGGGGTTTTATTTTAACAACTGGGGATAATAATACTATAATAACAATGATACTGTTTAGCACACATCAATTATATTTAAGTACCTACTATGTAAATTATTTATTTTTTATTTAAGGTTGCGGTATGGTGTCAGTTTCGACTGGAAGAACTGGCTGTTTTACCTGTTTAATTCGCATAACACAAAAATTCGGCCCTTCGCACACGCGAAGGCCCAGACATATTTTTGCGCTTGTGGGCTTTTCGTGTAGCGTGAAGCGTCTGGGTGGCGTAGTGCGTAAGTGCGTCGTCACTCGTCTCCCACCCGGGAGGCATTGGTTCGATCCCCACCACGTACCAATGTGTTCATATTTACGTTTAATCGACGCTTTTACGGTGAAGGAAAACATCGTCAGGAAACCTGCACACACCTATGAAGAAATTCTTAGGTTGTGGGTGAAGTCAACCAATCCGCACTTGGCCAGCGTGGTTGACTAAGGCCTAATCGCCCCTAATATGTGGTCCCCTCGGTGGGGACATTATATGAACTGTGGATGATGATGATGGGCTTGTCGCGTAATCGTAGCGTAACTTACGCGGCTTGTACGCTGCATGCAGTACGAGAGCGCACCGAGCGCATACAAATTTCGCAAATGATTCTTCATCGTCGCTTCAAGCGTACTGTAGTGGCGGCTTTGATGCAGCAAACACGCGTTTTAACAAGCCAAGCCATCACTCCAAAAGAAACCAAAATCGTTTCATGTGTTCTGAATCTCGGTGGCTTGAATGGAGTGACGAAAAATTTGGGATATCAAAACAATCTGAAATCCATCACTCCATAGCTCCAAACTCGCTCGTGTGTTGCCGATCCCACGTCCATTTTGTGACGTGTCAGAAGTCGCTGCGTAGAATGAAAGTAAGCGTTGCGAGGGCCACACTAGCCGGGCCACACTAGCCGGTCGTTCTTTGCTATCTAGAAAAGACCATAAAACCGGAAGGCAAGAATGCAATACAAAATGTACTACCCATCACACACCACCCGGTGTGAAACGGAAAGAACGCCCGGTAAGCAAGCAACGGGACCAGGCCCCTCCGATTTTGCTTCATTCAGTGCGCCAGTAGCTGTGCTCCTGCGTGGACTCGTTGCAGAGTTGCGAAAAATGGCAGGATCGACAGAATCTCTTATTTTACATATTCAAAAATTCCCGTGTTTATGGGATATCCTTTTTTACAGGCTTTAAAAAAAGGGGCATGAGTTCATCATCGTCCATTACGATTTTTTACGTATTATTACAAAGGTACACGAGTACCTCTCTCGGCAAGCGCTAGACTACGACTGAGCGCCGATTAAGAAAGGCCGGCTGCCGGTGAGTGAGTTACGAACCGAACCCGGTTTTATGGTCTTTTATAGGTAGCAAATAACCACCGGACAGTTTGTGGCCACCCTAAATTGGAGCAACGCGATTGGAGCGATCGTGTATTTGTTAAATTTTTTGATGACATCCACATCGCACCGACTGATGGAAATGGAGTGATCGAGAGTTTCCCAACTTCAATGCCTTAAATCAGTAACCAAACTACTGAATTTGTCCAATTAATAACGAAACAAGAGCGATTTAGTGACAAACCCTGCATAGATTCAGTGATGAACTCAGTCATCGCGTAATCGTCTCGGTAGTAAGTTGCATGCCGCATGGTTTACGAGGACGCCGACGAGACGATACATTTGCGAAGGCTCTATGTAACAGACTGCCCGACTGCTGAGATGATTTAGAGAGTTTAATGTCGGTCCCTCATTGTTGGCTTAAGTTTGTTAATTCACTTTAGCTTGTTACTTTTTGGATTAAATAGGTACACCTATTTTTGAGGCGACAGGCTGACAACCTGTCCCTATTTTGAGGCACTGCATACTGCCTGATGCGGCCTCGGAGAAAACCAGCATTAACAATTTACCATCAACCAATTCGAACATAAATTCTTGTCTACTGGGGGCCTCTTGCTCTGTGGTCGAATTTTCTAAGTTATTTTTTTCATTTGCCAATTGCTAATCGCGCAACATATTAATTGAACGGCGACAAATCTGTCGTGGAACGTTTATTTTTAGCATCCTTTAAGACGGTTTGCTTAAGTTTACATAAGTAAAACAAAACAGCTAAGCCAGTTTGCATTCATTATGAGTTCCAACGCCGCGCCCCGGTGCACGGGCGGGCGCCGACTTGGCTAGCGTAGCGGTACCATGACCCTTTCTGTGTGGTGCAAGGCATGAGCAAACAACTGTTGTGTCGATTAATATTAAAAATAGAATGTACCACATAAAAATATATTTGAGCGTGAAACTACGAAATAAAAACAATTTTATAAAATTTATCTTGAGACATTTACAAATATTTAAAAATAGATAAATTAATAATGATTTCAACTTTAGACATTGATTTCAAATAATTTTATAATACTGTACCAGAAATGATAGACAATGCTCATGTGAACCTAAAATCATGCGAAATATCTATCCGAAAGTTGTTTAATTTATTACTAGCGGTCGCCCGCTCTTTACTCGTATCCTTGTCGGTTATCGCGCCTTAAAATATCCTATCACAAGGTCTCAAACGGTCTCCATACCAAATTTCATCATAATCAGTTCAGTGGCGGGAAAGCATAACAGACAAACAAACTAACATATTCACTTTCGCATTTATAATATTAGTTAGGATTTATAAATCAAAGATTTAAAACCGAAAGCGATTATTTGTATAACAAAACCTCTTGACTCTTATAACTTGTAACACAATAGAAGTGCACTGAATTTGTTTTCTGTCGGCATTAACTGATGAATTTCTTTTTTTTTTGTTACAGGTAACTAAGGATTTAAAATGCTGGTTTATTGAGGTAAAGTCCGAAGGTCAAGGTTGGACTGTTGAAGTAGCTTGTGTACATCATTAATCATATAGGTACAACGTATGCAGTGGTGACTGTCAGTGAGTGTTGTAATGTAAGGGTCTCTTAAGCCTATAGAAAATATTGAATATTCTTTATTAAGAAATAGAAATAATAAGAAAATAAAAACATCGCCGTCGTGGTGGAGTGGTCAGTATAGCTGCCTATCAAGCGGTCCGGGTTCGAATCCTGGTAGCGGCAAATATTTGTGTGACGTACACGAATATTTGTTTGCTAGTCATGCATGGTTGTTTATATATTTATTTAAGTTTATTTATAAAAATATCTAAAAAGAATATTATGTATATAAAAAAGAAATGTCCGTTATCTTGTATCTGTAACACAAGTTCCCAATGATACTTACTTCGGCCTAGATAATTAGTGTGAGCGTGAAAATATATTATAATAAATATTATTATATTATATTATTATAAAAAAAAAACATAGATGACACTGCTTATAAATCAAACTATATTCTCTAAGTTAGTGCGCGGTCGGTACTCGGATGGGAGACCGAATTTTTTTTCTAATCTATTTTCCTCCGTGCTTTGGAATTCAAGTTAAGCTAGTGGTCCCGGGTGCTGTGGAAAGATAGCAGACGTCCCCAAGGAGGGTTGGTGTCAGACACACGGACGTAAAAATGTAATGCCAAATCCTTATGCAGTATTGTCGTTATCAGGACATACTGCACTGACCCCAAATAAATTAGGAGCAGGGTAGGAAAATGATGATGATTCTCTAACGCGAAATAAAATTCAATTTTTTGTTAATACCTATTACTCTACCTAATATTTATGTAACAAGCGCCAACACTTAATTTAAATTAATTTGGATTTCAATAAAAAATAATATGATTTATTCTACTTGCGATACGTGAGACAGTTTTATTACTGTGGTTTTAGCTTAAATTAATAACAGCAACACGACTACACGACGAATTTGTTCTAGTCACAGGCTGGCACTGCACAGGAAGAACAGTCGAATTAGTTTGGGATTTGTTTGTAAAAAATATTAAAATGATTTCTGTATTTTCTTATTTTTTTGCTACAGCGGAATAACACTATATTATCCTTATCGAAAGTTCATAATCCCGTCCCTATTCACCGCTCTAGCGACCAGTAAACAAAGTTACGAAGTCGTAACACGCGAAGCACGTACGGCGAACGGGCCGGTGGCAGAAAACTTTTTAAACGAACGCCAGGAATAACACGCGTTCTAATTTCAAAGTGAACCAATAAGACTTTATTGAGAGACCGCCAGCGGTTTTTCTGCGAAGAGCCGTTTGTTCGATCAGAGATTTCTTTGCGCCTTTTCCTCGATTTTCCAATATCTGGAGGCGTATGGCGTAGGCACGTAGGCTTGAGAAGTGAATGACGTCATGCTGTTCCAATTTTAAGTTTTATTAGCACTCCTTAAAGTTTTTATTAAATAATTAAAAGGATGGATGACCGTTTCAGTAATATTCATAAACAGTAGTCGGATAATCGGATGCATATTTACCTAAAGTTGAGATGTTCGCAGCTATGGAATGCACTTTTGTATCGGAAAAATCCCGGGATTCGAGAATCAACAAAATTTTGTGTTTTGATTATAGAATCAAATCGGGTCGGGTGTATTTATATACTTATGTTCAGGTATTGGCTAATATGGAAAGCACTTTTGTATCGGAAAAATCCCGGGATTCCGGAATCTACAAAATTTTGTGATTTGATTATAGAATCAAATCGGGTCGGGTGTATATTTACTTACGTTCAGTTGTTGGCTAATATGAAATGCATTTTTGTATCCATTGTAAAAATCTCGCAATTTCGATCAAATGCTTTTTAACTATGGAATCGGATGCCAGCTAATTTTGTAAAGCAGGTTGCCAAACTAGCATAGCAAAGGTCACGATGAGTAATTTTCTTTCTTCTCTCCACATAGCAACAAACAACTCTGTGTCTTGAGTCTGATAAGCATTTCGTAATGAGTGCGAGCAAGACGGCAAATTATATACCTGCTTGTGTGCAGGTAGTGAGCCGAAAATAGTTCCTTTTGTTCATTAAATGACACATACTAAACAATTCCTTTCCATACCATGTTACCGATTAGTTTCTGTAATCCCTGGATTTATATTTTAAAAAGTACCTATGATTTAAGAAGCCGCTTCCATAATTTCCCAGCCAAATATTAACTTTAGGTAAATATGCATCCGATTAGATCGACATTCCCGATTTTTTTTGGAATCCCGAAATTTGTATTTAAAAAATATGTTTTAAGAAGCCGCATCCATAATTTCTCAGCCAAAAATTCACTTTAGGTAAATATGCATCCGAATATCCGACCACTATTCATAAAGCATGGATTGCTTTTGGTTAAAATACTAGTTCCATCACAATATTATAAACGTGATACCTAGTTTGTACGGATGGATGTTTGGATGTGTGTTTGTTACTCTTTCACCCAAAAACTACTTAAAGGATTTTACTGAAACTGTACAGTAATATAGCTATAATATAGTAATATGGATATAATTTATACTGATACTGCGTAGACAAAGTCGTGGGCAGAAACTAGTATTAATTATAAGGGAAGTGTAACCATAGTAGAAACTGATAAGTATGCATTTTAGATTAAAATGTACATTTTATGCTTCAAGGTTATTGCGAAAACCGGGTAAATAAGAAAAAAAGTAGGTAGCGAGGTGCGGAGCGTAGCGAAGTACAGCAAAGCCCTCGCAACTTTTCTTTAACCTAAAAGAATCTTCAATAAAAACTAAAATAAATAAGTAAATAAAAAGTCAAATGTTCCTAGGATTTTCGCAAAAATACGATTTATCAAATCAACCTGCGACAAATACATACATATATGCAATCAATCTAAACTGCATAGCATATTCCGTTGCCATTGGAACTTCGGTATAAAAAGTATAATAAACACTTTTCTGTTAAAATGGTGTATTGAGTAAAGTTTTCATTATTTATGTATAAGTGAACATAAAATTTCTTTTTTGCCGACACAGAAGCTGAATTTTCATGTGTAAATTAGTTTCTTAATATGCAATCGTCCTCGCTACTATAGCACCATAGTCAAATAATAGGGGTTTAAGTATGAAATTGCCGTTTTGTATAGAGAATTTAACGAAAATTAATTTTTCCATACAAACATATTTGCAATTTTTTAAGGAACCACAAATCTAAATTTTGTGTAATTTTGTGGATATGTTTAGACAACATTAAGCTATGGGATACTTAGAGAAAAAAAATGAGAATTTATACCTGTAAAAAAATATTCATATTTTTATAACAGAGACAGGCACCTCTTAGGACGAGCTGTTTTTGAAGATGTATTTCTAGTGAAAAAAATAAAAATAAGAATAAAATTTTATATATAAATATATGTCCTTGTAATGAAGTTTAAAATAGAAAAAGAATAATGGACATATCTATTGTATTAAAGGAATTATACACTAATGAATAATGAGGAAAAAATCGGCAATTTCATACTTTAACCCCTATTATTATGTATTTAAGACTCAAGGGCGTATAAAAAGAAACATGGTATGTTATCCGCCAGATGGATCGCATTGCAACCAAAATGGCGCAAAATTGGCACACGTAAGTACCCCTATTGTTCTTATATTGCAGTCTTAATAGCGTGTTTCGTAATAGGATGTCGTTGGTGTCGATTTGGACACTTGGTCGGTTCCAAAGGTTGATTCAGTCTTATATTTTTATTTCGCTATAACTTTAAATCATTGCTGCCTCTTTAAAAGCTGTGGGGTCGGCAATCGGCATCACTTTGTGGAAATTCAATCACTGAATGAAATGCACCATATGTATTTAGATATCATTCACTACGATACAGATGGTAGGTAGGTATTATACCGGTGTATTTCTCGGTCTATTACCCCTCACATCCCGTGGATGTCAAGGACTCTTAGCGTTCGACGGATTCACCGTCCACCAATACGCATTGGGCCAGCGTGGTGGACTACAGCCTAAAACTCCTTCGATGACAAGGAGAGGTTTTGTGTTCTGAAAATGAATAAAAATTAAAAAGCTCTTTATTTAAATGGATTTTGCTAAATACTTTTAAATCGTCAAAAGCCCTACCATCATTTCGGGACGAATAATTATTATTATGCTGAGATGGAGAAGAAATGGCGAAAGAAACTTAACAGCTCAGTTCGAGCAGTGGGTCGAATTATAAAGGCTGTCACACGGTCATCACCATACCTTGTGAGCTCCATCGTGTTGCAGAGAGGGGAGCCACAAGCAGTGCCTGGGATTTGTGACTCAAGTATAATTTAAGGAGCGGTGTTATGATGCATTAACACTCACCTCCACTACCCTGACTTTTCTCTCTGCCCAGCCATATAAGGTAAGATTCCGCGAGAGCCGCTTTTTGACATAACAAAAGTAGTGTGTGAGGACGCCTGCGATACAGAAGAGTACAATCATCATCATCAACAGCTCATAATATCCCCACCAAGAGAGCTACTCCACATAAGGGGCGATTAGGCCTTAGTCAACCATGCCGGATAAGTGCTGGTTGGTCGACTTCACGCACAGCCTAAGAATTTCTTCATAGGTGTGAGCAGGTTTCGTCACGATATTGTCCTTCACCGTAAAAGCGTCGAATAAACGCACATGAAACCAAAATTTGAAAACACATTAGTATGTGGCGGGGTTCGAACCGGTGCCTCCCGGGTCGCTCTTACGCATTACGCCACCGACGCTTTTTAAGAGTACGATAGTCGAATCTAATATTCTGACACAGCTTCGATCCGCCAGAGGCATTGGTTTCATCAGTTAATCAAACGATCGAAATTAATCATGTCTATTTTCGGCCTCAATAGTAACCCATTTACAATTTACTTTAATCCCCCAATCTAAAACCTTTATCGTTGTTGGCGACTGGCCGCCACATTGTCTATACTTTTATAAATTGATTTTGACGTTGATGGCGGTTGCCTAGTTACCTTGGTTATTTTTCTAGTTTTATATTGTCTTGTAAATTATACCGAAGTAAAAGTGTTACCAATTTTTCCGCGCCTTTCTTTTAATCTTACAGTCCTCCTTTGCGTCCTTTTTATTGGTCCTTCTACCTTCAGAACCTCGTAACACTTTTCTTTCGTGTTGTAATTTGCAAGATGGTGATAACTCGCAGAGCACCGCTTAGTGTTGGTGCTCCGGAGAAGTTCGGCGCGACACACGTCGTGAACACACCTTCACTTTTATTATACGACGTCGCACCGGGCTTTTCTGCGAGTCCGTTGAAAGTCCAAGTTTCAGGTGACTTGGAACGACAAGCTCGACGCTCTCAGCCCCACATCGGCAGCGAGACGTCGCGGTCGGCGGCCACGGTCATGGCTCGCAAGCTGGCCGCGCACGTTCGGTTTCAACACCGGGAGCTGGAGCGCGCCCGTGAGCTGTCACGTTTGGAGCGAGAAGTTGAGGAGATGGAGCTGCAGGCAAAGCTGGCCGCCATCGACGCTGGAGACACAGATATTTATCACATGCGTACTCGTAGCTTAGCTAAAGCTAGTGTAGTTAATAGTTGGGTTGAAGACACCGCGAAGCTTCTTGGCGACGCAACATGTCCGACTAGCCAACCCGTTGCGTGGAACACTCCGCCGGTTGTACCCTGCGTCAAAAAGGGAACGTCCTTGCAGCCGCGTAGTGTCACCCTTCCACGTGACAACGTGGCATTTGTCAACCTGACCAACGCAGATAAATCTTCAGCGCCCGTTATTCCTCAACTCGCCGTAGCTATTCACGCTGTAGCATCACAGCCATGCAAATCACACTCGAAGTTGGTTACCTTCACTGGAAACCCTCTAGAGTGGCCGCTTTTTAAGGAAAAATACAACGACACTAAATTGTTATTTTCTCTAACAGACAACATTTGTCGTTTGCGAAATGCAGTACGCGGCGCCGCACGCGAAGCCATTATGGTACTTCTCCACACTGCAGAGGACCCTGAGGAGATCATGTGTGCCTTGGAGAGGAGCTTCGCGCGCCCCGAGCGGATTGTTCTTCATGAAGTTCCTGCAGTACGGAACTTTCCTCAGATAAGTTCAGTAGAATGTCTCAATACATTTGCTAATAAAGTGCGCAACTGCGTTGCCACCGTGATGCTTTTACAACCGCAGGAATATTTATATTCCCCAGAGCTGTTTAGTACTGTGTTGAGCCCGCTAACTATAGCGAGGCTGAAGAATTACGCAGCAGGTAGAGATTCCGGTGTATCTCATAGCATTTATAATGCTCGAAGTATGACGTCGTTGAATCTCAAACCAACGACCATCAATAAGGCTGACTTAAACTACAGTCATCTTCGACAGCGGAAAGATGTTTTGGCTCACCACAAGTCGACACCGACAATCTTAATCGGTGCATGCGACTGGCCGCTGTTAATTAGCAGAGAGTCTCGTGCGGGTAAGCAGTCTGAGCCAGTCGCCCGTTGGACTTTATTAGGCGGGGTTATATTTGGGGCCGGTAGAGAGAAGTCCAATTCTTTAAATTTTTTAAGTCATACAGGTTTTAGTCATTATGAACATTGGATTTTTGTCGAACATCAGGTCATGCCGCTGGTCCCTCAAGGGATTTTGTGGAAATTTGCGTCAAATTCGCCCTCAACCGTAAATAAACGTAGTAGATTCACAAAACGATTAAATACTAATACCGGTTCACGCAAGTTTACGACTACTACAATATCGTGCTTCCGCCAAGTATCGAATCATTTACTTTTGGTGCCACCAGCAATATTTAGTATTGTCACTAAACACCCATGGTGGGATGGTATACATCTTTTGGAATGGGGGAACTATCTCCACGTAAAGTATAAACCTGTGTGGACTGAACTTTTGCTTTGTATTTTTTCCTTTACGTTAGATGTAACCTTTTTAGCTCCACATAGGTTATAATTGATTGTTTTGTTCGTTTTTTATTTGTAGGAAAGAATTCGATTTTATTTTCTCTGTTTAATGTTATAATTTTAAGTTTATATCGTTGCTCTTTCGAAGCTCTTTCTTTATTCTATTACAGTTCTCGAGTAATATTGTTAAATAGCGACAACCGTCTGTTTAGCGCTTAAAGGTTTCACGCCTGCATATTTTGTATTTTTATAACATGTCGTATTGGTTACCAACCAACTATAATGTATATAATAAGGTTAAACTTTTGAATGTTTTTTTTTATCACGTTGCGTCCATATTGTTGCGTAAATCCTTTTATTAGTTTGTAATTAGTTAGTCCATTTTTTGTTCCTTAGCATTTAACGTTGTAAGCAGAAGAAAACATGCTTGTTAATTGCTAGATAGCTTTCGCTCTGAGATGATTTGTTGAAAACGTCCATGGTTCTGCCTCAGACCTGCCGCTTGGCAGCGCTAGAGCCAGCCTTTTGAAGATGGCCTAAGCGAGAATGCAAGAATTTATTTCATGTGGTCGCCACCGTACCAAGCGTCTTGTTGTGAATTTTTATTTTGAGAGCTGGCTATGCCTTACTCACACGAATGCGTACCAAATTTGCTCCAGTGGTTCGTATGTAGTCTATCCATATGATTATCTGCCACGAATTTTTGACGTGCATAAGGAAGAAAGTCAAGCCTGAGACCCCATAGACTGGTTGGAAATGTTCGTTCCTGTTGAGAGCACGTGTGCCACCTATTTCATTACTACTCATCTGTACAGCGTTTAGAGTGGAAGCCGCTTTATTTTCATGATGGCGAGGCGTTGGAATCGCATGGTGCTTTACGTCACGACACAGTTGGAAGTCTCTGACATTTTATTTGAAAGCAGATGTCACCGTCAACGTCAGTGCAGCTCCCCCTACTCGAAGGCGCTAACTTCACCGCAGTTTCTTCACGACGGCACCTTACCTCATATCCATTGATGGCACAACTTTGTGGAAGCCAAGACGAGAAACTCCTGAGATAGGATTTCGAAAAGATTGGCGACCCAACCCAAATATTTACTCACTGAGCAGAGCGGCGACGACCTACGAGGAACCCAATGAGAGGCCAAGGAGGGCCCACGTGGAAACCTGTTCTTTGTTTGTTCCTTCTGTCGGTCAGTTGCCACAGTAGTATTGTAGTGCTCGCACTAGGGGTCGGGCATGTTGGCGACTGGCCGCCACATTGTCTATACTTTTATAAATTGATTTTGACGTTGATGGCGGTTGCCTAGTTACCTTGGTTATTTTTCTAGTTTTATATTGTCTTGTAAATTATATCGAAGTAAAAGTGTTACCAATTTTTCCGCGCCTTTCTTTTAATCTTACAGTCCTCTTTCGCGTCCTTTTCAATCGTAATACATTTACCCTAAACTTCAGTTTTCCTATAGTTTGAAACAGTATTTAGGTCGCCCGTGCTGGATTTAACTTAAAAAATTCTAAGTTTCGCTTCGAAAACTAATAACGTTGGTATTGAATCAGTTTTCCGTTAGCTGTTTTTGGTCAAACAGAAAAAAAGTAATACGCACTCCTGTTTTCGACATCTGACTGTAGTTTGTTTTTCCCAACTTCCATCCAAGTTACAAACGTCGGCAGGCGAAAAATTGATGATCGTAATTGTACGTACAAACGAAATTATCATTTAAAATACAAACTTTACCTGAGATTGAATAAGGCGCTAAATGAACTTTGGATAGTTTCTACTTACTTTTATTTTGCATGTTTTCAAAATACCTACTCCTTAAAAATAAAACATTTCTAAGGAGTAGGTATTGAGTTTTATTAGAGAAATAAAACCTTTTTCTGGAAAATATATAAGTACCTCCTTTGTTGCCTGAAGTCTTAATCAATAGTACTATAGTGAAGGTATTTTTTGCCCATTTGTTTTCCTTTGAAGGGGAAAGATTTGCCCTCATTGTGATTATAAGGCCTTACTTCTAAATTCTGTAATAGAATATTAGTATTGTTATAATGGCGACGGATTTAGGTAAGATTGTAGATGATTGATGTAGGTCACGTTGATAAAACTTGTTCTACCACCAACCAAATTACCACCATTGGGGATAGCTGTAGGGTGGAAAGGTCCACGAATAGCGACCGAGTACCGTGAGACGCACACACACACACACACACACACACGCACACAGACATACACGCACACACACAAGAAAGACCGAAGATCTGATAAAGGTCGCGGGAAGCCGCTGGCTGGATGCGGGCAGCGCAGGACTGATTGGTTGTAGATCTTTGAGGGAGGCGTTTGTCTAACAGTGGACATCTCTCAGCTGATATGATGATGGTGATGAAACTATGGCTCTGAAACCGGTGGGTTAGCCACTAGATCACAGAATCGGTTAGAAATATTGCTGCTGTTATGCGATTGCTGTTTTGATTTTTTAAAGAGCCTTTTCGCAAATGGGTACACTGCGTCCACTGATCCGTATAGGCAATACAATTTGAGCAATAAATATCTTGCAACGTTGAATCCAATAACAATATAGGCCAATTCGCCGGCCATTCAACTGAACTCCACTGCCATCGGGATATAAATAAAGCCAGTTGAAGTGGAACTGTGTCGGTGTGTTTTTGGAGTGTCAATTTATAAGCGATTGCAGCGAATAATCGGCATACGCTATGGCTCATTGAGAGCTGGTTAATGTTATTGAATGGTCGTTATTGATTCCGTAATGTAAATGTTCTCTTGGCGATTGCATATTGATGCGTTGGAATGTAGGAGAAAAAGCAAACATAGGGAAGAAATTCGGGAACTCTTTTCGCAGAATCAATAAATTGAAATCTCTGGCAGCATGTTCCTCCTTACAATAATAAGTCATTCAAGAGGCTTGAAGAACCTCGAAGGTCACAAGACGAGGATGGCTGGTGTGGTGCACGTATTAGCTCACGGACTAGCTATTTTAGCATTTGAACTTTCCTTCTGCTTACCATCATCATTAGCTGGGATAGTCAGTTGCTAGACTTTATACTTTATTATAAAAAAGATGGTACTTATGCAAAAGCTCAACTCAGATGCGGAACCGAAAATCTTCCGCTTTAATGTCAGATGAGATCTTCTTCTCCTGAAACCACGGGTCACGATGTTTGTAATCTCTGATTGGCATAAGTCAAGAATCAAGCTTTTCTATTACCTGCTGACATTTCAGTTTTGTGTCAAATTCTAAACCTACTACGTCGTCGATCTTCGTAATTCGTAACGTTATTAGGTTTGCTACCACGTCATGTATGACGTTGACTGACGACATTGTATGACGTCGTTGTAATGTTCGTGAACCTAATGGTGACTGGGTGTACCCAGTTACCATTAGGTTCACGAACATTACAACGACACCAACAATAATAAAATTCTTACAAAACGAAAGGACAATACAACTAAAACTACCTGACCTTAACTCAGATGGGAAACATTTGTATTACACGTGTGTGGATACAGGTGATTCAATAATCAAGACCGTGCGACGCACATTATATCAGCCAACATTGTTTTTGAAAACAAGCATGGCTGGCCTGGTAGTAAAAGGTCACCGAAGCATCTAGAAGCTTGATCGACCCTGTGAACTTTCGAGAAAAGAAGAAATTTTAAAATAATGTTTCATTGCATGTAGAATACTAAAAAACAAATACAAATATTCCTATTACAGAACGTTAACTGTAAAAACCATTTAAAAAGCACTCTAAGAAAACACTACATGTCACTGCGTCCTTAGAGTCCCTCTAGCGGATCCCTCATGCATGGTCGAGCCACTTACTACATATATAACCATAGAATAGAATAGAATACACTGAAATAGAATAGAATAATCTTCATCGAACAAATGTAAAGTAGGTACAAACATTGTAATCTCAAATATTCTGTAAACCTCTGATTTTTAGTATTAATTAGTTAAGAATAAAATAATACAGCTTGTAATCCACGGGAACCACTTTCGACAAACTGCTACACAGTTTGGCAGACTGTAGAATTGTAAACTCAGTAACTATATAAATAGTGTTTAATCACGTTATATTTCGACAGAGTTTTTTTTTGACTTACTACTGTTTGTTGTCGCTGATGACGATTCACGCGTCACCGGGATTTTAAGAAGGCTAAGACCTTAGAGGGTCCTCAAGTCTGTAGGTCGGCCGTTCCTAGAGGACTACTGGGTGTCCGAGCATCTCCCCCGAGTCTCTCGCTCGCCTAGCGTCCCTAGGGCGTCCGAATCAGAAGGGAGCAAACGACAGAGATCAGACAATCCGCATTTTGGGTGTTGAGGGTTGAAGCTCGATTCCACGATCGTCGGCCGTGTTATGATTCGTTAAACAAGGTAACATCGATTATTATAACGTAAGATGAAGGCCCAAGATCTTCCCCGTCAAACAAGAAAATAGAACTTAAAAAAATATAAAGTTCATTTTTTAAGTTTTATTTTTCTCGTTTACGGTACGCCATAACTTAATAAACATCTACTTGGAATGATGTATATTAAAGAAAAAAGAGCAATAAATACCACAGGAAACATTCTATCATTGTCTTTTGAAAGCACCATTGAATATCAATAGTCGGACGTCACACTACAACTGTATCAATAAGTTTATGTAACACCAGTTTTTGACCCAACCGTGCTGTTTCAATGCGCCTAGACGTGGCGAGAATAACTTCCTAAAAGTGTTATTTATAAATTACGACTCTATAGTTTACGACTAGCATTGTTTTAGTTATTGACTGCGGTCAATAACTTGTTTGGGTTGGCGTAATTTGACACCGGCGTGTTGGATTGGTCAGTAATGCTGCTTACACATCAAGTGGTTACGAATCCTGGTAGATATATATTTTGAGGAGTCGTGAGCTGTGCTGGTCCCAACACTGGTGTTTTTTTTTTAATTCTTGACAGGGAAGCTCATTGTCTTCATATAACCTGATGGTAAACGACGATACGGCTGAAGATGAAATCGAGATTCACCTGGAATGGAACCCCCAATCAGAGATGGACCTATTTATTTGTTGGAACACAATAATGCTGTTAACAGTATTACCTGGAACGTCTGGACCTGATTCCGATGGATGAACCACTAGGCCATGGACGGAGGCGATTAAATGACGGCTTATGGAAGTGAAACTTTTGTATGGAAGAAAGGGCATGAAAGCAGAATAAATGCAGTTGAAAATAAGAGAGAGATGTGGTTCAAAAAAGGATATAGTGACAATAATTGAAAAAAAGAGATGCTTAAATGGTTTGGTTATGTAGAAAGGATGTGAGAAAGTATAATGACGAAAGGGATATATTAATATATGTATGTATTATCCAGTATCCATAGCAAAAGTTCTTCATCATATTTATTTATTTATTTATTTATTTATTTAGAAAACCAACAGCGTTTACAATAATTATTAAACATATCTATAGCACTAATAGTATGGCCAATAAAAGGTTTTCCTTAATTTTATGGAGAATTCAGTGTTGCCGGAATTAAAATATCTGTAAGTAATTATACAAGAACAAAAAAACTAATTACCTAGATTAAACAACTCAATGGGCTTAAGTTTACCAATATTGAAAATTATGTAGTAGACTAAGTACTTAACTTAGTCTTTATACGATATTAGTATATAATAGATATATAAACATGGACATATTTACAAATAAATATATAAATAAGTATATATATTAATCACTTTTAAACTTTCGCGTTGCATGATTAATACGAGTAAAAACGGGAATTAACGCGATAAAATTACCTTTTAAATGCCTGACGTTTCAGCCGGGTTGCACCGACCGACCGGGTCGTGACGATTACGATCTGTGTGATAGGGTTACATATTTACAAGCGTGTCAAACCTTCGAACTATCGAATAATACCCATGAGCAAAAGTTCTGGAAGCTATATAATCGACGGTACCCCGAAAATACTTCGCCACAAATGGTTTCTAAGGACACGGTAGTAAACCTGTCAAGCACAAATTTCGACGAAAATGCTGTAAACATATTGGCCAAAGGTATGAATTTTGCACTAACACCTAAGCGAATTCCGTACGAAAAAGTAATCAGTGCCTTGGAGGAAACAATTGCTCGTAACAAAATACCGCCTGCTGAAGCCGACACCCTAAGACAGGACGTCGCGGTTACGTTACGTAAAGCAAGACTTCCAGCCAGTAACATCACTATGGAAGAGCGTCAAGCATTGAAAGATTTCCGAGAAAACCGGGACATTTTAGTGCTTAAGGCCGATAAGGGAAATGCCACTGTAGTGATGGACACAATTGATTACGGGGACAAGATGCGGGGGTTATTATGTGATGAGAATGTGTACAGAAAGATAACATATAACCCCACGGCCAGAGTAACGCGAAGGATACGTGGTCTCATCCAACAAAACGAAGACCTTTTTACAGAGGACGAGTACGTAAAACTACATAGCCCCAAGTCACACCAACCACCAAAACTGTACGGACTCCCCAAAATACACAAAGTTGGTGAACCGTTGCGACCAATTGTAAGTCAGATAGCTTCGCCGACTTATGACCTTGCGAAGCACCTCGCAGGCGTTTTACAACCTTTGGTGGGAAAAACACCGTCTTTTGTGAAAGACTCACGCCATTTTGTCCAGATAATAAACAACCTCAGGTTGGAACCCGATGAGGTCATGGTGAGTTTTGACGTGGAGTCCCTTTTCACCAATGTTCCGATTGAGGAGTGTTTGGACATAGTGAAGGACAAGTTGAGTGACAGCGAAATGAGTTTTAATTATATTGATCTGCTGAAGAATTGTCTGGATGGCAACTACTTTCTCTTCCAAGGTCAATATTACCTCCAGATAGATGGCGTCGCGATGGGAAGCCCTATAGCCCCTGTACTGGCTAATCTCTGGATGGAACATTTTGAGGACAAGGCACTTCGCCTCGGGCCAAACACTATTAAACTTTGGAAGAGATATGTGGATGACATTTTTAGTATAGTGAAAGGAGGCAAACAAGAAGTCGATCAATATTTAGACCACCTGAATTCCATTCATCCTAAGATGAAATTCACATGTGAATTGGAGAAGAACAGCTCGTTGTCATTTTTGGATGTCAGAGTTGCGTTGAGATCCGATGGCTCACTATCGCACTGTGTTTATAGAAAACCAACACACACGGATAGATACCTGCACGCAACTTCACACCACCACCCTAAACACCTACAATCCGTTATGACGTCACTCAGAAACAGAGCATATGACCTCTGTGACCCTGAGCATTTGAAGCAAGAGCTAGATCATGTTCAGGAGGTACTCAGAAATAACGGTTATAAGGTGTCATCACAACAACTTAAACCAACGACGAGGAGGTCTAGGAATCCGGACGTAAACAGACATCCAGCATTTTTGCCTTATGTGAAAGGGGTAACGGACAAGGTCGGCTCCCTATTGAGAAAGTACTCCATACCCACTGTCTATATTCCTGGATCAAAGGTAAACAATGCATTACGCACACCAAAAGATGTCTTGCCCCTACAAACTCCGGGCGTTTACAAAGTCGGCTGCAGCTGCGGTAGTTCGTATATAGGCCAGACGAAGCGGACTATTGCTGAAAGGGTCAAAGAACACATCGCCGCTGTGAAAAACCGACAAATAACCAAATCGGCCATTGCAGAACATCTTCTCGAAGCAGGCACTAATCACTGGATTGAATTCCACAATCCGCAAGTCCTCTCCACAGATCGCCACTTTTATTCAAGAGTCGTGCGTGAAGCGATTGAAATCAAGAAACACGATAATTTCAATCGGGAAGACGGTTTCAAATTATCAGCGACGTGGAATCCAGTGATAAACATTATGCAGACGAGAACTCGCCAGAATACGGACGCGTCGGTCAGTTTACAGAATAGGGACACAGTAAGTGTGGTGTGTGACGGTAGCAGAAGAAACATCCTGTGGGTAGACGAGTGTGAATCTACCTCACATACGGAGTGAATCGCAGTTCTCCAGTCCGCCTGTGACCACGGTCGGTGCAACCCGGCTGAAACGTCAGGCATTTAAAAGGTAATTTTATCGCGTTAATTCCCGTTTTTACTCGTATATATATTAATATTAAAAAGTGAATACTAGAATAGATACATCAAAAATAAAATATTTTTAGCAAAAAAATAGGACAACCGACTTCAATGCGTACAAATTTAAACTAAAAAGTAAGAAATAAATAATATTTTTATGAATTAGTTGAAAAGAGCGTCATAGAAAACCAAGGAAAGTATTGATACACATTTTTAATTCTTTATTTATAATTCATACTCCGATATATTTGGAGCCGGTGCCAGCTAGCCAAGGAGGATAGTGTTTGCAATTTTCGAACTTCACGGAGCGGCGGATTATTTCTTATCTTCATCATTCATTATTATGTATAGTTAATGGATTAATCAAGTTCGTATCTATTAGGTGAGTTTATTTTGCTTAGGCTGGCACCGACTCCAAATATATCGGAGTATGAATTATAAATAAAGAATTAAAAATGTGTATCAATACTTTCCTTGGTTTTCTATGACGCTCTTTTCAACTAATTCATAAAAATATTATTTATTTCTTACTTTTTAGTTTAAATTTGTACGCATTGAAGTCGGTTGTCCTATTTTTTTGCTAAAAATATTTTATTTTATTATTTTTAGTGGAAATAAAGTATATTTTATTGAAAACGGATAGGCCTACTAGGCGCTCATTAAAACTTAATGGAAACTTTAACTAACACGTTTTTTTTGTTATTACTGATTTGTTCAAAAAGGGTCGAATTTATATCGATACAATTTATACGGGCCATCTCTGATCTTGACGTACCTAAAAAAGAATCATTAAAATCGAGTCGTAATACTCATAATTGACGAAGTAATCAGGTAACAAACACAAAAAAACAGTCGGATAGAGAACTTCCTCTTTTTTTTAAAGTCGGTTAACAAATAATATCACGTCTCAGACCTATAGCTCATTACAAATGCCTGCCATTCATTCAAAATGAATGGTAAGTTAATGAACTATGAACCTAGTTATTTAACTTAAGTTCATAAAATAATTTGTCATAGTTTATGTGTTGACTATTGGACCTACTAACCAAAATTTCACTATTGCATATTAGGTAATGGCAAGTTCAAAAAAAAAAATTACATTATTTTTGTGTTCGTGGACGATATTATTGTTTCATCCCCAATGAAATTATCATTTTAACAAAAAAGTACTGAACCAATTTCGGTATAATTTATACGGGACCACCTTTGGAGTATGTCCTTCCTAACGAAAAAAGAATCTTCAAAATCGATTCATAATTGACGGAGTAATCGCGGAACATACATACAAAAAAAAAAAAAAAAAAAAAAAAAAAAAAAAAACATACAGTCGAATAGAGAACCTCCTCCTTTTTTGAAGTCGGTTGAAAATACATACAAGTAGAGGAGGTGTCATCTTTACATTAGGGTGTCCCGAGAAATTTTTTTTTGGCTTTTCGTAACGCAAGACCTCTCAAAATTTGCGTAATTGACTGTAGATTACCGAAATAATATCGAAATTAAAATAAAACTATATCTTTAGGGCTCTACCAGGCTTCAAAGTTTTGAAAATTTGTCATTTTTATCGCTATTCCTCATTTCGCCTACTGACCTTAAATATTTAAAAAAAATAGAAATTTTTGGTGTATTCTGGTTTTACTTAAGCGATATTTTGATTAGCATGCAGAAACACCATCAACTTCGTGTTTATTCAACCTGAAAATAACATCAAGTTCTAACCTGGAAAAGTCAATAATTGTATCAAAAGAGTCACGTTCTACTCTAAAAATGGATTCTGTCTCATCAAATTGTTATGAAGTTTCGGTGCGTGAATATTTCCTCAAAACGTTTCTGATTTTGATTATAAATGAATTCCTGAAAAACACGCTCTCTACAGAAACACTATCGACTTCAACCGCCATCTGGAATACATTGCCAATGCTGTCACTTGCTAAGATCTGCGATACTTATTTGCGGAGTATCATTATGATCTGCCACTGCTGCTTTGTTTGGTTTTAGACAAGAAACCCAAGTAGAGCCTAAATAGTTGGCGAGGGCTGAGAGTTTCTACCAAATATTTAACTCTGATTGTTGATAAAAACATGATCCACAAAGTTGTCTCTAAAGTCCGGCCAGATGCTTCAAGAAGGTACTGTTATAAAAGGCTTTTACGTTGTTGGACGAATTATTTATTATTTAAAATTCCCTTCTAAAATTTCTTTGGGGTGTGGCGATTTATCATTAATTTAAGATAATAATATCAATTGCTATATAAGCTGGATCAATTTATTCGGGATATAGAAATGTCAAGGAATTATGGCACTGTAAAGGATATTCTTACAATTTTCTTAGAGGACTTAGGGTTGGGTTGGAAATAAAATTACGTACTCTACAGATGTGATGGAACTGCAACTAATACCAGTTTCTTTAATTGGCATAATATAATAGATAATAAAGGATTTAGTAAAGGGTATTTGGAAATACTGTTACAATCTATTGATGGATTGGTTTCCTTCATTCCAATGAGTTAAAGGGTATTTGGAAAGACTTTTACAATCTATTGGTGGATTGATATGCTTCATTCCAATGAGTTACCCTTTCGTTATTTATTATTCACCTAATATGGCTTCCCGAAGTGCAACTATACTAGAGAATATTCCAGAAATATTAGAAAAGAGTTAGCTGGTTACGAAAACAGATTCACGGTGTGTATCTGACGGAGTCAGATATATTTTTCAACTAATTATATAGTCTTAATCCGAGACAATAGAATCCACATCAACACAACACTGTTAATTCTGTTTACGAACGAAATTTTTTTTTTGCACTAGTAAAACCTTATTGCTAATAAGTTTTACACTAGGGAGCTGGAATTGTGACGATTAAGTTATTAAAGTGAAAAGTAGTGTTAACCAAGGAAAGATAAACAAACCACTTATATTAATCAACACCAATAAAAATAACTTTTCTGTTAGAAATAATACTAAAATTATTGTGGCACGATTGTCAGTTTATAGTTCATCAATACAATTCCAATAAGGACCTTCAAACCATATGAAAGATAAGACATTGGAAGTTGGTGACTTTCCTTGTTACATATAATTTAGGAAAAGTATAGGGAAAGTAGATCTTAACCTTTTGGTCAACCCGCTCGGTAGATATCTACCGCGAGACAATTAAAATCAATTGTTCTGGATATGATTAATCATCTACAGATTAATATTTGGATATCTACCGAGGTTTCCAAGGTATTGACCGAGCGGGGGCCATAAGGTTAAACTGATGATAAAGTCGTAACAGAGCCCATACAAACTGAAGCTTCTTTTAGAGAGAAATAGGTGGCAATCATCAGCAGAAATATCGAATTTTTAATACAAAATAAGTTTAAAATTTAATTAATTTGTAATTGATTAAAAGCTATATTTTATATGTTTTTATTTCCTGTGCTTAGTTTCATTAATTTCAACAATAATACTTGATTTTGTATTATTTTAGGCACAATGGTTTAAGTCTGTAAAAACGTAAAATTTACAAAACTTCAAAGTGTGGTAGAACCCTAAAGATGACACATAATTCATTTTTTATTACTTTCTGCATAAAGTGTGTGAAATTACGCAAATTTTGATGCCTCTTGCGTTAGCGTAGCTTGAGAAAAGTATTTTCTCATACATTGACGGGACACCCTACTTTACATCCGACACATAAGCGCGTCCTTGATATTATTTCTAAATGTGACCCTAGATTATTTATATTATATTATAACAGCCTTTAATAATTAGCGGGCAGCGCGCGGTCCACTCGAGACCCGCGCGTTGGCAATGCCCAGTCAACGCAAGGCAAGCATGCGAACAGCGAGTTGTCACCGAGTGGTCCACCCGACGCGCGTGGATGGCTTACGACCGAAGCGATCTGATGACGCTGCGGAGTTGATGTAGTGAGCGCATGCCCATACAAGTCCATATAAAGAATACTAACCGCACAAGGCGAGGCGGAGCTGAGTGGGTGCCGGGTGGCTCTAATGAGCTGTGACCTTTAGGTAGTAGTCAACCACGCTTGCCCAGTGTGTATTGGTTGACGGAGTGTAAGGTGTTCAATTCAATACCCCTTTGCTGATCCATTAATCGCCTTTTACGACACCCATTGGAGGATATGGGGTAATAATATTCTACTCTGCCGGCATCACATGGCTGTCACAAGTTCTTATTGAGATTCGAGACTTAATTTGGGCTGGATAATTGTAATGAGCGTGAAAGAAACATAATAGTAATCGTTATTTCGCGTGTTATGTGGGGGGTACGCCAGTTATTATCCACCCAGTGCGTCGTGTCCATATCGTAAGGTGTAAACAAGCGTCGTCTGTCTTATGTCTGCCGCTTGGGCATGTGGTTGAATATTCAAAGATTCAGTAGCCGCTGTTGCTTACACGTACTCTTCATCCTTTGAATAGACATGATTTTTTTACTTCAGTAAATATTTGAAACAGTTTCAACATTTAAAATTAATTTTGGAATGTATAAACAAGTGCTTTAAATGCTTGGTATGTTTTAAGATTTGTTTACCTACACTTGTTCCTACTGTCTATACCAATACTTGAAATATTGATATATTTCTGTGGTATATGAGGAACAATTCTACAATTCTTCTCCAGATTTCCATTCTCATCCCAAAGGAACCGGGATAAAACCTCATTCTATGTTTCAATCCAGGCTATGATCTACCTGTGTACCAAATTTTATCCAAATCTGTTAAACCATTGTATATAGTAGGAACAATTAAACAGCAATATTATTTTTATTGAAAAGTTGCTCCAGTAGGCTCCGATAAAATAAAAATATTACTTCTTTTTTCTGTACTAGGTGAATATTGTTTTAAAGTTCTACAAGTTGAGATTTCGGACTGGGCCTCTACAGCAAACCTACTTTTACCTTTGGACGAGTTAACAACATCACCCATCTACGCATTCAATTACTTCATCATCATCATCATAACAGCCTTTATAATTCGACCCACTGCCGGGACACAAGGCCTCTCCTTTTTATCAAAGTAGGTGTATACCGTATTCCACCACGATTGCCCAATGCTGATTGGTGGACGGAGTATAAAGTGATCAATTCCCTTTTGCTGATCCATTAGTCGCCTTCTACGACACATATGGTGCGAAGATATTCTACTACGTGCAATTGTAAAAGTCAAGTAATTAATACTTGGCTTTTACAATTATTACGTTGAACGCGCGACCGTGGCGTTATTGATCTCTTGAACTTCAATATTGCTAAAGTTCGTAATGTACGAGTAATTGCTTAAAGAAAATAAAATTTTCGAAATCGCAATGGAATCTCGAACGACCAGTAGCGAAATTACACAAAACTTCCTTGCACTAGAAATCCGCTTACAAAACTCTCAGACAATTTTAAATCACCTACATCTGTCCCCTACCCTACCTCGCAAGAAATAGGATTTTTCAGGTATTACTCGCAGGATCTGCGAATTTGTCGCGACAAGAAAACTGCTCTCAAAGGGACGCTCGGCTCTATACCATCTGCCCGCAAATGTTTGAACTTGCTCTGATTTATGAGTTTGCTATAAAAAGGGTATTGAATGGAGGATTATTGGGAAGCCTCTCACGTTCACCTTAAATAGCTTTAGCTCCTAAATCGACTTTAGTTTCTGCAGACTTGATTGTATTTGAATCTAATTACAGTTGATTCACTTTTGAAAAGAAATATACTTCTAAGCAGTGTTTCGTTTTCTTTATCCGATTTCTCATCTAATGTATTGCAGTCTGTTCCTTATCTGCTCCTAAATAAATGGCTAAAGATTAATATCCTTCTAGCTATTCAGCCACTGAAGCGTTTACGTAATTCCGGTTTAAGTTTGAAGTGATAAAGTTTTCTCTGCGCCCAATTTTTACTTTAAACTATGGTGCTTGGCATCTTTAAATTCAGCAATGACCATAAATGGTATCTAGAAGTTGGTAATCAGAGTGTTGATTTTAAAAATATCTGTTTAATTAATGTCCGCTCTGCTGAGATAATTTAGAGTGTACCAAATGTTCTGGTTGTCAGATTTGCTTGTTGTTTCACTGAAGTTTTAGTTAATTTTTGGGTTTGATGCCTCTTTTACTTAGTCTGTGTAATCAAATGTTGTCTAAATCTTTGTACCACCAAGCTTTAATTTTAGTACCACCTATCTGCTTCGCTCCTTAAATTACATCAATACCCATATGAGATGTATATGATTGGCAGTCTATCTTACAATTGAGACTCTCACAAAAATGTAGGTCAAGGTATCCATTTTAGGTTGTGCATGGCCAAGCTGTATTGTAGTAATCGCCCATTGTTTTATTATGATCTACTTTCTCCTCTGATGCGTATTGCCATGAGAGGCTTGTCCTCCCACGTCGTTTTGTGGGTTGGCGAATTCTTATTTGGTGCTTTAACATGATAATATGGTGGGACTGCGAAACTATGTATTTGGATTAGAAAGTCCTAAATCTCAGGGATCTTTTCGGACGTCGTGATCGAATTTAGCATCAACATAGTTTTCTGTTTTGTTTAAGATTATTTAATATGCTATTTATAGTGCTGTTGACCCTTCCAATTATACTAATGCGGTAGGAAGTGAGTTCAAAACATAAGTTTGACGGATTAGACTCATTTCTTCTATATATTAATTTTTCGAGTCAGTACAATCGTGATTGAGTTATGAAATGTCATCATCACCAACACGAAGATAGCTACTTATAACTACAAATAACATTAAATAAAGGTAATTTATTGAACAGGTAATTATATTATTCCCATTTATTCAATAGGTAGGTCAATATTCATAATTTATATCTAGTTAAATTATTTACATATTGATTTTACTTCATCTACTCTCATTGTCTGGGTCTAGGTTTAAATTTATAAAGCATACTATTATTGCTATAATCCAAGCTATATGTATAGCTTTGTTTGGGCTGTATAGCTTTGTTTAGGTGACGATGTTTGATCAGTCGTATATTATTATTATTTCATTATTTAGCTTAGATAAAAATAAAGGAATTAATAATGACAACTTTAGAAGGATTTCAATTAAATAGTGCCTTTGAAATTGCTTTTCAGAGAATTTACCGAAGCAATTTAACTGGAAGGTAATGAGGTAAAGGGGCATGACCGATTTAGGTGCAATGAACCGTATTTATCTTGTTTCATCGATTTGAGTTCAATGTACAGAAGCCTTAGTAGGTAAATGAAAATTTAAATAAATTTTTATACTTACGAGTAAAATTTGGTCTCTGGGATCAATTTTGAAAATCTATCGACGTTTATTGTATTATCAAAAAATTTAAAACCGCTAATGTTTTGGTGGAAAAGAATTGGTGTAGGTTTAACAGTATTGTAATTTAAAGATTCATAGTAATGGGCAAAATTTCAATTAAGTTAACAATATGGACATATATTTCGCTTCGTCGTCAATTTCACAATTTATATTTAATTATAATTTAATTTATTTAACATAAAAATTTAATTATCATAAAAGCCGAGGGACGTCTACTGTTGGACATAGGATTCCCCCAAGGATCTCAAACTGATCGGTCCTGCGTTGCCCGCTTCCAAAAAATGGAATGCTTGAGCTTGTAAACTATGCTGACAATCAAGGGGATTTGTATGAAAATATCAAATAAATGACTATCCTATCCGATGGTAAGCGGAAGTGTAGTCAGAGGAAGATATAGCTAGTGCAATAATAAAAGTGTATGTCGCAGGGATATGATATAAATGGAGAAGTGATCAAATCACTGATGTTGAATTAACAAAACTATTAAACGATCCACCATTGTCATTGTCGGCTATATCAACATTAGTGTAAATTTTAGAATCGAGATCACTTATTTGGTTTTGGTTTGTTAGTGGATTCTTTATAACAGACATTAGTAATTCGCTAAACCTTTCCATTTTCGCCTTGCCGAACCGAAAGGTACTTTTTCACGCCTCAAGAACCCAGGATTGTAAGAAAAGAGGACTACGTTTGCTGGTAGTAAATTTCATTTCTTGATTTTGCGACAAAAGTTTTTGTTAATGAGCATTAAGTCAAATCTCCGGCCTCACATGAGAATAAACTTTGCAACATTACGCAAACTAAATCTTCTATCATTCAAACTGAATCATTGATCCATTAATTCCCTCCGCAAGGTCAGTACAGATGTAATTATAAACGAAAGTGGAACACTATGTAATCCATGGGTTTGCAAGTGGCTGATAATTTGTTCCAAGAGATTTATAGCTGTATTTAATGTGACTTGAACTTCACGGAGGAGCAGCGACAAATTAAACGTCGTATCCAGTTACAAATTGGAGTATATGCTGGTGAGATGGAATTACAAATGCGTTCCAAACATTTTGATTAATCGCAAGCCGTTTGTGATGATTTGTGTTGGGGTGAGGATTCGTCTTTGATTCTGCACCTTATACCATTAATTCTACGTTGCATTTTGAACATGTGTTGTTGGATGATTTTCTTATAAGATTTTTATTTTATCATTGTCACAAATTTTGGAGGTTATAAGCGTAATTTAAGGTAAAGCTCGCTTATTTCAATTGACAGATCGGTCGACTTCTACCGCAAATTGGTGTAAACAAGTATAGCGTCTTATTTCAGACTACTCAGAAGCACATCTACTTCAGCAGTAGAATAGTGTAAAGATGTTTCAACGGAATGTCCGTAGCAACGATAAGTATCATGCATACCGGTGCAATTTAGGGCCTTTCTTTGCATGTGCAGTTTCTCCACCTCGATGACTAATGCGCTACTGCTTTTGATTTTTACTGGCGTCTACCTGACACCAATCCTCCTTGGGAACGACTGCTATCTTTCGATAGCATCACGGATCACGGAGGAAAATCGAGTTGAACATTTTTTGACACCCGGCAGGGTGTCCGAGTACCTACTGACTGCGCATATGGTAGCTTAACTTTATGATTGTTATAAAGAACGCACGACCGCGGCGCCATGGTACAATGAATACATATGAGTACAATGAACATAGTCACAACGAATTTATTAATTATACTATCATGCTATCAGTGTATAGTGGTGTCTGTGACCCAAAACCAGAGATTCGCTATAAGGTGATACACTAAAAATATTGCGAGCGATAACCTGTGTCAGTAACCATAAACAGCTCCACTGTTATATTAAATCAGCCGTAATCGACTTAGCTGTTGCTAAACACGATTCTGCATTAGCCGCGTATCGACCAAATTTCACAATTATCAACCTACGCTCACCTCGTGGGCTTATAGACCGTAAAATCTTTGCCGGCATCTATTTGTACGTCACTTTTTGGTCGATATCTCTGATGGGATTTTTATTGCCAGTTAAGTGAGTTAGAGAGTCGTATTTCAAAATAAACTGTACGATAACAATAATAAAGTTAATTTTTATGGTCGATGGCAAATGGTACTTTCTGGATTATTCTGGATCACATCTCGCTCCGGACTGCGTTCGACGGAGCAGTGTTGTTATATAGTATGTAATGCGTTTCGTCGTATTCGTCGTACAAACTTTAATACAAGCATAAATTGCAGTATCATTCCTACAATGGGTATTGAAAACGAAGGTTTATGCTGTAAAAGAGAGGTAATACATCAGGTTACTTCTCGAAAATGAATATCAAATTCTATTTTTAATTAATGGCGTCGCGATATACATATATCAGTTACGCATTTTGCTAATGTCAAGTGAACATGTAACTATCTATCTATTCTTAATTAATATCTTTGCGTCGCATTAAGCGTACGCATTTTGCCAATGTCAAGTGAAAATGTAATTAATATAGTAACAAAAATTGCGGTTGATTGAGGTTAAAAATGGAGTCTCTCAACACGTGTTTTTACAACAAGAACTCGGGAGAAACACCGAATATCAAATTGTTAATATTCCCATGTCTTGACATCTGACAGCAGCTGTCAAGCTATTGTGTCTGTATGATGATATAGATATAGCACAAATTATCTTTAGGTACAATTTACTACACTGAATAATAGAAAGCTTATTACTTCTATCTTCATCTCCGATTCAGTCGATGTCAATAAAATCAAATGGAACATAAAAACGTGCGAAAATTTACATCCTGCTAACCACATTTAGGAACGCTTTCTCGTACTACTACAATATGTACCTTACCTACTGTTTATATTGCGGCTCCTAGTCACGAAATACGTGTCGCGGCAGATTCTGATGCGAAAATGTCGATATCAATAACATCGATATTCGGAGCACGTACCTCACTACCAGCTTTCAAGCCGCTTTCAAAATATTTTGATCTTTAACGACCATCAATAAGAGATATAACAGAACGTAGCCTATTGTCGCCCACTAGATTTTTTCAATAGAACCTTTTGACTTTAGATTAACCGTTTTAATTAGTTTGAAAGTAAAAGTTTGGGGTCATGTTTTATCTGAAGCGCGGAGATAAAGTCTATATTTTCTTTCTTTTTGGTAATATTTTACAAGATTTGAGACTTTGTATTACGAGACGACGAGAAAGCTTGCCTTTCGTCTGAATTGGTGTTCAGTCAAGGTAAGACCGAAGGTGGACCCGCAAATGGAATCTCCAACAAACTGAGGAACTAGGAGTCTATGAAATGAAATAAAAAACCTCTTTAAAATGTACTTTGCTAAGTACTTTTAAATCGTCTAAATATTTTTTATTTATACTGTGAGATGGCAAACAAGCTTGCGGCTTACCTGGTGTTAATTGGTTACCGTCGCCTATAGACTTGCAATATTAAGGGTAAATCACTTAACACTGCAAGTGCGTTGCCATCCTGGGGACTAAGATTATATGCCTTCCATGCTCAGTAATTACACTGGCTACCTTTCAACGTATTGTACGTCTTATCTCTAAATGCCGGCAAATAATAATTAGATTTGATATTACCGCAAGAGACAACTCAGAAAAGACAAAGTCTAACCATACCTCGGTAGCTACCATCATCGTATCAAAGTTATACTTGCTTTCACGGTCATAATCTCAAAAGGGAATGAGCAGAGCTTTTTGGTTTGGTTACACATAAAGCCACATCCAGCAGCATGGGGCATGCAGCACTTCAAAACAGTGATAAGTTGCCATCATGTCGTCTAAGTAAAGAAAGTATAAAACCCAAAAAAGTAAAGAAACTTTCAGTGAACCCACTAACATAAGCCAATAAGCAGGACAGATGTTATACTCCAAATCATCGCAGCAGTCCGGGTAATAGTAATAGCGCAGCGTAAAAACATACGGTGGTTCGACGTCTTTCAAGATGAGGAAAATGCCGGATTGGTCTAGATAGCGTGCAGTAGACAATAGACATGCAGTGGACCAGCGTCTACCAAACGAATGTATGGCAGTTCGGTGGCGCCACCGCGCCCCTCTCTTCCCGCGACCCCCTCACGATTGCCCTGTGAACGTGCTCGTTGGCTGACTGCAAGAACTAATATAGAATGTTGTAATAGTGTTTGCAGTACTATTGTGTTCCGACAGGAGTTAATGGTAATTAGCCAGTTCCTTATTGGTTGAGGGTTCCGTGTGATCGTTTCATAACTTACTTTCAGGTGAAATGAAGGCTAAGAGTTTCCAAAAAATGTGCTTTTATGGAGACATTTCACTATCGTTTCGTATAACAAAATACGTCGCCGAGCTTAACCAACATGAAGGTACCAAAAACACGTATTGTATAGGATCCTGCATTTAGAATTAGTTGCATAATATCCAGAGTGTATGGTTCGGTTTATGTGCCCGTGTTCCTGTCTAAAAATATCTATGCCTGTTGACGTTTGTTATTGGGTTAATTATGGAGAGATTCGGGTCAGGAGTAAGGTGGCCAAGCGTTAATGTCCTTTACGGGATAGTGGGAAAGATCACATAAGTTTGAACTTTGTCTATTTTGGTTTAGTAAACACGTTTAGAAAGGTAGTTTGCTTGATAAGGGTAAACGCTGTCGTTTTGTTTAAATATCTTTGAAATATTTCGTAGCCTTCTAGATTGTCGTGGAACTTCTGATTTGCGACTGGTAAGTAGTATTTTTTTATACAAACAAGGTGGGTAATAAGTATAAAAGCCGATTGGTCGTAAGCTCTAGCTTCCTAGCCTCATCCTCATCTCCAGTGGAGTTCTGGAAACCATACCATAATATTAATTTAAACAGTATTATTGTATTCTGAAAGTTTAGGCCAGGCGCCCACTGACAGCACGACGGGCGTGCCAAAGAATTTTATTAGACAAATGATTTTCTACCTTCTTTCGATGAATTTAGCACTGACAACCTTTTAACACGAATAGTCCGAAACTTCTCTCAAGATGACGCGGCACTCAGCTGCCACACTTGAGACGCAGAAAATAAGGTAATTATTGATGTAATATGCCACATGATCGTCCGGTATGCCGCGGGATGCCACAAGATGATTTAGTATGTGTGCCGAAGTATGCCGTTCCGCGCATGCTTTATGCGCAGCTATGGCTAGGTGATCACGAGCCCGAGTTCCGCATATCATTGTGAATAATGCTAATAATACAGAATCTAAAAAAAAATCAGTAAATTTGACAGAATTTTATAAATTTGGCCATTTGTAATTATGACAACTGCCAGTAGGCTAAAAGGTCATTGTAAGAAATTATCTCTGCTCGGCGACCGTGCTTTAGGACTAGATAGATAGTCAAGTCAGTCCCTGGGTGGTTGAGGGTTCTGGAAGACGTTATGTTCCAACTTCTAACTTGGTGAGATAAAGGCAAAGAGCTTCTCTGTCAAAGATAAAAAAAGAACCCGACTTACCGACAGCAACAGTACGCAGAGGTAGTGTGATTTATGTTTTCACCAGGACGGGCTTCATAGTTTGAAACGGCTAATAGGCTGTGCCCTGCCTCTCTTTCTATTGAGATAACGCGATATGCAGACTCAGACCAAATGAAAGTGTAGACGGAGCTGAGCAAAGAACGCACTGAGACCGGTAAAATAAAAGTACGCCTCGCCTATGTATTTACTCATTTATACCCACACACATGTGACATATGTAACGAAACTACGCCCTGTCTTATACGTACATGGGGTATCAAGCGGGCCTACCAACCCATGCAAATATAGTCATATAAATATGACTATAGTGATATTAAAAATTGTAGAAAAAAAAAATTTCATACATTTTGTTTTTTCCGATCTAAATATTAGTATAGAGAAATCATTTTATTTTTTCAATTTCAAAATTTAGAAATTACCATAGTATTTATGTGACTATGTTAGCATGAGTATGTGCCCGCTTGAAACCCCATGTACCAAACAACCTGTATATAAAACATCGGCATCTTTGCAGGGCTCCGTCCAAACTTTTTTATTTGGCTATAGTACCTATAAAGATTAAAACAGTATTTTTTTTCGAATATAATAATATTTTTTGGACTTTTTAAATTAAAATTGAAAGTAAAAAAGAAATTCTTTTTTTTATAGATTTTCAATTTTCTTCGTACTATGTGACAGTATACCTATCCCCGTGCGTCTAGATAACTTGGAAACCCTAACGTCTGACGCTGACGGATTTTTTTGCGGTAACTCGTCAGCCGTCGGGTTTAGTTTTGAATGAAGAGGGTCGGTTTTACGTTTTCAAAGGCCTAAGGTTGGCCTTTTGATCATTGAAAGTGTGGATTTATTTATTATTCTTTTGCAGATCGCTTCATATTTCATACAGCACTTAAAAGATTAACTTTCGGTGATAGATTAGGATATATGTAGATACTTTACTTATTTTGTGAAGTACTGTTGAGTTTTGACTCGTTCCATAAAAAACGCGCGCAAAAAACGCGATTTCTTGGTCATAAAAGAAACTAAAGAGTACCTAAAATAAGAATTACTTTTTCTACAGTTGAAGAAGAAACACCAATTTTATTTACTCACTATTTATTTAATCAATTCGTACACCGGTGTCGATAATTAGTGCCAGATTCCACAATGAAATGACGCAATAATACATATATTATAAATGAAATCATCAAATCACCAGGCGTGCAGAGTAGAAAACCAAAAATAGATTTTATTGTAATAGGAAATACTTCTGAAATGAATAAAACAGAACCGGCTCTTATTAAAGCTAACTGGAGAATTTATGCCAGCATTTATATCTACGGTTATAAAGTCTAAATATTATTGTGTCCGGGACAGACGTTTAGGTCGGTAATTAGCTTTCTAAAGTTATATTTAATTGGATAATCTAAAATTATATACATATTGCATGGAAATAAGGATACCAGGGATTTCACGAATCCCGGAAGATGTAGATGTTCTTGTTTTCGAAATTACGGAAGATGACGAATTATCGATATTCATGTTTATTACGTCTTCTTACAAACAAGTTTCGTGATATGACAAAATACTAATATAATATCAGTGATATGACGGTTCACTAAACTAATAGGGGTTAAACTATGAAATTGCCGATTTTTTTCTCATTATTCATTAGTGTATAATTCCTTTAATACAATAGCTATATCCATTCTTCTTTTTTATTTTAAACTTCACTACAAGGACACATATTTATGTATAAAATTTTATTCTCATTTTATTTTATTTCACTAGAAATAAATCTTCAAAAACAGCTCGTCGTAAGAGGTGTCCGTCTCCGTTATAAAAATGTGAATATTTTTTTTCAGGTATCAATTCTCAAATTTTTTCATTAAGTATCCTATAGCTTAATGTTGTCTCAATATATCCACAAAATTACACAAAATTTAGATTTGTGGTTCCCTAAAAAAATCGCAAATATATTTATATGAAAAAATGAATTTTCGTTAAATTCTCAATACAAAACGGCAATTTCATACTTAAACCCCTAATATAATCTAGTAAAATGATAAAAGTCAAATCAAATCAAAATAAATTTGTGTACAAGAACTCTTCCACAAACAGTCCATCCGGCTCGGTCATGAAAAGAAATAACACTAAACCGATCACGGAGTAGCGTAACAAACAAGAATATTCGATATCTTGCGTATTTCGTGGTATTTCTAGGGATCATGTGATATCTCTGATATCCTCCTTTCCCTACGATATAATATATACATAAAAAAAATAGTCGGTCGAATTTTTAACTACAGTTTTGTACAGTATTTGTAAGGTAATATTAATTTGAAGTAATAATGTTTATTATGTACCTTACCTACAAAAGAAATACGCGTGCTATTGGACCTTTATGTCTCTATCTAAAGTTGATATACAGAATAACATAGCTACATTCATTTAAATAAAGGGGATTCGTTGATGCTACATAAATGTGAAATTAAATTAATTTCTATAGGATATGATTGATGTTGTGAAAGTTTTGCTACGCTACGCCACTGCACCAATGAATTACTCATAGGATGTTTAGTAGTTTATTAAAAGTTATCATTAAAAGCTTGGCACAGGTTAACGCGATGAAGTGGACATTAAAAGTGAAGTATGTATATACAGTCGAGCTTATTCGTCACAGAACGAATATCGATAGATATTCGACCAAAGATTTAACACGCTGAACTGGTAATCGGCTGGTCATGCCTGTAGAAAAACCTACAGCTTGGAGCAGATATATCCTGGAGTGGAGAACGCGTTTGTGGGACGCCGTGACCGTTGGTCTGATGATCTTAGGAGGACTGCCGGCAGTGACTAGATTACACTTGCCCAGATGCGATATCCGCTCCAGAACTATCTGCTCCAACTGTAGGCGGTTCTCCAGCAAAAATAACCAGCTCATTGCCACTTCAGTGTGCTATATAGAGAGAGCTTTTTATTGATACAAACGCTTGACTTCTCTATTCTCTATACCTTGCTTGTGATTCAGTCGAAGTTCAATTTGTCTCCCCAACTCACTTAATTCCACAATTTTTATCCCTCCTACCGGCAATTTTGACACGGTAACGAATTTAGTTAAAGCACTTAGAAGGCCGACGCCTCGCAAATTAGGTTATGATGGAAAATTATCTTCTCGGCATGAATCGCTTCAATTCGACTATGTATTTTAGAGTCATTAAAGTTGATATTAGCTTATCATCTAGAAAAGGGCACAGCGTTATGACGCTCGAATTTAGACCTTATCTAGCTGTATAATAACGTTGTTTTATTGTAGTTCATATTGCATTGCAAGTAGGTATCTATAAGCCACAGTAACCGCTTACCATCAGGTGAAACTTAAACTTGTTTGATGGCTTATTACTATAGCAATATTGATATACCGTTCTACTCTACACTGTGCGCTTTCAATTAAGAAGTTATTTCCTCTCATATTCTATTTTAATTATCAAACGTTATTTTTGGCATTTCCTGTTTTGTTGTACTTTTTTTAATTTACCTCCTAGTTCATAAAAAATATTCTTCCATTCGTATTTCCTTCTTCGCGTCGACTTTGTAATAATACTGTCAGCACACTTTTCATATTAGTGTTAATTGTTTCCTTAATACAAAAAATAAACTGCTGGTTGTGGACTAGCCACTTGAAGTTTGAGCGCCCATCCTGAGCAACTACCATACTATTGTAGGGTTTGGTATATTTATTGCCTGCCGCCGGCCTGACATCAACCTCTCTTGGGAATGCTGTGTGTGGTTAAATGACACCGCTCGAGTGACCCGTCGCGTTGGTGCGAAGGTCTGCTCAGGGTCAGAATCTCCCCCAGTCGGCTTTTACTAAACCAACAGATTGAGAAAGGGTAGTCTTCTTATCCATAAACGGGAACTACACCGATACGCTTTTCACTCTTTGGTAGAAAAAAAACAGCTTCACAGCGTGTGACATACTTTCTCACAAAAGAGTTTTAGTTGTCAGCAACGTGTTCCGCGGTCCCCACTTCAGAACCACCTATTTTTAGCCCCTTTGATTGCGGCACGGAGATTGCTTCCAATGTACTAATTAACTTGAAAATAACAGGAAGCTTGGGAGTTTTTTTCGATTTCGAGTGATAACGGTGACGTATGCCAGCCGCGTCTCTGGGATTTATATTTTGGAGGTTTGTCGTAGTTTGTCTTTCATCTTGTATCAAGTTGTAACGTCTTTACTTACTTATCATCGATTGTCCTGTATTTAGTCCTGTTGGTTAACCTTTGCAATATATTAATAACAGCATTGTCGTCTTCGACAGTTAGTGAAACAATAAGTGAGTGAAGATTTGCTTCTTAGGCCATATTATCTATATCTTTTGGGAGCATGATAGTACATTTGTATGTATGTTTACTATATGAGAGACGCCGCCTGTTAGAAATATCCATCACCAACTCGATCGGACCTGCGATTCCTGCATCTCCATATTCTAAATAGCATCTTAGGTAAATCGTACTAATCCTTTTACACCATTTGTTGGCTATCACGTTTCAATTGATCGTCTCAAGGGCATCTCTTAATGATACCCCACGTGTCATCGACCCACACAACGCAGCCTTTGTGAGCCAATCTAGTGCATTGTATAAAGGACCACTGTGCACGGATCATCTGCAAATGTTATTGTGCTATTGATAGCAGTTTTTGTACCAGCACCACTGAATGCTGTTTGCAAAGGTTAAGACTGCTCATTTATATAGCAGGTATCGTCTTTCTGTGTGGTGTTTTCTGTTGTTCCTTGCTTGATTTCGATTGTAGCTTCTTCTGTTTGATTGATCTACCGTATCGTGTACGATATTCCAATGGGTGGTGTGTTGATGTTCCTACTCTTTTTCCTACCCTGCTCTCAATTTATTTGGGGTCGGTTCAAGTATGTCTTGATATTGATTGACAATACTGCTATAGGATTTGGCATTAGATTTTTAAGGCCGGCCGCCTGACACCAATTCTCCTTGAGAAAATGGGAACAATTGCTATCTTTCAACAGCAACCGGGACCACCAGCTTTACGTGCTCTCTGAAGCACAGAGGAAAATCGGCTTGAAACATTTTCGGTCACCCATCCGAATACTGGCCGCCCACTTGGTAGCTTAACTTTCGCGATCGTTACGCAGAACTTCTAGAAAGCCTCTTTTTTCACTCCATACGCAACTGCAACCCCCATTTTATCTGATGGTCAGAAGTGGAGTCCAAATGCAAATGAAGCTCTTTTCACTGTTCAAGCTGGCGCGCGCACTTAAGTGGCGTTATGATTGCCATGAGGTCTTGTTCTGAGAAGACGGGGTAAGTCACTTAGCTAATTTGTTCCACAACTGGTAACCGCTGTTTACGGGAGTGTTGCTAATGTAAAGGCAAATAAGCTTAAGTACTTACTCGTATATAAGAATTTTATTATCACGGGAACAATCAAACAAGTAGGGATTGTAAGTGGCGGCCTGTGAACGCCTATATCCGCATAAGTTCGAAAAAAGCGTCCTTAGAACCAATCTCGCGAATAATTGATTGAATTTTTTTATCATATATCGGCTTTCAAAGCAAATCCAAAGATGAAAGAGTAATTTAACGTCTGCCTTGTAATATTTCATTCTGTTAACCAAGCAAGAAATTACATTCTGGACGACTCGCTCGGTAATGGCTGTGGGATATTGTGAGGCGAATACCAAAAACGTGGAGTCAATATTGCCGAGTCATCCAAGTTCATCGGCTGGGATATCAGATTTTTGTGTCCTTTTTCTTTAATTTCACGGGGAAGCATTTGATTTTGAAATAGTTAGTGTTGACGAAGATCGAAGCGAGGTTTAGCCGGAATCGACTACCGAAGGACTGTCTTATCATTGAGCATTGGAACAACAATGCCGCGTTATTGTTCTGCCTACAGTGTTTGATAAAATGGTGCTAGCCAACCAAGCGCGCTTAAAGCGCTTTCGCCAAATGAAGCCAAATCTAATACACCATGGGTTTGCCAGATCGACTCGCTTTTGGCCGGTTTTTCTTTTTACTTAATATACTTAAGACCTTCGACGTTTGTTAAAACGTATATGGTGCAGTCCATGCACAATACAAATAATAATACAATGACGACGGCGACGGTATAATGTATTGCATTGTATGATGGATATTACACAGAAAGCGGCTGTTTACAAGTGATGTCTAAGAGGTCGATAGCGCCGCTATCAATGGCGAAAGTTCTATGTCCGCGGTCATTATGATTGATATTTTAGTGTCTTCTAGTTTTTATTTCACCTGTTGTCGAGTTCTCTAAGTGATAGCCTATGCTTCATCTTTTTCGAACAACATGTTTCCGTAACTCGACTTTGGCGTCGGAAGGTATGAGACTGAATCACTAGCCAGTAGTTCAGTTAGCTCAAAAATTCTAAGAAATCTCCTAGCGCCTTGATGTCTCTGAAAACGTCCTGGAATTTACCTGGATGGCCCAAGTAGTGAGTCCGGTGTATTGCCACCGGGTTTGCTAACTTGGCCATCTTGGGGGGTCTATTCTATAGTGCGTGCTTGCCGTCAGAACAGAAGGCGCGTATCCTTATTCACCACTTAGCCAAAAAATGCTTTAAAAATCTTCTGCAGGACTTTCGACTGATAAAATTTAAAGGTACGCGCAGACAGCGGTGTCAATGTCCATTATCTTGTAACAGAACTAAACTAAATCAAACTGGAGACAGCCTTCCGGAATTCAGCCTTCACGACAGGAATATCTTTAGTTTTGTCAAAAGAGAAAAGTTTAGAAAATACTAAAATTATCGCCGGTAAAAAGGCGTATAAAAATTAAACGGTAGTCATGGTCCTTCGAGCCGGATATATTGTTTAGTTCGAACACCGCCGAAGGTTCAAAGCGTCTAAAGACATAAATCTCATTATTTAGATATGTTTACCTAACTCCCAAAGAAGCGAATACATCGCAACGTTTACACCAGGGCTTTGAAGTTACCAACTGTTTCGCAGTATGACGCTGTGATGAGAGAATTTGTAAACAGAGATATAATTCAATTACGTTACCAAGATGAGCTAGATACGTTTATTGGGGTTTATAAAGGTTCATTAAAACGGTTCGTACCTTGCGACTAATCTATTTAATCTTTCTCATACATTTTTTTTGTTCAATAAAATTCTTCATTGAATTACGGAAGGTTGTGCTTTATGAATCAGCCAATTAGAAGTAGGTACCTGGAAGGTGTATTTTTATATCACGGACACAGGTGAGCCGTATTTGTGCCGATATGTCTCTCTGTGCCTCAGTGACATAGACAAATGCATAATCTTTTTCTAAACAGTCATGACTTCTTGGTGTTCGTGTTAAAAAATACCTAATGCTCGTTTTGATTTTGTTAAATGGTTGGCAGACAAGCATACGGCCTGCCTGGTGGTAAGCTGCCACCGTAGCCTATAGACGCTTGCAACACTGACGTTGCTGTGAACCTTAGTCCCCTTCCACAGAGCCGGATTTAAAGGTCTGGAGGCCTCGGGGCAACAAAGGAGTGGAGGCCCCTTAGCCCCAAATTATTTTCCAAATAAAATGAAATTTTTTTTTCAATCGAGTTTTCGGTTAAAACATAGGCATACTTCTTTACGACCTTTAATCAACGAACAAAATAGATAGATATTATTAGAGCGAAATAAAATATGAAAGGAAAAGTTGTTTACTGGTGTTTACTAGTCTGAATTTGAATTTTTTTTTCCGAAGTCTCTATTGTGGGGGCCCCTCTTTTGTGGAGGCCCTGGGCTGTAGCCTCGCTTGCCCTCCCCTAAATCCGGTCCTGCCCTTCCATACCCAGTGGCGCTCTAGCGACGTTACACACCACAACAATAATAAATAAATAATAAAAATTGTTTATTGCTCTCATAGTTATTACAATTATGTTCATAGAATAATTATATAGTTAAAAGATACACAGTATAGTAATAACAGCAATCGTCAGTAGCTCAGCATATGCTGACGTAGGTAACAAGACCTGGTCAGCGCTGTTTTTCAGCCACTCCCGCTTCTCTTAGTTGTTCAGAGACAAAGTCACGAGGGCTGGGGGTCTAATACCTAGATAAAAGGTAGTGTTATTTGTCTGTGGTACTGTTACTAGGGGTAGCACCTCCACCTTACAGGAGAATTTGGAGCAGCTAGAACTCCCCAGTTCGGTCCTCCAAATGCGAGCGGTTTGCCCGCTGTGCCGTACCTCGCCTGACGAGATCCCGTTTGGTATTATGAGATGAGAAATGAATTAGGAAGCGTTGATCTACCAGCGCTTATTAATATAACTGCTAAGCAAGCTGATATGGCCAGGGGCTGCCTGTCTATAGTAGCCTGGAAAAACAGCGCTGATAGGAGCAGGTTAGAACATTCCAGCGACATTCGGAACTTATCGGCGCGTTCTCCTAATAGTGAATACATGTGCTGACTCGGACCAGGAGACGCATTTTTGAATCATTAGAATTCCAAATCGTGTATGAAATCGCAAGATTCATATGCGAATCCCTAAAATCGTTATTTTTGAATATTCATACTCGTGAATTTTGCAACGAGAGGTCTGACCCACTCGTTTCCAATATTCTACCAGTAAAAAATCAAATTACTGACAGTGACAATAACTTTTAATTTACTTTCCGTTTTCCCGTAACTCATTACCGGTTTCTAAAATCAACGAGTTATGGCCTTCCGGTTTTTATTTTTTCGGCATGAAATTCAAAATGTTATAAGATTCGAGTTTTAGGGCAACACAGATTTCTAATGTTTCAAAAATATGTAAAATTGGGAGCAATCGAAACTAATTTTAGAATTTAAGATTCACTTCCAATGATTCAAAAATGCGTCTCCAGTACCGAAAGGCGTTGGCAGAATTGTGCTGGTAACCAGCTTTCATTATGTATACGCCCAGCATCAGTTGAATATCTTCATTTTTATGAATACAAAAGTTCCGATTTTGAGTCGTCTATTTCTGTTGTACCACAGGGCAAATCATGACGGAGCGTTGGCAAAAAATCATAAAACCAAACTTTTTTGCGTGCTCGTTCAGTGCGAACTTAAGCTCCGCGATTGGGGTCAACTAGACCTCTTTTCCGAGCGTCAGCGCGCCAACGATTACTGAATCACTGAAAGTGTAACGCTTTTCCTAACAAGCCACGCTGTGGGTCAACGAACTTGGGCGCGGCCTTTACAACTCACGATTGGGATTTGGACACGGTAAAGACGACAGTGAATCTGTTATGGAAAATTTTTATATTTAATCACCAAGTGTTTAATTGAAACCTAAGCGGATTCCGTTCCTATGTACTCAAGTAGACAGAGAAATTGCACACAATGTTTTTTTTTGACACCCGTCCGACGACGATGTTTTTATTTTATTTTTATTTTAGGACACATACATTCACAATTTCACACTCTTAATCCCATGGGGGCTTGAGCAGAGCCTTTGGTAACATTTTGTTACACATCAAGCCATATCTAGCAGTATGGGTCATGAAGTTCCTCCAGATAGTGATAGGTTGCCAGCCTGTCGCCTACATATAAGGGGTACCAAACCCAACAATCTAAATTCTAAACGAAAAGCACCAGGACAGATATTACACTCAAAATCATCTCAGCAGTCCGGCTATTTGACAAACAAAACACTCAAAATTCAGTGTTATTTGATTGTGGTCTTCAGTGGGGTGAAAGAACTGCCCCAGTTCGGCTGCGTCAAATTCAATGGGTTGGCAAATCCGCAACTAAGGCAAACAAAGACACTATAAAGAAATAAACAACAAAGGACTCATTTATTATTTACATAAAACACATATTCAAAAACCTTAAAAACTACAACAATCCCTAATCATAAAGTTCAGATAACCACAAAATTATCAATTAACAGAAACGTTCAAACTAACCAAACGTACAAACACAGATTGATTATAAAGAATAAACAAAATCACGGCGTCCGATAGCGCCCTTCTATGTTTACATACCCATTAGTAAACCAAAAAAATATATAAGTTCATCATCGTAATCCACCGTAATCGCGTCGCACCGTACGAACGCACCCGTGACCGTGTCACGCGGACGTTACACGGTCGAGTAGGCCCGGACATGACAATTTGGCTCGGATGCACGAGGCTTCGCGTCGAGAGGGTTGCCTGGCGCGATCGTTCGCTTTTATACGCTACGATACGATACACGACAAATTAAAACCATCGTCAATTGAGATGGGATTTTGCATTGGACTCTGTTATTATTGTTTTTGCTTCTGTCCGCGATTGTACCAAGCGTAATGTCGATGATATTGTGGTTTAAGAATGGGTGTTTTTTTAAGCTTGACAGAGAAGCTCTTAGCCTTCATCTGACCTGATGGTAGGTAAGTGACGATAAGGCTGAACATTGAATCGAGCTTCACCTGAAACCCTCAAGCACAGAGGGAGTGGCTATCTTATCATTAATTCTCGGAACACAATAATGATGTTAACATTATTATTATGGCGACAGATTGTAGTTAGGTAAAAACGCCGATATGGTCTAGTGTTTACTTACCAGTATCAGATCCAGAGGACCCAGCCCCGGTTTTGATCTCTAGGAGGGAACAAATTTTTGGTCGGTAGCTAGTGCTTGTTATAAATTCGCTTGACTGTCGCCGTTGTGGCGCCATGCCTATAGTGTCCATAGCGTTGATGTGTTCCGAGAGTAAGATGAGCAGTTCCAAGAGGTTTTCGGGTGATTATTGCTTCCTTTGGCCTTATCTGCGAATCTGAATACGAACTTCGACGTCAAGGTACAAATATGAAGCGTCTACATAGCGTCTATGGGAAATAAAAAATATACTATAATGACGTCATAAGGTGTGGGTTGAAAAAAGATACAGTGACAAGATAATGTTCTTTTAGATTTGTGCGAGCACTACATTGATATCGTCACTAGGTGGTATTGTAGGGTCGTCTGCGTAAGTAACCTTTCTTATTTCTTCCGTAAAGCAGCTCGCTGTGTTTCGGATTGAAGGGAAAGGTAGTCATTGTAATTACTGGGCATGGAAGGCATATCGTCTTAGTCCCCAGGATGGCAACGCACTTGCAGTGTTAAGTGATTTACCTTTAATATTGCAAGTGTCTATCTATAGGCAACGGTAACTACTTAACACCTGGTGGGCCTCAAGCTTGTTTGCCATCTAGTAGTATAAAAAAAATCTCTGGTGTTCCAGATGTTCATGAGCGGCGGTGATCTCTTACCACCAGATGTACTATGTGCTCGTTTGTCCCTTGTTCTTTTCCATTAATAAAAAACTTTAAATCAGAATATTTTTTAACTTGCAGATAACCCTGTCCCATATCGTTCTCATATGTAAACGAACCGCTTGATATCGATAATTGTGATGCTAAAAATAGTACCTACTACCCCGCAATATTCGTCAAGTGTCGCTCGCTATGGGAACAGGCACAAACACTCATCATTTTTTATTGGAAGGGTGACGGGCTCGTTTATTTTTTACCTGTTAACGGGGTAGCTCTTGACCCTATCTCACCTGGTGGTAATTGAGAAGGCCTAAGGTTGAAGCGAGCCTCACCCGGAACTCTCGACCAATGAGGGTCCGGCTGTTCATTAACTGTCGAAACCATATACAATACAGGTTGAACTTTTCAAGTGAGCCTTCAGGGCCAAATCCTAAACTATAAGGAATATCGAAAAATGTTCAAAGGAGTCGCGAGCCCGATTTTGATGAAAAATAAAACTGCATCATTGGATTTTTTTTTGAAAAAATAGTGATCATCGCTTTGATTATAGCTTCAAAACTAAAAACGGAGAAACATTTTTTTAAAATCGAATTTTTTTTTTGAGTTTCGTGCCACATATTTGGAATAAACGTTGTTATTTGTATTTGGGACCGACCTCAAAAAAAACAAAGATTTTTTGAACAAAATTTTTATTCCGCTTTTAGTTTTAAAGGCGGTTTTTTTATTTTTTCGTGTTCTGTCTGACGAACTAAACAGATTTTATCAGCCATCATGTCTGATATTGAACTGATTTAGTAGCAGTAAATTTAAAAGTATGTGTTAGTGACGCTAGCTCTGCTTGCTATTCAATTCTACATCATCGCTAGTCATCTACAACCGTGATCAGGCAACGAACCTACAACAACTTAATCATAATGACATCTTAAATCTTGTTGATGAGACTGCGAGGAGTAAATCTACCTTAACCAGCAATGCACATACATTACCAAGTCAGCTCCATTACGCTGTAATTAAATCGCTCCAGCCGCTCTTTGCATCGTAAACAATGAACCGCAGTCGGCTGACCCTCTCGCCAATCAAATATTAATTAAGTTAGCGGCTTAACAAATTGCGTTGGAAGGGAGATATGAATTAACGCTACAATACATTCAAAGTATAATTTTGTAGCAGCCTTTAGTGCACGGAGTACTAAACCAGTACCCTTACTTAGTACGAGTTTTTATAGTTTACGAGCTCGATCAAACGTATCGTATCTTTTCATACATTGCTTACTGTTTCTGAAAGTTTACGCTAGAGGCGCTAGTGGGCAATGTGTATGAAAAAGGCGACACGTATGATCGAGCTCAAAAACTAACAAAACTCATACAAGTCTTTGCTTTAGTGTTTTCTCGATATACCTATATTTGGTTTGCTAGAAAGTGTTTGATTTGGCTAGTTGTCTTTTACTTTGAGTCTACTTGTTATTTTTTTATTCGATGTTCAGCGCGTCCATATTGTTTTAATCTTTGTTAGAGCTAGCAAAAAACACTGGTTGTTTTCCCCTTAACCTCCTCAGTTTCTTTCTCTTCCTGTCCCTCCCAGGGAGGAGCGGAAGATAGAGGAACGAAAGAGATAAGAAGACCTTCCGTACCCCGAGGGAAGGAGAATGTGTAAACCGAAGGACGGCCCTCGGCCTATGTCGGATTACCGACTGGGCACCCCCTTGAGCATGTCAGATGCGCAGATTGGTGAGGCAGAGTGTACGTGGCGCTCTAGCCACACAATCTTAGCAATGTCCTCCTCCGAGCCTCTTTTACAAGTTCATTTGACGAAAAATATTAGAGCGGACATAGCATTATGTTGCTATTACAAAAATCCTCTCCTTTCCAAATTAATTTTACTGCATCACGACAGGAAATTATTACTAATAAAATTCACAGTTATTTTGTACTAGTGATAGCTAAGCTGAGGTCACATGAACTAACAACGCTTATCCGTTTGCTCGTATGTTTCCTAATTTTGACATGCGATTCCGGGAACTCGCGGTTGTAGTCTTCAGTCGACTGTTTTTGTAATATTCTTTATTGTACACAAAAAATATTGTTACATTTACAACATAGCATAAGAAGGAACATGTACAAAAGATAAGAGAGCGTCTACTTTGTGATAAGAGTCATTTTGAAACTGCTAACGCTACTATGATTGCGCGCTTCTTTAAAGCCATTCTCTTTCGTTTCTTTAATCATCAAACTCATATCAGATAAGAGACACCCACTGTTCAGTTGGACATAGGCCTCCCCTAAAGATCTCCAACTCGTACCCTTAGTATGAGTTTTGATAGTTTTCGAGCTTGATCAATCGTAGCGTCTCTTTTCAGCATTGCCCATTGCCCACTGTTTCTGTTAGTTTACGCTACAGGCGCTACTACTAGTAGTATCGCCTGTATGAAAGATACGATACGTTCGATCGAGCTGGAAACTAACAAAACTCATACTAAGGGTACCGATCGTTTCTGTTAGATGATTTGTAATTTCAATAAGAAATTTAAATTATTATGTATGTATTGTAGGTAAAATGAGCTTTATTTTCCTTTGACAAATTCATTTCTTGACTGCTTTGCCCTAGCATTCACTTTCGAGTAACAACTAACAACAACAAAAAAAACCGTTTTCATGAAGCCAGTCGTTTCATTTTCGAGTAGCAACTAACAACAACAAAAAAAACCGTTTTCATGAAGTCAGTCGTAGATTAGTCGGCAAAACGTGCGGACTCATAGTAGTGCTAATATAGAGAAAAGTATTATGTAATAAGAGATAAACAGCATCATCCAATTGTATTTATAAAATGTTTGCAATGCCTCACAAGGCCCATAATTGTTACCTTAAACATTACAAAAATATTTTTATGGAGCATTAAACAATTTGATTGGATTTGATTTGACTCTTATTCAATGGTATTTATTGTAACCAATACCTTATATACATAAATGCTAAATCTCACGCTTTTCCATGCGCACTTTTTTCTTCACATTATATAGATTATGTTGACTATAAATACCTAGTTGCTGACATACAAGCCACAAGCGTTTCCGATCTTAGTATTATTATGAATGTCGGATATCCGTCATCCAGTGTGTACTGTACCTAATGACGAGGTCACAACGCTTCCACGGTGCTATTTGAGTATTAGCGGTTTGGCGCGGTTAACTGTAACCGTGACGGAACCTCGTGGTTTTTGTGTTCAAAATGACTCGTGAAATTGTATTAGCTGGTGAGTTATTGAATGTGGTAACAAGATTCACTTGGAAGGTCAAGTTGCGTAGATCTTCGCATATTGAGGCACAAATGTTTTCAAATGCGTGAGGTGAGCCAAAACTGTTAATCTCTATACCTACTAATATTGTGAGGAGTAAAAGTTTACAACGAATAAACTCAAAAACTATAGGTCCGTTTTCCAAAATTCTTTCACAATTAGAATGCTACTTTATTCCTGAGTGACATAGGCTATATTAGGTTAAAAAGAAACTCCACGCAGATGAAGTCGCGGACGCAGCGCTAGTATTACATAAATACATACTATGACGCTCATATTCTGAAAATGGTTGATGTCTTTAGACAAAATTTGGTTACATACCCACTAGGTTTCCAAGCTCAAACCAAATAAATTATCATTTAGAACTTTTGTTAGGTATGTATACCTACTATAGATAAACGGACAAATAATAGATACCTATATAATAAATTAGTTTTTATTAGATAAATAAATTTAAATTTATAAACAACAATACCTCGTGAATAAAATAATGTTCCTATTCAACACCCAAACATTTGCTCCGGATCGGCTCCAAATCTGAAGCGCTTGATATGTAGGCAGCGTTAATGACCAGTCCACCATGATGTCGTCGTACAGTGGAAAGGCCTAATTAGCCTTATATCATCCCACTGCTGTGCAAAGGCCTCCCCCAAACTCTTCCACTGAACCCTATTCTGTCGGTTAAATTATAGCCTATAATTATGTTATTCTGGTGTATGAGCTTTATTACTGCAAAGTTTCATTAAAATCAGTTCAGCAGATTTTGCGTGAAAGAGTAATAAACACACCCATTCATACATTTATACATCCATACAAACTTTTATGTTAATAATATTAGTAGTATATTTACGATATTCTCATGTTCCCACCGGACTGCTGAGATGATTTTGAGTGTAACATCTGTCCTGGTCGTTGACTTTAGTTGGTGTGTTTACTGGAGGATTGTTAATTTTTGGGTTTGGTGCCTCTTTTTTGTAGGCTACAGGCTGGCAACCTGTCACTATTTGGGGGCTCTGCATGGCTCATTTTGTCAGATGTGACTTTATGTGTGACAAAATGATGCCTTAGGCTCTGCTTAAACCCTCACGGGAATACGAGCGTGATCACAGATAAATCAATCTAAGGGCCTGTCCGCACAGCGATATTTCACCCCACGTTTTCTTCTCGCAAAATTCTGTGACACATGGGATCTTATAGGACTATCCGCACATGAAGTAAAAAAATCGCGCGAAAAAAATCCTTGGTTTAATGCAAATTGAACGCGATACGGTGCGGAATTATTTCCGCGCGAATGTTTTATCGCTGTGCGGACAGGCCCTAAGGAGATCGGTCGAATCGCCGAGTTCTTAGCAAGACCGAATTTCGCCATCAGCGGCCGTACTACATAACATGGTTCTAGTTGAGCATGCCGTAATATACACTATTCATTGCGCGCGTCTTAAGGACTGCGAAGCGATGAAAGTTAAGCACAGCCGCAAAGGAGATCGGTCGAATCGCTGAGTTACGTATTCACTTGACTTTATCGGAAGACGAAGTGGCGGAAATGTATGCATGCCCACAGGGCATACACTTGTCGCAAGTCAAACGCCGGCTTAGCCTATCTCCTTGTATTATTAAATATGTGAGCGTGATCGTATGGTATAATGTTAGTAACATACATTTTTCCTTGTTTACAGAGCAGCGCGCCAATGTGGGAGGAGTTTATATCAAAGGCGACGAAGCTCCACTCCGCGTTGAAGTATGTATTAGAGTTTTTTTTTAATTCTTGACAGGGAAGCTCTTGTTTAGCAGTTGTTTGTATTGACTGTCACTTCACACATTGAATTATTTAAGACGGTTAAAAAGCGCGGTCTATAGTATCTAATTTAACCCGCATGTATATGGCGACCCTGTAAAATGTTAAAAGATAACTTTAAAATTGTTATAAATGGACAGGGACAAGCCCCAAGGTAGTAAAAGTGAGTGCTGTGGCTTCATAAGAAGGTCCTTTAAACCTAGTCCTGGTTCACAAACACAAGTGCCAGACCCTCTCCTGGCTCCCCTCTCTGCAACACTGTGGGCCCGGCACCCGTAACGGTGAATCCATGAAATGCTAAGACCAGACCTTGTCCAGAAGAGCGAATTCGCTGCGAACACATACTGAAGCTCAACGCGCCAATTTGAAACTCGCGCGAAGCTTGTGGACGCAATGTCAATACATTGCGTTGCCCGGGGACCGCGGTCCAACTGTCTTTTTTTTTGGAATTCTGTTGCATATTGTCTCTGATGACATTTTCTGCGTCACCGGGTTTTTAAGAAGGCGAAGACCTTGGAGGGTCATCAAGCCTGTAGGTAAAACATTCCTAGGAGATTACTGGGCGACCGAGCATCTCCCCCGTGGGGAGTCTCTCGACCGCCTAGCGTCCCTAGGGCGTCCGTGTCGGAAGGGATCCAACTGTCTGTAGTTGGAACTTCTATATATAGCGATCACCTGTTTAAAACTTCGTTTGCGCGATTCAGGTTTCCATACTAATTGTCGCGCTTGTATGAGCACCGTCGTATAGCGCCATCTCTGTGTTCTATGAGGAGGCGGCATTGGCCGCCACACCCTCTCGCCAACGCGCGTTGTGTGTTCGCGCGTACCGATTCGCGGAGAATCCGCTCTTCTGGACAAGGTCTAAGAGCTTTCGTGTCTTCACATAACATTTGACAAATCATTGCTACTCTAATATAATAAGCGACTAATAGTTCTTTAATTACAATGGCGCCAGTCTACGTACAAAGATGTTTAATATGTCCTTTCAAATTAAAACTATCAGGCAGAAGTGACTTTGATATCACAACAAATCATAATCGTTCGCAATCAATTGCGAGGATGTTGACTCGCCAAAACAGACAATTTGAATTAAAAGGTCGTAAAATATATTTAAAAGTTCACCTACTTGATGAAATGTTTTATTGCGGTGATTGTCTTTTAGTAACGAATACGCACAAATGCTTCTTGGTTACGTGTCTACATAAACTCTTGATATGTTGCTCATTTTCATTGATTTTTGTATGCGAAAACCCGATATGCACTCGTTCCGCTACACCTAACTTGATGGGGGAGAATCTAGCTCTTGTCGTCCATCTTACCTGGAAGGTGGAAGAGGGCTTTATCCGGAACCCTCGGCGACTGAGGAATTATCTTATGTGGGATTTACATGGTTAACTAAAAAACATTAACTAAATGGCAATTCGCCTAGGCCGCGGGTGACATAATCGCAAGCCTCAAAGTAGATTTTTTTTGGAGGTCAAATGCATTTACGCATCGTCCCTTCTGTACAATGCGACTGCAGTGGTATGTGGGACTCAGAGGTAAAGGCGTTCCTCCCACTACTAAATATCTGGGCATCCTGTCAGGGCACTGCCGCCACTTTCACCGGGGAGCAATCTATGCCCGTTCTTTCGAGACCACCTGGTGCATCGTTCAATCACGTATGCCGGACAGCGGACGAGACAGGCCGGTCTTAGAGACCGGCCTCCACCGAGCACAAGGCTCTGCTGGTCCTGAAAAGGCCTTTTCCTGGGTCCTCCACAGTAGTGCCAAGGGCGGCCTGGTTAAAACTCAGCACAGTTTAAGCCATGTGAGTTATCGGTTCCCCTACCTAAGAATGCAGCTATCCGGAACACCGGTCCTGATTGTCTAACTCAATGGGTCTGACTGTGGCGTGTAGGCACCAGACGCTAGCTAGCGTCGACAGGGCGGTGTTGCCCCCCGTAACACCACTACGGAAAACCAAACCAGAGGAATAGGGATACGCCCTCCGCTACATCTGAGAGCGGAGGCGTGTCAAGAGCGACCGACTCCCAGTTTCGGTCAAGGCGGCCCACCAGCCTATCGGCCGGCCATAGGTTAAGCAAATGACTCCATTGCATCTGATCGTAAGCGGATATCTCAAGGCTCAAGAGCCCAATCCGCTGTTTCTTACCTATCTAACAAAATTGCTTGAAATTCAAAAGCATTGTACATTGTTATTGTAGCCAACGTTAATTAAGATGGTTGATGTTTAATCAAACCCAACCTCGCTAATTCATTGCCTAGCGTGCGCCAGGAAATCGTTAACGGAGATTCAATTGAAGGCATTCAATTTATCTCATCACGCGTGATGATCTAACTAGATTTTATAAATTATTACCGTTTGATGAGTACGTAGGTACGACGTAAACATTTAAATACTTATGGATTTGAACTACTAAACTAATGGCATAATAAAATATAGTTCTTATACGTTCTCCGGCCTTATCATTACTAAATCATAAAGTGAAATGAAAACTTTGGCTATACGTTATTCAAGGTAGCTAATACGCGGGAACGGGAAATAGCTAGTATAATCAATCGTAAACAGCAGAAAATGACACGATCTTCTGGCTTTGTAGGTTTTTACTTTCTCGTATACGCAGTATAGAAAGAGTCTTGTAATCGTCCAAAAATTCAACCTCGAGATTTTGACGGATTTACACGTTTTGGACCTCCCTGAGTCCAAAAATATATTTTTTTGGAATTATGTCTGTCTGTGTGTCTGTGCGTTAGCACGATAACTCGAGTATGCTTTAACTTATTGCAACCAAATTTAACATGCAGCGCACCTGATGTTAAGGATGTTAAGTGATTACCGTCGCCTATAGATTCTTGCAAGGGTAAATCATTTAATATGTGTGATCTCGCGTAAATCGGGTCGTGTAATCAAACCGGTTTTATGGCATGATATCGTGCCGTCCGAGTAATAAGCGGTAACCCTTCCATGCCCAGTAGGTAATTACACTAGAAAAAATAAGCTACCTTTCATGAAAGGATTTGAAAAAGGACGCATTGCATTCAGCTATAATAGTAACGTCATCGAGCGTCGGTGGCGTAGTGTGTAAGGGCGTTGTCTCCCACCCGGGAGGCACCGGTTCGAACCCAGCCACGTACCAATGTGTTTAGAAATTTTGAATCATATGAACGTTTGATCGAGGCTTTTATCATCGTTAACAGCTCATGTAATGTCCTCACCGAGGGGCTCGAGTCTACCCCACATTAGGGGCGATTAAGGCCTTAGTTAACCACGGTGGCCAAGTGCGGGTTGGTCGACTTCACACACAACCTAAGAATTTCTTCATGGTGTGTGCAAGTTTCCTCACGATGTTTTCCTTCACCGTAAAAGCGTCGATTAAACGTACATATGAATTCAAAATTTGAAAACAAATTGGTACGTGGCGGGGATCAAACCAGTGTCTCCCGGGTGGGAGACGACGTTCTTACGCACTACGCCACCGACGCTGTTTACAAGACGCTTTTATGGTGAAAGGAAACCTGCACAGACCTATGAAGAAATTATTAGGTTGTGTGAAGTCAACCAACCCGCACTTGGACAGCGTGGTATCTCGCTCTAATATACGCGTTGCATACTCTTTCCTTTCTCTGTCACATTGCCGATCTACAGTTTCCTATATCAATGGACATAATATTAGGACAAAACAACCCCTAGTACATTGGGGCCATAGTAGGAAGAAGAGAGTAACACATTTTTGTGTATTAAAACACTGTGATAGATCTTAGACCATTTAACACGGGACGTGGCATAGCGCAGATTTAGTACTGAAAACATTCTGCCGTTTTTCGCGGAGGGTGAGGCAAACACGCATAGCACACATTTACTCACTCGTGCACACTGTTGCAAAAATTGTAATCGCTATTATGAGCGCACACTCGCGGGCTCGGCTAACCCGCGTACCACCAAGTCGCCTAACGTTGTTATATCGATATTTCTGTAGCAAAATTTGTAGATGAAAAATTGTATTGTTATGTGAAACAGTAGTTTATTTGAATAGAAAATTACTTCCGTGTGATAAGCAACTACGTTTTAGGATAATTTTAATGTTTCTGGTCGTCGTTTACAAGAAAACACTCCGCAATCAATAATTTTTACGAGGTCCGCTTAGCGACAGATACGAATTCAAATGGCGGTCGGCCGTCGCGGCGAACTAGTTTTTATAAACTGACATGAACTTTGATCATGTACTTTGTCAGAGGGGAAGCGTCCGCTTGCCATGTCCCGTATTAAATTGTCTAAGTGATAGATAATTAAAATGCTGTTGGTGATGATATTGCATAATACACTTATTTAAATTTTCTCCCCTATTTCAGGTCGGCGCTGGTTGCAATAGCAGCCTTCCTGGATGCGTTCCAGAAAATTGCAGATGCTGCAACCAATGCTAGAGGTACGTTACTTAATATTTTTAAATATACCGATTAGTCTATTTATCCACGGTTTTTGATAGACTTATACTATTTTTCTATAACCCTGTTCTACCTAAAGTTTTTCATGCGATAGTATTCTTATGATATGGATATCTGTCAAAATATTGTGCGTATTAAGAAAAAATGTTGGTAAAATAGAATTATTGAAACCCAACAATACTGTACTGTACTATATTTTTTTTAAAATATTTCATAGAATCCTTGATTTTTCCTTTATAACAAAGTGTATAAGGATAGAATCTATACAAATAAAAATAATTAATATCGAAGTCGACATTACCTGTAGTAAGGCAATTCAAAATACTAACATTTCTTTCTTCGCATTTGTGAAATATTAAAAAGAATTAAAAGAAACAACTTAAAAATATCAAAATGCTTTATTTTCTTTACTTATAATTCATAATCTCAGAAAGTGTTCAACTTAAAACTAAATTAGTATCTATAAAATCTCCAGTCTCAAATATTGAGCGTTGATACAAACAAATTACTTTACGGCAATTTGGCGGTACCAAAATTGAATAATGGGTACTTCGAGAGCTGTTGTATAAATTATTACTTTGTACTAGATATTTGTAACTTGTACGTTACAAATATACTTAGTTAGAACTACGAGTATTATTGTCTAAGTAATGCTCCAGTTATGGATAAATAATTCGAGTCCATACTAACGACTGAATATTAAGTCAAAGAGATTACATTGTCACAATTTGTACCTCCCATTTTTGAATTATCATTAGCGCAACCTTCTGGTATAAGTTATAAAGTTGATAGTCGGTAATTTATTTGTCGGACGTTACGACGTTACCAACTAGTCGATGGACTTGATGTTCATATTTTCATGGGGGGATCCAAAGATTCTCAATTTTGTTAGATTGATTCAAATTTAATAAATCTGCTGCAAAATTCGTGTGGTAATCAATCTATTTATTCTTTGAAACAAAAGGTTCTATAGAATTTGAAGTATGGTAGTTGTTACGTGCAAATACATGGACAAAATCAGAATCAGTCTAGGGAAAATAGGTAAGTACTGGTAATTGCTTTTCGAGCTTTAGTACTTTGATCTGCCATTGTTTATGTGTACGATTTGAACCCTATCAGAACCCTAGATACCCTACTGCATAGCTAGACTGATATAATTTTCTTTATCTTTTACACCCATACCAATATGAGAGGCTATATGTACGGTCTATTTTCATCACATTTTTTACCACACGAATAATACAACATGTCATGTTATGGATCAAATAATTGAATTAAGCTACAATTTTGCTGCGTATCCAATCCTTGTATTGGAAAACTTTAGTGTAGACTCCTGGCACACTCTCAGCACCGCAGGGAGTCGGTCCAAAGCTGACGACGCCAATTAACTCAAAGATTCTACCATTCTGGTACATCAAAGGTCCGCCGGAGTCTCCTTTGCAGGAGTCTTTATTCTTCTCACCGCCAGCGCAGAGTTGACGTTCCCATAAAGTTGTGCGAGTTTTGTATGCAGCTTGACATGTCTGCGAAAGTATATGGGCATGCTTATTGGAAGAGTCTAGAAACATTAGGAATTAGGACTGAGCAATTGGCTTACATTATATAAAAAAAATATTTTAAAGTTGCCCTTGACTTGAGACGAGTCTGAAACCATTATTACTAGTTGCTTAATGTACCATAAAAATCATTTGGACAGTTTAATATTTTCTTTTGATTATCAGATGCAGTTTTAAATATTGGCATTCACTAACATCTATTTTTCTAGTTTTATGTCACATCACTAAGTTTAAGACCCTCTCCGGATACACAATGTCACACTTTGTTAACCTCCACGTTTTGTTACGCAGTCTAGTACCATCTCCACCTACCACCTACGACCCTTCCAGACAAATAAACTTTTTCATCCCTTCTATTCGAAAAGTGTCGCTTTGTTCCTCTATAAGTGGGAACAAAATATCTCTTTTCCGATAAGAACTTTTTAGCGGGCGTAAAAGTGATTTGAATTTAGAACAATATCATTCATAGAAATCGAACGCAAATTGTATGAATTACTGGCTGGTACGTGTTGGCTGCACGGCACTAACTTAAAAAAAAAAAACAAAAGCACGCGAATTACTTTTCTGTTCTTGTTACCTCAGTACATATTTTATTGTATTTTGCAAAAATAATGAGTTCTACTACCTCGAGTTATGAAAGTGATAATGCATTAACTCCTCAAACAATAACTATAGAAGCTAACAACGTTGTATACAAATACTCAAAATGCAAATGAATCGACAACAATATCGATCCCAAATAAAACAGTGACAATAACTTTTAATAATTGATCTAGTATCCAATATTAATATAAATTTGTAAATATTTTTACTTCATTTCACATGTCTTCTTTTAATTAAATTTATTCATTAATTACATAACAGCGTATTTTATTTATTTTCTCATAGAAAGGGGATGAAAAGTAGAGTATATAACTCGAGAGCAAATTATTTTTCCCTCGGGCGATGTACTTTGAATCCCTCGCTGCGCTCAGGATTCTACGTTAGAATCCCTCGCTACGCTGGGGATTCTATTCTAGAATCCTTCGCTTCGCTCGTGCTTCAAAGTAGCGCCCTCGCCATAAAAATACTATTTTGCTCCCTTGTTATACAATCTACTATTGTGTATTCAATCAACTAATCCATGTAATCATTATGCTCACCTGCAATCCAACGTATGGTAAATCGACTTGTAGCTTGATCGGGCTCGATCTTACTGTTGCGTTCACGTAACCCCAACCAGCAGCGTAAAGAACGAATGGCGACGGCGGAGACAATGTTATGTCGACCGTTGGCAGGCAGATGGGTCTGATGAACTCTACGTAAATTGATAATTAATTAATTAAACTTACATCTATTAATTATTTATAAAATTATAATTTTCATTTCAAGATAGAATAGGATGTGCCTTACATAAAAACATGAACTGAAGTGTCTAAATTTTACTCTCATGCAACTTTAAATAACGTTTTGGTGACTTCTAATCAAGGATTGAAATACTAAAAATTATTAGTAAGTAGAATATGAACCCGCGACGCAGAGATAGCTTACTATAGATAGCTAACATAACTATTGTCAATCTTCAGAACCCTATGAAGTACTATATACAGGACTATTGTCAATCTTCAGAACCCTATGAAGTACTATATACAGGGTGAATTTTTCAAGTGGGCCTTCAGGGCCAAATCCTAAACTATAGGGAATATCGAAAAATGCTCAAAGGAGTCGCGAGCCCGATTTTGATGAAAACAAAAATTGCATGCGTTAAGGATCCAGAGACAGGAACCTCCTCTACTATACGGTCCGTGTCTAGAAGTACTGCCTTCTGCATCTGACTCTTGATGCAACCACCTAACACATTCCTCTAAAGGTGTTTTTCGAGGCTTTTGGCTATCAGTCCATGGGCAGATATGACTATCGGAACACTAATTGCTGAATCGATGTCCCACATGTCAACAATCTCGTGAGCTAAATCAAGATATTATTTGTTTTCTTTATCTATTTCAGCTTTCACAAGGTTGTCGTCATTATTATTATTATAATTTATTACTACAATTACCTGTAAAAGGAGCAGCGTCTCTGAGTCTTATTAAGCCAATGTCATGTAATCTGGTCCTCGGGTTGTACTCCTCGTGAGCGGCATAGGTTTCGATGCCTATGATAAGAACAGGATCCGTGCAATCTTGACCACCACCCTCCACAGGGATGCAGTCTTGCCCTGAGTTTCTTGTGTCGTATTCCCCAAGACGAACGTTAGAACTGCAACAACGAGAGAGACGTTACTCATACGCTCGAATAATCTTCTTACAGTTTTCGAATTCTAAAAATCTTCGAACTAGACCGTGTGTGTATAGGAAATTATGATAGGCAAATAAATATCGCTTCTAAATTCAAGAAGAACACATAGAAATCATTCTTCTTTTCGTGAAAGAGGACAAAAGACGATTATTCTGCCAACTGGATTCTAATCGAGGTATAAGAGAATATGACTTGACCTTTATTAAATAACTCTTCGTTTCTTGGGATGAAGTTAAAATATGTTTTTTCCCTTAAGCTAGAAGCTAGGGAATTAATTGATATGATAGAAAGAAATTTCTTCACCAGTACAAAAAAAAAACAAATTACTTAAAATAATTTTCTACATACAAAACTCCTTTGCGAGCCTAACAGGTGTGTCAGCAAGTGCTTAGAGCTAATTCTGGCAATGTACTTTTTTAACTTACGGTGTTCCACTATCCAGGACTTTCCCAGTGACGCAGTGGGCGGCAGTGAGCACGTACTTGTTGCTGATAAGTGTACCTCCACACAGCAGGAGTATCTTGCTCGTCGATATGTACTCGATCAAAGCTAGCCACGGATATTGGTCTATCGAGGTTTCTGTACCTCCTATAAATATAATAATTGTGTTGATGTTAGCATAACAGTATGAAGAGCGAAGTTTGAGCATTGACAGTTTAGAGATCAAATAGTTCTTTACTTAAATGAACTTTGTTAAGTACTTTTAAATCATGGAAACTGTTTCGGGACGAAAATAATTATTATATTAAAATAATTACTAAAGAAATTTACAGTCACATGCTAGCCACTACCCCTTCATCCAATTAGATATATTATTGGCCCGCAGAGCTTACTTAAAATTTCAAATAAATTCTGTCTTATAACATCACGATCCGTCTCCTTACTAAATTCAATAAATAAGTACTTGCCTACAATTCTGTTTCCATTATTGCTGTCTAAGCCGCAGCATTCCGATCTCGGGTCGGGGGGGAATGCAGTATTTCTGCTGGCACATTGTCCTTTTTTTACGGGTTCGTTGGGAGGTGGCCCACAACACACACTGTACTGATCAGGGCCTTGACATCTGAAATTTAACACATCCGATTTAGTAATTATCTTGTTGAAAAATCGTTCTTAGTAACGATCATGAAAGTTAAGCTACCAAGTGCGCGGGTGGATGGGTGACCGAATTTTTTTCAAGTCGATTTTCCTCTGTGCTTCGTCAGCTCGTTAAGCTGGTGGTCCCGGGTGATGTCGAAAGATAGCAGTCGTACACAAGGAGGATTGGTGTCAGACACACGGCCGCAAAAATCTAATGCAAAATCCTTTAGCATTATTGTTGGTATCAAGTCATACTGCACCGACCCCTAATAAATTTGGACCATGATTATGATCCAAAATCTTTGGTCTAATATGTCGCATATTTTCCTTAAATTTGAACTCGGTGGGCCCTACGCAGCTTTGTCTGTCATGTGTTGGATGAATTGAACTTTTCAGATAATTATTACCATGAGGATTACTTTTAACCTTTTGTAATTCTAAATCTTACATACAATACGACTATCAACACTCAAGCCTTGACTATCTTAATACAGGTTTCGCATAGATATTTTTCATATGGTCTTAAATCCAATGTTAGGTATTAAAGTTCAAATAAAATTGAACTTTGATTTCAATACATTAAGTCTTTCCAATCTTCTGACACTCTAAGCGTTGTAGTTTTTATAGGCGTATTTAAGCTTGTTTTTGCGAATGTTGCTACTCGGCTAACGATATGAGTACTTCCAAAATGATAATAATACCAGACTTTGTTCGTTTTAATTTTATTTATTTTCATATGTTTTATTACAAAGCTACTAAAACTTGTTTACTTTTAAGATTTCGTCGAGGCTTTTTCTAAATTTTTATTACCTACTCCGTTGATCATCCAACTCGTTTCTTCAGTTATCGTGACTTGTATCAAATTGCTTGTCTATTTAACCAAAATTACGTGATTTGCCAATAAATTAGCAATCTTGCATAATTTTTTAATATAATCATATAATTTTTGTTTTTCTACAATTTTTTTGATGAGATAGCCAGTTCCTCGGTGGTTTAGGGTTCGCTACAGCAATAAGATAAGGACATAGATCTTTTTCCTCATTTACCATCAAGATTTCCCCGTTTTGAAACCTCAATTTCCACTGACATCTAAACGATTTCTATGAATGAAACGCTTGTCTTCTATCGCTATGTTATTGTACTTTTATAAAGAAGCCGTTTCATTGCTGTAGTCTTAGATTTATGTTGATACCAATATTTAAATATTTTCCAAACAGTGCCATTATCTAAATTATGATTGATTGTGTCGAACGGCTGAGAACTACCAAAGCTGACATGTCTTCAATAAATTCTCAGGCTTAGTAAGATTCAACCGTCTGTACAAAACTCTCTTAATTGTAACGTAATATTTTCCTCTTGGATTTGTCTTTGCCGTTGCTGTGTGTTTTCCTTCCCTAAAGGCGATAATGAGCGCAAATTCTCCTTGTCCATATTTGTATTAACTCGAGATGTTTCCTTGGGGGACTCGGTTTGCCTTCTAGATTGATTTATGAATAAAGCTTTCCGTGATATCTCCCTAGCACTTGCCGTGGTCTGCTCGAGTTACTATCCATTTTCCTATCCATCCGCAATTTGTCCAAAAGTTATTTTTCTAGATGAAATGTACCCTATGTCCTTTTCTGTACCCCTGACAATGTGTGTACAAAGTTTCATGACGACCGGTTGAACAGTGCAGTTTGTAAAGTGTAGGTAAGTCAAACTCACATTCGCATTATGTGCAGCAAACACTCGCGCGCTTCCAACCATAGCCCTCTTCTCTGATGACCTTAATCTCCAACAGAAACACAATACCACAAATCATTTGACTGCGGTCTTCTGTAAGGTGGAGGTACTTCCCCAGCTGCTCCAGATTTGAGCGGCTAGTCCGCTTAGCCCTACCTGGACTAATTGTTAGCTGTTCGAGTGTACTAAGAAGAATCATGAGGACGTCTTCCGCGCCAAAATGGAATCCCTGGCTAGATCCTCATGAGAGTACTTTAATTATTATTTATTTATTTGTACACCAACAAACAATAAAATTACATAGCAAAAGACATGGAACAATACACTTTGTACTCATTTTGGGTGGTGGCAGCGTAAAGTCCGTTTGGCTAGCTACCATAATAACCTGACAGTTTTTTTTTTGTATAAAAAGACCAAGCGCCGTCGTCAGGTTTTCGCCTTATCAACAATGTTAACAGCATTATTGTGTTCCGATCTGAGGGTAAACAGCCTACTATACCTTCAGCCTTATCTTCACCCATCATCATGACTAGTGAGATAAGGCCAACAGCTTTATTAGGTTAACAAAAATTAATAGTAATAATGTCCTTACTTCGTACTTTGGACGTACTGCAGATTTCCTGGCGGTATTGGTTGCTTCAGTAAATTGGCAATGTGGGGACAGGATAATATACCGATGCATCTGCCTGGCTGCCCTTCTGGCGTGTAACAGGGTAGTGGGCAGCACACCTGGAAGATGTTTGAAACAGAGAAGCTATAGCCTAATTATCCAATTTATCATCAGCTACTCTTATAACTTCTACCTGGCGAATACATGAGGAACTTTTATTAATAAATCTGCTAGTGACATAGTTTTCGATCATAACTATGTTTAAACAGTACCCGTTTTAACTCGAAATAATTGTCTATTTAAAAAATATAACTTGTATGAACTTAAAGAAGAAAGTCTTTGCCTTCACTTGTTCCTATTGTTACCATGAAAAATTAAGATGAAAATAAAAAAAAAACTTTTTATATATATATGGACTTTGCTAGGTACTTTTGAAAAGTCAAAAGCCCTACTACCATTTCGGGACAAAATTATTATTCTACTTAAATAATAATTATTATGCTGAGATGGAGAAAAAATAGCGAAAGAAACTCCACAGCTTACAATTTCGTAATGATTTAAAAACATCAATACAGTCAATAGATCAATATGAGTAAATTACAATTTTAAATTATGGGCAGATAAATAGTCATTTATCTTGTAATAAGCTTTTCTATATAATTTAGTTTTAGTTTTTTTTTTATTTATTAATAGGCAAATCTCTAATATTCTTCGGAAGCTTATTGTAAAAACGTATCATTGGCCCAAAATCGAATCATGAATTTTAGGAGTCACGTCAGTCAAGTTTACTATAAATGTTACTGCATTTATCTCGTGCCAATAATAATAGTTTTTGTTTCATTGAAATGGGCCAGGATTTCCAAAGTTACAGCGTTGTAAAGTTTCACCGGTTTTATTAAATTTGCCTTCCTTCGCGCGCTCGTAAGATGACGTCACGGTGCGAAAGTAATGTCCGATTGTGGGTGATGCAAAGTGTTTACACTCTTTAAATTTCTGTACCCTCAGTGAAAACTGATATAAGTCTGAAATTACAGTTTTGAGAAAAATGGCTTTAAAAAAATTGCACTTTTATATGCGTATTACTCTTTTATTATCAATTTTATTCAACATGTAATAAATGACTCCGATAGATATTTTTAGCCTCTAAACTATGTTATATGAATAATAGCACTATATTTAATACATTTGAAGCAATATAGAAAAAATTATAATTGTATTATCCGTCACATCAGACTTAGTATGTGTAAAATAATTTATGTCAAATAATATTATTTTACACTACAACTACTGGGGTAATTGATATTGGTGAAAAATAATACACCAACAAATTGAAATAGCATTTAAATACATAAATAATAATAACTAACACTAGATCCAAAACAAAAGTATCGTAAAACAGAAGAATCTTTACTTTGAAGTTGTTTAAGTACAAAATTGTTATATTTATACTAAATATATCATTTGACACAAAAAAAATAAAAAAATATATATGTGTTTAGTAATGCATTTCAACTTGTTTTGAGCGCTGGGTCGTGTCAAATGATATAGTTCGTTAAGGCAGTATACCTAATAATAGTATTTTTTTTTTAAGTTTTAAGGCAAAATTTTAGGTTGATGGTTTGATGGTAGTTTTTATTGTAGGCTAAAAATCTTGAAGTAATTTCATCATACCAGCTTTTATAACTCGACCCCTGCTGGGACACAAGGCCACTCCTTGTCATCGAAAGAGGCTTAGGCAGTAGTCCACCACGCTTGCCCAAAACGGGTTGGTGAACGGAGTATAAGGTGATCAATACCCGTTTTTCTGGTCCATTAGTCGCCTTCTACGACACCCATTGGAGGATATGGGGTGATGCTATTCTACTCTGCCAGCATCACACGGCCGCAAAATAATTTGATAAATATTTAATTAAAAGATTCACCTAGATTCACCTAATATTTTAAGAAAACAACCCTTGCAAATATTGTACTCTATACCTAAGTGAGTAAGTTTGTATTTATTGGCATATTCCTTGATGACGTTTACTTCCAAGTTTTGAAGACGCTTTCTTTTTCGTACATATTAATCTTTCCAACCCTCCTAGCATGACCACCGAAACATGATGACCCGAGATGAAAACGAGCCATTTGTCGCTTGAACTGTCAAAATTCATTGGATAAAATCTTGAGTTTTATCGAAACTGCAAACATGTAGTTGATACATGTTCGCAGTTTCGATAAAATATCAAGATGGCGGTTTTTCCGAGTTTGTAGTGGGCGTTTTCTTCTTTTGTACTAGACACGCGAAAAGCGTCGGTGGCGTAGTGCGTAAGGTCGCTGTCTCCCAACCGGGAGGCATCGATTTTAACCCCGCCACGTACCAATGTGTTTTCAAATTTTGATTTCATATGTACGTTTATTTGACACTTTTGCGGTGAAGGAAAACATCGTGTGGAAACCTGCACACACCTATGAATAAATTCTTATGTTGTGTGTGAAGTCGACCAACCCGCACTTGGCCAGCGTGGTTGACTAAGGCCTAATCGCCCCTAATGCGGGGTAGGCTCGAGTTCTCGGTGGGGACATTATATGAGCTGTTGATGATGATGATGATGATGATTAAACACGTTGAATTCTGAGCAGCTTTCACTTTCAGGAATTATAATTGGTTTAATGGACCTTTTTTACGTTTACGTTTTTTTTTCTGACTAAACCCCTCACTCTTTTCGCTTAACTCCGAACTGTTTGCAATGTAGTTATCACTACTGCCACCATTGAAATCAAAAATGTCTGAAGAGAATTGCTTGGTGGTATGGAGTCAGAAATAACATCATTAATACCGTCGCGGTCATTATCACTGCCATTCTTTTCTTATCTTCTCTGCTACTCCGCTCTTGTTATAAGCATCTTACTTTTTGTTATTTTTCGGTGTTTCACAGCTTTTTTCCTCTGTTGTACCTAATTTTAGGTTCTATCTCCGATGTCATATCCATGTAATTAGTTTCTTCCTCTGCGTATTTTTTCTGTTTTTCGTAGCTTCTTTCCTCTACTGTACTATTAGGTTCTATAGCCGATATCACTTCCATGTAATTAGTCCCCGTCTCTTTGTTATTGTTCTGTATTTCATAGTTTCTTTCCTTTTCTTTCTTTCTCTGTTTTACTATAGGGTCCTATATCAGATGTCACGTTCATAGAATTAGTCTCTTCCTCTGCATTATTGTTTTGTTTTTCATAGCTTCTTTCCTTGGCTGTACTACTAGCTCCGATATCCGATGTAATTAGTACATTGTTCTTTATTATTCTTGCGTGTTTTCTTTGGCATACTTCGGATCCTAGTTACGTGCAGCTTGTAAGAAATATAGATAAAAATAAAAACACTCTCTGAGTTAAGACGCTGATACTACATATAGACGTTATTAATATTGGTAGAGAGAGCCATGGAATGAATGATGCCTCACATACATGATGTCGGTGGTTCCAATCGCACCCGTGGCTTTGGATTTTTTCTAAGTACGGATTAGCCACTCGCTCAGGTGGGTGGCAGCTGAAACACTTCATATTTGAAACACTACAAACACATAGAATATTGTTTATCAATCCTGAAATGAAATGAAATGAAAAACCTCTTTATTTAGATGGCCTTTGCTAAGTACTTTTAAATAATTTGTACTCACTTGATGATCAAGCTATTATATTAAATTACCAATTATTACTAAGAGAATCGTAATAAATATTGTGTATAATAATACAACTCTGTTGTGATTATCACGTTTTATTAATAATAATGACAGATCACGGTGAACAAATTTCATGTCTAATGATTTAAGTGAATGCCATCACCATTGTCACAGCGGCGGGCGCACCGTGAAGTGCGCTATTTGCCTCTTTCGCGCCGGAATGACACCCACGCATTAGAAAATTGAAGACTCAAATTGTATATCACTTGACACCGACAGACTTTTTGCAATGCTTGTAAGGAGCTGGTAATTTTTTTGATATAAGTGAGTGGTATAAATAGACACAAGCATAATAGTTTATAAGCAGTCTCGTGAAAAATAATGTATTTTGAAATATATTTGAATACAGCAAATTTTACCAATATTTATTAAGTGTCAAATGTAATATATCGAATTAAATCATTATTCATATTAGAGCTATTTAAAGATGGTGTCGTGAATAGTAATACATTTTTAATTGTATCATAACACACAATCCTATATGAATGAACTGTTTATGGGTAAGATGATTTAACTGAATTTGTATTATTTTACACTCATTTTTTACATGAGTTATACTCAATTTGATTAGTGGATGTCAAGTTATAGCATAACACACAAAGCTTTAATGACTTTCGCAGATATAACTCGACTTGTATTATTGCGAACGAAAAATATATCCGTAACCAGAAGAGATACGGCTACGTGAATTAGACAGAAAAATAGAGCATTTTACACTGATTACATATGTCTAAAAATATAAAAAGTGCTTCAACTCGACTTGTATCAGTTTTCACCGAGGGTACAGATTTGATTTGTAAAGTGGCTTGCACTTATTATTTTAAGTGTTTGTGTTAACAGTTACTTTAAATATTATTGTTATTAAATTTATATATACAGGGTGGAAAAAAAGGCCGCTTTAAATATTATTGTTATTAAATTTACATATACAGGATGGAAAAAAAGACCGTGGTTGGAGGAAAAGTACCCTTAATATTGATGATGGCAAATTTTACTGAAACGAAACATTCCTTTATTTTCAAAAATCTCAGTCAGTTTTGAAGATAGGAAAAAAATAAAAACAGATTCTTTGTTCTCGAGTTACCTACTTTTTAAATATGCTGATAACAAAAAACGTTGGTGTGACTCAGTCAGTGTCACTTAGGCCCATAGGCCCCTTATTGACTTGCTTGTAGCGTCAATATCAATCAATTTTAATGAATAAAAAAAATGGACCAAGTTTTATGCTAGATTGAAACCCTACTTTTGTTGACACATAATGTTTTAGATCAACCAGTAAAAGAAAAAAATCCTTAACCTATAAATTAATAACAAGTATTACAGAAGCCAAACATAAACTAAATAAGTATCTATAGTAATTTTAAGTGATATGGGGAGTCGCAGGTAGATCCTTTAAGTGTTGCTTAACCACCTTCTTCAATATCTTATGTCTTGGGTTAAAACATCCATACGAGGGTTCTTAAGAGAAATGTCGTTGTAAAGCCGACACATTCTCGTTAGAGGATTATTAAAGAACCCGGTGCTATCATTTTGTATAAGTTTGTGAATGTGCTATAGAACAGAACGTACCCTTGTCTTTGCGACCTTCAACCCAACGTCAGTAAAAGGTACTAAGAATTAAATAACATATCGTAAGACGCATCAACGTAATCAGCTCTGCGACGTGACCTTTGACTTTGAGCTGCGTTCGTGTTGTATTCAAGTTTTTGTGATACTTAAAATGACAACATTCGTAATTCACGGTATCAAGAGGCAACGAGGAACAGGCAGCAGGTTGCTTTGGCTCTGTATCCTGATTTGGATGTTATGGAATATAAATTGAATAATATAACTTACTTGTACAATTTATGCCGTATTATATTTTAAAAACACTCAATGCAGCAGGAGAATTGCGTATTATCTGTTAATTCATTTTCTCAAAATACTTTGCCATGCATTTGCCGATAAAAGTTCACTATCTCGGGTCGCTGTCGTCATGTCGTAGTGTGCCATGGCAGGATTCCCGTAGTAAAGGATCCGCCTTTACCATTGTACCTCTGAGTCCTCTGAGCTCCATCGTACTGCAGGGATGCTGCCTAAATACATTAGACCTCTTCGCGAAACAAAAATGACACGTATACTGGCGCCCCCAGTATGTATGCATATAATTACCAAAAATATACGTATTACTCACGCAAAATAAACAAGGTTGGGGATTGTTAAATGCTGCTTTCGCTTACACAACTCGAATACTTATCCATTATCCTCGATAACTGGTTCTTGAAACTGCCAAACTTGATCATGAAATATATTCATTAATAATAGAACCAGTTTAATACGGAATGACTTAACTCGATGTGTCTTCGATTTAATTTATGGTGGTTTTTATTTATAACCGATATTTATTTTGGTAGTGTATCAATTGGAAGTTAGCAAGTTGGCACAGTAAATGAACAAATTATTAAAATTACAAATTTGTACAATTGCATAAATTACGAATCTAATTTTCAGAGCTTCCTTTTCTTTTGCTACGAACCATCCGCGAAGGCGTGAGCACTACAACTTTGTCGTGTTCTGTCGTTGAATAAGGGTGAAGGGAGAGGTTTAGGCGTGTAATTTTCTTACGGTAGAATGACCATTTTGCAGAATGAATGTCCCTTTATATATAACCAACAAGTATGTAGATAGGTATTATCTGTAAAGTTAGGGTTATTTTTCCAACTAAACGGAGAAAGTCGTTGCGGAAGAGTCGATGAATCGTCTTGTGTTAGTGTGAAGACTGTAAAATGAAGATTGTTGATATGGACGCTTAGCGACTACTGGGGCCTTAATGCGCTATTTAGGTACAACGTCTTTACCAAAACCAAATCGTTATCGTTTTCATACATTTTGTTTGACAATAGTTAAACAGCTGTCAAAACGTATGAAAACGATTTGGTTTTGGTTTTAACGTACCGTTTGTACCGTGCAGTGACGGTCTATAAGAATACCGTTGTCACTGCCCCCTCTCTTTCCCCTGGGTGTCGTAGGAGGCGACTAAGGGAGATCCAAGCGACCATCCGCTCAACTGGTGGTAGGGCCTAACGCCCGCCTGGTTAGTCACCACCGTGCGCGTGGTGTAAAACCCGTAAAGTGCTCATTGAGCGCGTTTCGGGATCAGCCAGCGTACTACCAGAGCTTGAGTGGGCGTTACCGCGACATAGATCGGTCCAGGGGCGACATTGGTCGAGCTGATGCCGGGAGGAATGCGTCGATCCGCCGGCCAGGGAGACCCGTAGAAACGGTTATCCCGCTGGCCGCCCGTGGCATAGTGCAGGGGCCCGAGCGTGCCTAACCAGCTCGCGAGGCTGCCCTATCATGCCACGCATAATCTCGGGGTGGACCGTCGTGCCGGTTGGTGACCGGGATGTGGGGTCCCGGCGGCCACACCCGGGGGGGGTACGGGGGCCCTTCCGTCCGGCGGATCGACGAATATCCTCTTTGGGCAGTTCCACGGTAAGACCAGCCTCCCCGCTTTGTCCGGGACTGTCGCGGTAATGCTCACTCAATTCACGTCTCTTTCCCACTCCTAAATACATGGCAGCCAAACAGAAACAATCAGGTCCTACAGCGGTGCACAACCCCACCCCCTCTACACCGTTTGAGGTTGAGTTCAGCAACATCCGCGGACTACACAGCAACCTCAATGCTGTTCACCAACATCTAGAGACAGCACGACCTGCATTGTTGTTTCTCACGGAGACGCAAATACTTCCGCCTGCTGACACAAGCTACCTTAACTATCCCGGCTACACGCTTGAAGAGTCCTTCAAAGCGAAAGCCGGAGTATGCTTGTATGTTCGGGCGGATATTTGCTGTCGCCGTTTAAGCTGCCTGGAAGACCCGTCCTTTTCCATGCTGGGGGTACACGTCGACTCTGGCCCCTCGGCCAGAGTCTACGTGTGTCTTTACAGACCCACACCGGAGACGCTGAGACAACTCGACTTTTTGAACATCTGAGTCGGGTGGCAGATGACGCGCAGGAGCAATTTCCCAGTGCAGAACTGGTGTTTTTGGGGGACTTCAATGCTCACCACAGTTTGTGGTTAAGTTCCTCTAAAACTGACCATGCAGGGATCTCTGCTCATGCATTCGCTCTCACGCACGACTTGACACAACTGGTTGATCAGCCCACCAGGATCCCAGACATTGCAAGTCAAGCGCCCTCTTTACTGGACCTTCTGCTCACGACCCATCCTGAGGGATATCAGGTAGAGGTCCGAGCCCCTCTAGGCTCATCTGACCACTGCCTGATATCCTCCAAAGTGCCGCAGGCCAAGCTTCCGCAACCGGCGGTTGCTAAACGCCGGCTCTGGCATTATGGGTCTGCAGATTGGGATGGTATGCGCGACTACTTTGCGTCTATTCCTTGGAAGCAACGCTGCTTCAGTGACAACGACACTTCAGCTTGCGCCGCTGCCATTACTGAGGAGATTGTATTGGGTATGGAATACTACATTCCACATTCCGATCTCATCAGTAAGGGCAGGCGTAACCTCTGGTTCAACCGCGATTGTGCTGATGCTGTTTCACAGAAACAGGCAGCGTATCGCGCTTGGATCAGGGGTCGGGCTCTTAAAGCTCCTGATGTCGAGTCACTGAAAGCAGCGTACAACAAGGCTTCCAAGTCCTGTAAGAAGGCTTACATAAGAGCGGATGCCCAGCGCGTCGCACGCATTGGCCAAGAATTGGTGACGCATCCTACGGGCTCCCGTAGCTACTGGCGTCTGGCCAAAGCCGTACAGAGTAATTTCTGTCAGCCCTCGCTGCCACCCCTGAGATGTCCTGATGGGTCTCTAGCTCACAAGCCGCAGGAGAAAGCCGATCTTCTGGCAAGACTCTTTGCGGCTAATTCCCAAGTCGTTGATCGCAATGCACTGCCACCTTCACTACCTCACTGTGGCTCCACGATGCCTGAGGTTAAAATTAGGCAGAGTGAAGTTCGTGCGCAACTGCAATCACTCGACGTCCGGAAAGCAAGTGGCCCTGATGGCATCCCTGGGGTTGTTCTTAAAAAATGTGCAGCGGAGTTGTCTCCCGTACTTACGCGCCTGTACCAGCTCTCATACTCTACTGGACATGTGCCGGGGACTTGGAGAGAGGCTAATGTGCAGCCTGTACCCAAAAAAGGGGACCGCTCAGATCCGGCCAACTACCGGCCAATAGCAATCACCTCAGTACTATGCAAAGTTATGGAAAGGATCCTTAACAACCACCTGATCCGTTACCTAGAAGATCACTCACTGATCCACGATCGACAGTACGGCTTTAGGCCGAAACGATCGACGGGTGACCTTCTAGCGTACTTGACGCATGTCTGGGGTGAAGCTATAGACAACCGTGGCGAGTCACTGGCTGTCAGCCTTGACATCGCCAAAGCTTTTGACAGGGTCTGGCACAAAAGTCTTCTCTCCAAGCTTCCGACGTATGGTCTGCCTGCTCAGCTCTGTACCTGGGTAGCCGGCTTCCTGCATGAGCGAAGAATTCGTGTCCTTTCCGATGGATGCAGTTCGCGGTTCATGTCAGTGAATGCCGGTGTTCCCCAAGGATCCGTTTTATCCCCTACACTGTTTCTTCTGCATATCAATGATATGATTCCTCTCGGGAACATCCATTGCTATGCAGACGACAGTACAGTGCATGCGGGCTATTTCGGACACGCAAGGGCTGGGCGAGCAGAAACCGTGGAGAGTCGTGAGAATCTTGTCATTGAGCTCAACCGAGAGCTCGACTTTGTTTCAAAATGGGGTTCAGCAAATCTGGTTGAGTTCAATGCCAAGAAAACTCAGGTGTGCGCGTTTACGGCTAAAACGTCGCCATTCCTTTCCCTTCCCTCTCTCCAGGGCACAACACTAACGCTACAGAGTAGTATCACCTTGCTCGGTATGGAGGTTCGCTGTGACTTGAATCCGAAGGACTACATCGAAAGCGTGATAAAAACAGCTTCACGAAAACTTGGAGTCCTGAACAAGGTGCGGCGTTTTTTCACGCCAAATCAACTGTGCTTGCTTTACAAGACGCAAGTACGGTCCTGCGTGGAGTATTGCTCGCACCTGTGGGATGGCTCTGCAAAGTACTTACTCGATGCTTTGGATAGGTTGCAGCGTCGCGCGGCCCGCATCATCGGCGACGAAGAGGTGACCAAACACCTTGAGCCTCTCCAATTGCGTCGCAATGTTGCGTCATTGAGCGCCTTCTACCGTCTGTACGACGGCGAGTGCTCTGAGGAGATTTTTTCCCTAATCCCACCATCTCCTTTCCTTCTAAGGACTACGCGTGCTGGCCTACGTTGTCACCGACAAACTGTGGCTACCATTCCAACGCGTACTAAGAAATTTGGCAACTCGTTTCTTTGTCGCACAATCAAGAAATGGAATTCACTGCCAGCACATGTGTTCCCTCCTTCCTACAATCCTGGGTCATTCAAACGAGACGTGAAGAAGCACCTTGCAGGTCGGCAAGGCGAAGGTGGCTAGCGCGGCGGTTTATCTTTCGCACCAGCTATCTTCGCATGTGGACTCCATTTCTGCTTAACATCAGGTGGAATGGAGTCATTTGCTTGACTTTTTATAAAAAAAAAAAAAAAAAAAAAAATAACGTTCGTAAATAGCGCGATCAGGGGGTTTGACATTTTGCGAACTAAATATGGATGCAGATGTGTCACTAGCCCACACTCAAGGAACACCTGTTGTTGATATACTAAGAATTCCACGGTTACCTTTACTAAAGATCCTTCGAAGCCGCAAGCTGACCTTTGTAGCGTGTCGGTCTCCTGTGGCGTTCTGTTGGTCTTTCGCACCAACATGAGCAGTGGCTCGCAGTTGCTTATGATGACACAGTTGCCGTTACCACCGCTGGGTGTAGTGCACGATTCTGTAATGAAGATTATACTATTATATTTCGTGGCCCATCAGACCAACCAAAAATAACTAGGTCTGTAACATGAAGGTGATCTAGTGGCGACCGCGTACTTTGAAATGACCAACCATCTCCAACCTCCCCTTTTTTGAAGTGGAGTCCAAATGCGAAGATAGCTAGCGCGAGAGATAAACCGCCGCGCTAGTTACGGTTGCCTTGCCGACCTGCAATGTGCCTTTTTTTTGTCGGGGAGGTCGAATGCATTTACGCATCGTCCCTGCAGGGTGGTGCCAACCGCAGGGATATGTGGAACTCGAGGTAAAGGCGTTCCCTCCATATCCACTAAACATCCTCCCCGGCCTGACCTCCAGCGCGCTATTGCGGGACGGCTCCGGATCTGCGCACGTGAGCGCAACTACACCGAGACCGTCCCAACGCTGCCCGTCTAGGCACTCCTTGTGTACCAATTGGTGGCCAGCAGCCCACAGGGGCTACCGACTGACGCAAACCCCTGTGGGCCGCTGGCCGACACCGACCTTATAGGCCGCCTCCTCACCAACGGCTGCTCGACCTGGCGCGTCCTCCTGACGAGGACACCGGGAGCAGCCATCGGACCGCATCCGGGGGACTTCGACCTTGCCGACCTCAAGGTGCCTTGCGATGTTGCGTCAATGAGATTCCTATACCGCGGCGAGTGCTCTTAGGAACTTTTTTCCCTAATCACACTATCCCCCTGAGTAGGGATGAGCGTTGTTGTTAGGCCCCATACTGTGGATCGACGATCTGGTGATGGTCACTTGAAGCTGCTGGATGCGGGTAGCGTTCGGGTTAGAGATCCTTGGGAGAGGCCTATGTACAACAGTGGACGTCTCTCGACTGACATGATGATTATTTATAGTATTTACCCGGACTGCTGAAAAGATTATAAAGTAACATCTATCATGTGTTTTTGTTTGTTGGGTCATTTAAGGTTTAGTTACTTTTTGGGTTTGATATATGGGGGGGGGGGGGTTTTATGTAGGCGACAGGCTCGCAACTTGACACGATTTTGATTCACTGCATGGCCCATGCCACGGTAATATATGATAATATTACCGTGCCCATGCTGCCGGATGCTTTTAGGGCTCAACTCTTTTGAGAGTCATACTATATAATTATGTATGACGTAGGTATACTGCAAGGTATACCTACGTCAGTTGGTAAAGTGAAGAAGTGAAGAAGAAGCGAAAGACTGGAATAAATTCGCCGTAAACTTACAGTCCTGCTCAGTTGTATAAGAGTAAGTACCTACCTACTCGCTATTATTGTAAAGGCCGCGGATTTTTAGCTTAGCTTAGTTCGCCATAGTAAATTTAGTTTAGCTCGCCATCGTAAAGTTAGTTTAGCTCGCCATCGTAAAGTTAGTTTAGCTCGCCATCGTAAAGTGAATCCAGTCCCGTCTCAGCATTTGATCATGACAGGGTTATTTTCTTGTTTTTTCTATTTCTATTTAATTTTAATCGGGTCCAGACCTGTGTAACGCGTAATGTAATGTAACATGTAATGTGACGCCAATTTAGCGTGTGAACGGCATTACAGTAACGCATAGTGCCGTTCACGCAAATTTGAGTTGTAACGCAACGGTGAATTATATTTCGCGTATACACCTCTGGACCCGGTTTTATATAATTTTAAAATATTTCAAGTCATTTGTACTAATCTGTATCTATACTAATATTATAAAGAGAAAAGATTTAAATGTTTGTAACGAATAAACTCCAAAACTACTAGACTGATTTTGATGAAATTTGGTACAAATATAGAGTAGATGTTGAGAAACCACATACATATACCTTTCATTCCCTATTTCATCCCCACATTGGTCAAAGTTTCAAAAACACTAGAACAAATATTTATTTATTTCTTATCAACGGCTTAAAATCTAAGTTTCATGGTTTTATCTTCACAAATGACGAACTTCCAGACAAACTTTCATGCCTTATTTCAACCACTTTAAGCCCCATTTTTCACGACAAAACGTAGCCTGTGTAAGGAAGGGTTACGTTTTGTCGTGAAAAAGAAGTCCCAACGTATACGAATATGTGTAGCAAATTTGTTTGTAGCCAAATTAGTCCAGTAGTTTTTGAGTTTATTCGTTTCAAACATACAAATCTTTCTAATTTTAAAAAAAAACTAGCTGTGCCCGCGACTTCGTCCGCGTAGAATTTACCAAAAGAAAAAAAATAGCCTAAATTACTCCTTATTACACCAGCTACCTGCCAAAAAAAATCCCGTCAAAATCGATCCAGCCGTTTCAGAGATTAGCCGGAACAAACAGACAGACAAACAAAAATTGTAAAAAATGTTATTTTGGTGTATGTACCTTATATATATATTCATATGCATGTAGTAAAAAACGGTTATTTCAATATTACAAACAGACACTCCAATTTTATTTATATGTATAGATTCCCTCTACGCTTATCCCAAAATGTTTAAAAAAATAAATTGTCTACACATGGGACGCTAGTAGGTACCAAATAAAATTAGAAACAAATTCAATACTTATACAAATTAAATGTCGTTTGTTTGTCTTGTGATAATACGTAATAGATAAGAAAGTGGGATGACCCGAAGTTCGGTCTATAACTGATTTCGGGCAGTTTCAGTACCTACCTATGTAAAAATGTATAGCTATAGAAGAGCCAAGCTTCCTGGCACAGGTATATTTGTTACCTTAAAGGAGGCTTTGGTCAACTGGTAATGACAATTGATTTACGTGAAATAAACGATTTATTATTTATTATTATTATTATCTCCTTTATTTCATTTAAAATACATACAAAATTATATTTCTAAATATAAAATTTTTACAATGTATAAACACTAAAAAATATGTATAACATTTAAAAATACAAAAATGCAGTTCCCCTTCGGTAGCAAGATCAGGGTCCCGGCTACCAGTGGTTAAGGATCCAGATACAGGAACCTCCTCACTATGCGGGCCGTGTCTAGAAGTACTGCCTTCTGCATCTGACTCATGATCCAACCACCTAACGCGAGCCTCTTAAGGTGTTTTTCGAGGCTCTTGGCTATCAGTCCATGTGCAGATATGATTATCGGAACAATAATTGCTGAATCGATGTCCCTCATGTCAACAATCTCGTGAACTAAATCAAGATATTTGTTTTCTTTATCTTTTTCAGCTTTCACAACGTTGTCGTCATGGGGGACAGCGACATCAACAATTACTGCGCGACGTTCTTGTCGATCTATCAATATCGGGCTTATTGGCTTATTATTATTATTATTAATTATATTTTTACCCGACTACGGCGAAACCAAAGGGAAGGGTTATGATTTTAGCAGCCTATGTATGCCAGTGTAATTACTGGGCATGGAGGGCATATCATCTTAGTCCCTAGGATGGCGAACGCACTTGCGGTGTTAAGTGATTTACACGTAACATTGCAAGTGTCTATAGGCGGCGGTAACCACTTAACATCAGGTGGGCCGCAAGCTTGTTTGCCATCTCGTAACATAAAAAAAAAAAAAATTGTTCACTTGCACTGCTGAGATGATTTTGAGTGTAACATCCGTCCTGGAGACGCATTTTTGAATCGTATGCGAATCCCTAAAATCGCTATTTTTGATTATTTAGTCGTGAATTTTGCAACGAGTGGTCCGACCCACTCTTTTCCGATATTCTACCAGTAGAAAATCAAATGACTGACAGTGACATTATAACTTTATAATTTACGTTCCGTTCCCCCGTAACTCAATACCGGTTTTTAAAAACAAAGAGTTATAACTTTCTGGTTTTATTTTTTCTGCATGAAATGAAAAATGTTATAATATTCGAGTTTTACGGCAACACTCATTTCTAATGTTTCAAAAATCGTAAAATTGGGGGCAATCGAAATTAATTTCGTATACGTTTTCCTTTCGTGCATGAATTTAAGATTCATTTCGAATGATTCAAAAATGCGTCGGTAGTTGGCTTTAGTTGGTTTGTTTACAGAAGGATTGTTTGTTACTTTTTGGGTTTGGTGCCCCTTTTGTGTAGGCGACAGGCTGGCAACCTATCACTATTTGGAGGCACTGCACGGCCCATACTGCCAGATGTGGCTTTATGTGTAACAAAATGTTGCCTAAGGGTCTGCTCAACCCCTCATGGGATTACAAGCGTGATCGTGTGTGTAATTATGTAAGTATGTTTGTTCTCCGTAGCTCCTCTACAATTCATTAGATTTTAATCAATAAGGTATCAATCGATTCGTTACTATTTTAGCCGACTTTAATAATAAGAGGAGTTGATTTTACCCTGACAACCCCGATTTAGTTTTTGTTATTGAAAGGTAATTTTAAGGTAAGTAAATAAGTGAAGAGGATAATTCTTGTCAGATGACAAACCCACAAAATATTTCGTTATCCATCATACTTTGGAAAACCCGACGATTTATTTGTTCTAGCTATTCTGTTGTCTCTTGCACGTCATAGGCTGACCTCCTTAATGATGTCGAGGAGAATAACATCTTCAGTGTCCGGTGAGAATTCTCAAAATATGCCATGTTGGTGAGCACAGATTTTGCAGTAATATCAGGTTTTACGTCCGCCAAGGAATACATTTACTAATGACTCCATAACATAACTATAGACAGTTTCCCTTTGGTAACGGTAGAGTTTTGACATTATTTTGTTATTTTGTATATGATATCTGTCAAATGCCGAGGAAGCAAAAGTGTGGTAGTTGAAATCCAACATAAGTAAATAGTTGTCTTACGATCCTGGGTCATTCAAAAAAGGCGTGAAGAAGCACGTTGCGAAGCGGTCACGGCGCGGACATCATTCTGTTTCTGTCAAATACCGTACCAAACACACGGCAATAAGGTCATTAATTGAACAAATTCGCTGAAATGGCGTGCGATGAGGGCCGATGGATTTGTTCAATTAAAGACCGTGTTGCCGTGTGCTTTGTACGGTGTATGAATGAAACAAAATGATGTCGGCGCCGTGTCCTTGCCAGACGCCATATCAGTGTGCTTAGCGCCTTATAGACAGTATCTCTCGCACAGGCTATCTCTGCATTTGAACTATACTTCTGCTTACCAGCAGGTGGAATAGAGTCATTTCCTAGACCTTTGTAGAAAAAAAAAATGTTTCTTAAGGTCGGTCCCAAATACAAGTGATAACGTTTATTCCAAATATTGAGGTTGGTAGTTGGCACCGACCTCAAAAAACATAAAATTTTAATTTCTTCGTTTTTAGTTTTGAATGCAGTTTTATTTTATTTGAAAATAATTTAAAGTTTGCTTTTTTAGTGTCGTAAGTATATAAATTTTCAGGAAATTAATATCTTGAGTTATTTTAGACAAACAAGTAATAAAATGATTGCCATATCACCGATATCAATTAAATAGGCATTATAAGGGATAGAAAAAAATACTCGTCAGATGTCGATCGACCACATGACAAGCACCAGCTTCCAAACGTCAAAAGAATCTTCAAAATCGGTACACCTAGTAAAGAGTTATGAGTCAACACACATAAAAAATACATTCGAATTGAGAACCTCGTTCTTTTTTTTGAAATCGATTAAAAAGTGTAGAAATTTTTTAAAGTAAAAATAAACATACAACTTATTTAAAAAAGGTTAGATTTTAGTTACAGGGATATAGGTTAGATACTACATATGCACAGTTTTTCCAAAACGAAGAAATGAAACAACTGTAATTCTTGGCAAATTCAGAGTTTTTCGCATAAGGAAGGCCGTTTCCTTTAATAATATTTTGAATAACCTTCTACAGCGGATAAATAACAGGCATTATTTCTATACAAATTTATGTTAGTATACCGCCATAAACCAATTAAAAAATTAATTTATCGCCGTTTATTAATCCTGCTTCAAGATTTATTGAAGCTGATCTTATACGAGAACAATTTTTGAGGAAAATATCAGCGTTTAGGTGCATTTTATTAATACGCCGGTTTTCCTTAAGCAGCAATTTAGATGTTTATTATTTAGATGAGGGTTATGTTATGTGCAGCAAGAATATTTGCGTGTGACGGAAAAAAACGCTCCATCGATAATCGGCTTCATTTCGAGACAGCGGCTCTCGATGTTGTAACCATGTAAACTCTAATGACGTCAGCCAATACTACATACATAGTGGTACCAGTCTAAATATGTATAGGTGTGGTGGTACAGTAGCACTGTAGGTACAGTGAGCGTCATAATCATGTAATCGACCAGACTACACCCCCGTATTCATAAATATTACTATGAGGTCTCACAGCGCGCTTGGACGCACAGGGTCGTAAAAACCGGTCAAGTGCGAGTCGGACTCGCCCACGAAGGGTACAGTACCATGAGCTATAAAAATCGGGAGTGGTCTTCCCTTGACTTTCTCGTATACCGGAAACGACTCAAAAGTTGATAAAAACCTTATAATTATTTTGATCTCATACGTGCATGTTAAATTTTGGTCAACCATCAGAGTACCGACCGCGCACTTGGTTGCTTAACTTTCGTGATCGACGCCTCAAAAGTTGATAAAAACTTTATATTTTGGTGTCATACATGCATGTTAAATTTGGTTGCAATAAGTTAAAGCATACTCGAGTTATCGTGCAGCGCAGACATACAGACACACAAACACAGACATAATTAAAAAAAAATATTTTTGGACTCAGGGAGGTCCAAAACGTGTAAATCCGTCAAAATCTCAAGGTCAAATGTTTTGACGATTACAAAACTTCCTCTATACTACGTATACGAGAAAGTAAAAAACGGCAAAAAATCATGTCTGGTGTATGAGAGCCTTTCAATATTTTTTATTTAAATAAAATTATCGAATTATTGTACTGCCGGTCCTTGATAAGTTTATAAAGTTTAATTGAAATCAGACTTATATTACTTATACAACATGTAAGTATATTAAATAACCAGCACCCTGAATATACAGGTGATGGTTTGGAATCGGCTTCTGAGTTAATTCAATAATTTAAAAAAAAAACAAAAGAAAAAAACAAAAAGTAATCAGAAAATATTGTACAACATTTTCTGGGTACTTTTTGTTTTTTTTTAAATTATTGAAATCAAATCAGAAGCCGATCCCAAACCACCTGTATTGAGAGTGTTGGTTATTTAATATACATGTTGTATTTATCGGCATAGATTAGAACGTTAATGTCAAATAAGTTGAACACGCTAATGTCAGGCAACTGCTGATTCAAATTGAAAATTTATTTTTGTGTTGGATAGTCCATTTATCGAGGAAGTCTATAGGCTATACCGACAACGCGAGCGAAGCCTCGGGCGACCACTAGTCTATAATGTTAGGTGAGATTTGTGCGGGGTATAAGATAAAAAATATTTCTTTATAAAGTTATTCTAAAAATCTAAGTAAATTACAAAAATATAGTGGTACAAAAAAATAATAATAAATTAATTACATGAATCGTCGGTGGCGTAGTAAGGGCGTTGTCTTCCACCCGGGAGGCAGTTGTTCGAACCCCGCCACGTACCAATGTGTTTCAAATTTTGAATTGAATTCATATGTACGTTTAATCGACGATTTTACGGTGAAGGAAAACATCGTGAGGAAACCTGCACACACCTATGAAGAAATTCTTAGGTTGTGTGTGAAGTCGACCAACCCGCACTTGGCCAGCGTGGTTGACTAAGGCCTAATCGCCCCTATTGTGGGGTAGGCTCGAGCAATGTAACATTATATGAGCTGATGATGATGATGGGAATTACATAATAAAAATTGATCCAGTATGATAATTACCGCGACTGCTGAGTTATTTAAACTGTAACATCTATCCTGGTTGTTGGATTTTGTTGGTTGGTTCTCACTGAAGGCTTACTTGCTTTTGGGTTAGATGCCCGTTTTGTGTAAGCGACGGGCTGGCAACTTGTCACTATTTTGGGGATAGGTCTTTACGGCCCATACTGCCAGATGTGGCTTTGTGTAACCAAATGTTACCTAAAACTCTGCTGAACCCTTTTGGGATTATGAGTATTATATTATATATACGTGATTATATGTATGTACGAGTTTGTATAAAAATTTATCAATCTGATTGTAAGTTAATCATATTTATAAATTATTATACATAGTTTTTTTATTCATAATCATTTTGCAACTATTCTCCCAATGGCTCGACCTACCTCTTACACTGGACACCTTCACTCAGATCAAATAAAAAGTATTTATCTAATATGTGTTAGCCGTGTGAAGCCGGCGGAGTAGAATAGCATCACTCCATATCCTCCAATGGGTGTCGTAGAAGGCGACTAATGGATCAGCAAAGGGGTATTGATCAGCCTATACTCCGTCCACCAATCCGCATTGGGCAAGCGTGGTGGACTACTGCCTAAACCTCGTTCGATGACAAGGAGAGGCCTTGTGTTCCAGCAGTGGGTCGAATTATAAAGGCTGTTATGATGATTTAATCTGAGTGGACACCTTCAAATCGTCTTCTTAAAAATGTATTTTGCTTGTCTTTTGTCATCTTAACGGAGAATCTCCTTATTAAAACATATTTATAATACACCAAGTCAGAATAGCAATGTTATTTCCTACTTTAGTAATCAATTTTTCCTTGTGTCGGACCTTCAGAACGGGTTATCATTTTGTTATTATTCTAATTTACTCTTGAGATTACTTGAGAGACACGTAAGATACCTACCTACATACAACAATAACCTATAAATTTTTTGGACGTCACTTAATTAGACAATTAAGTTACGCTATTAATATAATACATAGTTATTCTTGAAGTCAATTAAGTAGTAATTTAAACCAAAGATTGTTTTAAAATGCCGGCAAGTCGAGAAATTACTAAATTCGTCAAATTTATAATTAAAAATGGGGGTAATAAACAACTTACGTCCATTAACGCCGAACACGGCATATAACGCCGATGCGATAAAGAGAATCTTCATTTTGTTATCACTCAACACATAACACAAACTCGATATACGACGCGGCTGTGTCCTGCGTTCGTCTTTATTGATCTGAGGAGTCAACCGCGCGCGCATAAGTTACTCCCCTTTTCCACTGCTCACGCGCATACGATACGTTTTTTTCGTGCCGTGTTACTTAATTGATTTGTTGACAGTAATAAAAAAAATTGTACATTTCTGACTTTATAACTAATGACATCATGTTTAATAGTTGTATTGTACAATGCGTCCTTATCGATCGGATGGACAAGAAAGAAATAAAGCTAATTGCACAAACAAATACTAGCTCATGATTAATATTAGTACTAGTTTTTAATGTGTATTAATGTCCTTAAATTTGTGTACATATAAATATAATAAACACATACCTATTAGTTAGGTAAAAATGTGTTTTTAACAAAACTATTTTCGAGACTTTACCCTATTTAGACTTGAACACGAACGCTAATTATTCTACTATTTTGTTAGTATTCTGTCAAGAAATTTCCAGAAATGATTAGAGGTAATTCAATGACGTATTAAATGACTAAATAAGCCCACGAAATTGACTCTCGAAACTAATTACGAAACCAATTAGGTTAGATATGGCTGATAAATACGTAAGTGGTCAGAAGTACGTGTTTACACAAGGTTAGGGATTTTTAATGTTATTTGTTTGGCTTATTTTTATGTACACGACAGAAAGGCGCATGACCTTATACATGGGATCAAGTTAAGATGGTCTTATATTAAGGTGCCTGAATTTAAGGCTTCTGTCACTTGTCAAGGGGTTTAACTCTAGCTCTAACTGTCCTAAATAAGTATATTGGGTTAGGTTATGTTAGATTTGCGACCTATACGCGCGTGCCGCGGCAGCGAGCGGCCGGCGAAGTGCCAGAAACGATACTGCATATACATCAAGCGGTCCAAGTTCGAATCCGGGTAGCGGCAAATGTTTGTGTGACGAACACGAGTATTTGATTGCGAGTAATGGTTGTTTATATATTTATTTAAGATTATTTAAAAAATGTATATAAAATTATTATGTATTACATATTAAAAATGTCCGTTATATAGTGTCCATAACACAAGTTCTTAATGACACTTACTTTGGGCTAAACTGAGCGTGGAGTATATCATTATTAACTATTTTTTTCATTATTTGGCATTTTTGGAGAAGTTGCGAGGTAATAACTGTTTTGTATTTCTTGATGATTTTTTTTTAATCCTATGCAATTTATATAAAAAAAATGTAGGAAGAGGTCAGTGGCCAATCTACTACATCGAACGCTTTTCTAGCGAAAATAATATAATGTATAAAACTGACGTATTAAGGTGAGCGTCCAATGGTCCGCACCGCACGCACTTCACGTAACGGATTGTATGGAGATTGCCGGCGACCGGTGCGGGCGGTACGGATAGCGGACGCAGTGTTGTACTAATTGATATATACTTTATACGTACGTACGGCATCGTATTACTTCTGGGGTGAGTTAGAAAGAGACAAGTTGGAAACGAAAACATACAAAGGTTACTTGGGGTCAAAAAAGTTGTCTTCGCTTTTTTATTGCTTTTTGGCTTTGCAGTTTTACCTACATATTTCTTGGTATTGACTTCTTAATTTGCATACCAGGTGCTAGGATATTTGACTGTAACTAATTGTATAACTGTAATATCGTAGTGTGTTCTAATTTCTAATTGATTTATTTAGGTTTTACTTTGGTCGGTTAGAAAAGTGTGTAAATGTATCTAGTTTGGCACTTGGGCGTGCTATTGTTGGTGGATATGTCGCAGGCGGGTCGTATAATATACGCCGGATTACAAAAAGGCGCGGCCGATTGTAGTGTGTGAGAGTGAAGAGTGACAATGATTCCACTCCGCTTGGTCATAAAAAAAATAACCTGAACCTACCTGAACCTGAATAATAAGCGATCTCTGTTCGACGATCCGCCTGCGACTGATATACTCCATACTCTACCAACGGGGTGAGAACCTAAGACTACATCGGGGCAAGACAGTGCGCTGGGGAATCCAAGCTCAGGGAACCTTCGGCCCCTGATCACCAAACTTCGTATTAAAAAATAGTAAATTTTGAGACGGGGAGAGTGCATAATTTGTTTGCACCAGGGCCTTTGGTTACCTAGCTACGCCTCTGCCTTTGCCGAAAGATGGTGTTCTGTAAGGTCAACGTTCACTTAGTTTCCTTTAACGACACCCATGAATGTTGTTGGGTTGGAAGCTACTTTCATTTCGCCCGCTAGATACCATATGACACTAAATAATTGGCACATCCTGTGATATCTAGCTAAATATGTATATGGGTAGTTGTTAAATCCTAACTAATATTATAAATGCTAAAGTGAGTTTGTATGCTTTTTACGCTTTCACGCCTAAACTACTGAACGGATTTTGATGAAATTTATGGTATGGAGATAGTTTGAGTCTGGGAAGAACATAGGATACTTTATTTTATTTTATTTCTATATATTTTATTTTTGGCGCTGTGACCCACATAGACGCGAGCAAAGCGCGGGCGAACGTTAGTAGATAATACACTTAAATACTATAATGAGGGTGCAGAGTCGGATGAGACCGACCGACCACCAGACCGAACGGACGTCTGCCACCACATGTGAGTCCCAGAATGACTCGGTGTTTTATTATAAATAATCGAACGAACTAAGAAATTTGGCAACTCGTTTCTTTGTCGCACAATCAAGAAATGGAATTCACTGCCAGCACACGTGTTCCCTCCTTCCTACAATCCTGGGTCATTCAAAAGAGGCGTGAAGAAGCACCTTGCAGGTCAGCAAGGCGTGGGTGGCTAGCGCGGCAGTTTATCTCTCGCGCTAGCTATCTTCGCATATGGACTCTACTTCTGCTTACCATCAGGTGGAATAGAGTCATTTGCTTGATCTTTTTATAAAAAAAAAAAAAAAAAAAAAATAATCATTAAAAAACCTAAATAACCATAGCACGGAAAGAAATAATGCAACATTCAATATACACTTTTTTATTTTCTAAGTATTCATTTATCTTACAATATTTATGAATATAGTGCTTTGGGTCGGGAGCTCGGGAGGCTTTGTGGCCCGGACCCGCTTGCCATAAGGTCACCTTTCGTTTTAATTTTGACTTCGAGAGTATGGCCGTAAAATAACGCAGAAGTGAAATGTACAAAAAAATATATAATAATCTTGCTTGGCGGAGCGTAGATCCACCAAGTGATCTCTGTTTTAGCCCTGGTAGGGAGAAATGTTTGTGTAATTATCACGATTCAATTCATGGAATATTTTTTTAGGTTTATTTTCAATGCAATCTAATTTATTATATAAACGTCTCTTATTAAGTATCCATAACATAAATTATTATTGATACTTACTTAATTCGGGCTAGATGATTGTATTGAACTCGGTAATAAAAAGCTTGATCAAATACATATAATATAATAATAATATTTCCACGGTCACACCAATTATCTAGCCCAAATTAAGTATCATTAAGAACTTGTGCTATGAATACGAGATAACGGACAAATATACATAATAATCTAGATATTTCATAAATTAACTTAAATAAATATATAAACAACCATGACTCGTTAACAAATATTCGTGTTCATCACACTAAAATTTGCCACTACCAGGAATCGAACCCGGACCGCCCGATGTGTAGGCAGCGTTACTGACCACACCACCACGACGACGTCTCGACTCGGTAATATATAAAGTAAATTATTATAATGGTAGTCAAATGGACACGCGTCAAAGACAGGCGCCTACGCATCAGTCTAACTGGTCAGCTACCTTATTCGCGGACACCCTCCGACGAAATATACGAATACATTCTGTCTTTATCTCTCAAATGAGGTAAAGAGCGAGATGCCTGCTTTGGAACTTCGCAGACCGGTGTGTGTCGCTCGGGACACTTGAATGCCCCGAGCGGTTTTTTTTACGATTACACGCCTTTATATTGAATGTAAATAAAATTTATTATTTAATCGTGCATCAACAAAAAGTTTGTTTTTTGTCGTCGAATGTTAGCGTTGCGCTGTAAGGTCTTTAGGAGATAGACAACGTAGATAATTATAAGCTTTTGTTTAACTTGCAATGTATTTTTGTTCGGGTGGAATCTTGCTACTCGATTTTGAAGCAGATTTCTTCAACCGATTGAGCTGAAATTTTGTGTACACGTTAAGTTTGGATGACAATACAAAATAAGCTGTATGACGTCATTACGCCGTCGAGGTGGAGTGGTCAGTATAGCTGGGTTCACATCAAGCGGTCTAGGTTCGAATCCTGGTAGCGGCTGTTTGTGTGACGAACACGAATGTTTGTTTGCGAGTCATGGTTGTTTATACATTTATTTAAGTTTATTTATAAAAATATCTAAAATTATTATGTATATTAAAAAAAAATGTCAAGTAACACAAGTTCTTAATGATACTTACTTCGGGCTAGATAATTGGTGTGAGCGTGGAAATATATTATTTTATTATTATTATTATATTATTCTAAATCCAATTTGGTGGACCATCCAAGATGGCGGAATTCTTATTTTTAATGCATTTCTACAATATGGGTATCAAATGAAAGGGTTTACTCAGAAGAATACGAATATTGACTAAAAGTAAAAAATAGATTAACTAGAAAAAAATAATCTAAAAGAGCTTTTATTTTAAAATTAAATGCACTAAAATGAAAAAAATAAATAAATAAACTTTAAATACCTACCAATAAAAGCTTGTCGCGAGATTTAGGTACTTCGATCTATTGTTTATCTTAACCACAAGTAAATCGCATCCTTCCCGGCCTGACCTCCAGTGCTATTGCGGGACGGCTCGGGATCTGCGCACGTGAGTGCAACTACACAGAGACCGTTCCAACGCTGCCCGTCTAGGCACTCCTTGTGCACAAATTGACAGGGGCTACCGACTGACGCCAGCCCCTGTGGGCCGCTGGCCGACGCCGGCCTTATAGGCCGCTTCCTCAACGACGGCTGCTCGACCTGGCGCATCCTCCGCAACGAGGACACCGGGAGCAGCCATCGGACCGCACCCGGGGGACTTTGGGCGTGGTCGTGGCCCTGAAAAGGGCCGTCCCCAACTAGCCGTGGTGGGAAAACGATGGCATGTGACTTCGAATGCCAAGGCGTCACACTTGACATCAAAAGCCACACACCCGCCGAGAAAGTTTCCCCACCACCTTACCAGGATCCGCCACGAGGAGGCTTCCGGACGTGGACCCCGCACTCGATTCACCTATCTTACTTGCAATTTACTTGTTGTCTGTGCAGTATATGTCTTGCCATTGACGTACTGCTATAGGTTTTGGTATAAGGTTTTTACGGTGGTGTGCCTGACACCGACCCTCGTTATAAATGTTGTTGTGTGTGGTTTACTGACACCGCGCGGGTGACCCCTTGCTGCGATGGTCTGTGCGGGGCTTAGAATGTCCCTCCGTCGCCGTTTATGACACCCAGCGTAGTGTTAGTAAAAAAAGAAAATTAGGAAGAAGAACACAATTAATATGTAAAAAAATCTTTATTACAACAACTACAAGTTTTAATTGAAGATATGGGTCGATGAAGGGTGAATGAAACAAATTACACATTTTGAGATAATGGGCTTCAAAGTTGTGACACTTTATTTGAAGATATTATGGGTTTTGATGCTGTGACCAACGAATTAGGAATGATATACAACACGAATTCCGCCAAAAAAATGGTTCCACGTAAACTCCAATCAAGTGGGCGGGGCCGAAAAAGTACTATCAACGCGTCCATCAGTCTGCCGCGACAGACGGCCGTGTCATATTGATTTGTGAAAAATACAATAAACAGCTCATTTCTCAAGGACAAAAATGACCTCCTGTTTGGTAAAGTGGTGTAAAAAACGAAAACAAGGAAGTAAAAAAACAAACCGCGATAATTTATCACATGTAAGTAAAATAATTTCATGTTTTGTTCGTCTTGAGTTGTCTCTTGTGTTATGCAATCAGTAGCCAGCCAGTTTTTAATATGTTACTATTAAACATTTAATTTTACAAGTTTAAGCATAGGGTATTTAAAAATTGGATTTCCTGCTGTTTCTTATCAATAACATATTTTTGAATAATTGTTATTTTTGCGTTTACAAATGCGTAAATATTAATGGTCAACGCAGTCGCCCGGATTGCGGAAGATGCGGGTTCGTGTCCCGCCTGAGGCAAGTCGATTTTTTTCAGTGCATTTTTCTAGTAAAAATAGTCTATTTATGAATCAGTCGCTACCATCGAGCGATGACCAATAACCGAAAAAATTACTTTGCTCACTTATTGAACAAATAACTATTATTTATAGTAAGTATTACTTGTTATTTACCGCGCTAAAACAATATTTTGTTTGTTGTACTAAAAAAATCCAATAATACATACCAAGTTCATTAATAGAAAAAATTCAACGGCCCCCATCGGACGCGCTAGAGCACGCCATTTCGGCGTTGAATTTGTTCAATTAATGGTCTTATTGCCGTGTGTTTGGTACGGTATTTGAATGAACAAGAACGATGTCCGCGCCGTGTCCTTGACAGACGCTAGTACCCTTAGTATGAGTTTTGATATTTTTCGAGCTCGATCAAACGTATCGTCTCTTTTCATGCATTGCCCACTGTTTCTGACGTGTATTCTCACTAGTCCCAGTGGAGTAGATCCATGATGGGATTGGGACTACTGGTATTTTTTTCCTAGAGGTTCCACTGACTGGTCTATTGGGATTTCAATTGCCCTGTAGTTCCGTGTGATACTCAGATGCATAAAATGCATATTTTATTTAAAGTTATTTATAAACTTTATAATATCATATATCATATCATATAATATCTTTTTAATATCATTGATAAAAACTTCATGGTAACGTCACACTATTATAAGTAACTGAACTAAACATCAAATAATGGATAACAGTCAACAGGACATGAAACATCAAAAAGTGTGTTTTAATAATATTTATGTTGTAATTAATAGTATTACATGTGTTTCATTTCATACTCCGTAAGTAGATATAAACATATATTTTACGCTAGAGGTGCTAGTGGGCAATGTATAAAAGAGACGATACGTTTGATCGAGCTCGAAAACTAACAATTTGATAGTTTTCGTGCTGGATCAAACGTTGTGTTAGTAACAAACTCATACTAGGGGTACGGAATAGTGTGCTTCGCGCCTAAGGCTCCGCATAAATGGACCACCGGTGACCACAAGAATTGTACACGTTTTCTCATACATTTTGTATCAACATCGCACACGTGTGGTCGGTGGCAGCCACACGCCAGCGGTGACGGCCGCTGACCGTTTGCGCGGTACTAAAGGACGCGCGTGGCAACCACCGGTGGTCTATTTGCGCGGAGCTTAACTCTGCACGGGTTAGTCTGTCTGATGTGATGGCAGCAATGCAATCGTGAATGTATGTCAAAAAATATATAACAAATCATGGTCGTATCTGGGATCTGATCCAAAGTTTGTAAGGGAATACTTTGGTGTAAACCGCTGGAATCGCCAAACCGCAGCTTAAGCCATAGCTAACCACGCCAGTAAGTTCGTACGTGAGTTTCCCAGTACTCTGCGGTCGTCTTTGCACCATGAGAGGGCCACCGCTGTCACCCTTACAGCTGTCTTTTCCGATCTCGCCGCCGGCACACATCTGATTGCTCCACAGGGTCCACGGGACACTTACTATATTATTTATTCTCATATGGCATGCCTGAAATATTGGAAAATACGAGACTTAGGGCATGGACTCATCATCATGGCGCGGCGTGTAGGGTATTTCGTTAGTTGACACTACGAGCTATTGACACCGCGGGCGGCGGTGTCAATTGCTGAAGGACACATTTTTAATTGGCCGATATGAGGTGTCAAACGGCGAATTACTATTTTGGATTTCGTCAAAATTCGATGACACGAAAAAACGACACCATAAATTTTTTGACGCATAGAGGTTTGTAGTTCAACATTTTGACAGCCAAAATAAACATCTGTTGCTATAAATAAACATCTTTAGTATACCAAGAACAGTAATACGTCTTCATACAAACTGGCCGCTATCCATTAGGTGACGCACACATGACATAAAAATATGGGGGCATAAGGTGGTCTCGGTGTGATCGCGCGTTTTTACTTTCTCGTACGCAGTATAGAGGAAGTCTTGTAATCGTAAAAAAATTCGACCTCGAGATTTTGGCGGATTTACTCGTTTTAGACCTCCCTGAGTCCAAAAATATTTTTTTTTGTAATTATGTCTCTGTGTGTTGTGTGTCTGTGCGTTAGCACGATAACTCGAGTATGCTTTAACTTATTGCAACCAAATTTAACATGCGTGTATGACATCAAAATATAAGGTTTCTATCTACTTTGGAGCCGTCGATCACGAAAGTTAAGCAACCAATTGCGCGGTCGGTAGTCGGATGGGTGACCAAAATTTAACATGCACGTATGACTTCAAAATATAAGGTCTCTATCAACTTTTGAATCGTTTCCGGTATACCAGAAAGTCAAGGGGAGACCACTCCCGATTTTTATGTCATTCATTGTACATTCGCTCGCCCCTCGTTCCCGCCCGGCACATTTCCGATAGCCCTAGCGTCAACGCAGAGTAGGCTAGTAACTCGCGACAGCCCGCAGATAAACTACTGTTCTTGGTATACTGTGGTACTATTCTGTTGCTTCACTTCTGCCGTGTGTGAATTGCACACAAACACACTTTTTTTTTTGCTACAGTTACTAGGGTCGCACAAGAAAAAAAAGTATGACCAGTTCAATTATAGTCTTATATTCGTCGGTGATAATCAATGTAGTCCGAAAAGGTTATTCGCCGTTTGACACAAATAAAGTCAAAAAGTATGTGCGTGTATTCAACAACAGTCAAATGGTCTATCTATAATATAGATATATAGATTCTATATCAACAAAACAAACAATATTAAGTATTGTTTTAGATTATGTTGCTTCATACCTATGTCATTTTTTTAGATAAATTAATTACTCACATAAAATTAAATGGTTAGAGTTTTGTAAAACATTAGCTTAAAGCTTTCACACCTTTGTTTTCAACAGAATTAAAATCATGATTTGATGTTATAAAAGTGGTCATCACGACATTGACATAATTAATTATCATGTTTATATATTTCCCACAGTTTTTTCGCACTTTTCAATATTTAATTTCTTGCTCAAAAAGAAATTTTATTCAAAAAAAATTATGGATGACGCTATCACTTTTCTCTCCTTACCATTAAATTCACCAATGGCAAGTCCACGGCTTGTTTTACTCTACTGTTTCTTTGATCGTTCTCGCTGGTCTGCCCCCAGCCGGCGGCGTACGCTCTGAACTCATTGAAATGATCGTCACGGGATATATCACTCCACGGCAGACAGATTGGCCGTATGAAATCTGTAACAATAAACATCATAAGAATTACCGTTGGCCGATGAACTTTACGTACGCCTAAAAAAATCTTGTTCGGTTCTATCGATATTAGTGTAAATAATCGAACGGAGATCAGTTATTTTATTGATTTACACTTTATTGACTTCGAATATTGTTATTCAGACTAGATTATATTTTCACTTGACATTGGCAAAATGGTAATATTTGTGTGTCGCGAGGCCATTTATTAAGAAAATAATATTCAGTCGTGTGTTTCGTCTGACTTTCTGCTTCAGTGTGCATGGGTTGAAAGAAAGAACGTCTTTATTGCCCAGCACAAGACAACACCAAACACAAAAAGAAAGAATATACAAAATTACACACTCTAATCTTATGACAACATACAAAAAGGAAATTTTGACAAAGACAAATCTTCAGTTGGCTATAGGGGCGCTGCATATTGGCAGAGCTTTTTTCACTGTGACGTACTGTTATAATTGGGAATATGGAAGTGTTTTCAAAAAAGGAATTAATTAGATACAAAATGTACAGACCGAATTAACACTTAATTTTCTTAATGCGGAGTACCGCAGAAGCAGCTACGCGGCCGATACTAAACCATATAATGTTGGTAGAGTAGAATAGCATCACCCCATATTCTCCAATGGGTGTCGTAAAATGCGACTAATAGATCAGCAAAAGCAAAGCAAAGTTATTGATCACCTTATAGTTCTTACACCAATGCGCACTGGGCAAGCGTGGTGGACTACTCCTACACTTCCTTCATTGACAAGGAGAGGCCTTTTGCCCCAGCAGTGGTTCGAATTATTAGGGCTGTTATGATGAAATACGCGGACAGGAGGACTGGGATATACTGATAGAGGCAGTCTGAGAACATTCCTTGTGTAATAAATAATGCTGCATCAGTATAAAAGGACACTGTCAGTTTTTAGGCAACGGTTTCCAGATATAACAGTACTGTTGTATCCCCTTTGTATAATAAAGTAGTAGTAATTAAACTTACCAGTGTAATTCACAACTTTAGACAGCCTCAGTAATGCTATGTCGTTAATTTCAGTCCTATTGTTATATTCGGGATGTAGAATAATTTCTTCCACAGGTACGCTTATTGCTTCATCGCTACATTTGTTTGGACCAACACAGTCTTGCCCATGATTTTCCAAGTCGTATTCTCCCAATCGCACACTTACACTAGAATGTTGAAATAATTAATTATCGTTAAAAAAAACCGCTTCCAATACACATAGGAATTAAAAAGAAAAAAATAATGGTTACATTTACATACGTTTTAAAAAATCTGAAACTAAATATGGCAGCTATTTTTCTTGAGCTCCTTGAATCTATGGTGAGTGGTTTTATATTTGAGGCGAGGAAGAAGAAGTTTAATATAGTACCAAATTATTTTTTTTCTATCGAGTAAAATATTTCTAACCGTGTGTCTGATTCATGCAATTACTTGGTAATATCTACGTGTCCTATTTTCAGAATTGCTGACTTTATAATAATAAATAACCAAACGTTCTAAAATCTCCTATTTGGGAAAATCCTCTAGCAGAAGTATTAATTTGATAATCCTTACAGACTTCTCCCAATTCTTCCCACTAAGCAGTGGGCAGCGGTCACCACGTATCTACCGCTGATTAAGGATCCTCCACATTTTATTTCGATTGAGCCCATATCATATTCCAAGTTCACGAGCCACGGGTATTCGTCTATATCCGTAGCGTTACCACCTGAAATCGTAAATAGTTATCAGAATCTTCAACGTTTTCAAATTGCCCATTTCAATCAAACCAAATTGATTCACGGATTGATCGATCTTTATATGCCATGGGAAACGAACCGCAAAATATAGATATATGTATGTAAAGTTGGTTTGTATGCATTTGTATGTATTATTTGTTTGTTGTTTGTGCAAGCCATTATGTACCTACCTCTAAAACTTCGAAGAGCTATATCTTTATTCTCAGACTTCGTATAAGATTATTTCTTATACAATTTTATTAAAGAATTCAATCTCTATATTTTTAGATTAATTTTTTGTATAGACAGATATAATAGGTTGGGGAAAAAGTTTCTTCGCATTTTTTAAGAAAATTCAAAACATTTTTTAATATAGTTTATTTACATTTAACTAAAGTATGTAGGTACCATTTTGTTCGATAACTTTTTGCCATCTTGTAGGTAGGGACATGATCCCATTGCTATAGAAATTTTGGGACTTCTGGTCAAAATACCGCGACAAGTGGTTTTGGCAGTCCTCTCGTGATGTTAACCTGACACTGCCGAAAGAATTCTGAAGAGACCGAAACAGGTGGAAATCTGAAGGTGCAAGGTCAGGACTATACGGCGGATGCATTAACACCTCCCAGCCAAACTCTCTTAATTTTTGCTGAGTGGCTAAAGATGTGTGAGGTCTAGCGTTATCATGATGAAAAACCACACCCCTTCTGTTGATTAATTTCGGCCGCTTTCTCTCAACTTCTAATCTCATCAGTTGTTCGCAGTAGAGTTCAGAATCGATGGTCCTGCCTGGTGGTAACAGCTCATAATGAATAATGCCCTTCCAATCCCACCACACACACAGCATCACCTTGTTGCGAGTTAACCCGGGTTTCGCCACAGTCTGTGAAGCCTGACCGGCCTTTGACCACGACCTTTTTCGCACGTTCTTATCGTACGTAATCCACTTTTCATCAACAGTTATCAGCTTTTTCAAAAATGGTTCGGTTTCATTAAGTCGTAATAAAGAATCACAAATGAGTACACGGTTCATTAGGTTTCTTTCAGTGAGTTCGTGAGGTACCCAAATGTCGAGCTTTTTTGTATACCCAGTTTTTTTCAAATGCGCCAAAACTGTTTTGTGGTCAATTCCCAGTTCTTCAGCTACGTCGTAACTACTGACATGCCGATCTTGCTCCACTTTTTCAAAAATGGCATCCATTTTATCTGTAATAGGGCGACCAGAGCGACGTGCATCTTTGACATCAAAATTTCCGGATTGAAAACGCTTAAACCAAATTTGTGCTACTCTCACAGACACTGCACTAGGTCCATAAACATCGCAAATTTTTTACGCGGCTTGCGTTGCATTTTTACCTTTTTTGTAGTAAAATTTTAAAATGTATCGAATTTCTTCATTAGATTCACTCATCTTGGCGGTACGAAAAACAAATGAAAATCACACATTTTCCTAATTTGAATTTGGAATTATGTTCTTTAAAATTTAAACTTTCAATGATACCAAAACCAGCCAGATACAAATAGTATAGCCAAAGAGATTTTATTACAAGTTTATACATACTATAATGCGAAAAGACTTTTTCCCCAACCTAATATGTAAAAATATATTCTTAGTGTCTATACGCAAATTTAGTTCCTCGTGGAGAGCTACCATTATTTTATCAAAGTCTGTCAGCATAACAATATTGTTAAGAGAGTTGTTATGTACCGACACCAATTGAGGGTTCCCGGTGAATGTCGCTTCCACCTTCCGTCTTTCCATCACTTACATCAGATGAAATGAAGACCAAGAGCTTTGACGTCAAATTAAAATAAAAACAAAATGCTTTAAGTGCGATTCATGGCTTTTATCTGTTTGATAATTATCGCTTAATTATCTGATAATTATCCTGATAATTGTCGCGATTATTATCAAAGGGCATAATTATCTTGATAATTTCAAACCCTGACAGCAGTCATATCGAATAGGGAATTCTTACTTAAAGGCAATCGATATGCCTGTTCCTCTCTCTAAAGTCTAATATATAATAATGATACTACTAGAGTTAAAGAGTTGAAACATTCACCTATGATCTTGTTACCCAGATGACTGTCTATGCCGCAGCATTCAGTGCTCACGTCAAGTGGAAAAGCTGACATTTGGGTGTCACAATGATGCCGCACTACAGGCTTTGGGGGTGGTCCGCAACATACGTGGATCTTATCATAGCGACATCTGCCAAATACAATTTAGGCTCATAATAAGACAATACATATATTAATTAGAAAGATTTTACACTGGATGGACCGACGATATGGTAAAGGCCTGCGGGCAGCGCAGGACCGATGAGGTAGAGATCCTTGATCCATGATGTTGACAAACTGTATGTGTCGGCAACAGTCATGTCTACGAAGAACCTGCATCCAGCTGACGAGTGCGAGTGCAGAGTGGATAGGCAACATCGTCGCAGTTACACCAGGGCCCGTGGAGAAACGTATTATAGTTAATATAGATGCAATGATTTTAAGTCTTATAATCCCTAACGGACACTGCTAAAATAATTTTAGATGAATAGAGGCTTTTACAGGCTTGCCCAACAGTGGGTGTCTCTTGGCTAAAATGATGATGAAATTATGAGAGGCTTTTACAAGATGCCAGAGTTTCTACCCGACTTCAAAAATAGAGGAGGGTCTCAATACGACTGTATTTTTTTATGGGTGTTACCTTATAACTCTTTACTGAGTATACAAGAAAAAAAGATTCTTTTAACGTTTGGAAGCTGATGCTTGTAACGTTCTCCCATTTGAGTTTGCTCGACATCTGACTAGTTTTTGAGTTATCCCTAATAATGCCTATTTAATTGACATCGTAATCGTAACAATCGTAATCGTGACAAACAAGAAACAAGTATTAAAATAATTTTAATACTTTTTTGTCTAAAAGATCTCGAGATAGTTTCCTGAAAATTACTTACAACACTAAAAAACAAAAAATAAATTATTTTATATAAAAAACCTCATTCAAAACAAAAAAAGAAGAAATAAAAATTTTATGTTTAAAATTTCTTTAATTATTTTTTGAGGTCGGTGCCAACTGTCAACTTCAATATTTGTAACAAACGTAATCATTTCTATTTGAGACCGACCTACAAAAAATATTTAGATATTTTTAAACATAAAAATTTTATTTCTTCCATTTTAGTTTTGAAAGCCTTTTGTTACATTTAAAAATAATTTACAATATAAATAGATCTTTGCATTTTATATGGTTTGTTGTTGTTGTATATTTTAATTTGATATTGCAAATAATGTTGAAAGTGTAAATTAATTAATATCATGTACTAAATGATCGTAAATCTTCGAATCGAAGTATTATGATAAATTCATAATACTTCGAAAACTATTAAAAAATACTGTTAATTTGCTGAATCAATCGATTATCTTGATTTTACAATTATGATTTACAGCACTAGTAGGAAATTAAATGGCGGAAAAAGTTTAAGCCAAATAAAATTCTTTTTAAAAAACATATTCTATAAGTTCACCTTTACACTAACTTACGTTACGTTATACTCTCGAAAATTTAAATAAAATTATTGGTAAAATTACTTTTTGTGTCTAACTGTGTTCACAAATGGCCAGAAATGGACATTGTCCTTTATGTTTCTTGTTATTTTCTTTTTTCTTATTTGCATTTACGATATTTTCAGCATATTAAGATTAATATGCTCTCATAATGTTACATGTATTAGGTTGGGGAAAAAGTCTTTTCGCATTATAGTATGTATAAACTTGTAATAAAATCTCTTTGGCTATACTATTTGTATCTGGCTGGTTTTGGTATCATTGAAAGTTTAAATTTTAAAGAACATAATTCCAAATTTAAATTAGGAAAATGTGTGATTTTCATTTGTTTTTCGTACCGCTAAGATGAGTGAATCTAATGAAGAAATTCGATACATTTTAAAATTTTACTACAAAAAAGGTAAAAATGCAACGCAAGCCGCGAAAAAAATTTGCGATGTTTATGGACCTAGTGCAGTGTCTGTGAGAGTAGCACAAATTTGGTTCAAGCGTTTTCAATCCGGAAATTTTGATGTGAAAGATGCACGTCGCTCTGGTCGCCCTATTACAGATAAAATGGATGCCATTTTTGAAAAAGTGGAGCAAGATCGGCATGCAGTAGTTACGACGTAGCTGAAGAACTGGGAATTGACCACAAAACAGTTTTGGCGCATTTGAAAAAAACTGGGTACACAAAAAAGCTCGACATTTGGGTACCTCACGAGCTCACTGAAAGAAACCTAATGAACCGTGTACTCATTTGTGATTCTTTATTACGACGTAATGAAACCGAACCATTTTTGAAGAAGCTGATAACTGATGATGAAAAGTGGATCACGTACGACAAGAACATGCAAAAAAGGTCGTGGTCAAAGGCCGGTCAGGCTTCACCGTCTGTGGCGAAACCCGGGTTAACTCGCAACAAGGTGATGCTGTGTGTGTGGTGGGATTGGAAGGGCATTATTCATTATGAGCTGTTACCACCAGGCAGGACCATCGATTCTGAACTCTACTGCGAACAACTGATGAGATTAGAAGTTGAGAGAAAGCGGCCGAAATTAATCAACAGAAGGGGTGTGGTTTTTCATCATGATAACGCTAGACCTCACACATCTTTAGCCACTCAGCAAAAATTAAGAGAGTTTGGCTGGGAGGTGTTAATGCATCCGCCGTATAGTCCTGACCTTGCACCTTCAGATTTCCACCTGTTTCGGTCTCTTCAGAATTCTTTAGGCAGTGTCAGGTTAACATCACGAGAGGACTGCCAAAACCACTTGTCGCGGTATTTTGACCAGAAGTCCCAAAATTTCTATAGCAATGGGATCATGTCCCTACCTACAAGATGGCAAAAAGTTATCGAACAAAATGGTACCTACATACTTTAGTTAAATGTAAATAAACTATATTAAAAAATGTTTTGAATTTTCTTAAAAAATGCGAAGAAACTTTTTCCCCAACCTATTATAATGCTGCGATACTGAAGCAGGGTTCATATTTTGGTACCGGATTTTTGTTGTTGTATGACATCTTTGTAAACATATGAATTGCAATAACTTTGACTTTGAATACTTACACGGAATCAGCTACGAATTCTAGCCTACTTTTGTTCCTAAGCAATTGTTTAAGGTGTGGGCAGTCTGCTGGGGATACACATGAGCCAACATATCCATCTGGCGTATAGCAGTCATTGCAGCAGACCTGGAAACAATGTGCCAAGACTGAAATTTCAAGTTTAATTTGCAAATATGTACCTTTTTGTCATAAAATATAAAAACACTTATTTGCAAATGTGGGTGGCAATATTAAATTGGAATAGAAGCATGCGGCTAACACTGGTATGGGGCTATGTTATGTCATTTATAACGTAAGGCGATTATTGCTAGTTTTTGACCTATAGTAAGAAAAATAATATAAGAAAAAAATCCTTTTTGAAGAAAAAGTAAGACATGGTCGACCGAGGGGGTCATTATTACGTAATAAATGAGTGGTATAACATGATGCCAACAGATTCTAATTGACCTTTATATAACTTTGGTATGAAGCATGGGGTGCACATGTCAAGATTTAATTAGTAAATAAATTTAATTAATAAATCCTCATTTGTCAATTTTATGACGTTCTTAAAGCAAGAATTTTCTAGGTGTTTTGACATTAGGGTTCCACGTCCGAAAGCCTCCTCGTGGCGGACCCTGGTAACGTGGTGGGGAAACTTTCTCGGCCGGGTGTGGCTTTTGATGTCAAGTCCCCTTGGCATTCGAAGTCACATGCCATCGTCGAGTGATTTTTGTTTCCCCACCACGGCTAGTACCGAACGGCCCTTTTCAGGGCCATGACCGGGTGCGGTCCGATGGTTGCTCTCGGTGTCCTCGTTGCGGAGGTCGAGCAGCCATCGGTGAGGCGGCCTATAAGGCCGGCGCCGGCCAGTGGCCCACAGGGGCTGGCTGGCGTTAGTCGGTAGTCCCTGTGGGCTGCTGGCCACCAATTGGTGCACAAGGAGTGCTTAGACACGCAGCGTTGGGACGGTCTCGGTGTAGTTGCGCTTACGTGCGCAGACCCCGAGCACTGGAGGTCAGGCCGGGGAGGGTGTTTAGTGGGTATGGCGGGAACGCCTTTACCTCGAGTCCCACATATCCCCTGCGGTTGGCACCACCCCACAGGGACGATGCGTAAATGCATTTAACCACCCCGACAAAAAAATATGCTCACTTCATAGTAATGATTCAAAGCGTGTTAGATGATTTAACAAAGTCCATTTGAGTATCAGTCCTTTCATGATTTGATTTTGATTTTAGTGATGATGATAATAATGATGTAGGTACACGTGTCAGTGAACATATGTATAAATTACACTAACTTTTCCATCTACACATGTGCTGTTTCTTCTGAACTCAATTTCCTCTTCGTTTTTCTTCTGAAGTGTATGCACCATGCTGGGGCAATGTAAGATATTCTTGCAGACACCATACTTACCGTCCGGTGTTGTACATTTATCTGAAAACAAAGTAACATATCAGTCAGTACGTATGTCACATAAAAGAAAGTGTGTGTTATTTTTCTGATTCAGTCAGTCGATTTGCGGTTCTTTCAATGTAGTTTTACCAGAGGTCTGGAGTTCAATCGTTGTTGAAGTCTGTCTCGCTAGCTACCTCCATTTTATCAAAGTCTGTGCACTGCCATAACAGTAGTGTCAACCAGTAAACAAAGATAGTTGTCATTTGCTGTGGTCTATCCAGGGGTAACCGTTAGACTTAGCCATGCGTATGAATGCGGTTTAGAGTAACCTGAAGGTGGTGGAGATTATAGCAAGCTGCGTGCGTCTATTGATGTGACTTGGGTTTTCTGCGGACGTGTCTAGTTGCCAGTCCACACTGCTTTGGCAAGAAATAGGTCAGGAGAGGTTCGGGAATTTATGCGGCGTATTCTCGGCCTTTATCTTGTCCTTTCCTTCCTCCGCGGGGTGAGCGAGAGACAGAGTAGCGAAAAGAGTCGGAAGAAATCCTATATAATAGGATTCACCCCCAAGCCTAGTGCCAAAATAGCTATACGGCTAAAGGCGATAGGACCCCCAGGGTCAATAACAGGGCCGATCGCGTATATAGTGTGTAGGAGAATTGTTCTCGCAGTGGCAGAAAGCCACGCGACAAGCATAAGTTGTCAGAATGGCAGTGAGAATATCTGAACAGTCATGTATGAAAATCAGTCTTTAGAATCTAAGTGAAGTGAGTCCAATTTTTACTCACCATTAACACCTGATATGCGTCGTTTGGTCGTATAACAAGTATGCTTGCATTCAACGTACACGACACACTACTCTATTACACACATTTCATCTTTCAGATAATAGGTAACGTCTGGCTGATCTGCGATCTTACCTTATCAAAAGGAACTATATGGTGAACTAATAGTAATGAGTGCAACACGTGCCAGAAGTGGATGGGAGAGTTAGGCACGTATTATAGGATGAGTCTCAAGAATCAACGCCGACTTGAGTACGTAGCTATCACTTTGTGCTTGATAGAAAGTGACACACAATTTTTATGATTGACTAGCTGACCCGGCGAACTTCGTACCGCCTATTTTCTTTTCTGTTGAAATTTTTCCTGAATTTTCTTTGCCAACGAATGCACAACCGTGGAAATCGGTTATAGCGTCAGGAAGGAAAACCCGACTTATTTTTATAAAGTAGATTTCTGAGTTTCATTCTGTAATACGGGCCTTTAGTGTACGAAACAAAACCCACTGATACTTGCTGAAACACTAATTTATTCAATTGATAGTTCGTTGAATCATAATAACGAGCGAGACAATATAATTTAAAAAACAAACCGACTTCAAAACTGATAAAAAAAGGAGAAATAAAAAGATCTAAAGTCAATAAATATGAAATTTTAATCTATATTTTGAGGTCGGTGCCAGCCACAAATTTAATAATACAAGGAGATAGGCCAAGCCGGCGTTTAACTTGCGACAAGTGTATGCGCTGTGTGCATACATTTCCGCCACTTCGCCTTCCGATAAAGTCAAGTGAATACGTAAATCAGCGATCCGACTGATCTGCTTTGCGGCTGTGCTTAACTTTCATCGCTTCGCAGTCCTTAAGACGCGCGCAATGAATAGTGTATATTACGGCATGCTCAAAGAACCATGTTATGTAGTACGGGCGCTGATCGCGACACTCGGTCTTCCTATGAACTCGGCGATTCGACCGATCTCCTTAGATTGATATAAGTATCTGTGGTGGCACCGAACTCATGAAATAGATTTCATATTATGTTTTAGATCATAATATAAGAGCATAAAACTTTTGTCACACCTTTTCCATCTGTTTTGAAGTCGGTTTAATTTCTTACATTATTTTTTTATTTCTCCATTTTTTACTGCAGTTGTAATTGAAACAACATGCCAAATGCCGGCGGCAAAAATTAAAATTACAGTTTACCCATAGATGTTGACATTTAACAGTTCACCACTAGCGACACCCAACGGGTCACAACTAACTAGATAAGTTTGTGGCAACGGCTCGTTGTCTTAGTAACTGATACACATTTTCTTATCTATCTAAGAAAAAAATATCTATCACAGTTCATGTTTGTACATTTTGATGTACTTATGATACGTCATAGGGGTGCCGAAATTGCACAACAAAACAGACAACACCTTGTTGCCTGTTTGCCCGTTGGCCTCAGTGTTGCGTTGTCTTTTTTGTTTCTATTGGATTAATTAATTCCATCCCTTTTAAATTTTCGCCATTGTAGTGAAATATAAGTAAAATAACAGAAGTGTACAGGATGTGTGTTGCTACAGTATTTCGGATCATATTTTTTCCTGTTTTGTGAGCTTATGAAGTATGTAATTCTATAATATCATTGATTGGAAGCGTCGGTGGCGTAGTGCGTAAGAGCGTCGTCTCCCCCGAGGAAATCTGCACACACCTATGAAGAAATTCTTGGGTTGTGTGTAAAGCGACCAACCCGCACTTGGCCAGCGTGGTTGACTAAGGCCTAATCGCCCCTATTGTGGGGTAGGCTCGAGCCCCTCAGTGGGGACATTATATGAGCTGTTGATGATGATTGATTGTAACAATACTTGTGTTGTAATTATTATTAGGTACCTATGTGTTTCATTTCACAGTCCGTAAGTAGATATAAACAATTTAAAAAAATACAACCAAAGCCGGTCCGACAATGTAGGCCAAATTGTTCCTGAACCTCTGGGAAAGAAACCTGTAGTCCCATCATGGGACTACTGGGAATGGCATTACTGGGAATACACAGTGATATTTGTATTCTAATAAATAGGATTCAAGCAGCGATTATTCCGATCCTAAATTGTGTTTATCTGTTAAATTATCTCTAATTTTGTTCGTTTTATCAAATGTTATTAAATCACTTTTTGCCTAAATTTAAACTTACAGTAAAATAAGATAAGCTTTAAAATTCAACTAACCTTGACTAGAGCTCGACCCAATGAAGACACTCAAGAAGATAACTTGCAATAGTTTGTGCAAAAACATGGTGGTTTATTAAATTGCGGCTGAGGGCACGTGTCATGCACCACGAACGTTAACCAGCTATGTCACTGACCAAATGTCCACTGTTTAAATACGAAACTGACTGAAATACCTACTATCGAACCCGGCGAGACCACCCCGCCTAACATGACCACCGAAACACGGTATGATAAAACCATTTATCGCTTTGAACTGTCAAAAATCATTTGATATAAACACTATCTTGAAATTTTATCGAAATTGCGAACAAGTATAAGCCTTTACATGTTCGCAGTTTCAATAGAAATTTCGAGTTTGCGCTTATATCCAATGATTTTTGACAGTTCAAAGCGATAAATGGCTATATCATATCGTGTTTCGGTGGTCATGCATGCTAGGCGGGCTGATTTAGGTTTATATAGGGTTGCCATTTCAAAGATACTCGTATGCAATATGGGGTATGGATCACCTTATACTCCGTCCACCAAACCGCATTGGCCAAGCGTGGTGGACTACTGAACCCCCGTCGATACCAAGGAGAAGCCTTGTGTCCCAGCAGTGGGTCGAATTATAAAGGCTGTTTTAGCATTGGATCTCCCTCAGTCGGCGTTTATGACCCCCACGGGAGTGTTAGTGAGTAACGTGAATTTAGAAAAAAAAACCAAAAATATTTAGTTTTTAATAAAAATCTTTATTACAACAACCTAACTACATGCTTTACGATGTCATTATAAAAACAAAGATTACATTATTTAATAACCAACTTAACTAACACGTATAAAGTAAAGATTACATTTTAAGTACAGAAATAAATTCTATGCGTCTTTGGTTGGTCATTACAATTATTAAACAAAACTAATTTTCAAATTATACGTAACAAATTTTACTTATCAATTCCAAAACATACACACATTACCAAGTACTTATTTTAAAAACCATTTTAAAATTTCGTAAGTACGTCACTGAGGTCACGCCATGTAAAACTATCGGTTTGAGATTAATAAACTGCTTACTCAAGGTCGTAGCACACTTATCAACTCGGAAACGGATCAGCATCGCCTCAACTCTACTCAAACTCCATACTGTAACGCAGCGTTTTCCAAACTGGGTGGCGCGAAGTAGTCTAAAGGGAGCCGCGAAAATTGTGACACGTTAAAAAAAATGTTATCATACATTTTTTTTTTCTCTCTTTATTTGGAACAAACAGTTACATATATTAATCAAGTATTTACGAATTACAGTATATTTTTAAACCTATAGTTCCCAATATACTGGGTGTAAAAGACATGAGCAGTCAAACGAGAACCACGTATTCTATACATCAAAATAAGACATATTTAAAAAAAAATATTGCTGGGAAATGATTTTTATTTTTTGGTGTTAAAAAAATTGCAAATTGTACCGCGCAATGTAAAGGGCTCAACTCGCACGCAACTCGCAAAACCGTGATAGTTTTGCCAGACGGCGGCTCCGTTCGTTAGTGTCCGTGCGCATTGAGTGAGCTACATTGAACGCTAACGTTTTGAAGCCATTTCTTGTTATGAAATACTAAAAAAAAATGATGATGTTTCTTTGGACAATAATTAAGAAATAATGTATAGAATACGTTTTCATAAAAAAATGAAAAAAAAAATTATGACTTTGACCTTCAATAAAATCGTAACTATCAATTTCCCAGGTATAGTTTAAAGGGAAAAAAATGTTATGATGGTGAGCAGAATACATGGTTTTCGTTTGACTGTTCATGTCTTTTACACCCTGTATGTATATATTCTATTATTTATACAGCACTCTTAATCAAACATAGCTACCTATTATAATATGAAATGAAAAAAGAAAAAATAATACCAAATAATATAAAATTACCTAGGTACTTTCTATCATTATAAGTGTAAGCCTATGGGTCAATTACTCAGTCAATTATCAACTTACTATATAAAAATAAGTATCAGGACATTATGTGTGTGAGATATGAGTTATGATTGGACATAGTAAATTAAACATTTGGATTTTTTTATTATAAAGCCTTAACACTTAATATTTCAGTGATGCGTCTTTTGAACACAGATAATGTGGAATTAAAAATATCGGTGTCAATAAAATGTTCGTTATGTGAGGCACAAGCCCTTCTTATAAAACTGTTGCCAGCATAGCTTGTTTTACTGGATTTAATAGCAAAAACATGTTTTTTTCGGATTGCTCTTTCTTGCTTACATTTTATGAAATCTTCAGGGAGGGCGCCCAGGGCCCGATGTAGTGGGGGACAGCCGGACATATGTCCAGAGCGGCAAAATCCCACCAACCAGATTGGGCCCTGGCGGCGCCAAATGATTAAATATTTTTAAGGTAGGCGTAGTAACATCATGTTTGGAAACGACTGCTGTAACGCACTCTAATCACGCGCTTACGGCATTCCCTACGCGAGCCTACGTCTCTTCGTCCACGTTTGCCTCTCTCACTCCTCCCGCGACTTGCCTGAAGCACACTAACTGTTGCCGAACGTGCTTTACGCGAGTGTTTGAGATATTTGAAACCACAGAAATAATTATGAACTTTTAAAAGAAATGGGATAAATTATTTTCCCTTTTCTTTTAAAAGTTTATCAATTAAAAGTGAGAAGGGATATCGTAAATCACAATACATTGCTGCGTGTAGGTACATACCCGAATCTATCAGAATTGTTAGTAAGTGGCGTTCTTATCAAAACATTGACGGAGATAGCCCGACCACGGTAATTTACCGTGGCCCTCGTGTATTGACTTCGATTTTCGTTCTCATCTACATCTATTTGAGCAAAAATTAGCGCTTTAATAATTAATTTAAAATTAGCGAGTTGTTAGCCCCCCACAAGGTTAGGGCGTAAGTTGCTATGTGTTCTTGATCAATAAACACTTGCATCTTCTGCTTGCTTAAAATCTCGTTTTTATTAAATGAAATAATTTGCTGTAGGCTTAGATTAAAGCGAAAGAGGAGATACGGCATCCCTTATCGCATCTATCAAAAAGTAGGCCTCGTCAACTACTTAGACAAACTATCACTCACACTCTGTCAATGAAGGTCGCGTACAGCATCGTTAAGGTGCCGAATAGTGCCGACCGAGAAAGCGTGCTAGTGATCACTTCCTATGTGAGCGCGATCACGTCCGCGATGCGGGGTCCAGACTCCTGTGTGATTCACGCCTTAATTTTGCCGTGAAGTCGGCGTGAAAAGAATGACCCACCACCCACCACACTCGCTACTGTTCACAGTTTAGTTCGCGCGCTCGCCGAGAATGGACGCCGAATTGCCTTTGGCTCACTACAATTACGTGTATATAAAAGATAAAAAAACAATGGAGAAGGCGTTTTCAAGAAAACACTCTGCAACCAATAATTTTTACGAGGTCCGCTTAGCGGCGGTCGGTCGGTCGTCGCAGCGAACTAGTTTTTATAAACTGACATGAACTTAGTTCATGTACTTTGGCAGAGGGGAAGCGTCCGCTTGCCATGTCCCGTATTAAATTTTCTAAGGTGAAAAGTTATTCCTTGTGTCTCGTTAGTGCGCCTTGAGCGATTTGTGCATTGTAAGTATACACACTACACAGCAAGGCATGTTTTGAACGCTATTTTTCTTATTGATTTTTTGTGTCACAATATAGGACGTACCATGCACGTACAAACGATACACTGTCCTATTGGAGACTGAGACGTAGTAGGGCCATTGGTCTCAGTTTTGTAGGCACACGCGCGTTACTCCGGTAACGTATCTTCCCTTTTTTGCTTTTTATTCTAAGGCTATAGGTTTGTACTCCATTAGCTATACTACAGTAATTTGTTTTGTTTCAGGTACGTTACATTTGAGAGCCAAACTCGTAAGTATTCTTTCGGGACGGTAAGAAAAATATTGAAAGTGAAGTTAATTTTGCATAATATAAGATTATTGTAACTATGTTACATTAAAAAATAAATCCTGTAAGTATGTGAGACTGTCTCTGCATATTTTTTTTTATTATGATAATGTTCCATGTTGAGTAGTTATTTGGATTTTGTGTAATGATAATAATTAAAACCTCTGATTGCTCTCTTTATTCTATTCTTTAATCATAAAATTTACCTCATTAGGAAAAATATGAAATCTAGTCCTGATCCTTAAATTTAAGTATACATATTTAACACAAACAACATATCACCCGCTAATGGTACTTTTAAGCTAATCTAACTTTTAATTGTCTTTATCAAGATAAAAATAAATCGGGGGGAAATTCAAATTCAAATTATTTATTGCGTGCTACATTGCAGTACATTGTTTTAAATATATAAATTGTACTTAGGTGGTAAGTAATACAATGCATTGTAAGGGCATGGCAGTAGCAGAGGGCTTTACAGTCAGTTTTATAATTAATTATTTACCTTATCAGTCGGAGATCCTCCGGGATCTCCCGAGGCCTCCTCGGAGATTGGGGTACTCAGGGAATAACCCGGCGCGGCTACGTTAGCAAAAAGCAAAAGCACTTCCAGTGTCCACACTTTCATTTAAATTAACGAAAAATTAAAACGAACGATAAACATTTGATAGACCTTTAATTTGGTACAAAACCCCTGCCCGCCTAGCATGACCACCGAAACACGATATGATATAGCCATTTATCGCGTTGAACTGTCAAAAATTATTGGATATAACCGTCAACTTGAAATTTTATCGAAACTGCGAACATGTATAAGGTTTATACATGTTCGCAGTTTGGATAAATGTTCAAGATTGCGGTTATATCCAATAATTTTTGACAGTTCAACGCGATAAATGGCTATATCATACCATATCGTATCGTGTTTCGGTGGTCATGCTAGGCGGGCTGAAATGAAATTTTGAAGACGTAAGTAGTTGTCCTAAAGTAGTTCTAGTAGGAGCTTCGTCTATGCGGTGTAGATATGCCCCACTTAATTACAAGCACCATTAATCTTGTCATATTTAAGGGATGTATCCAATGACGCCTATAAGGTCTCATTCGTACCTATAGGTACGGTTAATACTAGAAAAATGCACTGACAAAAAATCGACTTGTCTCCAGCGGGACTCGAATCCGCATCTTCCACAATCCGGGCGGATGCGTTGACCAATTACGCCACCGAGACACTGCTTTTCGCTGTCGAAATTTGTCAGTGCTTGGTGCTTATGTTTTTATGGTAAACATCGTTTCATCAAATCTTTGAAATTTGCACTTCCAAGACCCGAACGAAATATTTTTGCAAATATTTGACGCCCAGCTAAGATGAAACTACCTTACATTATGGAATAATTTTATTTTTGCGTTTACAAACGCGTGTATTAATATAAACGCGTAAATATTAATAAACGCGTTTGTAAACGCAAAAATAAAATTATTCCATATAGTTACGGTTTTTATTACCCTATGTTAATAAACAGTCATTTTCGAAACATTTTAACAACGGCACTGGTAAGCCTGTCTGATGTGATGGCAGCAATGCGATCGTGAAACAGGATGTAAGTCAAAAAGAAAAACAACAAATCATGGTCGTATCTGAGATCTGATCCAAAATTTATAAGGAAATACTTTGGTGTAAACCGCTGGAATAGCTCTACCGCATTTGTTTTTGCCGATCCCATAGCTGACCACGCCAGTAAGTTCGTACGCGAGTTTCCCAGTAGTCTGCGGTCGTCTTTGCACCATGAGAGGGCCACCGCTGTCACCCTTACAGCTGTCTTTTCCGATCTCGCCGCCGGCACATATCTGATTGCTCCACAGGGTCCACGGGACACTTAACACATTATTTATTCTCGTATGGCATGCCTGAAATATTGGAAAATACATACGTACAATCACGTGGGATTACACAAGAGTTTGAGCAGAGACTCATTATCATTATCACGGCGCGGCATCGTCGTACGTAACGTAACTGTGAAACGGCAAGACTGACGTACCGCTGCACGGTGTCGTGTATGGCACGGCGCGGCACCGTCACGGTACTGTGCAAGGTGCACCGCGCGGGCTCACAGTGTTTCCCTATGGCTAATTTCACATGTGTCCATAAAAAAGATCGATAAAAATATCGATGTTGAATTGCAACAATAACAGGAGAAGGATATGTGTTTTGCGGTCCATCTTATGCACACGTGCGAAATAACCGGTAGGGAAACTGTCGAGTGGACGCACCGTGAGCCGGCGCACCGTACCAGGCATCGTGGAGCGGTACGGGGCGCCGCGCCCGCCCGCCGTGGTGGTGATGAATTCAAGCCCTTACGTACACGCCCGTACGTAAGGGCTTGAATTCAGACAGTTTTTTAGGTGGTAGACCCATATGTAGGGTCGTCTGGGTAGGTACCACCGCCTTTCTTATTTCTGCCGTGAAGCAGTTCGCTGTGTTTCGGATTGAAGGGAAAGGTAGCCAGTGTAATTACTGGGCATGGAGGGCATATCATCTTAGGTCCCCAGGATGGCAAACGCACTTGCGGTGTTAAGTGATTTACACTTAATATTGCAAGTGTCTATAGGCGGCAGTGACTACTTAACATCAGGTGGACCGCAAGCTTGTTAGCCATCTCGTACCATAAAAAAAAAAGACCGAAATGGATAATACAAATATAGAACTTGTATTGTTTGAAGGTACTGACGAGAGAAGGTTTAATATCATGCAATTAATATAATTATAGTTAGTATTAAATTAGTTTTATAGATATATTTTTATCTTTTGCACATTATGTATCTCATCAATAGTGTACCTATGTTATACCCAGTAGTGAAAACTAATTAGGCTAGTGTGTTATTTATTTTTGTAATTCAAATGTATAATATTAAGAGCCAAGTCATCCAGCCAGAGCCAGTCCTACGACCACTGTTCGCCAGTAGCGGGCATGTTGCATTGAGTCATTTGTTTATAAACGTTGAAGCAAGGCGCTGGGAGTCGGGGCGTGACGTTAGTCTCTGAATGTTGTCGGCACGCTACACGCGCCCGGGTTACAGTTGGTTAGATATAAAGGTACATCTGGCTGAATCGGCCAAGTAATATCTGAATGTAGTGACGGTTTCCAGCCTATCTCGACGTTAAAGGGGCATCAAACCCAAAAAGAAAGAACGCTTTCATCGAATCAACAAACGAAAGCCAACTAGCAGGCCAAGACAGCAGGTTAAGACGCGCGCAATGAATAGTGTATATTACCGCATGCTCGACTAGAACCATGTTATGTAGTACGCTGATCGCGACACTCAGTCTTCCTATGAACTCGGCGATTCGACTGATCTCCTTAGATTGATATATCTGTGGTGTGGACGATATTGTATATGTGTGTTGTTTTATGTTACAATGTTATACAGCAATGTTAAATAATATGGACGTGTTATATAGCATAAGTTATACAACATATTCCTTAATCTGGCCTTACATTTACCCTTAATCATCTCAGCAATCCGGACAGAAATTGGAAAATGCTCGCAATAATATCACTATAACTAATAATAGGTATTTGTTTTTAGTATATGTAGGTACTTGTAATTAATAATATGGCACGAGAGAGTTTTGGTAAGACACTTCTATTAGAGAGTAACGATTCGGTAATTGGAATCAAACAGTATACCCGTTACTTAGTAACGAATATATACGGATTGATACAGCTCTCGCAATGAAAAACGTCATAACGTGACTTACCATTAAATTCACCAATGGCAAGTCCACGGCTTGTTTTACTCTACTGTTTCTTTGATCGGTCTCGCTGGTCTGCCCCCATCCGGCGGCGTACGCTCTGAACTCATTGAAATGATCGTCACGGGATATGTCACTCCACGGCAGACAGATTGGCCGTATGAAATCTGTAATCATAAACATTATAAGAATTACCGTTAGCCGATGAACTTTACGTACGCCTAAAAAAATCTTGTTCGGTTCTATCAATATTATTGTAAATAATCGAATGGAGATCAGTTATTTTATTGATTTACACTTTATTGCACTTTATTGGCTTCGAATATCGTTATTCAGACTAGATTATATTTTCACTTGACATTGGCAAAATAGTACCTAATCTTTGTGTGTCGCGAGACCATTTATTAAGAAAATATTATTTAGTCGTGTGTTTCGTCTGACTTTCTGCTTCAGTGTTTCTGCTCAACCCATTCGGGTTGAAAGAAAGAATGTCTTCATTGACCAGCACAAGACAACACCAAACACAAAAAGAAAGAATATACAAAATTATACACTCTAATCAGACAGATTGGCCGTATGAAATCTGTTATCATAAACATCATACGAATTTGAGGCCGATTAATCCTTATTCAGATGGAGAGACTGGAAAGAGCCTTTTTCTACTGTGTAAATCATGATACTCTTGTCAGGAAATTACATCACTATGGCGTTAGGAATAAAGCTCTCAACCTTTTGACTTCTTACTTGACTAATAGAATACAAAAGGTTGATATACATGGTCAAAGATCTTCTGGAGCTGCGGTCAAAATAGGGGTTCCGCAGGGTTCAATCCTTGGTCCTTTTCTATTTTTAATATATATTAATGATCTACCTTACTGTATAAAGGACAGTCATGACATAGTGTTGTTTGCAGATGATACATCTCTGATTTTTAAAATAAATAGACAAATGACTAATTATGACGAAGTAAACAATGCACTATCTAAAGTAGTAGATTGGTTTAACATTAATAATTTGCTATTAAATGAAAATAAAACCAAACTAATTAAGTTTTGCACACCCAATGTCAAACGGGTTGAAACAATGGTACAAATAAATGGGATTGGATTGGAACCTGTTGAATCTACTATTTTCTTGGGCATAGTGTTGGATGCTAAATTGCAATGGGGTCCACACATTGAGAGAATATCTGGTAAGTTAAGTTCAGCTGCATATGCAGTTAAAACTATCAGACGACTTACCGATGTAGACACAGCCAGAATTGTGTACTTTAGTTATTTCCATAGTATTATGTCTTATGGAATTCTTCTCTGGGGTAATGCTGCGGATATTAACACCATATTTGTTTTGCAAAAACGAGCAGTACGAGCTATTTACCAATTAGGTCCTCGGGTTTCACTTAGGGAAAAGTTCAAAGAAATAAATATTCTAACAGTGGCATCACAATATATATTTGAAAATTTAATGTACGTACGAAAAAACATAACAAATTTTTCTGAAAAGTGTGACATTCATAATGTTAATACGAGGAACAAACATAATCTTGTGGTACATGCTACTCGTCTCCACAGAATAAGCAATTCTTTTATGGGACAATGTATACGCTTCTATAACAAACTCCCAAATAATATTCGAAGCCTACCTATTAATAAATTCAAAACTGCTATTAAAAATAAACTGTATACTAAAGCATACTATAAGGTGTCTGATTACATAAATGATTCTAACGCATGGGGGTGAATTTGCTCGAGGTCCATGCATTTTAAATATGTTTATTAATTATGCATATAATCTATAATGTGTCTTATAGTTGACTCGGAAGCATAACTTTAGTTTAAATTTGTTTTAGTTAATAATCAAGAAGCATGTGTATGTCATTCTCACTAAAAAGGTCTTGTGGCGGTGTCGTCTTGCGTCGGGTCGTTACGTTCCCTAAAATATGGTTGAGCGAAGCGATGGCTGATTCTTGCGTCATGCCTGTGAACAGGTGCCGCCAGCGGGGCCTGGTCATCTCATGTTTTCTTGATTGATGTAAACGTAGGTCTTATAATTAGTTGTTATCTTTAGATGGACAATTGTATGACACATGCAATAATAATATGTAATAATTGTTTTTTTTTGTACAATGTGTGGACATTGTATTCTTATAACATTGTTAACCGGATCTTAAATGTATGCTTACCACTTATATTGAAAGGAATATCTGTAAGTACCTAACTAACAATAACATAAAATGGTGGTGGGTATCAAAATTTTAATTGCTTAGTTCAATAATAATTATGATTAATTAAATTATATAGAAAAGCTTTTCACAAGATAAATAATCCAAATGCGTGGGAGTAATGACTACCCAAACTTTACGCATGTTAAAATGTAACTTAAATTATATTGATAATTATTTATTGACTTGTATTGATGTTTTGAAATCATTACGAAATTGTAAGCTGTGGAGTTTCTTTCGCCATTTCTTCTCCATATCAGCATAATAATAATTATTCGTCCCGAAATGGTGGTAGGGTTTTGACGATTTAAAAGTACTTAGCAAAGTCCATTTAAATAAAGAGCTTTTTCATTTTCATTTTCATTTTTCATTTTTCAATGTGACGTAAGTAGGTACTATTATAATTGGGAATACGAAAATCTTTAAAAAATGCGTGAGTGTCTTGGAACCCTCGTTTGGAACGAAGTTATAACTGGGCACAGCCAATAGCAAACACGCTATGGATAACCGTCGACACTAGACAAAGGGTCGTGATGGAAACTCATGACGGAAAACTCTTACCCTTTTTTTCGCCTAAACCCCCAAGTCCGTACCGTGCGATAAGGATTTTTTTTCCAAAACGCGCGTCCGCCATCTTGGATCTCAAAATAGATGTTTATTCGGAATCGGGACCACCGAAAACCGATACCCAATAATACCCATATTGTCATTATGTTAGAAAGTCGCGTCCACTATCTTGGATCTCAAAATAGATCTTGTATTCCTGATCGGGACCACCGAAAAGTATACAAAAACAATAAAGGGTCGGACAAAGTCCGGATAAAAGTCTAGAAATCTGGACATGTCACATAAGGAACTTCGTTCCAAAAATAATACTTAAAAAAAATTGACTAAGGCCTAATCGCCCTGAAGTATGGGGTAGGCTCGAGCCCCTCGGTGGGGACATTATGTAAGCTGTTGATGATGATGATGATGTGGGGTGGAAGAATTGTTTGCTAACCTCTGAATGCCCGCTCGGTAGATATATACATACCGCATATATCATATATCTACCGCAAATCAATTGTGTCTGGGTATTATTCATCATCCACAGAATAATGCAGAAAGCGTATTATAAAGTTCAGGAACATGTAGACGATAAAAATGTATGGACACATTCAAACATGCTCGATTCTACATTGTAATCTAGTGAGAATATGATGTGTACAATTTAAAATTGACAATATTCTAACAGGGAAGATTCTATATATCTAGGGGAGGGATATTCTATAAGGAAAGACGTCTTAAATCACAATTTATTTATTATATTAATATGATCAATTATCAAAACAGAAATTTGAATTATGACTCTTTCCAAATCAACGCAATGAAAACTAAGAAATTCAGCAAGTTTTATACGCCATGAAACTTGCTGAATTTCTTGCCGGGTTTTCTCAGAATAAGGGCTCCCGGTAGACTCTTGAACCGATGGCATCAAAATTGACTTTTCTCAATGTACAAATTGTACCTAAATGCATAAATAAATTTTGAGTTTGAGTCTTGCCAGACCTTCCATGTGTAATAATGATGCATTAGCATAAAAGGACACTGTCAGCTTTTAGACAACAGTTTCCAGATATAACAGTACGGTTGGACCACCCTTTGTATAATAAAGTAATAGTAATTAAACTTACCAGTGTAATTCACAACTTTAGACAGCCTCAGTAGTGCTATGTCGTTAGTGAGAGTCTTATTGCTATATTCTGGATGTGGAATAATTTCTTCTATAGGTACGCTTATTGGTCCATCGTTGCAGTTGTTCGGACCATTACAGTCTTGCCCAGGATTTTCTATATCGTATTCTCCCAGTCGTACACTAACACTAGAATGTTGGTTGAAAAAATTATTTATCATTCAAAAACAAAACCGCCTCCAAAAACACATAGGATCTAAAAAGCAAAAAAATATTGTTTACATTTACATACGTTTTAAAAATCTGACTAAATATTATGCCAAGTACATGTTTTTTTGAGGTCGATTTATACCAACGCCCCTTGGCAATGCTGTGGCGAGTGAAAGAGTTTAGTATAGTGCCAACGTTATTTTTATAGTGCCAACGTTATTTTTTTCTATCGAGTAAATTATTTCTAATTGTGTTTCTGTCTCTTGCAATTACCAAGTAATATCTACGTGTATGAATTCCAGAATTGTTGATTTTATAATAATAAATAAACAAACTTTTTTTAAAACAACGCCTAACAATGCTTAAACCACTTAAAAATTAAAAAAATCGTGTATTAGAAAAAACAATTATTAATATGATAATCCTTACAGACTTCTCCTAAGTCTTCCCACTACGCAGTGAGCAGCGGTCACCACGTATCTACCGCTGATTAAGGATCCTCCACATTTTGTTACGATTGTATTGCCATCATTATATTCCAGGTTCACGATCCACGGGTATTCGTCTATATCCGTAGCGTTACCACCTGAAATTGTAAAATCGTATATAAGTAGTTAAGTATTAGAATCTTCAACTTTTTCAAATTGATCATTTCAATCAAATCAAATTGATTCACGGACTGATCGATTTTTCTGTACCATGGAAAACGAACGCCCCCAACCACGCCCTAACAACAAATAAATACTTTGAATTACCACACCAATCAAGAAATGGAATACACTGCCAACACATCCTTTCTATTGATCCTTTTTATAATCCTGGATCATTCAAAACTGGCGTGAAGATGCACCTTGCAGGTCGGCAAGGTGAGGGTGGTTAGTACGGAGCTATCTCTCGCACTAGCTATATTCTCATTTGGACTCCACTACATGGTAAACAGTGTCATCAGGTGGAACGGAGTCATTTGCTAGGCCTTTATGTCCGACTGCAAGGAAAGGTTTGTCTTTCGCGCGTATCTTGTGTGTTCATTTGTAATATTCTTCATTGCCTCATATATTTTAAACGGATTTCCATAAAAGAGTTCTTATTTATTTCTGATTGATTTATTATTGACAGTCCACGTAAGTCAGTGTACATTTCGATGTACACTGACTTAAGTGTAGTAAAAATTGATGTTTCTACTGTTCTGAAAAATGAAACTTACGTGGAAACAAAATTACGGGTAACAAAATATTGATTTAATATTATTTCGATAAAATAGGAAAAGAAATAACGATGGAATGAGTTCATAGGTAATAACTATTTGAGGAAATGAAATTGCGATGTAATCTAATTCTATTAGTTGGTAAATATTGTATTGTATAAAAATATCTGAGAGTTTTATGGGGAACGAAAATCGTTGAAGTTAATTGCGATGAAGTGATAGGTTCCTAAATTCGATATGCCTGTTTCTCTCTGTAAAGTCTATTATATAATAATGATACTACTAAAGTTAAGAGTATAAACATTCACCTATGATCTTGCTACCAATATGACTGTCAATACCGCAGCACTCAGTGTGCACGTCGGGTGGGAAAGCTGACATTTGGGTGTCACAATGATGCCGCACTACAGGCTTTGGAGGTGGTCCGCAACATACGTGGATCTTATCATAGCGACATCTGCCAAATACAAAATTTACGCTACAATACAAATATTTAAAAAAAAATATGTTATACTGGATGGACCGACGATCTAGTAAAGGCCGCTGGATGCGGGCAGCGCAGAACCGATCGGGTGGAGATCCTTGATGATGATGATGATGAACTGGATGTGTCGTCAACAGTCATGTATACGAAGAGCCTGCATCCAGCTGACATGTACAAGCGCAGAGCGGATAGGCAACATCGTCGCACTCGGACCAGGTCTCCTAAGGCTCAATTTACATTGCGGTGGAATCGAATGGAAGCGAAGTTTATGTCCATCGTTCCTTTCCGAGTCGAACGCTTTAGAGAATTTGATCGGCCTAGAGACTCCTCCGCGGGAGATGCCCACCAGCTATAAATATTCTTTTGGGTGATCATTCAGCACATTTTACAGAATACTTACATGGAATCAGCTACGTATTCTGGCCTGGCCTTGCTCCTATGCAATTGTACAAGGTGTGGGCATTCTTCTGGAGGTACACATGAGCCAACATTTCCGTCTGGCGTATAGCAATCAGTGCAGCAGACCTGCAAACAATGTGCCAAGAGTGAATTTCAAGTTTAATTTGCAATAATTGTCATGAAATAATGAAATCCCTTATTTGCAAATGTGGGTGGCAATATCGAATAGGAGCATGCTGTTCACACCGTTGTTGTGGCGATAGATAAGGTTGTGAGCCAATCAATTTGATTGGTCTGGCACACAGAAGTAATGTTGGAAAATACAAAACCGATTTTAGAAGTATTTAAGTTGCCGTCATTACAGAAAATGACGTTTTTGTATAATATTAGAAATATACTTTCGTCTTGGAATAATTTTATTTTTGCCGGGTGGAAGGATTGTGGAAGGTGCGGGTTCGAGTCCCGCAGATTTTTTTTCACTGCATTTTTCTAGTATTATATTTACGCGTTTGTAAACGCAAAAATAAAATTATTCCATAATGTAAGGTAGTTTCATCTTACAGGTTGAATTTTAAATTAGACCATAATATTTCCGATTTCATCACTTGCATGGCGAAAGGTCGCGGTTCGAGCTCAGCCTTTTTACTTCCTCGTATACGTAGTATAGAGGAAGTCTTGTAATCGACAAAAAAATCGGCCTCAAGATTTTGACGGATTTACACGTTTTTTGTATAAAATGGTATAGCAAATGACTATCCCACCTGATAGTAAGCGGAAGTATAGTCAAGACTAATTCCCGTATTGACAAACAATACTTGTCTTAGTAAAAACAATGCTATGCAAAATAAGGCATTTCTCAGTGCGTGCCATATGGCAAGGATTTTGAGGTCTCATAGTGCGCGTGGATGCACAAGGGTCGTAAAAACCTATTCAAAGAGGATACTTAAGTGAGGATCGGGACTATGCGTACTCTAAAATGAACGCATAGCATCTAGCTATATTACACAACGCACAGATCTAGATGTGAAAAGCAATGTCCAGATCTCAAAAGTTTCAAGTTTGAAGTAACAAAACGTCATTACCAGTGGTCGGATAATCGGATGCATATTTACCTAAAGTTGAGATGTTCGCAGCTATGGAATGCACTTTTGTATCGGATAAATCCCGGGATTCCAGAATCAACAAAATTTTGTGTTTTGATTATAGAATCAAATCGGGTCGGGTGTATATTTACTTACGTTCAGGTGTTGGCTAATATGAAATGCATTTTTGTATCCATTGTAAAAATTTCGCAATTTCGATCAAATGCTTTTTAACTATGGAATCGGATGCCAGCTAATTTTGTAAAGCAGGTTGCCAAACTAGCATAGCAAAGGTCACGATGAATAATTTTCTTTCTTCTCTCCTACATAGCAACAAACAACGCGGTGCCTTGAGTCTGATAAGCATTTCGTAATAAGTGCGAGTAAGACGGCAAATTATATACCTGCTTGTGTGCAGGTAGTGAGCCGAAAATAGTTCTTTTGTTCATTAAATGACACTTGCTAAACAAGTCGTTTCCATACCATGTTACCGATTAGTCTCTGTAATCCCTGGATTTATATTTTAAAAAGTACCTATGTTTTATGAAGCCGCTTCCATAATTTCTCAGCCAAAAATTCACTTTAGGTAAATATGCATCCGAATATCCGACATCCACTAGTCATTACATTCAATGATGTGAACTAGGCAAGAGAATCGAACCAATCACAGAGCTCTAATCAATGCAATGCATTTACTTATCCAAGAGTCGAGAAACCTCATAGTAATGTACTTGAATACGGGTGTAATACAGCTATTGATAATATAGTATATGCGTCGCATTCGCCACCCTCGCCTTGCCGACTTTCCTCTTTACATTGCCATATTATCTTTCATACACTCTATTCATCGTTTCTTCGGTCTCCCTCTTGCTCTGTGCTCATCATATATCATAACATCTTGTATAACTAAAACCCTTGTCCGACCTACAGCTAAGTCTAAATTTTTTGGTAAATCTTTTACTGTGCATGCTGCACAACTTTGGAACAAATTGGCGACTGAAATTCGTGAGAGTGATTCTGTGACTACATTCAAACGAAAATTGTAAGAGCACTATCTCTCTAACTTATCTTAAAATGTATGTATTTATATTTATGTAGATGTGTTTGCTTATATGTTACATGTGTACATTAACTATTTATGTAAATTATGTATTTATAAATATAATATATTTATCTTAGTTTAGTATTATAATTTTAGATAGGCACATACTATTATTTATATTGTTTATATGCCGTGTACACAATAATCCCGCATTTAAACGCTTAAATTAATGCTAGAGTTGTCTGGAAGAGATCTCTTTTAGAGATAAGCTCACCTTTGTACATGTTTTTTCCTGCACTATAGTATTATTATATTTGTGTGTACAATAAAGAATTAAATAACAGCCCTTATAATTCCTCTATGCTCACTTCATAGTAATGATTTAAAGGGATTTAGATGATTTAACAAAGTCCACTTAAGTACGAGTCCTTTCATGATTTGATTTTGATTATATTGATGATGATGGTAATGACGTAGGTACAGGTGTTAGTGAATATACGTGCAAAGTAATACTAACTTGTTGATCTACACATATGCTGTTTCTTACGAAGTCCATTTCCTCTTTGGTTATGTTTTTCTTTTGAAGTGTACGCACAATGCTGGGGCATTGAAAGATTTTCCTGCGGACGCCATACTTACCGTCCGGTGTGGTACATGTATCTGATAACAAAGTAACATGTTAGTACGGGTTTACCCTTGTTTGATATAACAACGTTTAGTCGAATATCGTTTCGGCTAATTTTAGTTACTATAAAGTCATTTCGCATTATTATTCATTTGACCGAATATTTAATTGGTAGAACTTTATTTAGCATAATTATTTCTTTGACATAATGTCATTTCACCGAATTTTCAAATGCACTAATTTTATTTAACCTAATGTTTAACTAGACTAATAATGATTTAGTCAAAAGATCGTATCGAATATTCAGTTCAGTAATAATTCAGTGAAAACGCCCTAAAGTCGCTTCGTGCACTCGCTGGCCGCTGCCGCGGCACGCTCGCTTTGTTCGCTCCGCTCGTGCGCTGTGTTCATGTCAACCTAACTCGCTCGTCGCTTCGCTCCTCGCTAACCTATTGTTCAATTCATACCTATTAGTTAAGTTGTATATAAGTATTTTGTTATTTTAGTAGTTATAATTGTTATTTTATTTTTCTTTTGTTTTTGTTCTGGCGAGGCCAATAAATATTTTTCTTTCTTTCTTTCTTTCATTTGAACCTTCGATGATATGAAAATTATACCACCTGAACAATACATCAATTGAACATTATACTTTTTGATCAATAGCGCAAATGTTGTTATCGCAAATAAACATATATTTTACTATAAAATGACGGATTTTCCACACAAACTTTCATCCCCTATTTCATCCCCTTAGGGGTTGAATTTCGGAAAATCCTGCCTTATTCCTTGCCTACGTCATAAAAGGAACCTCTATGCAAAATTTCAGCTATCTAGGTTAAAGGGTATGTGCTGGGCGTTGATCAGTCAGACAGTGAGTCAGGACTTTGCCTTTTAAATATTATAGATTGCAAAAACATGATCACACAAGTTTTGAGGTTAGGGGTCTACCAATGTAAGACCACTTTTGATGCACATTTTTTAAATCCCTAGATCTGTAATTGTAATAATCATTAGCAAGCTTGGTTTTAATTTAAACTGGCATTGATTCCCAACAATCTGACATAAAAAAGTTTGGTAATTCTATTACTTTGATTGTATGGAAGTATTATAGTTGCCAATAATACAATGTTTGTTATCCCACTGTTAATATTAAAGTTGCCCTTATTGTCATTATTTATTTACAGTAGGTACCTCGCCTATTATTTCATCAGCCCGTCTCTGAAAGTAGCAACCACTATTTAGTTTTTATTAATAATCCTTGCACATCTAAGCTCATCTATCTATCAATCTATATATATATAAAGATTGTAGATTGTTGTGATCTATATCTATATATATATATATATATATATATTAAACCGCCCACAACCCCAAACGCCCAAAATTTCTTATTAATTGATAAGAAATAAATGCCTTAAAAAAATTAAAATACTGCCTGAAGCAACTATTCCACGCGGATGACGTCGCGGGCAAATGCTAGTCTAATATAATTAATTGTTGCTAAAATATTCAATCGCTGCCAAGTAATTTTTTAGTAACAAAAGAGTTATTCGCCCTTCAATTTGTTAGTCTCCTCGAAAATAATTAGACATTAAAAATAAATAAATACAGACTGTATTTATATATTTTATGTTACACCCTGTAGTTTTCTTTTGGCAATAGTATTTTTAATATCGTTTCAGTGGTTTAGGCGTCAAAGCGTAACAAGTCAACTCTCGTTGTTAGGATAACTAAATAATGTATAATTTGTCCGTATCTGTAGTGCTATTTAGTATTATTATTAATAATAATAAATACTAAATAGCACTACAGATACGGACAATCACACCAATTATCTAGCCCGAAGTATCATTAAGAACTTGTGTTACGGATACTAGATAACGGACATTTTTTTTAAATATTCATAATATTTTAGATATTTTTATAAATAAACTTAAATATATAAACAACCACGACTCGCAAACAAACATTCGTGTTCGTCACACAAACATTTGCCGGTACCAGGATTCGAACCCGGACCGCTTGATGTGTAGCCAGTACTGACCACTCCACCACGACGAAATCCTCCTTAATGCCTAAATTTAAACTTACTGTAAAACAAGCTTTAAAATTGAACTAACCTTGACAAAAACTCAATCCAATGAGGACACTCGAGAAGATAAATATTTTATCCAAAAACATAGTGGTATATTAAATCCCGTCAGATGGCACGTGTCGCGCACTACGGACGCTAACCGCAATGACACTGTCCACTGTTTATATACCAAACTGTCTAATACCTAGTATTGAATTAAAACGATCGCTTGCCGCCGCACCGTAAGGCCGCAATACACGATTTCGGAGTCGCTAATACCATAATACAGAACTCGAAACCGATTGATATATTTTTTGAAACGGTTTCGACCACAGAAATAATATAATAAAGAGAATAGAAATGCTTGGTTCGCATTTAATACATCAGTCATTCAGTATAGACAATTGCAATTTTAGTCTAGGTAGGGCACAGCGGAATTAGGAGCAGCCCGAGAACTGGTGTAGTCCACCTTACAGAAGACCACAGTCTAATAACATTACATTTTTGTGGTGTGGTGTTTCTGTTGGTGAGTAGGTACGTGGTGGCCAGAGCTTCGCGGGTAAAGGATGAGGACTATGGTAGGCAGCGCTTGAGTGTATGCAAGTGTCTATTATAGATGCTTTTTTTTTATTCTTTATTTTGTAAGGGGTTTTTATCCTAATGGATATGTCAACCCCATTGTACCTTATACTTAACTAAATTTCACATACTGCATAATATAAAACTAAGAAGCTATGACTAAATATATCTAATAATAAAAGAATGTATAATTATATTTATTTAACTGCCAAGAGAGCTTTGTTCCTGCAAGAACAAAACTAAACGGCAAAACTTTATTGCTCTCTCCGATGGAGGTTCTGACCAAATGCTTTGGGTCAAACCTGTATCTAAAGCATTTAAATTGTATTCCTTCAAAAACAAAGCTCTCTCATTCTTATTTCTAACACAATCCATGAGCAAATGTTGCACATCTTCCACTCTGTCACACACTCCACATTTATCAGTGAGTGCTTTTTTCATAAGAAATGCAAATTTTGCCGATAGATAGTGTCCTGCACGGAGTCTTAACGCTAGTTTTACATTTAGTTTAGTTTTATCATTATAGATACTACTATGACTGCTTATCACCAGGTAGGCCGTATGCTTCTCTGCCAAACAAATAACATAAAACTATCAATGAAAAAATCGGGAGTGGTCTCCCCTTGACTTTCTCGAATACCGGAAACGACTCAAAAGTTGATAGAAACCTTATATTATGATGTCATACATGCATGGTAAATTTTGGTCACCCATCCGAGTACCGATCACGCACTTGCTTGCTTAATTTTCGTGATCGACGTCTCAAAAGTTGAGAAACCTTATATTTTGATGTCATACATGCATGTAAAATTTTGTTGCAATAAGTTAAAGCATATTTGAGTATTAATTGATACATAATTTCAAAAACTGAATTTTTGGACTCGGGGAGGTCCTAAACGTGTAAATCCGTCAAAATCTCGAGGTCGAATATTTTTACGATTACAAGACTTCCTCTATACTACGTATACGAGAAAGTAAAAATGTAATATAGCCTTAATTAAGCTATGCACCCATTTTATGGAAATTAATTGTAACATGATAATTATTGTGGGGGTTTTTGTTACTCATGAACATTTTGAACAACCATTTGTCATACATTGATAAGAAAATATTAGCACAAATTTGTAATATATATTTTTGGACGGTGCTTTTATTTAGCACTTGTGCTCCGCCCACGACTGCGTCCGCGTAATGTTTTTTTACTTTCTCGTATACGTAGTGTAGAGGAAGTCTTGTAATCGTCAAAAAATTAGACCTCGTTATTTTGACACAGACATAATTTTTCTCCCTAAATTTGTCTCCCTGAGACAAAAAATTGGAATTATGTCTGTGTGTGTGTGTGTGTCTGTGCGTTAGCACGATAACTCGAGTATGCTTTAAATTATTGCAACCAAATTTACCATGCATGTATGACATCAAAATATACGGATTGTATCAACTTTTGAGTCGTCGATCACAAAAGTTAAGCAACTAAGTGCGCGGTCGGTGCTCGGATGGATGAACAAAATTTAACATGCAATGTATGAAATCAAAATATAGTTTGTAGCAACTTTTCAAGGGGAGACTCCCGATTTTTACTTTCTCGCATACGTAGTGTAGGGAAGTCTTGTAATCGTAAAAAAATTCGACCTCGAGATTTTGACGTATTTACACGTTTTGGACCTCCCTAAGTCCAAAAATATTTTTTTGGAATTATGTCTGTGGGTGTGTGTCTGTGTGTCTGTGCGTTGGCACGATAACTCGAGTATGCTTTAACTTATTGCATCCAAATTTAACATGCATGTATGACATCAAAATATAAGATTTCTATCAACTTTTGAGTCGTCGATCACGAAAGTTAAGCAACCAAGTGCGTGGTCGGTACTCGGATGGGTGACCAAAATTTAACATGCATGTATAACATCAAAATATAAGGTTTCTATAAACTTTTGAGTCGTTTCCGGTATACGAGAGAGTCAAGGGGAGATGACTCCCGATTTTTTTAGAAATGAAATATAGCATATTTAGGGCCCGATATAGGGCTGTCAAATTTCATACATTTGTCGTTTTCATACTTGTGCTCGATCAAAAGTATCGTCTCTTTTCATACATTGACCACTGTTTCTGTTAGTTTACGCTCGAGGCGCTAGTGGGCAATGTATGAAAAAAGACGATACATACGTTTGATCGAGCTCGAAGACTGACCACCTCATATTAGCGGTACAGATCGTATATCGTCAATGTGGAACCGCTCTAAGGCGCCTTCCTCGCCGGCTCCTTTCGTTACCGAATCTGCACAGATGAGATATAGATTACTAGCGACCCGCCCCGGCTTCGCACGGCTGCAATGCTTATGTAAATATGCATGTATTATACATATAAACCTTCCTTAAAAATCACTCTATCTATTTAAAAAAACGAATCAAAATCCGTTGCGTAGTTTTAAAGATCTAAGCATACATAGGGACAGACAGTAGTGATTTACTGAGAGCATGCAATAACTATAGATTCGGTACTAATCGGTACCAAAGTTACTTTTGCATTTATAATTGTAGGATTTTCTTCAAATAACAACGATGATTATCACAAACATTGGTTTATTTCTTTAGAGCACATTTTTACAATCAATTATGGGATGATGTTACTCGCGTCCGTAGGACTTACCACCTTCTCCTAGGCCCACCCTACACGTGTCCCCTGGGTGGTGCAAAACGAGTAACAACGCCGAGCAACAGGCGGCGGTCAATTAACCTGTACGAAGGCTACCACAAGCCCAGAGGAATTAAATCCCCTCTAAAAGAGTGGCCATTGCACCTTGGGAAAGTGCTATGGTTTCCTTTCCCACCCTCGTAAAAATGGAAATGTCGAAAAATGAATGTGAGATGTCATGCGATCCGGCTAACACCCGGCGCTCTCAGGTAACCGGGCCTGAGAGTGGGAAATCTGCTACCGAAGACTGCAAGGTGGTGGGAGACCAGGCCCCCTTGACAGTGAATACTACTGGCAACAGGAAATTAGTGCAGCAGGCATTCCATCCAAGCCTATTCCTAAGTAGACCAAGAAGTAACTCCTTGGGATGCAGTAAACCTACAACAAGTACTGATGGAGGAAAACAACTATTTGTAGAAAGTACAGATGAGCATACAAACAATGTAATCACTCCCAACAAACCTACCCTCCCTCCTGACTGGCAAAGGATCCCTGTCACGAGATATCCAAAAAGGAAGAAAACTTCAGATAGCCCGCCTCATTCGGAGTCAATCAATACCTCAAACCGATACGAAGGACTACCGATAGACCTCACTGAAGATGACCGTCCAGTGAAAAAACCTAACAAACCACCTCCTATAATATTGTATGGTGTAGAGGATGTAAATAAACTAACAGAACTCCTTACAACAGCCAGTGAAAGAAACCAATTCACATACAAAATAATTAATAAAAATCAGCTTAGAATAATGAGTAGCGACATCGAAATATATAAAAGACTCATAGCAATAGTTCGTGAAAATAATCTCATAGGACACACATTTAACAGAAAAGACCAAAAGGGCTGCCGATTAGTTATAAAGAACCTCCACCCCTCAACTCCTATTGATATAATAAAGGAAGAAATAGAAGCTACTGGAAATCTAGTTACAGGGGAGATAATTAACGCAAAATATGGTCAAGATAAGAAAGCAACATCAACCTTCTTTGTAAATCTTGCGCCAGGGCCAAATAATAGAGCTGCAAAAGAAATAAAATATATATACCATCAAGCTATAGTTATTGAAGACTTCAGAAAAAGAAAAATGATAGCACAATGTCAGAGATGTCAACAGTACGGCCATACTAAAAACTATTGTATGCGGCCCTACAGATGCGTTAAGTGTGCAAAATCCCACAAAACGTCAGAATGCCCAAAACATGATCGCAATACGCCTGCCGAGTGTGCTCTCTGCCATGGACCACACCCCGCTAACTATAAAGGGTGCGAAGTGTACAAAGAGATCCATGCCAGAAAATATAACACTCAAATAGTAAATACTGAAAAGAAAAAGACCCCAACACAGCCACAAATAATAATCACACCATCAAACCATAAAACCTATGAGAAGGAAACCAAAACTTATGCTCAAAAAGCAAAGAATGAAAATGCGAACAGAAATGACCCTATAGAGAAACCACAAATAAGTCCCACCATAGAACAACTCCTCATCAAACAGACTGAAAAGTTCGATCTTATGTTACAACAAATGAGGACACTACTAAGTCTCATAGTGAAACTAGTCGACAAACTATCCCCCTAATTTCGCTACGAGTAGCGGCTTGGAACACAAATGGATTAGAATCCAACAAGAACGAAGTTGAGGCTCTTTTAATTGCACATAAACTAGACATATTATTAATATCCGAAGCACACTGTACCAATACGTCGTGCATTAAATTTAAAAATTACCAAACCTACATAACTCCTCATCCAGATGGCACTAGCCACGCAGGATCGGCAATCATAATAAAGAAATGCATAAAACACCACTTAATGCCAGAATACTGCAGAGATTACATACAGGCAACAACCGTAGCAGTACAAGAAACATGCGGATATATCAACTTTAGTGCAGTTTATTTCCCACCCAAACATAAAGTAACAGACATGATGTTCACACAGTTCTTTACAACACTAGGTAGCAGATTTGTTGTTGGAGGAGACTGGAACGCCAAGCATACGTTCTGGGGGTCCAGACTAATAACTACACGTGGAAGGCAACTCAAAGTATCAATAGACAATAACAAATTGATAGCTGTGACAACATCAGAACCAACCTACTGGCCAACTGACTCCAATAAGATACCCGACTTGCTGGATTTCTTCCTAGCTAAAGGAGTAAATAGGTGTTACCTAAAAGTTGAACCATGCTATGATAGTGCCTCAGACCACACGCCAGTTCTGTTGACGTACAGCACAATGATAATAGAATACGATAGACCCGAGACGCTGTATAATAAATTCACAGATTGGAGCTCCTTCAGGGACTATATTAATCAAAACATATCTCTGAAAGTAAGTCTTAAATCAGCAGGTGAAATCGAAAACGCCACAAGATCTATCACTTCCCTTATACAAAAAGCGTGTTGGCTAAATACACCCATAAAAGACCGCGAGTTGGAAAGGGAAAATAATTGCCCGCTCACTATCAAGTCCAAAATCCTTGAAAAAAGAAAACTGCGCAGGGTCTGGCACAACAGTAGATTAGCGATAGACAAGTGTGCTCTCAATAAGGCAGCAACCGAGCTGCGCAAACAGCTACAGGAATGGCGCGATACCACCCTACAGACAAAAATTGAGTCCTTAACCGCAACGGCTGCTACAAATTACTCACTCTGGAAATTTACAAAGGCTTACAATAGACCTCAGGAGGCCAAACCACCAATTAGAACTCACCCTGGAGGATGGGCCAGAACTCCACAGGAGAAAGCAGACACGTTTGCCAAGCACCTATCAACAGTGTTTACACCTAATGACACTCACAATGTGGAATCTGAAAATGAAACTCATCGGATACTGGCTCAAGAACTACAGCTGTCCCTTCCTGTAGAACCAGTTACAACTCGTGAAGTGTGGAGGGTAATAAAAGATCTCAAAGATCATAAGGCCCCAGGATATGACCTGATAACGAAAGAAATACTTAGAGAACTACCAAAAAAAGCTATTGTGTTCCTTACAGTGTTATTTAACGGGATACTGAGAGTGCAATGTTTTCCAATCCATTGGAAGGTCTCCCAAATATTGATGATTTACAAAGTAGGAAAACCAGCGAACGACGTCACTTCGTACAGGCCTATTAGTCTATTACCTGTCATGTCGAAGGTATTTGAGAAGCTTCTACTTCGGAGGATATTGCCCATTTTGAGTGATAATAATATAGTACCACACCACCAATTTGGTTTTCGACAGAAACATTCCACAGTGGAGCAAGTTCACCGAGTATGCGAAAGAATCAGAAAGAGCCTAGAAGAGAGAGAATACTGTGCCTCTGTGTTCTTGGATATAAAACAAGCATTCGACAAGGTATGGCACAAAGGTCTCCTTCACAAGATAAAAACATGCCTCCCTCATAGCTTTTATCTCTTGATGGAATCGTATCTATCTGAGAGGCTGTTCCAGGTCAAGGAAAGTGGATCTACTTCCGCATTGTTTGAGGTCAATGCGGGAGTCCCTCAAGGCTCCATACTAGGGCCGATATTATATACAATATATACAGCTGATCTCCCGCTGGTGGACAATGTAACTGTGGCAACATATGCAGACGACACTGCTATACTTGCATCACATAAGAATCCATATAAAGCATCGGATGACTTACAGAATGCTCTTGACGTAGTGACCTCTTGGCTACAACGGTGGAAAATTAAAGCCAGCACCACAAAGTCTGTACAGGTCACATTTACTCTTAAAAAGGGAAACTGCCCCCCGGTGACTCTGGAAAACGCAGAACTGCCACATTGCGATAGCGTGCGATATTTAGGAATGCACCTCGATCGTCGCCTGACTTGGAAAAATCATATCAAAACCAAAAGAGAGGAACTTAATTTGCGGTATAAAAACCTGTACTGGCTGACTGGAAGGAACAGCAAGTTATCCACAGATAATAAACTCCTGATCTACAAGTCCGTCCTAAAACCAGTGTGGATGTATGGCTTACCACTCTGGGGCAGCGCAAGCAACTCCAACATATTGATCCTGCAGAGAATGCAAAATGTTATCCTGAGATCACTGGCCGACGTGCCTTGGTTTATTACCAACCACGAGATTCATCAACATCTTAAAATGAATACCATAAGGGAAGAGATCCAGAGTGTAACAAATAAATACAGGAGCAGGCTGGAGGGACACCCGAATGCACTTGCTGCCAAGCTTACAACTCGCACCTATGGAAAGCGTCTCAAAAGGAAAGACATCCTATAACTTCGCAAATAGGATAACAGAAAAAGGATGGAGTAGATGTCCTTACTGGAGGACACACTCGAATGAAAAATATATTGGCCTTCAAAAAATCTGCTCATAGTCATAAGCTGATCGCAGATAATAAGTTTAAAAAAAAAAAAAAAAAAAAAAAAAAAAAAAAATTATCGCACAAAGCAGAGACAAGAAGAAAGTGGCGCCGCGAGTGACAATTAAAAGAACTAATTTGGTAGCGTTCCAATTCTTACAATAATGTTAGTTAGGTTGTCAAATAAACATATTGTAGGTACCTGTGTTTGGTTTGATGGTTTAAAATTCTGTTCATTGAACCCTCACTTCCACCTGATGGTAACCAGAAAATTGCTGAGATTAACCGCCGCGCTAGCCACCCTCCTTTCCTATTACCCAGTCCATACACATTGCCCACCTACCTTAAGTGACCACAGTGTAAATCGATCCTTACTCTAAGTGTGAATCAAAGAATGTGGTCTCAATGTTGTTATGTTGGTGCAGGAAGAGGTAAATTTGTATTTTCCTTAACACAGTCATGCTTATGTCATTTACGTATTTATACAACATGTAATTTAAATAACCAACACCCTGAATAAAGGTGGGTTGGGATCGGTTTCGGAGTTGATTTAAAAACAAAAACGATTTTTATTTAATAAAAAAAAAAAAATATTGTAATTTTTTTTTTGTTAAATAAAATCTTTTTTTTTTTTTTTTTTTTGAAATCAACTCGGAAGCCGATCCCAAACCACCTGTATTCAGGATGTTGGTTATTTAAATTACATGTTGTATACTTTATGTACGAAGTAAATACAACATCGTACATCTCTAAATCGTATCATTTAATAGTGGCTAATCGGTCAGGTATTTCCAATTGTATTGTTAAGTCTGTGCTTCGTCTGGTCCAGTCTGCCGAAAGATAGCCGTCATTCCAAGAGGGTTGGTGGCAGGTATAGCAGTATTGTTCGACGCCGTCGTGGTGGAGTGGTCAGTAACCATAGATTTAATATCAGTAACGCTGCCCACACATCAAGCGGTCCGGGTTCGAGTCCTGGTAGGAGCAAATGTTTGTGTGATAAACACGAACATTTTTGTTCACGAGTCATGGTTGTTTATGTAGGTACAGACAACAGGGTTGCCATAAACTGTCAAATTATCCCAATCGATTATGCACTTTATATGGAATATCCTTAGGTTGAAAATAGTTTGGAGAAATTTGACAGTTTTGTATAGCCCAACGTGCTGTTGACTGTACCTATTTATTTAAGTTTATTTATAAAAATATCTATCCTGGTTGTTTATGTAGGTACAGACAACAGGGTTGCCATAAACTGTCAAATTATCCCAATCGATTATGCACTTTATATGGAATATCCTTAGGTTGAAAATAGTTTGGAGAAATTTGACAGTTTTGTATAGCCCAACGTGCTGTTGACTGTACCTATTTATTTAAGTTTATTTATAAAAAAAAATATCTATCCTATTAAGTATATTAATTATGTCCGTTATCTAGTATCCATAACACAAGTTCTTAATGATACTTAATTTTGGCTAGATAATTGGTGTTAGTGTGGAAAAAAATGGTTGATATCAACATATACGGCACCGATCCCAAATAATTTGAGAGCAGGGCAGGAGAAAGAAGAAATAAAGAAAGATATAATTTATTTGGCACACATCATAAATTAATTAAGAAAATTATTTTATATCTAGTTTATTTTATTCTACCCGGACTGCCAAGTATTTTGAGTGTAACAGGTCCTGGTGTATGTATCCATAGTCCATTTGTTGTCTCTACAGATTGTTTATATGTTTGATATAAACTGAATATTTCTGAAAATAGGTTTTATCTAATGAATCCAAATAGCAAAAAAACGTGGTAATGCATGGACTGCTTCTTATGCTTACCTATCATAACACCGGAAAATATTACCCATAGAAGGAAATATAATGTTTCTATTAGTAATTCTTTTCAATCGGTATCAGAGGATGGGTTTAACCACAGATATATCAATCTAAGGAAATCGGTCTAATCGCCGAGTTCATAGGAAGACAGAGCGTCGCAATCAGCGGCCGCACTACATAACATGTTCTAGTGGAGCATGCCGTAATATACACTTTTCATTGCGCGCGTCTTAAGGACTGCGTAGCGATGAAAGTTAAGCACAGCCGGTCGGTCAAATCGCAGAGTTACGTATTCACTTGACTTTATCGGAAGGCGAAGTGGCGGAAATGTATGCCCACAGCGCATACACTTGTCGCAAGTTAAACGCCGGCTTGGCCTATATCCTTGTATTATTAAATCTGTGGGTTTTTACTAATGACACAATGCAAAAAAGTTGTCCAGAGCTGAATATTACCTGAAACTCTGAGTCATCAAAACTTTACAAAACAAGCTTGAAGTAGCAGACAGCGAAATTGAAAATGTATTATTAGAATAAGGAAAATTTAAAAAACATTCAATTTTTTTTTGAAGTAGGTGCTAACCTCATTATTTGGAATAAACGTTGTCTCTTGATGTTGATGTTTTTTTTTAATTTTTACAAACAATATTTTTATTTCTCCGTTTTTAGTTTTGATCATTCTTTAAAGTTTTAAGGGTGGATTCACACAGCCCTGGCTGCCGGCTTATACCGTCTTTTCTAGTGGCTGTGTGGATGCACCACATTATGAGAATATTCCTTTAAGCTCAGTTTGTCTGTTGTACCATGGATGGTCTCTCTTGAGAAAAGTGTTTCTTTGCACTACATTAAATATTATACCCTATAACTATGTTTCCATTGCCATCTGCGTATGATACGGTGTTGATACCTTCTAATTGATATAGTTGTTCGTATTGTTCGAGCTACCAGCTGAACATTGAACTCTGCGGCTGCGTGGTCAGCAGCGAGACACAATCACATTCCGCGGGTCAGAAGCTACGTGCATCGTCGGCAAGTTACACCTATGAGAGACATGCATTAACCTTTCCATGTGTATATACCATAAATGTAATATATAAACACTAACCAAACTACCAATAAATCAGATTACAACCGTCCGCGGTGTATCTCACTACCTCCCCGCTGCTGCCTGCCAGGGCTACTCCCTGGGGCAGTTCCTTCACCATATCCATGCTGCCTGCCAGGGCTACTCCCTGGGGCAGTTCCTAATACCAAACCAAATCCTTGCTGGCCAGACTTACAACCTGGCTCAGCATCCTTTCCATGTACTTGTGGGAACCGGCGCTTTACAACACCGCGACCTGCTCGTACACGTATCGTGTGTTACCGTCCGTGCCCACGTTCCTAATAAGGTCATGAATGATACGTTGTAGTGGGCAGACACCTTTACCATATACTTAAAGAAAAGGTTAAATGAAAATTTGTATTTCAGTCAACCTTTTCTAAAATGCAAGAAACAAAATAACAACACATTTGCCAGTATCCGTTTAATATCCGTCAAGCTCTTATATTCGATCTGATCCAAGCATTGTATTCGTAGACCTTAGTATAAATTCCAGGCATGTTTTCGACGCCGCAAGTTCTTGGACCGTAGCTGACTATGCCTATTGCTTCGTAGTATTTTTTGGTAACATTGCTTATTGACACCTCCAGCATCAAAGGCCCTCCACTGTCTCCCGTGCAGGAGTCCTTACCGGGCTCTCCGCCGGCACAGAGCTGCTTACTCCACAGGTTGAAGTTTTCGTTTTTGTACTTTTTTGTGCACATCTGAAAATATTATCATCTGTGTTAAGGTCATTGCAAATTGCTACGGAACGTGATGCTGGGGCTCCGATTGTGCTAATTTTAGTCCAAGGCACAGCGTGTAAGCCGCTCGAAATCTATTAAGCCATATAGAAGACCACAGGGTCTTCTATATAGGTGCATAGACGTTTAGTACTCCGTGGATAGGTGATACAAAGTATACCGGGTCATCTAGTAGTCAATAAAAAACAAAACTGTCGTCATGCTTTCGTCAAATGACGCTGTGGACAGTAACTAATCATTTCACCAGGTCCGGCTCTCTTGCATCTCACTTTATGGCTTTATTCAGTGCGTGGCCTAGTACCGGGGCTAATATTAAAAACGGAGGCTAAATAAAATAAAAACGTAACTTGTTGTTTTATTTTTCTAACAATTGGACGCGAATTCTATTGTAGTATGTCAACGATCCAGGTTTATGACTGTGGATCGCGGGATCGCCCCGATCCAAAATGTATCATCCGGTGTAGACCCGGCTAATGACAATGTTTATTATGCCTGTACTGGACCAATGACAATGTTAGCGATAATATCGTTTTGCAATTATATAGATACTGTTTTGATAATGAATAGTAACTTTAAATACTTATTGTGTGTAATTCACGGGTGTTGGTTATCTCTATTTTCAATATTAGCCTCGATTCTAGGCCACACACTGCAAATATCCTTTGCAACAAAAAATAGTTATGATATTTATTGACCATATCATACCTCCATGTCATACATTGGAAGTTTCACGTGCATTTTCTTGGCGCTGCGCGGAACGTAACTGTTGACTTTGCCCCATCCAGCCACATATAGATCCAGGGTGTCGTTCAATGATGTTTTTTGAAGCGTATCAAACGATGGTAGACAGATGGGGCGAATGAAGTCTGTAATATTTTGAAGTAACGATATAAAAATAATTTGAGGAGGAGGTCGATAACGCCGCGGTTGTGCGTTCTTCGTAATGATCATGAAAGGTAAGCTAATAAGTGCGTGGTCGGTAATTGGATGAGCGACCGGAAAATTTTCACCTCCATTTTTATCCCTTCTTTGGAAGGTACTTTAAGCCGCTGTCGTAAGATAGCAGTGGTTTCCAAAGAGAGGCCGGCTGTAAAAACAAAACCTATAGCAGCATTGTCGGTATCAAGAGATAGTGCACCTCATCATCATCATAACAGCCTTTATAATTCGACCCACTGCTGGGTCACAAGGCCTCTCCTTGTCATCGAAGGAGGTTAAGGCAGTAGTCCATCACGCTCGCCCAATGCGAATTGGTGGACGGAGTATAAGGTGATTAATACAATACCCCTTTGGCTGATCCATTAGTCACCTTCTACGACACCTATTGGACCATATGGGGCGATGCGACCCGAAATCTTTCAGAGTTCGGAGTAATCTGAATAAAGCAACTCACCGGTATAATTAACCATTTCGCCCAGTCGGATGAGAGCGATATCATTCAATTTAGTGCTTATATCATAATCTGGGTGCACAATAACCTCTTCGACTGGTACTCTGACGGGGGGGTCAGTGCAATCTTGATTTTCATTACAGTCCTGACCCTCATTTGCTCTGTCGAATTCTCCGAGAAGTACTGTTTTGCTGAAACGTTATAAGGGTTCTTTGAATATGAGAAAACGCTCATGCTAACATTTGACATGATAGGCCGCCATAAAGGATGTTTAGTCAGCAATATGTGAGGTTTAGTTTATATGCATATTTTATTCTATTCGTAAATTAATTGTTATTTTTTTTAATGTAAAGTTCAAGCTAATGGCTCCATTCCACCTGATGGTAAGTGGAGTCCAAATGCGAAGATAACTAGTGCGAGAGACAACACCGCCGCGCTAGCCACCCTCGCCTAACAATCCGATTTTAACTTTCTTTTTAAATGTGTGTTTTGTTCTGACTTGCGAGATAGGAAAGAGAATCTGGTGTACATACTCTGCTTGCATCTGTAGGACAGATCACCAGGCCTCCAACAACGGAACTCAATTTTTAGTACGATCACGGCGAAGCCAAAAGGAAGGGATACAATGTAATTTAATATGTTTTTAATTTTGAATTTAAAATGTTGAAAATTCTATTATAAAAATTGTAGTGCCCTCACAAGGTTCATGTCGGCTCTAGAACTTTTATGTAGGTAACATCTACAGGCTGACAGGAAAATTCGAGGTATCATAAAATTACGTACGTACTATAACCTCTTTCAAAGAATACGTCGACTTTTCCTGTCGTCCTGTATAAAAACCACATCATACATAGGTCACACTAAAAGTTTCCGGAATTGGCCACTTACATAAACAATATTTAAAAAGTATTGTTGAACATGTCTTTGGCTGTAAAATGAGTTTGTTTCATCTGACTGTCTATTGCTTTTTTGCGTCATTTTAAAAATTGCGTGTCTACATTAATATAGATATAACTCGGGAAAATTTTCGTAGTATTATTTTCTACGATTTTAAGTGTATTTTGACAGCTCAACAGAGCAACGCTCGACTTCAATCTACTTTTGGCGATGAAGCACCATGCACTACTTATAGCTGGTTTGTAGAATTCAAGCGCGGTCGTGTCAATCTCAGTGACAAATCTCGTGATGGTCGCCCGTCCACCGCTGTGAACAACAAAAACTTTGCTGCTGTGTGCCCTATGGTTGAAACAGACAGGCATGTGACCTACCATGAGATTCGCCCATCCTTAGACATAGGCATGAGTCAAATACAATCAATCCTACACAAACTTTTGGGTGTGAGAAAGCTGTGCTCACGGTGGACCCTACACAATTTGACCGAGGCTCAAAAAACGGACCGCGTCACTTTGTGCAGTGCCATGCTTACCAGGTTCAACGAAGGTGCGTCAAATTTGGCGTGGGGCATAGTAACAGGTGACGAAACATGTATTTATTGCTACGATCCCAAAACAAAGCAGCAATCGAGCGTTTGGGTCTTTGAAGATGAGCCGAAACCAACCAAAGCGGCGCGCGTGAAAAGTGCATCTAAGCGGATGATTGCTTCTTTTTTTTAATAAAACTAGACACGTGGCTACTGTTGCTTTAGAGAGTCGTCGTACCGTGAATAGTGACTGGTACACGACGATTTGTTTGCCGGAAATTATTGCCGAACTCCGTAAAAATAACCGTAAACGCCGTATCATCTTGCACCACGACAATGCTAGTTCCCACACGGCCAAACAGACAAACGAATTTTTGAAGGTGAAAAACGTAGAACTTATGAGCCATTCTGCATACAGTCCCGACCTTGTGACTTTTTTTATTCCCAAAAATTAAGAACCAATTACGCGTTTAACGAGAAGAGGCTGTCGAAGAGTATGAAAACCTCGGAAGAGTGGCACAAAAGTTTTCAAAATTGGTTTAATCTAATGAAAAAGTGCAATTACGCAAAAGGAGAATATTTTGAGAAACATAAACAATAAATTAATTTTTGACCTTTAATAGTATCTTTTTCTTATTCATTCCGGAAACTTTTAGTGCGCCCCACGTGCAATAAAGTTATTGAGTATTGAAGGATATGATTAGAGCAGTCTATGTATGTATATAACAATTTATCCGATTTTGCTGAATAAACTTTGATGGTGTCAATCGATTGGTTATTATCGCTACATCGCTTATAAACCTCGATTTTAACCGATTTAATTATTTTCTTTTCCCGAAGTCGCGTTACAGTTTATTAAACTTTTTGCTTCTTAAGTACTCTAAATAAAGTTTACGTCAATGCATTCCCCAACAATAAAATTAAAATTGTACCACTTGTCGAGCCTCCCTAGAGTATATTTTCTCTGGTATTACTTACATTTTGTAGGTATTGAAGCAATGTGCAGCTGTGAGAACATATCTCCCGCTGATCAGGGCGCCGCCGCAAACTATAGAGGCATTAGCCTTTCTAACAAAAGACTTTTCCAGAATAACAAGCCAGGGGTATTCGTCTATTTCTGTTTCATTGCCACCTGTAAATTAGAATAAGTTACGAAGGATGGGTCGGAAACAGAGATATGAAGCTGAGAATCAGATGATTGCATTAGCCGAAAGATAAGCGTGAAAGTCGAAGCACAGAAGATTATAATTAAGTAAGATTTTTCTTGAATAGTTTGTGTAATCGCGTCGTCTCTCGTCTCTTACCAACGATTTTGTTTCCAATTACGGCGTCGCGACCGCAACACCCAGTCATTGGATCTGGTGGGAATGCGGACACTCTAATGTCGCACTTCGACGTGTGGAAGGGTGGCGGTGGTGGTCCGCAGCACACCCGCTTTTCGTCTGCACACCTGTAACCAAAAGCAGAGTAAATGATGCAAATGGCCCGCTTATTGGTAGTCTATAGAGTATAGACGCTTGCAGAATTTTTATTTCGTAGTCTTGCAGGCTAAACCATTCTCCACAAACCTTACTCGCGGATGGATGTTTGTACCTTTTAATAATTTAAGAGATGAAACATAGGATCAGCTACTCGGATTCTCGCGTTCATCCGTAATGGGAAATTCTGCATTGCAGAAACCGCTTTTTTTTTACCCGACTACAGCGAAGGCAAAAGGAAGGGTAATGATTTTAGCAGTCTATGTTTGTATGTTTGTATTTACGTATATTCCACCGTAGCGCCTAAACTATTCATCTGATTTTGATGAATGAGGTGTCAATCAATTCGTTATTATGATTCGAGCAACATACGCTACATTTTAACCGACTTTTCAAGACGAGGAGTTTGAGAATTTTGCTTTGTAACTTATTTTAATTAAATTCCTTTGAAGTTTGTGCACAAAATCTTGTTTTGGTTGGTAAGCAATGTGAAATGGCCAAAAATGGAAATACCGATTTCTATTGAAATCGAGTGCCGTTTTATAATATTTCCGTAGTCGGGTTACAGTGTTTTACACTTTTTGCTTGTTATGAAAGTAAAGTTAACCTTTTCCATTTAAATTATTTCTTACTTAGAATTTGTTATGTAGCTCTCTTGATTAGAACCTCTGAGCTTGAGGAGATTAGGACACTCGGCTAAGTCTTTGCACATGCCAGTTGCTCCGTACGCGGTGTAGCATTCGCTGCAGCAGAACTGAAATAATAGGAGAACGAAGATAGTTAGAACATAAAAACTCATACGGTACTCTATCATCTACATTCAGCCGTGATGCTAGATTGGTAAAAATCTTAAGTGATCTCAACTGCCTCACAATCAACGGAAACCATGCAAAGCAAAGTGGCCGGAATTTACGCTCTGTGAGATGATAAGAAGTATTTTCTTTGGATATAAACAGACTCCGAAATTCCCAAGAAGGGTTGCTATCAGGCTGGCGACGAGACGTAAAATCTAATGCCAAAACCTATATCAGTATGTAGATGTTTTATGTAGTGTATAATGGCGCACACTGGTGCGCCGATCCCAAAACGCCCCCCACAAGGGCTTAGGAGGGTACCGGTGGGTTTTAGCGGAGAAGGACCGGCGCTTTTCCGCGCCTGTGAGTCCCGCACACGCCGTACGCCTAGCCAGTGTGCGGTATGGTCCGTAAGTGGATTTCCCAATGTCAAAAAAAAAAATATCAGTATGTAGATAGCAAGACATACTGCAAAATCCCCGAATAAATTGTGAGCATGGCAGGAGAAAGAGATACACAGAGTCCAAATTCGGTGTAGTCCCTGTCGGTTACTAATAATTATGACTAGGCCTTCAAAACTCGTGGGTGTCGTTAAAGCTGACTGAGGGAGATTCTGAACCTCTTGCAGACCAACGCATCAAGTGGTTACTTTTGCGGTTGTGGTAAACCACCCACAACAGTATTCCCAATTCTTTTCCGCCCCATCGACCGTCCTCCTCGTAATGTGCCCTGCCCACTGCCACTTACGGTTCGCAATTCTTTGGGCTATGTCCGTGACCGTGGTTCTCTTGCGGATCTCATAAATTCTGATATGATCACGCAGAGAAACTCTGAGAGAAGTTGGTGTCCGCCAGCTGCCTAGTGACATTTACAGCAACGCCAAATAAATTAAGCTCAGGATAGGAATGAGAAGATTAAAGATAGAAATAAATTCTTCGCTAAAATAGACCTGTGTTGCTAGTGCTAATATTTACCCTATGGTGTCCACAATAGTGATTGATCAGATACTTCATGTTGTCGAAAGATCTCATCAACATTGGACAGTCTCTGAGCTGCTTACAGGTGCCGATGCCTCCATCGGGGGTAGTGCAATGATCTGTAATACGTCAATAACAGTGGATTTTTCTAATTTTAACTCCCGACAAAAATAGGGGTGTTATACGAGCATTATACGAGTAAGTTTAATGTGTGTATCGCGTAACTCCCAAATGAATCATCAGCATTTTGTTTTTTTTTAAATTAGTATTTTGATCAGAAGTAATCTTAGATTTGATACAAGAATATCTGTTCAGCTGTTTTAAGATCATCAGCTCTTTTATAGTTTACTAGCTTTTGTCCGCGGATTCGCTCGCGTTAAATTCGGGGTAATGTAGTCCATACAAACTTTTGACCCCGGAATTTTGGAAAATTCAAAGCGGATGCCTACGTCAAAATAACTATCTGCGTGCCTTTCAATGCCATGCCATGCCATTTAGTGGCTTGAGCTGGTGTGTTGATAGACCAGACAGTAACGGTTGCTTCTTATAAATGTTGGTATACAGATAAGTCTATGTTGAAGAATTATTTTTGATTTGAGGAGAGATCTGAGTAAGATCCACAGATCTGATCGATTCGTTTGGTTCATCATCATAACAGCCTATATATACGACCCACTGCTCGGAAACAAGGTTTCTCCTTGTCATCGAAGGAGATTTAGGCAGCAGTCCACTAGGCTTGCCCAATGCGGATTGGTGGACGGAGTATAAGGTGATCAATTCCCCTTTACTGATCCATTAGTCGCCTTCTACGAAACTTATTGGACTTTATAGGGTGATGCTATTATTCTACTCTGCCGGCATCACATGGATCATGGTTTGTTTGGTTTGCTGTGAGTTGATAATATTGCTGATGCTGCAGCATCATCTGGAATCTGCACAATACCCAACTGCTGATCAAATTACAGGAGTGATGTCGTGTTTGAGATTAATGGATTTTTCTTAATGAATCCCTACCATCCCTAGATAGGGATGGTAGATATTCATTAAGAAAAATATTAGATTAGACAGGGAAGATTCCCTGTCTAATCTAATATTATAAATGCGAAAGTAACTATGTCTGTCTGTTTGTTACGGTGAAATTTGTTATGGATATAGTTTGAGACCCTGAGAACGACATAGGATTCGCGACTTTTTGGCGCGATAACCGACATTGACGCGAGCGAAGCCGCGGGTGACCACTAGTTGTTTTTTGATAGATATTAGACAGTGATCAAAGCCTCTTAATGAGAGAGTAAATATTGATAGTAGGGTATTTTTACTTTCTCGTATACGTAGTATAGAGGAAGTCTTGTAATCGTCAAAAAATTAGACCTCGAGATTTTGACAGATTTACACGTTTTAGACCTCCCTGAGTCCATTAATATTTTTTTTTGGAATTATGTCTGTGTGTGTCTTTGTGTCTGTATGTCTGTGTGTCTGTGCGTTAGCACGATAACTTGAGTATGCTTTAACTTATTGCAACTAAATTTAACATGCATGTATGACATCAAAATATAAGGTTTCTATCAACTTTTGTGTCGTCGATCACGAAAGTTAAGCAACCAAGTGCGTGGTCGGTACTCGGATGGGTGACCAAAATTTAACATACATGTATGACATCAAAATATAAGGTTTCTATCAAGTTTTGAGTCGTTTCCGGTTTACAAGAAAGTCAAGGGGAGACCATGGGGAGACCACTCCCGGTTTTTTTTTATTTGAAATGTAACTCTTGTTTACTCTTCAACGGGACAGCGCTTGACTTCGGAGATTAGCGTGGGCGAACTTCGTGACACGAAAATTTTATGTACAGGATGTTTGGTACATGGGGTATCAAGCGGGGACCTACCCATGCTAACATAGTCATATAAATACTATAGTGATATAAGAGATTCAAAATTGTAAATTAATTTTGTAAATAATCATACATTTTGTTTTTTCGATCGATTTTTTGACATCACCGTAGTCTTTATATGACTATGTCATCACCAACAGCTAATATATTATGTCCCCACCGAATGGCTCGACCCTACCCCACATTAGGGGCGATTAGGCCTTAGTCAACCACGCTGGCCAAGTGCTGGTTGTTCGACGTCACACACAACCTAAGAATTTCTTCATAGGTGTGTGCAGGTTTCCTCAAGATGTTTTCCTTCACCGTAAAAGCGTCGATTAAACGTACATGAATGAATTCAAAATTTGAAAACACATTGGTACGTGGCGGGGTTCAAACCGGTGCCTCCCAGGTGGAAGATGACGCTCTTACGCACTACGCCACTGGCGCTTCTATTATGACTATGTAAGCATGGGTAATTGGGTAGTTGCCCCCTTGATATCCCATGTACCAAACAGCCTGTATAAAGATATAACTTACCCGTGCTGGCGTAACACAAAGAAACAATGAACACGCACAAGAATTGAACACTCAACATATTTCTTCATATGTAATATGTTATATGTGTTATAATATGTTACGTATATATCTTAGCACTTAAAATTATAGTTCAAAAAATAAACAGAAAACAAACAGCGAGAGGACACAGCACCTCGTGAACACTCATTGCTTTGTGGCATAGTTTATAAAACAGTACCATAGTATTAATGAGAATATCTTAAGCTGCACTTCATGTAATAGTCCAGTAACTCGTCTCTTATAGCCTATTATTTAAAGTATGTAATTATTATTGTGTAGTTATTAAGGTATATATTTGACCTGAATTAGTGGTAGGTTTAGACGATTTAAAAGTACTTAGCAATAAAGAACTTTTAGTTTTTGTACGGTAGAAGGCAAATGAACGTAAAAGCGGTGGAGATAGGGACTACCACAGAACAAATAAAAAAGGTTAGAAGTCGTAAGTTGGCGGGGCGCGCGCGCTGCTGGTTATGAGTAGACTCTCATATTCGATCCTTTTCGAAGAGGAAATATATTTAAAAATATATCTAAAACACCGCCTTGTGCTATTTTAACTGGCAGGAAGCATAGTAAGAATCATAATCTTACTAATGGAGACATTTCTTTTCACCGGTAAGTACAAAATATACTGTCAAATTGAAAAAATATTATGTCGCGTGTGGCGACACTGGATCTGGTATTAACATCGCTTGATACGACTTCTAACCTCTTTTATCTGTTCTGTGGGGACTACCATAGTTCGGGTGCTCCAAATTCGAGGGTCTAGTTCGATGTGCCCTACACCGAAAAAAATGCTACTTATTAGGTATAAGCGTTTATGCGCTGCGGTGTATATATTCAGATCAGATGTGACATGCTTGAGTACGCCCTTGATTTATATCGAGATAGGGTGTTTTTGAATTCTTAACGGGGGAGTTCTTGGCCACATCCACAGTTTTAATAATACAAGGAGGTTAGTCGACCGGTTTTACAGTCAGAGGTTCCGGGTTCGGTACAAATTTGTTAATATCAATGCTGGTTTTAAGTTTTCCTAGCTTTAAAAGGGCCACTGGGTATTTTCATAGTTATGTGGGAGTCTACAACTACTCACTGAAATTCTACTTCTTCCGCTCTTTTCGCGATCACAGCTATTATTGATATTTTTTACTACCCATTTGTGTTCATAATAATCACTTTTCATAATTTTTTTCTTCATACTTTTTTGATTTTGGTAATGGTCGCGGGAATCCCCTGGATGCGGGCAGCGCAGGAGCGATCGGGTTGTAGATCCTTGGGGGAGACCTATGTGCAACAGTGGACGTTTCTCGGCTAAAATGATAATGACGACTCTTTTGTTCATATATTTTCATTACCTGCTAATATCGGAACTAATAACAGATAGTTCTCATATTTTTTTTCATAACTGTTTGCTCATACTCATAACCATCAGTGATCATATTTTTTTATGAATAGGTTTACTAAGAATAGTTTTCATATGACTTATTACAATACAACCTAGGTATTTTGAACAATACCATAACATAATATAATTACTTATTTATTTTTAAAACTCTTTTGGAAAAATAATACAAAATAATTTCTCTTATGTTGCTGTAATCGTGTTCATTCCATAAAAGTATCAAACTCAGAAAGGTTTCTGCTATAGATATATTTCTATCCGTCCTTAGGTACTGGCGCTATGAATATACTGTATCTTCAATAGTTCACATAGGGAAAAATTACCTACTTAAAAATAAAGTCAACCGAGTTGAATCATGGCTAAGGCTGCGCATTTTGTCCTTTTAAGATTAGCATGAATTTATTCTTTCTTAGTGACGTAAAGATCGGCTACACTTACTCACCAGACTATTTAAATAAGAAAAATACTATATCTGTTGCGACTACCTTAAAATATGTCCGTCTTCTTTGTATGCAATTGTATATTGTCACGGGTGGTTCGTCCACAGGAAATAGATCCAGAGGTCTAGGTTTCGATCCTTATGGGGTCCACGACTGGAAGCCTTTTCGTGGCGGACCCTGGTAACGTGGTGGGGAAACTTTCTCGGCGGGTGTGTAGCTTTTGATGTCAAGTGTGTCCCCTTTCCCACCACGGCTAGTTCCGGATGGCCCTTATCAGGGCTACGACTGCGCCCAAGGTCCCCTGGGTGCGGCCGGATGGCTGCTCCTGGTGTTCTCGCCAGGAGGACGCGCCAGGTCGAGCAGCCGTCGGTAGAGGAGTGGCTGTTGACCACCAATTGGTGCAAGGAGTGCCTAGAGGGGCAGCGTTGGGATGGTTCCGGTGTAGTTGCGCTCACGTGCGCAGCTCCCGAGCCGTCCCGTAATAGCGCACTGGAGGTCAGGCCGGGGAGAATGTTTAGTGGGTATGGAGGGAACGCCTTTACCTCGAGTCCCACATATCCCCTGCGGTTGGCACCACCCCGCAGGGACGATGCGTAAATGCATTTGACCTCCCCGTCAACAAAAAAAGGTTTCGATCCTTATGGCAGTATTATTTTTTTATATTGAGTTTGGTTGGTGGTAGGTTTTTTTTCAAGTCCGCCTGGCTAGCTACCACTATCTGTTCAGAATCTGTCGCCATAATAATAATGTTAACAGCATTATTGTGTTCCGACAGTTACTGATAAGATATCCAGTCCCTCTAAGTTAGCCGTGGTATTCCGTAAAAACATTAAGGCCTATTCAGATTAGCGGTATGCGGTATTTTCACTGGTCAAATCTAAGCGGATTTCGCTACCTGGATGCGAAAACAGCGAAACTTGACTAATGACTAGACAGCAGTCACCTTCGTGCCTTACGTGAGTGAACATCAGCGTATCGCGCATCGAACATCACCGTCGAAGCACAGACCTTACCTAGTGCTAGAATGGCTGTCGTGGATAAGGTTGTCGGAAGCAGCCTCTGGAGAGGAGGAGGTGCGAAGCACGTTAGTTCTGGATCGAGTTATAAGGTCTTCCCAAGGAAGGTTTGTGTCAGTCGCAGTATGGTCAAATATTGCACCGATCCCAAATAAATTGTTAGCAGAGCAGTAAGACGAATGTGCAGTGGCCATCGACATTTCACGATGAATGTACTAAATTGTCGTAAACCATTTTTCCAATTGTAACGGGCCTATAATATCCATTAATAATCTTAAAAAATTATATTGTAATAACCTAACTATGTAAAACTCCATCTTCCTTTAAAAATTAGCTAAATGGTAATGTTGATTACTTTTGTTCAGTTCGCGCCTAAATGTTTGTCAGCATAATTTTAATGGCTACTATGAATAACTCCTCATTACTACTTTTATCGTTATTTAATATTATATTCTTTTTATAAATTACTAATATTACTAAAATGTTTATTGATACATATTTTACTAGTCCTGGGTTATGTTTAAAGTAAAAAGGAATGCTATTTTAAGTATCTTCTTGTATTCGCGCCAAATGTTAAGACAATATGGCGCCAATCCAGCGGTAGTAGTAGGGAGTGAGGACATTTAAAACGTTTCGTTTAAGCGAAATGTGGTTAGTCTGGTTGAGGTCGTCGGGTCAGAAATAAGTGTAAAGAGGTGTATTGCTGATGTAGTTACAAGTATTGTAGTAAAAAAGTGTCATAATTATGTTCATTTAAATTCCGACACCCGCTATTCTTGAGTTTATAATAAGGTAACGTTACAACTCAGAAGTGGGATCTGAAAAAGAAGACGCCTGCAAAAGAAAAAGTGTAAGTACGAGCAATTTTTTTCTCATTAGCTTTTCTCTTTAAAAATATCGATTCATGTTATTTATTGGTTATGATTTATGTAACTTTCTTGTTTCATCTTAAGCTAGTGTTATTTGTTACACATTATGAAGGCCTAGTGAAAATAATTAATAGGGGTACCACCTGTATTGCTTTGATGGGTTGTCTGATCGTGTTGTATTCAAAGTATTTGGCTAAGGTACTTCCTGGTAGTAAGGTGAATGCAATACGATTGCACGGTTAGATGTTAATGCAGTACCGATTAAAGATAATTGATCGGGGCACTCCCCGTATTGTTTTTTTTCGGTTACCTGCATCATATTGTGTTCTGAATACTCGGCCAGGGCACTCCCTGGTAGCGTTCTGAATGGAATATGGTTATTGAAAACATTTTTTTTTTCGTAAGACCTGAGCTTCTATTGTATACCAATTGAAGGAAATTGATCGGGGCACTCCCCGTATTGCTTTCTTTTGGTTACGCATACCATATTGCGTTCTGAATACTCGGCCAGGGCACACCCTGGTAGTGTTCTGAATGAAATGTGGATATCAAGAAGTTTTCTTCCTTTACCTTGTATGTACCTAAGCTTTTATTAAGTATAAGCCAATTGAAGGTAATTGATCGGGGCACTCCCCGTATTGCTTTCTTTTGGTTACGCATACCATATTGCGTTCTGAATACTCGGCCAGGGCACACCCTGGTAGTTTTCTGAATGAAATGTGGGTAACAAGAAGTTTTCTTCCTTTACCTTGTATGTACCTAAGATTTTATTAAGTATAAGCCTATTGAAGGTAATTGATCGGGGCACTCCCCGTATTACTTTTTATTGGTTGCATACGCTATATTATGTTCCGAATGCTCGCCAAGGACACTCCCTGGTAGCTTTTTGGATATGATATGGTTATTTAAAATATTTTTCCTATAAACTTCAATTTGTTTTACGTACGTACACTAAGTTGAGGATACTATTGCTAATGCAGTATGTTTAAATTCTTTCGAGGTCATGGGTATGGAAATAAGGCAGCGAAATAACAGATCAAGGTCCAAGATTGCTGCTGTATCACGAAAGGACATACGAAGCCGCAACCAGTCTCGAGATCGCACGCCACTGCGCTCTCAAACGACCAATGGAGACTAAATCTGCTTCTAAACGCCCAGGGTCACGTGAGTGTTGGAGGCAGCGATATACCCAAACTTCGAAGAGTTGGCTCAAGCGATATGTAGTAATAATAACTACATTAAAGGTACAAGTAATAATGACCATGTTGAAAATTTGTTTTTAAGTAAGTAAGTTTCTCGATGTCATGAATAAATATGAAATCTAAGGACGACAGTGACACATTTCCTGTTTTGAACGTAATATCAGAATTCGATCCCTTGCACAAGGAACATACAGTAGATGCGTAGATTCATAAGTTAGAAGAGTGTGCAAAATATACGGTTGGAACGATAGACAGGTGGTTGGAACAATATACACGTGGTTAAAACGATGTTACTCTCACACCAAAACTCAGTAAACACTAAGCGTTTAATTAATAGCAAAAATGAGTAAAGATACATACATGGAGTATATATAACAAAGAAATGTACTACCACTGATCATTGTAATAGGACAATTGATAAACTTAGAATGAATGATAATGAAGATGTTATTGACACTCCAGTTTTAATTTCTCTCAATTTCTAATTTATTCAACGGTTACTTCGTAAATATTGTTAAAAATATCTGTAATTCAAATATAGATAATTTAAGTGATTGAGTGTTGAGAAAAGCATATTTTTGAACCTGTAGTGTATGGTATTTCTAAGGAGGTTGGCATTGATGGTATAAGAGCTGATATTACTAAATATAATTTAGGCAGTATCTTAGAACCATTGTTGCATGTCATTAATTTATTGATAAGCCAAGATATATTTCCTGATATTTAAAAAAAATCCATGATGAAACCATTATATAAACAAGGCGAGAAGTATAAAACTGATAACTATAGACCTATTACACTAATCCCTATTTTTTCCAAAATGTACGAGAAGGTAATGTACAGCAGACTTCTTAAACTTCTCGATAGAAACAGTATATTAACTATTAGCATCACAACAAGTCCTATTTGGAAGGTAGATCACGGTGAGTAGAAAACAGTAAAATATTTTCCACTAAGCAAAAATATAGCTAACATCAAATAATTTACCTATAAATAACTTCCAAAACTAAATTTAATAATTTTCATACCGAATGAACTACTCCCCAATGTTTATTCATAAAATGTAATGAAATGGATGATTATTGATTCTAACTGTAAATGGAGAGAATATAAATAATGTTTGGTCTAGAGTTAATCAGTTTGTGTTCGCTATTAGAAGAGTCTGACAGGTAGTATCTGTACAAGCATCTTTAACAGTGTACAATAGATATGTGTACTCAACCATTCGCTATGGTGTTGTATGGTGGGGAACAACTGACTTAAACAAGCTATGGTTAACGCAGAAGTGTTAATGACCATGTTCGGACTAAGATATTGGGAGTCATGTTTAAAAATTTACAATTTATTGCCGCTGCCATGTTTGGATATCTTGGAGGTCCTATCCTAGTTGGATAAGTTTTTTTTCGCGGTCTTAAGTTTATCTCAAAATGAACGTAAAAGAGAACTGTTGAATTATTTTTTATTCACAGGCACATTTAGCAAGTCCAGTGCAGGTAATGGTCAACGTCATGGACCAGGCACATTTAGCAAGTCGAGTGCAGGTAATGGTCAACGTCATGGACTAGGCACATTTAGCAAGTCCAGTGCAGGTAATGGTCAACGTCATGGACCAGGCACATTTAGCAAGTTCAGTGCAGGTAATGGTCAACGTCATGGACCAGGCACATTTAGCAAGTTCAGTGCAGGTAATGGTCAATGTCATGGACCAGGCACATTCTATTTTTTCACTAGTCTTATATGAACTAGTCTAGTGCAGGTAATGGTCAACGTCATGGACCAGGCACATTTAGCAAGTTCAGTGCAGGTAATGGTCAATGTCATGGACCAGGCACATTTAGCAAGTTCAGTGCAGGTAATGGTCAATGTCATGGACCAGGCACATTTAGCAAGTTTAGTGCAGGTAATGGTCAACGTCATGGACCAGGCACATTTAGCAACTTCAGTGCAGGTTATGGTCAATGTCGTGGATCAGGCACATTCTAATTTTATCACTAGTCGTAGTCGTGTATAAACTAGTCTAGTGCAGGTAATGGTCAATGTCATGGACCAGGCACATTCTATTTTATCACTAGTAGTGTATTCACTAGTCTAGTGCAGGCAATGGTCAACGTCATGGATCAGCACACTTTATATTACCGCTGGTCGTGTATAGACTAGTCCAGTTCCTACAGGTAATGGTCAACGTTATGGACCAGGCGCATGCAGTACAACCATACATAATCCAGTGCAGGAAATTGTCAACGTCATCCGTGGACCAGGCCTATTTAATGATTACTGCATATGATACTTATACTCCATACCCTAGTTAATGTCATGAAGTTGGTTGATGTAAGAGAATTTATGATTATAACCAATAATGATAATTGAAAAACGGTTATACAATAAGATTTATGTATTTTCCATGATGGTAAATGATTATAGTGTTGTATTCCATAGAAAGATTCCATCATTGTAGCAATGATTCTGTTGTTGTGAAAATTATATTAATGTCAAAAACGTAAAAGTATTATAACGAAGGGACTCGTTTAGGGTTGGATGGCCGAGTTGTCGTAAACCATTTTTCCAATTGTAACGGGCCTATAATATCCATTAATAATCTTAAAAAATTATATTGTAATAACCTAACTATGTAAAACTCCATCTTCCTTTAAAAATTAGCTAAATGGTAATGTTGATTACTTTTGTTCAGTTCGCGCCTAAATGTTTGTCAGCATAATTTTAATGGCTACTATGAATAACTCCTCATTACTACTTTTATCGTTATTTAATATTATATTCTTTTTATAAATTACTAATATTACTAAAATGTTTATTGATACATATTTTACTAGTCCTGGGTTATGTTTAAAGTAAAAAGGAATGCTATTTTAAGTATCTTCTTGTATTCGCGCCAAATGTTAAGACAATATGGCGCCAATCCAGCGGTAGTAGTACTGAGTGAGGACATTTAAAACGTTTCGTTTAAGCGAAATGTGGTTAGTCTGGTTGAGGTCGTCGGGTCAGAAATAAGTGTAAAGAGGTGTATTGCTGATGTAGTTACAAGTATTGTAGTAAAAAAGTGTCATAATTATGTTCATTTAAATTCCGACACCCGCTATTCTTGAGTTTATAATAAGGTAACGTTACAAAATGTTTTTGGTTAACACCGTATGGTTTACCCGGAAAGCAGGTATAACACAGCTATTTATATTTTATTAATGGCTGCAATGTAAAATATATTTGCTTCACTTTAAGGAAAATTTTACGTTTGGATTTACCTCTGTGGACTCATCCCGAGGTGCTTTAAGGTGGACGCACATTTAACGCGCCGAAGAAATCGTTGCACTGTAATTATGTTTATTTATTTATTCAAGGAAGACTAGTGTACATATTATGTAAGTACTTAAATGTTAATAAATGCAAAAATCTATGAATATAATATACCTATTAATAAAAACAACTTTTTAAAAAAAAAGTCCAACCGACTTCAAAAAGTATAAAAATAACATATTATTAAAATGTGTGCTAGGTACCTGCTGTACTGTTTGAACCCGGTGCCAAGCCATGCCAATCGTTCAGCACCACGAGCCTCTCATCACCTAAGCTGGCGCGTTCGGTCGGTCGCAATCGCGGGATGGTGTGATCAATGAATGTGATGTGGCAGGCGGACCTATAGAATACCTAGTTGGCTTGGCACCGACTTCAAACAGTACAGCAGGTACCTAGCACACATTTTAATAATATGTTATTTTTATACTTTTTGAAGTCGGTTGGACTTTTTTTTTTTAAAAGTTGTTTGTTTTTCTATTTTTAGTGTTTTATGTGGAATAATTGTTGTTTTTTTATATAATATTACGAGATGGCCAACAAACTTGCGGGCCACTCGGTGTTAAGTGGTTCCGTCGCTTATAGAAACTTGCAAAATTAACCATAAATCACTTAACATTAGAAGTGATTTTTGGGTTTTGTGCCCCTTTTATGTAGGCGACAGGCTGGCAACCTCTCACTATTTGGAGGCACTGCATGGTCCATACTGCCAGAGGTGGTTTTATGTGTGAGAAAATGTTACAGTTTTGTACAAGTTTAATATCCAAATACTAACTATTACGGTGCTTTGCCTTCCATCATCAGCTCACCTAACAAGCTGAAAGAATACAACTTTCGGTCTTTAGGTACCTACGTTTAATATTTAAAGAATTATCATTCAACTCTTAATCGTTATGGAGTTTCTACTTCCATCATCAGCTCACCTGAATAGCCTGAAAGAATACAACTATCGCTCTTTAAGTACCTTTAATATTTAAAGAATTATCGTCCAACTCCTAACCATTAAGGAGTTTTACCTTCTATCATCAGCTCACCTGAATAACCTGAGAGTATACAACTATCGTTCTTTAGGTACCTTTTATATTTAAATAATCATCAACCAACTCCTAACAGTTAAGGAGTTATTCCTTCCATCATCGGCTCACCTGATTAACTTGAAAAAATACAACTAGCGGTCTTTACGTGCCTATAATCTTTAAAGAATTATCATCCAACTCCTAACCGTTAAGGAGTTTTTCCTTCCATGATCAGCTCACCTGAATAACTTGAAAGAATACAACTATCGCTCTTTGGGTACCTTTAATATTTAAAGAATTATCATCCAACTCCTAACCATTAAGGAGTTTTTTGTTTCATCATCAGCTCACCTAAATTACCTGAAAGTACACAACTATCGGTCTTTAGGTACCTTCAATATTTAAATAATCAACAACCAACTCCTAACAATTAAGGAGTTTTACCATCCATCATCAGCTCTTCAACATGAGTTGACTACCACGCGCAATCATACTAGAATTGCTTTATAAAAAATATGAATAACCCTCCCTTTCCATTGTTTTTCGAGGGTTGCTCTCGATTTTCCTAGCTTTGCATCATTAGATCCTGACTTGGTGACATTGGGACCATCTCAGGAGGATACACTATCGAATAAAAAAAGAATTTTGAAATTCGGTCCACAAATGACAGAGATATCGGTGAACATACATTTACCTTCCATCATCAGCTCATCAACATGAGATGGTGACTACCAGACGCAAATGCTAGTATAGCTTTAGAAAAAATATGAAAAACGTTGTACATGCCTATAAAATTTGAGGGTTGCACTCGATTTCCCTGGCTTCCCATCATCAGATCCTGACTTGGTGACAATGGGACCACCTCAGGAGTAAACACTATCGAATAGAAAAAGAATTTTGAAAATCGGTCCAGAAATGACGGAGATATCGGTGAACATACATAAAAAAAAAATACATACAGACGAATACAGAACCTCCTCCTGTTGGGAAGTCGGTTAAAAAACGGAGACAGATTGAGGAACAAAAATTAAAACAAAATAGAACACTGTTAGTACAAAAAATACTATATAAAATTAATACCTTTATTAACTATACGAAAAAAGGCTATAAGTATATATATTTGAATACAACGAATGCGAGCGCAGAGGTCGAATTGACCGCGCCGAATTTGGTGACGTCATCAGAATTTCCAGGGTATGAATAATTCTAGGCTCGGCTAAATGTGCCTTAAGAGAGGCCTTTCTAGAACTTTGCTTTAGAGGTCCAATGGGACTGCAAAGTTTGCAATGTAGGCAAGGATAACATGGAGCTCTAATTACCTACTCAATAGCTCAGCTCAATAGATGCTATATCAACTCAGGTACTCTTATTTGTCATCATCATCAGTGATCTTGTGTTATCTTATGTGTGGTTGTGAGTTAAAAAATATTTTCGAAAGAAAAATAGTGTGTTAAGATGAACCATGAACTTACCAGAAGAGAGTAAGGCACAGGGTCTTAGCCGCTTGAATTTCGGGCGACTAAACTGGAGCAGTCGGTACCTTCCCGGTACAGAAGGTTTCCGTCCCGGTAATGCTACCGTCAAATAGCAGTTCATTATCTTGTACAATATTTTTATGTCGCGAACGCGGGTGACTGTTTGTGTAGGGCTATACCTATGTAAGATAAAATCACTACTGATTCAATTTCGATTTTGTCTGAAGAAACCGTTACAGGCATATGCGATACATAATTATAGGGCATAGAAAACCAGTTGGACACATTTTTGGAATATACTTAAATAAATATACAAATGAAACTCGTTTTATTGGTTTTTGGAGTGTATTGAAAACTTTGTGCATTTAATATCATCTTATGGTTCCATGTTCCTCCTGATCCAAGTATTATAAACAGACACTTTGGTATAAACTCCAGGAATATCAAATTTCCCACATGATCTTTGCCCAAAGCTGACAACGCCGATTAGTCGGAATTGACCACTTTCTCTTTCTTTGTACATGAGTGGTGCTCCGGAGTCTCCTAGACAGGCATCCGTCACGTTGTAACCGGCAGCACATATTTGGTAACTACTTATCTTCATACCGTATAAATTTAAATACGACCTGCTGCATTCCTGAAAAATTAATAAAAATGTCAACTAGGTTGGTCCATCTTGACTGATGACTATATCGGTAGCATATGGAACGTGGATGTATTGACATCGATTCGACGAAAAATTTGTCAATTTTTGCCGAAGCAATAGATTTTTTTTTAGCTACGACTTTGTCGAGGATAGTTTCATTCTAGCAATTATAGATAATGTTCGGTAGATGAAATAAATCTGTTTATCGATAGGTAAATATTATGTCCATTTACATTTCCGAGCTCCCACTAATACAGATTTAAGAAGGTCTACATGCAGTATAAAAACCTCAAACGTAAGCAAATGGCAAGAAACGCAAAAATAAAGATTTCCGAAAGAACAGATTCGCAAAATCATCTGTTATTTCGCGAAGGTATTTTACACCACGCCACGCCATTACGCGTTTCTGCCATTTCCCGTTTTTGACATTTATACGCCTAAATCATCTATGGATAATAATTAATTACGTGTGCTCTAAACACTGGGGTAACCATACGGCTACCGTATTCAGATTTATACCTCTCCATCCACATAATGTAGCTTGGCATGGTTTTTGATAGTTGAAAAAGATCGCCTCTTGTTTGTTTGTCCCCATCCCGCAACGAAGAGTCTTAATTTCTCTGGGGTATTAAGAACATTGTCGTTCTTATTAGGCAAGCATATTGGACGAATAAACCCTGAAAGAGAATACGTTAACAGATTTAATAACGAGTATTTAGTTTATTTTTACATTGCTTACGTGTTATAACGACAAAAATAAATGAGGAAACCTTTCCAAAAGTTGATTAAAACTATACATACTCGTTCAACATGTAAATTAAATAACCAACACCCTGAATACAGGTAGTTAAGGATCGGCTTCTGAGTTTTTTGAAAAAAAAAACGATTTTTTGGCGCTGCTAAAGAGATGAGACAAGCGATTTCCAAACTTGAGCCCCGTTTCGGGAAGGTATGGTAATCTAACAAACTAATGGGTACTCATTAGTTTGTTAGATTGAACGCGCTAATCTCAGGAACTACTGATTCAAATTGAAAATTTATTTTTGTGTTGGATAGTCCATTTATCGAGAAAGGCTAAAGTCAGGCCAGGGTTTCCCAAACTGTGCGTCGCGACACCCTAGGGCGTCGTGTCATTATACCATAGGTGGCGTCGTGAGGCGATCCACATAGATTGGCTGTTTGTGTGAGGCGAGCTAGTCGAGCGAAATAAATGTAGATACAGCGATAGGTTAAATTATAACTGACATTAACGCGAGCGACCACTAGTAGTTAAGTAATATAATTCTTTTAAGTTATATTGATAAGTTTTTCGATTATATGTAGGTAATATTCAGTGGAATGTCTAACCTGTGTAGGGTGCCGCGTGCTGCAACCTAACCAAACCTATGTCATTGAACATCTGTGTTAATGTAGGGCGGAAGTCTGGATGTATGATTCGCTTCTCAATGTTAATTTGCACTGGTAGGTCTGCACAGTTTTCTAATTCATCGCAGTCAAAACTTTTGCTTAGATCATACTCGCCTAGAGTAATGGAATATCTGAAATAATAATCACGTATAACAGTCAACCTGTATAATAATCAATCATGACATGAGACAAGTCTCTTGATTTACACCTGATTCCGCTTTCCTACTCCATGAGTTGAGGCCTTTGGAGAGGAAGAACAGAATGTTTTTTAAACTTACGGTATTATCTTTGTTAAACAATGCGCTGCAGTCAGGACATATTTGCTGCTGATCAGTGTGCCTGCACACATAAAGCGTGTTCGATAATTAAGCACAGCTAACCACGGGTATTTCTGTATTGTCGTAGGAACGCCACCTGCAAAAGGAAAATTGCTGATTTAAAAAAGTACAATGCATTTGTGTACGTTCCTCAATTCTTAAATTTTCAATATTATTTCCACATAAGCAATGTTGATAATGGATTAACACTGAAAAAAAAAAACTTTTGGATTTCATAAAAATATCCTCTGTGGGATATTTCATCTGAATCGGTTCAGTGGTTTGTGGGAGTGAAAGCGCAGCAGACTGGCTGAGTTACTTTGGCAAATTAGGATTACTGGAAATTATATAAATGACTATTAATATAAACTTTAGATTTTAATTATTTATATTGCGTATATGTGTAAGAATTGTGTAATTAAAAATATAATGTTTAAAATGGAATGTTTTAGTAATAAGTAGGTAGGTATATATAGGACAAAAGAAGTTTTTGTTGTTGCCTAATTTAGAAATAGTAGGTACCTATGTGCCTTACTCCAGGCATCCGCAGAATACCAGCGTCGTGGCCTTCTGCTGCGACAAATGCTGAGCGGAGACCTTTTTGATACAGCTCAATTACTGTCGCAACGTGATTGTTTAAATTATAGTTTACTTTAAGTTTTGTAGTGTGTGTATCAAATAAACAATTCTTCTTTCTTTCTTTCTATGCTAGAAAATCATATGACATGTACTTACTATTTATTACTTAGAAGACAGAAAGAGATTAGAAAGGTGATCATGCGTTTTCTATGAGAACTGCTGTCGCCGTTTCTCTGCTACTTCCTTTTGTTACATCAAATAGAAACAAGCTTATGCTGTCTATGCAAGGTCATACATAGCCAATGAAAAGAACTATGAATCACGCGATATCAAAATAAACCAATCACAGCGATGGTATGTTCGCTAGAATAAAATTATGAGCGTCTGCTCATAGCTGTGGCACGCTTGTCCCGATACAAGGTCCTTCTAACCTTTGTGTTTTGTCATTATGAATTTACGAACATACGACTTATTTTCTTCTTTGTCCTAGTAGTTGGCGGTTATATCCATTTTTTTGACAGTTCAAAGCGATGAATGCCTATATCATATCGTGTTTCAGTGGTCATGCTAGGCGGGCAGGGGTAAATAAATTAACCATGGAACGCGCAAGTGGCCCTTATGAAGCTAATTTTAAAAATAAATAAATTAGGAATTAGATAACTTATTTCTTACTTGTCACACATACCTGCAATCCTATCAGTGGGCAGACGACCTTCTATTCCACAACACTGGGTTCGTGGGTCAGGAGGGAATGCTGTCAATGATATGCAACTATTGGGCAGTATAGGTTTTTGTGGCTCCTGACTTCTGCACCATTTCAATTTACTACTCAAACATCTAGAAACAATGTCAGTGAAGTTAATTACAGGAAGAATACGTAACTCAGCGATTCGACCGATCTCCTTTGCGGCTGTGCTTAACTTTCATCGCTTCGCAGTCCTTAAGACGCGCGCAATGAATAGTGTATATTACGGCATGCTCAACTAGAACCATGTTATGTAGTACGGCCGCTGATCGCGACACTCGGTCTTCCTATGAACTCGGCGATTCGACCGATCTCCTTAGATTGATATATCTGTGCCTTACAGTCTTAGCACAGTTTTCAACTCGGAAACGGATCAGCATCTTATTTTTATTTTTAGTTGCAGTATCCATCATACAGGGCAGAAACATAATTCTAATAATTCGATATTAAGCAGTAGGTAGGTTTTAATTTTAGTGAATTTTAAATGTAAAGTAAATGAAATTACAAATCAACCATCGCCCCCCTAAACTACGCCAATGCCCCCCATTTTTTTCTGGGCCCCTTAACGCCCCCCTCTAGGTCTCCAATGCCCACAAGGGGGCGTTATCGCCCACTTTGAGAAAGACTGGTCTTAAAGATCTCGAGATAGTTTCCTGAAAAATTCTATACTTAAAACACTAAATAGCTAAAATAAATAATTTTTGACTTAAAAAAAACCGCCTTCAAAACTAAAAACGGAGAAATAAAAATTTTGTTTATAAAAATCTCATTTTTTTTTGAGGTCGGTGCTAATGTTGTGACAACGTTTGTCACTTGTTTTTGGGACCGACCTCAAAACAAAATTTTTATTTCTCCTTTTTTAGATTTGAAGGGAGATTTTTTTTTTATATAATTTTTCATAGTAAACTTTTGGACTGATCAACAGGAATGTTACTTCATTTTGTCCAGAGAGTCCCATAATCTTGGTTCTTGTATTAGTTAATAGCTTTTGAACTTCAGTCTATAGGTAGTTTATAAGTGAAACTTACAGTGAATCTAAAATGAATTTGAGCTCGTAATGTTTTTGTAAGTGGACCCAATCCGTCCTCGGTGTGAAGTCGACGCATTTTCCCGGTAAGCCGTCAGCGTTGTAGCACTCCGGTTGTACTCTCCCGGTCTAAACAATTAGGGCAATGGATTTAGGGACCAACCACACTTATTCAGCTCAGTTCTGCTTTTCTCCATAGAAAACAGTACCAGGCTAGCTTTGGTGTTCTAACAGTTATTGATAAGGCAGCCAGTTCCTCAATGGTTGAGTATCCGCTACCACCCTCGTCATCATCACTTTAAAACATAGACCCATTCAATAGTAATAATGTTCTGTCCTATAAAAATGAATTAATAAACAAAATGTACTTGGGGAGCTAATTGTTTAACCAATTTAATAGATATTACTTTCTAATTATTTAGTTGTAAAAAATAAATGTATGTCATTTTATTTTTTTGTTATTTTTACCTTTTTGTATAATGTTTTGATTTTTTTTTGTGTTCAGTGTTATTTAATTTAATTCAATTCATAATAATAATAATAATTATTTAATTTAATTTTGTCTTTAATGGTAATGTATTTTCAATTGTATTGTGTATTATTATTGTATTTTTTATTGACTGATACGTGTGTGAGAATTATCGCAGGAAACTATGCTGATTTGTGTGTTAAATTTTGTATTTCATTCAATATAATATTCATTTGTTCGTTTCCCGAATAAATAAATAGACGGTGACATGAAGCAAGGGTTGCCATTTCTAAGATCTGTCAATCTGGACAAGGAATATGAAAACCCCAGATTTTGGAGCTTAAAACCCGAACATTTCAACGGCGTTTTTCTCAGCACTTTTAGTTGTTACATATTAACTTTTTATCTAGTCTAATATAGAAAAGATAAACAGGAACATTTTCATTTCTTTACATGAAACTTGACTTGCAAATTGTAGACTTGCACTACAAACGGGACTCCGCCCGGACGCTCCCCGGACGGCCAGTAAACTAGGACAAATCCGGGGAAACCCGGACGAATGGCATCTTTATATGAAGTTCAAGCTTCCGGGCACTTGCCCTTGCTACAGTATTTTTATATTATGCGCATTGTCTGAGCCAATGTATGTATGTACCTAATTACCTATACTATATGCTAGATATAACTGGATCTTTACTAACCTTGGTTGGGTATTTGGAAACAGGCGGCCATTGTTGATTGAAGTGACGCCAATCTAAAACAAGGTCTTTATTAGGAACCATTAGTTATTCATCATAACAGCCTTTATAATTCGACCCACTGCTGGGACACAAGGCCTATCTCTGTCATCGAAGGACGTTTAGGCAGTGTCCACCATGCTTGCCCAATGCGGATTGGTGGACGGAGTATAAGGTGATCAATACCCCTTTGCTTCCATTAGTCGCCTTCTACGACACCCGTTGGACATTCTACTTAAAATTATCCTTCACTGTAGCTGCCTATTTTAATTTTTTTAAATCGCAAATTCAGAATAATTTGTCGCCGCGTTAAATACATGCCTTATTTAATTGAGCTGTATTGTCCCAAAATATTTTCACTTACCCGATATGCGAGCGTCTCCCCCAGCGAAGTATACCGAAAGAAACAAAGAAAACAATGCAGATAACTTCATTGTGAAGTTATTTATTAATAATAACATATACTTAGATAGCCAGATTCTAATGAAGCCCCGTCCGCACGCGCTGATAATTAAATAGAAATGGCACTAATTCGTTTCGTTAAAATACTTATAACTATATACTATATACTTATAACAGGAAATAATATTTAACTAAAATTACTGAATTGTAATACACTGTAATGAATATTTATATATTAAGTAGATAAAGACTATATAAGTACTCTGTGATAGGTAACTAATTCTAAATTTGTAAAGCGCATAATTTAATGATGATTTATCCGCATGAAATTACCAGATATAAGTTAAAGTCGGGGTAACGTAGTTGTTTCTCTATTAACTTTGACCCCCCCCGTTTCATCCCCTATGGGGAGGGAATTTTGGGAAATCCTTCCTTAGCGGATGCCTACGTCATAATAACTATCTGCGTGTCTTTCAGCGCAATCCGTTTAGTGGTTTGAGCTGTGTGTTGATAGATCAGTCGATAACGGTTGACTTATACATAACTAGCTGACCCGGCGAACTTCGTACCGCCTAACAGTCGATTCTTTAATTTAATTGTTTTAATACTTATTCTGCTATTCTAGACCCGGTGTCCCGAATAGCAGAAAAAAGAAAGTTAATAAGTCAACAATTAGGTACATTATGTATTTTTTTTTTCATATTTATAAATTTCTCTCCGTACGAACCACCTTCGTAGTTCAATATTATAAAAAAATAATTAGCGAAATCTGTTCAGCTGCTCTCGAGATTTGCGCTTAGCAACACATTCAGCGATTCATTTTTACATTATACAACATGTAAATTAAATAACCAACATCCTGAATACAGGTGGTTTGGGATCGGCTTCTGAGTTGATTTCAATATTTATTTTTATAAAAAAACGATTTAAAAAAAACAATGTACCCAGAAATTATTGTACAATATTTTCTGGGCACTTTTGTTAAAAAAATTGAACCACCTGTATTCAGGGTGTTGGTTATTTAATTTACATGTGGTAGATGTAACAGAGATAACGCAAATCTTGAAAGTTTGGATTTGGCTTCTGAATCATTACAATGAAAATATGAGCTTTCCCGGCAAAGTTGTTCTGCCATATACCTATATGTTTTTATTTGTTGCGATATGAAATATTCTTTACTACCTATTTCCTTATACATACCAAATTTACACAAATAAATCATAAAAATTGGTCCAGCCCTTTCGGAGGAGTGCGTCCACAAACACAGTGACATTATACATATATTAGAAGTTTTGGACAAAAAATTACCCAAAAATAATTAAAATATATTTACCTACCTCAAATAATTAGACAAATAAAGGTGAGTTTTATGTAATACTAGCGACTCGCCCCGGCTTCGCACGGGTGCAATGCTTATGTAAATATGCATGTATTATAATAGGTTGGGGAAAAAGTTTCTTCGCATTTTTTAAGAAAATTCAAAACATTTTTTAATATATTTTATTTACATTTAACTAAAGTATGTAGGTACTATTTTGTTCGATAACTTTTTGCCATCTTGTAGGTAGGGACATGATCCCATTGCTATAGAAATTTTGGGACTTCTGGTCAAAATACCGCGACAAGTGGTTTTGGCAGTCCTCTCGTGATGTTAACCTGACACTGCCTAAAGAATTCTGAAGAGACCGAAACAGGTGGAAATCTGAAGGTGCAAGGTCAGGACTATACAGCGGATGCATTAACACCTCCCAGCCAAACTCTCTTAATTTTTGTTGAGTGGCTAAAGATGTGTGAGGTCTAGCGTTATCATGATGAAAAACCACACCTCTTCTGTTGATTAATTCCGGCCGCTTTCTCTCAACTTCTTGCTTTAATCTCATCAGTTGTTCGCAGTAGAGTTCAGAATCGATGGTCCTGCCTGGTGGTAACAGCTCATAATGAATAATGCCCTTCCAATCCTACCACACACACAGCATCACCTTGTTGCGAGTTAACCCGGGTTTCGCCACAGTCTGTGAAGCCTGACCGGCCTTTGACCACGACCTTTTTCGCACGTTCTTGTCGTACGTGATCCACTTTCCATCACCAGTTATCAGCTTCTTCAAAAATGGTTCGGTTTCATTACGTCGTAATAAAGAATCACAAATGAGTACACGGTTCATTAGGTTTCTTTCAGTGAGCTCGTGAGGTACCCAAATGTCGAGCTTTTTTGTGTACCCAGTTTTTTTCAAATGCGCCAAAACTGTTTTGTGGTCAATTCCCAGTTATTCAGCTACGTCGTAACTACTGACATGCCGATCTTATTCCACTTTTTCAAAAATGGCATCAATTTTATCTGTAATAGGGCGACCAGAGCGACGTGCATCTTTGACATCAAAATTTCCGGATTGAAAACGCTTAAACCAAATTTGTGCTACTCTCACAGACACTGCACTAGGTCCATAAACATCGCAATTTTTTTTCGAGGCTTGCGTTGTATTTTTACCTTTTTTGTAGTAAAATTTTAAAATGTATCGAATTTCTTCATTAGATTCACTCATCTTGGCGGTACGAAAAACAAATGAAAATCACACATTTTCCTAATTTGAATTTGGAATTATGTTCTTTAAAATTTAAACTTTCAATGATACCAAAACCAGCCAGATACAAATAGTATAGCCAAAGAGATTTTATTACAAGTTTATACATACTATAATGCGAAAAGACTTTTTCCCCAACCTAATACATATAAACTTTCCTTAAGAATCACTCTATCTATTAAAAAAAACCGCATCAAAATCCGTTGCGTACTTTTAAAGATCTAAGCATACATAGGGACAGACAGACGGCGGAAGCGACTTTGTTTTATACTATGTAGTGAAGTACTAATAAAGTTTATAAAAACGCTACCTATGATATAAAAAAAAATCTACATGGACATCACACAAAAACCTAAATTGATTAATTTGCATAATAGTAACAAACTACTTCCAGGGTTTGCGATATTTCTGTTACACGTTGTAGACCTAAAATGTTTAAATGCAAACCAATTTAAAAGAGCTTTATCTAAGTGGTTACTGACACAAACGTTTTGTGACATTAAGGAGTTAATTAATAAACCAAAGACATTTATCAGTACGTAATAAGTAATTTAATAATTTTATTCTGACATATAAATTGTATAATTTGATTCTCTTGACATTATAATGATCTTGCTGTATCTTAGTTTGCATGCTTATAATATAGGCGAAACATGATGTACTTACCAAAATGTATTACCATCTTAACAACCATGATTGAAGCCAATACCTATTATTACTATATACACATAAAGAGGAAAATATAAGGTTTAGTTAACAAACTTTCATGCTGCTAGCACGATATCTATTATTAAAACTTAATAATGGATGTAATGTTGTCTGAATTAAACGATATTTAATTTAATTTAATTTATAATAACAACCCACACAGGTTTGGGAAAACCCAACAAATTTGTTTGTCTGTTGTCGAGCAAGGCGATATTTTCCCTAAGTTAAATTTTTTTGACCTTTGCTATTGTTGGATTGGATTTCTGTTGTTATAAAATAAACAACTCTGAAACATATACATATGAAAATTTAATGCGAGCTAGCGAATGCTAGGGACAAAGAAACGATTAGAATTACTAACATTTCACTCGCTATTCCGAAGTACTCGAGAAACTTGCCATGGGGGTAAAAGATGAGTCAGCGAAAATTCGTTCCCGAATTAAAGCTCTAAAGAAATTGTTTCATTTGATGATGAAAATAATGAAATTCTCGTCTTTTTGTTTCAGGTGCAACTAAGGAAATCGGGACAGCTCTCACAAGGGTCTGCCTCCGTCACCGAGCTATCGAGACCAGAATGAAGACTTTTATAAGGTATTTGTCATTATCTTATCGGACACCATAACATACTTATTTCACTGGGCTGTTATTAGTGTCAAGAGATTATGAAAAGCGACAAGAATTGTATTTTATATAATGTAGAATTGTAAACCAGCACACTCATCTCAAAGCTTTCGACCTTCACCTTAGAGAGTCGGGAGAGTTTGAAAACCATCGCGGTCCGAGAGATTTACTACCGTGACTGCATGAGCTGAATCTCTTCCGTTGTTTTTGTCCCTGATTATAATTATGTTTGTAAAATTGAAACTTACAGAATGTGTTTTTAAAAAAGTCATTAAACTATTTTTCTTTCTTTCTTTCTGTTTTCCCTCTTAGTGATGATGATGGCTCAAAAGAGAGATGCAGGTTGAATAAGCAAGCACAGCGCACGGTTACTACAACGAATTTAGAACTTCTTGCCTTATTGAATGGAATCAATATATTTTATTCTTAAAAGACATGGAAATGCGGGTACCTCCAGGTAGGGCACAGCAGATTTGCCGCTCGAATTCCAAGCGCCCGAACCGGGGTGTCAAATAATTCTACATTTTGTGGTGTCGTGATTCTGTTGATGAGAAAGGTTGCCAGAACTCCTCGGTGTATGGAAGGGGACTAGCGTTGGCATCGTGAGCTTGCCCCGTCAGTATTGCAAGCGTCTATAGACTACGTTGACTGCTTACCATCAGACAGGCCGTATGGTACTAGGTGGTAGAGTCATAAGTAGGGTCGTTTGGGTAGGTACCATGGCCATTCTTATTTCTGCAGTGAAGCAGCTCGCTGTGTTTCGGATTGAAGGAAAACGTAGCCAGAATTTCAGAATAATTACTGGGCATGGGAGGCACATCATCTTAGTCCCCAGGATGGCAACGCACTTGCAGTCTTAAGTGATTTACCCTTAATATTGCAAGTGTCTAGAGGCGACGGTAACCACTTAACACCAGGTGGGCTGCAAGCTTGTTTGCCATCTCGTAATATAAAAAAATGCCAACCATATAACATAAAATAATAAAAAAAAACTTCGCTGGACACTTTCTATTTAATATTTTCAGTGCCCTCATGGATACCCTGGTGACTCCGCTGTCAGAGCGCGCGGAGGAGTGGCGCCGGGGATGCGCTTCGGGCGCTCTGAGCCGCGACCACGCGCGGGAGTGCAAGCGCGCACGCGCAGAGTTGCGCAGACGGGTGCACGACGCGCAAAGACATGCGAGGAAGGCGCGCAGGGCACCACCTGACGCGAAGAGACGCGCTGATGTCTGCATACAGGTTAGTATGCTATATTTTCTCGTTGCTTAGCAACCACAACAAATATTAAACACCATGGTGTTTAGTTTTTGGTTACCTACTCCATGGTGTAGTTAAATTATTTCCGTAGTCGGCTCACAGTTTTTTAAACTTTTTTGCTTCTTAATTAATAGCTTCACTTTTAGCCAATGTAGAGAAAAAATGAATCTCTCTCAATTTTCAACATGATGTGTCATTTTATTACCTGCAACAAGAACTCGAGAAAAACTCCAATTCAATAACTTATTTATCTACACTTTACTACTGGTTATTTTAGGGTACTTAGATTATACCTGTAAATGGAGCCATATGACGTCATCAAACTGTTAAAGTGAGATCGCTAGATAAGCAAGCAAGCAGGTACCTAATCTAACTTTGGGTATAAGATTTTGATATCCTATAAAGATATGTCAAAATTCTACCGTAACCAAGGGAAACTGTCGGTAGCTATGTTATTGGAACCCAGCACAAATAGCACTGTGAGAGAAATTATATTTAAACGAGCGGTAATTTTAACAATTGCATCGAATAAGACAACCTACATCTTTACTTCAGTTTTCGCATGACCACGAATGCTGTAAAGAAAGTGAGAGAGTTGATGACTATTAAATACTTCCAGGATATACAAGAACGCAAGCAGCAGCTGGAAGAAATGGAGGAGAAGGCGGTCAAGGCCGCCCTGGTGGAAGAGAGAAGCCGCTTCTGCCACTTCGTGTCCCTACTCAACCCTGTGGTGGTCAGTATTTTTACAAGCTTTTTATTATTACCACGGCGAGTGCTCTGTGCAGAGCTTTTGTCCCTAATTCCACCATCTAGGCCTGTATGTAGGGTCGTCTGGGTATTTCCTATTTCTGTCGTGAAACAGTTTGCTATGTTTTGGATTGAAGGGAAGGGTAGCAGTGTAATTACTGGGAATGGAAGGCATTTCATCTTAGGCCTCAGGATAATAACGCACCTGCAATACCAAGTGATTTTTCCCCTGTTATTGCAGGTGTTTATAGGCGGCGGTATCTATGTACCACCAGGTGGGCTCTCAGCTTGTTTGCCATCTAGTGGTATAAAAAAACCTCCCATAATACGTAAGGATACGCATGCTTGTTTACGGTATTACCTACCGACAAACTGTAGCTACCATTCCAACGCGAACTATAGTTATTTGTTCAACAAGTGAGCAAAGTTATTTTTTGCTGCGAGTGCCGATAATTAATCACAAACCAGCGAAGTAGTCTAGTCACGAGCACAGCAAGTGATTCATAAAAAGACTACTAGTGATTTAAAGGCACGAGACAAAAAATTTGCTCCCGTGTGAAACATACAACTTTTCACCTCTCCAGCGAGAAAATTGTTATAGGTGAGAAAAACAAGGCAATACTTTAATACGTGTTTATTATCTAAAAATAGTCATTGAAAATTAAAAGTCAGATTACTAAAATAATTTATATTGAACATTACAGTCTTGTTCAAAGCTCGCAGCAAAAAGCGTTTTTCCTTCGAGATTTTACGAAGCAAAAGCGGACTTTTGGTGCTGGAGAGGGGAAAAGTAATTTAATGACTGGTTTCCTTGTCGCACAATCAAGAAATGGAATTCACTGCCAGCACACGTGTTGCCTCCTTCCTACAATGCTGGGTCATTCAAAAGAGCCATGAAGAAGCACCTTGCAGGTCGGCAAGGCGAGGGTGGCTAGCGCGGCGGTTTATCTCTCGCACCAGCTATCTTCATTTGGACTCCACTTCTGCTTACCATCAGGTGGCATGGAGTCATTTGCTTGACTTTTTTTTTATAAAATAAAATAACTTGCAATGTACAGACAACAGCACGTAGGGTTACCACAAATTGTAAAATTTTCCCAATCGATTATGCACTTTATATTGAATAGTCTTAGGTTGAAAATCGTTTAGAGAAATTTGACAGTTTTGTATAGCCCGACGTGCTGTTGACTGTACGTATGTATTTTCGGGTCAAACCTTGCGACTGAATTTTAAAGCAGTTATCCTCAACAGTACCCATAGTGTAAGTTTTTTAGTGTAAAAAACGCAACTACTTTAGTTGCGTTAAGAGCTCAATTTGTATAGGAAACGTGAACAGCGCCCCTAGCGGAGAGAAGCGCAAATCATGTTTCCCATACAAATTGAGCTCGTAACGCAACTACAATCGGTGCGTTTTGTATACTAAAAAACTTACACTAGGGGTACCGATTGTGATGAAATTTTGCATACATTGTTTTAGATTGGATGACAATGCATACTTAGCTAAGTGACGTCTTTATTAATTCTATATGGTAGACGGTCCAAAATGGCAGGCTAGCAATTTTTTTTGCACTCCCTTGGGTATCAATTTATCAAATGAAAGGGTTTACTGAAAAGAATATAAAAATAAAATGACTTTAGACTAAATCTAAAATGGCGAATTGCCCAGGATAGCAGTTTATTTATTTTTTAACACTACTATTATATACGGGTATCAAATTAAAGGGACTGAGAATAATACGAATGAACTGTCTAAATAAAACAAATATATTACTTTAAAAAACAATAAAAAAAGATTTTATTTAAATGCCCTAAAGAAAAGGAATTAAACTAAAAATTGTATAAAACACATCAATTTATTATATTACACAATTTATATGATCTAAAAATTTGTCGCGAGATTTACATCGATCGAAGTTTTTCTTCTCTTTATCCATACTTTCGCTGTTTGTCTAAGTAAATCTCGCGATAAGCTTTTAAAAATACTTTTTATATTAATTTCGTTAAACTCAAGCCGAATTCAGTGTGTTATGAATTTTAGAGTAGGTTCCTTTATTTTTATTGAATGGTTTCTGTACATTAATATCTGATTGTCACAATCTAGCGGCAAAAATTAGATAAAATCGGAGGTGCCAACTCGTGCTCGCTCGTGAGTAGCACAGTCGTCAGTTAGAGAATATCTTATTAAAACCTAATAGAATTGTAAATATGCAAGCACCATAAATACCGTAAATTTCATTAGTAAGAACTTGGACGAGGACAGTTATCTCTTTATATATATTTAACTGTTTTATTTTCCGGTGTTATAAAATTATGTTTAATATCGGTAAGTACCTTTTATTTTATCGCCATAAACTTTTTCCCCAACCTATTATAAACGAAAATTTTGAGCATTGTTTTTTACTTAGACAAGTACCTATTGTTTGTGAATAGGTGCGTATTCACAAACAATACTTGTCTTAGCAAAAAACAATACTATGCAAATTAAGGCATTTGTCAGTGCGTGCCATATGGCAAGGCTTTTGAGGTCTCATAGTGCGCGTGGACGCACACGGCCATAAACCCTATTCGTACACAATAATTAAGTGGGGATCGGCACTATGCGTACTTTAAAATGAACGCACAGCTAAAGTAGCTAGTTAGCTATATTACCCAACGCACAGGTCGAGATGTCAAAAGCAACGTCGAGATGTCAAAAGTTTAAAATAATAAAATGTCAGTACATTCAATGATGTGAACTAGGAAACGAAACGAACCAATCACAGAACTCTATTCAATGCAATGCGTTTACTTATCCAAGTGTCGAGAAACCTCATAGTCATCATCATCATCATCATCATATCAGCCGAGAGACGTCCACTGTTGGACATAAGCCTCCCCCAAGGATCTCCAACCCGAACGGTCCTGCGCTGCCCGCATCCAGCGGCTTCCCGCGACCTTCACCAGATCGTCAGTCCACCTTGTGGGGGGCCTACCAACGCTGCGTCTCCCGGTACGCGGCCGCCATTCAAGAGCCTTTCCGCCCCAACGGCCGTCAGTTCTCCTAGCAATGTGCCCTGCCCATTGCCACTTAAGGTTCGCAATTCTTTGGGCTATGTCGGTGACCTTGGTTCTCCTGCGGATCTCATCATTTCTGATACGATCACGCAGAGAAACTCCGAGCATAGCCCTCTCCATTGCCCTTTGAGTGACCTTGAGCCTTCTTATGAGACCCATTGTAAGCGGCCACGTTTCGGTTCCGTAGGTCATCACTGGCAACACACACGAATTAAAGACTTTCGTCTTGAGACACTGCGGTAGATGGGCCGAGAATATGCCACGTAGCTTCCCGAACGCTGCCCAGCCGAGTTGGATTCGACGATTGACCTCTTTCTGGAAATTGGACTTACCAAGTTGGACTGTTTGTCCTAGGTAAACGTAATCGTCGACAATTTCCAGTGTAGAGCTTCCAACCTTCACAGGAGTGGGTACGACATGCGAATTCGACATAATTTTCGTCTTATCCATGTTCATTTTAAGACCCACTTGTTGGGAGACTCTACAGAGATCGTCGAGCATATTGCCCAGTTCTTCCAAGGTCTCAGCCATGACTACGATATCATCTGCAAAGCGAAGGTGAGTCATGTACTCGCCATTAATGTTGATGCCAAGTCCTCTCCAGTCCAGAAGCTTAAACACGTCCTCCAGCGCAGCTGTGAACAGTTTCGGCGATATCACATCGCCCTGTCTCACACCTCGTTGGAGCTGTATGGGTTTTGACTTTTGGTCTTGGAGGCGGACTGACATAGTGGCGTTTTCATACAGTGACTGCAATACTTTGATGTACCGATAGTCTATTTGGCGGTTCCCCTTTGGTTGACCAACAGTTATTAAACAAATTTACAGATAACAAGCAACGAAATGCAAAGTTATCATTTCGCAAATCAACGTTCCATTTATTTATGTTTCACAAACTTTACATTTCATAAAGTAATTTCTTCATATATTGTCATTTTGCAAAAGAATATTAGTAAACTTTTCCTAACACAAATATGTTAAACGACAAAGATCTATTGACCAATTTTTCTTTAATAATATGGTTACTTAGTCTAAAGACATTAGGCAATTTATGGTATGGCACCGTATCATTTCTTAACTTTTCATACTAAAAACATAAGAATTGACCATTTTTTCTTTAATAATATGGTTACTTAGTCTAAAGACATTAGGCAATTTATGGTATGGCACCGTATCATTTCTTATTTTTTCATACTAAAAACATAAGAATTATAAAAATACAAAGAAATTCTTCAATCATAGTTTATTAGTGCCATTCGGTTCGCCCAAAAATTTTGCGATTGCTTCTTGAATTCTTGCTTGCTACATGGATGCTTGCATTGCATGCTGTATGCTTGCTTGCATTGCATGATGTATGCATGCTTGCATTGCATGCTGTATGAATAATTGGATTGCATGCTGTATGCCTGCCTGCGAGATGCTTGCCGGGGGGTGCAGGGGGGCTGGCCCCCCTGCTCGGGGGGGTCGGGGGGCCTGAGGCCCCCCGCTATAAAGAAAAACCATAAGTACGAAAGTAAACCTAGGTTAGGTTAGGTTAGACTTGTGACCACGCATAGCGGAGCGAGCGAAGCGAGCGGAGCATTGTATTGCTTGCTGCATGCTTGCTTTGCTGCATGCTAGCTTGCATGCTGCATGCTTGCTTGCATGCTGCATGCTTGCTTGCATGCTGCATTCTTGCCTGCATGCTGCATACTTGCTTACAAGAAAAATCGATATTAAAAATCGTGGAATAGTTTTCTGGGTTAGGTTGACATGAATACAGTGCACAAGCTGAACGAGCGAAGCGAGAGTGCCGCGGCAGCGGCCGTCAAGTGCCAGAAGCGATTTTAGGGCGTTTTCACTGTATTTGAAAAATAGCAAATTGAAATTTTAGTAAACAAAACGTTTGTAATTGAAATTTAGTCAAACAAATTATTTGTAAAATAACATTTTTGGTTTTTGTAACTTGTTAATTTGAAAAATAGCAAATTGAAATTTTAGTAAACAAAACGTTTGTAATTGAAATTTAGTCAAACAAATTATTTGTTAAATAACATTTTTGGATTTTGTAACTTGTTGATATGTCAGTATGTCTTTTAAAAATTTATTTAACAATGCATTTTTGAAATGCCTGCTTGTCATATGCATGTTTGCGTTTTGATGTCCTTGTTAAAGCATTAGTTTGCGTAATGAAACATTGACAAATGTTGCTTGCGAAATGGTAATTTGCTAATCAATTGTGTGCGAAACATTAGAGAACCCTATTTGGCACCTCTGGAGTGACTGGAGCACGGCCCAAGTCTCGACAGAATCGAAGGCCTTCTCATAGTCCACAAACGCCAAGCATAATGGCAGGTTATATTCCTCGGTCTTCTGTATAACCTGCCGCAGCGTATGTATGTGGTCTATGGTACTAAAGCCTTTTCGGAATCCGGCTTGTTCGGGAGGCTGGAAGTCGTCAAACCTGCGTGCGAGACGGTTCGTTATAACTCTCGAAAACAGCTTGTAAACATGACTCAGAAGCGTGATGGGTCTATAGTTCTTCAATTGGGTCCTATCGCCCTTTTTGAAGAAAAGTCCCACCACGCCCCGTGCCAAGCCTTAGGCGTTTTACCCTCGAGTATGACGGAGTTAAATAGCCTCTGAAGAGCTTTCAGGACCGTTCGTCCACCTGCTTTCAGAAGCTCCGCTGTTATTCCGTCATCACCCGGCGCCTTGTTGTTCTTGAGCTGTTTGAGAGCTACACTAATCTCGTATAGGCTGACGTCCGGGATATCTTCAGTATAGTGTCGGGTCAATTTGGCTCTTGGATCGACGGCCTGAATGACAGGTGTGCGTGAAGTTGCGTAAAGCTGTCCATATAAGTTTTCGATCTCGGTCAAAAGCTCAGGGCGCGATGTAATGATTCTGCCGTCCTCCGTCTTCAGCTTCGTCAGCAAACTCTCTCCAAGCGCCAGATCTCTAGCGAAAACTTTGGAGCCTTTGTTCCGCTCGATGGCCTCTTCAATACATTCTGTATTAAATCGGCGTATGTCGCGAGTTAGGCACTTGGAGATCCGCTTACTGAGCTGCCGACGCTGACTAGCGTCTTCAGAGGACTGCACAATCATTCCACGTCTTTCCTCCATTAGCTTTAGTGTGGGCACTGAGATTTTTTTCGTTCTATTTTTACGGCTGGGTTTGAAGAACTTTGAACCCACCGTACGGACAGCTTCCACGAACCTGTCGTTGTATGTGTCCACATCTATGCAGTCCTCCAGGCAAGCAAAGCGATTTTGCAGTTCGAGTTGAAAGCTTTCGGGGTTTAAGATCTGGGTGGCTTCAGGGCGGAGCGTAGACTTCATCAGTCGATACCGTTCGGATTTAACATTGAGATTCAATGTGCCTCTTACCATTCGGTGATCGCTTCCCGTGTTCAACGAATTGATCACAGAGACATCATTGAATATCCGAGTCTTAGTCGACATGATGAAGTCAATCTCGTTTTTCGTTACACCATCCGGACTTTCCCAGGTCCATTTTCGATGCAGCCGTTTCTTGAAGAAGGAGTTCATCATATAGAGTCCCTCCCTCTCCATATATTCGGCTAGCATTTGACCACGGTAGTTCCGGATTCCAGATCCAAATTGCCCCACTTTCAACTCATCATCGCTCCGTTTGCCTAGCCTTGCGTTAAAGTCTCCCATGACAACAGTGTAATGGGTCCTGGAAGCATGTATTGCCCGAGAGATGTCCTCATACATTGCTTCCACTTCCTCGTCGGGGTGCGTCGAGGTTGGGGCGTATACCTGTATGACCTTCAACGAATACCGTTTGGTGATTCTGAGTATAAGGTATGCCACCCTGTTCGATACACTTCCGATCTGTACAACGTTGTTCACGAGAGACTTGTGGACAATAAACCCGACACCAGCTTGGGACAGATCTTCGCCCTCCCGGAAATAGAGCAGGTTGCCGGATTTAAGGATCACCGTGTCCTCGCCCTGTCTTCGGACTTCGGATAATCCTACGATACTCCAGCGAATCCTACTCAATTCTTCCTCAAGCTCTAGCAGCTTCTCCTCGGTCCGCAGTGTGCGTGTGTTATATGTGGCCAGGGCCAATGTCGTATGACGGGAAGTCCTTGCCGCCCGGGGATTCTTCGCATCCCTGGTCCCGACGCCTCGCCGACGTCCGTCATCGCCGGCACGGCCTCCGGTACCGCCGGGCACTTGGGGCCTTGGGTTTATTTCATCCATCCATTTAGGGGGTTTTGGGCCTTACCCCACCACGCTGGCCCAGTGCGTGTTGGTGGGTAGCGTCAGAGCCTCGTTTGTTGTCCGGCAGGGTGCACCGCGTGCAGGTGAGGTTGGCTTGGGTTCCGTAAGATGGTGTTCGGGACTCCTTACACCCCTCATAACAACTCCCCTCATAACAACAACCTCATAGTAATGTTTGTGAATATGGGTTTAAGTTCAGGCGTATAGGGGCTTGTGCGTAAAACGCGTAGCGCTTTTGTAAAAAAAGTGTAGGAGAGCGTGACGTCACACGACATTCAACGCACTGTGTCGCTGTGCATTGTTTACGTGATACAAGAAAAAATACTTGTCCAATATTTTTTCGTGTGCTATCTGACGGAATAAACCGCAGATATATCAATCTAAGGAGATCGGGCGAATCGCCGAGTTCATAGGAAGACCGAGTGTCGCAATCACCGGCCGTACTACATAACATGGTTCTAGTTGAGCATGCCGTAATATACACTATTCATTGCGCGCGTCATAAGGACTGCGAAGCGATGAAAGTTAAGCACAGCCGCAAAGTATATCACTCAAATCGCTGAGTTCATAGGAAGTCCGAGTGACGCGGACGGCGAAATGGTGGTAATGTATGCCCACTGGGCATACACTTGTCACAAGTTAAACGCCGGCTTGGCGTATCTCCTTGTATTATTAAATCTGTGGAATAAACAAAATTTTTCAGTCGGCATCACCTGCAAATTGTGTTGGTTTCAGGAGTGTGAAGTGGCGATGTTAGCGGAGGTCGGTCACCTGCAGGAGGGCAGCGAGCAGTTGTTGCGTCACACAGCCGAACCAAGGACCCTGCCAGCTGCCAGTCTACAGGTAACACCTCATTTGCGAAACGAACTTGTATTAATAATCCTCACTGAAATAATTCATCATCATCTATTTTAAAACAACGTTCCTGCAAGTATTGAGTATTGAATTTATACTCTAGTATTGCACTAGAGTATAAATTCAATACTCAATACTTTCTGTGTATACTAATATTATAAAGAGGAAAGATTTGATTGTTTAGTTTGTTTGCATTGGATAGGCTCCGAAACTACTGGACTGATTTGACAAATTCTTTTACATTTAGAATCCTACAAAATCCCTGATGAACATAGGTTGTTCAATTTGATAAAAAAAAAAACTCCACGTGGACGAAGTGCTAGGTTGACTGTTAATTAGTGATCTCAGACATGATCTTTTGTTCATGTTTTTCGTTTTCTATTTAATTTGATATAAATTTCATTTATGCCAAATAAAATTAGACAAAAATTAAATGTTTTTTTATAAATTCCTTTAATCGTTCTTCTATTGATGTGTCTATGTGTTGTATCGGCAGGTGATCTGCGACGTAAAGTCGTGCTACAGCGGCTGGGCCGAGAGTGTATCGGCGCCGCACTCGCCGTCGTCCTCACGCCTCGGAAGCAGGAAGTCTTCGCTCACCTCCATCAGCTCGCTCAACAGCCAGACCAGCGACCACCACGGTACCTTACACACTGACACAGCTGACACTACCACAAGTCCTCACTCACCTCGATCAACTCAACAGCCACCTAACACCTATCTTCTTCTCCTCAACCCATTTTCACCCGCTGCTCTCTATGGTAGTGCCAATCCTGACACTACCATAAGTCCTCGCTTACCTCGCTCAACTGCCAGGCCACCACGGTACCTCACACACACACTGACACTAACACAAGTCCTCGTTCACCACCACTTTGTTCATTCTTGTTACTCCACCCATTCATCGTAGCACTCACATTTCAGCCACGTGTAGTCGAGTTTCAAACATTCGCTTTAATGCCCAACTTTCTGATACATACAGGACGACAGGTCTTAAGGCGCATTCTCATTAGTCGCTAGCTCACATGTGAGTCTCTCGTATGCGGGCTATCGACCAATGAAATTCAACAGTCGATAACACGGTCAATAACCCGCATTCGGAAAATCACCGGAATCCGGGCTATCGACCAATGAAACTCAGTGGTCGATAAAAGAGAACCCACCCCTCGCCACTCATACCTGGCGTGTCATTATTGCTGCGCGGAAGCAACATGGCTGACCGTTTGCTGATTCACGAATGTTAAAACTATTAGAAATCGATCAAGATTATCAATGTGTTTGGGATACTACTCTCTCAAAGCCAACTGCCAAAATTGAGTCTCCCAACTGTGAAGTATGTGGTGTAGTGGAAGATCTCCAACATTTGTTGATGGATTGTGTCCGGCACCAGGAAGAGAGACGGGCGTTTGTAAGCAAATTTAAAATTAATATATCAGATATTGATGTGTTTCACAGCATTCTGGCCCAACCAGTGTCGGAAGAGGCTAGATTGCTTTATCGCTTTATAAGCCTGCCACGACTTTCTTCCGATTACTTTGTAGTTTAATTGGTTCAGATGATTGGTTAATTATTACATAAGTTCACGATAGGACTGACATGTCGGTAAAGATAAAAGTCCTTTAAAAATAAAGAAAAAAAACTGTGTTCCCTGATTATTTTAAACCCGGCATGCAAGCGCTAACGACCAGTGAAAATGGTTCCCTGAATGCTGATTCTTGGCATAGAATCTCCCGCATTTGCGAGCCAGAACGACTTTCGTCGTTTGGCTCGTTTTAAGTCGTTTTGGCATTTTATAGATTCTGCCTTTTAATTTAGGGGGATCCGGGAGTCACATATTATCCCCGTTACGTCCGGCCAAATCTTACTGATACGATAATATACTTATGGAATATTTTCCAGGGGTTTCTGGTTCTACTGTAAGCTGCTCAACTCCTCTATCGAGCACGTCCTCGGGTGGAGCCACTCCAGCTCCAACGGAACATCACTATCTCACGCAGGTACAGAATTATGTTATTTCTTTTGTAATATCAGCAATTTTGTAATATATCTGGAATTCTCAATTACTGAGGCACTACCTTAGCAATAATTGTCGGAGCACAAAGGCTAGTTAAAACACGACAGAAATTTGAATGCTTTTAATTTTTAATTATCTTTGCTATCAAAGTTTCTGTATGTATATGTGATCCAAATTAAAGCCGCGTTTTTCTCAAATAACGGTAGCTTCCTTGCACTTGCTTTACTGTTTTAAATTTTAAATTAACTTTGTATTTTATCGTTTTCATATGTTATTATGTTCGTCTAGAGAAACTACAAATGTTTAAAATCTTTGCGCAAGCAGATTGTCAAAATGGTATTGGTGGTTTTATACAGTTTTTATTCCGAAAATTCAAAAATGTATTTATTTTATATTGACTTATAGTTTTCTCCGCTAATCGTTAATTATCAGAATCTCAGGTTTAGTTAGGATTTTATTTATAGTCATTTTTGTTTTTTGTGTGTTTTTATACTTTATTGTTTTATTTTTGTTTTTTATTTCCATTTTGTCCCCCATAGTCAGCGTTCCGTTTGGCGAGTGTATGCAGCTCAGATTCAGGGTTTCGCTCTCAAGATGCGTTGCAACGGCGCTCGCTCTACGTTGACAATGTAAAAAGCTTTTTATTATTTTGTTTTGTTTTATTTTTAATTTATATTTAGTTTGTTTTAAGTTTATTGTTTTAATATTTAGAAAGCAATTTATAATAATTTATACATGATATATAACGGAATTAGTGAGTGAACAGAGTTTGTATATTAATGTTTTAAGGTGACTTTTAGTTTGATTTTTTTTTATTTGCTATGTGTTAATATTCGAATTATGATCTCAAAAATATTGACATAATTTTAACACAGATAATTAAGATTAAATAACAACCTGTAACATAATGAAGCGGAATATTATCTTTTTTGTGTGCGATTATGTCTCTTGTATCATTCTTGGTGCCTGGTTTTCACAACTGGTGCGCTTTTGTGCAATTTTCTACCGCGGACCACAAGAATGTGGAACCAACTATCGCCAGCGGTGTTCCCGAACCGATACGACCTGGACATATTAAAAAAAAGAGCGGACTCTTTCCTTAAAGTCCTACAACGCATTAACGATTCCTCTGGTGTTGCAAAAGTCCATGGGCGACGGTGATCACTTACCATCATATGAACCGTCTGTTCGATTGTCCCATAAATTTCAAAGATATTTTTGTACACAAGTAAATAACCTGCGAAAATCTACTGTATTTATTTTAGCCTGTGATTTATACGTCGGCAATTGTGTTGGTTAATAATACGAAAAGTGATAAAGAAGGAACTATTAGGCGCAATGCAGACAAAATCTCCGTATTGCTGCAACGGGCAATCGCAACTAGCTGTTTACATATAACAGAAACTGTGCAGACATAGGAAGTTTAATTGTGAGTTTCAATGATTGACGTCAGTTCCTGCACTCGAGGACAGAAGAGTTTCAAATTGACGCAACTAGCAATTGTAAAATTTGCACTAGTTTGCTGGTTTCCCCAATCGGCGATCGTAACATCCAACAAGTGCTGCTTCTTCGAAATTCATAGTCGAATTGGCTTTTGACCGTGGATTTGAATAGTTTATTTAGAATCGCGGCAACAGTAAACGCGCCTTTTTGTTGCTGCAACTGGCAACCTTAAACGAAAAATAAATAAAATGTTGATAGTTTGTATTAAAAAGTTGATAGTTACTTCAACTAAGTTGAACTTCAATAAAGTTGATAGTTTCTTGAACCAAGTTAAAAATTACTTCAACCAAGTTGAGAGGTTTAACTGTTACATCAACTAAGTTGATAGTTTCGTCGACTAAAGGTGCTATGTCTGTAAAGTGCCTTTACAATGTCGATGATTGATGAATGATGTAAGTACAGACAACAACACGTCAGGTTACTAACACTGTGAGTTTTCCCAATCGATTTGGCACTTTATGTCAAATACGTTGAGTTTGAAAATCGATTAGAGTTTGTGATAATTTATCATAATTTATCACAAACTACACGTGTAAAACACGTTTTATTTTTATCAGAACTCGGGAGAAACTCCTGCTTCACAGGTTTTGATTAAGTAGGTATCTGGCAGTTAAATTGGCATTTTATATGGAATTCCTGTCAGATAAATGTTAATGGGAATTTATCTGGAACTTGTGACATATTATAGTTATGTAATATTTGACTAACACATCGAGTGATCATTAGAGTCGGTGATTTGTATAACTTTACATTTATCATTGCAGGGTTCTGACAATCAGAGCGTTAGCAGCGAATGTATACAAACCACGAAAAATATTGACGACGAACACGCAGACGAATCTAGCCACGACGGTCTTGGGAATGCAGGTGAATATTCGACTTTGCCCTAATTATCTTAAAGTTCATTTTTGTAAAAAATGTGACTGGACCATAAAAATCTGGCCACTGGTCGAATAATCCATTTTCTAATCATGGTAGTGGTCCGGAGTGAGCTGTAGATTCATAGTAATTTTTTTATGACCAAGCGGGGTATTGTTTGTGGGAGAGTCTAATCTCTTCTTTCTTGCCAGGTATTGTTGCCAGGTCCGATTGGATTAAAATCGGGGCAGATGGTAAAACAAACGGGATTTAGGGTTTTAGATCAGGACAAATAAAAATGCTTCCTTTTTAAATAAGGCTTAATTTATTGCTTTTCGCAACTTATAGATATTACTTACTAGGAAATCTTATTTTAATCGTACAATAATAAACTTAATATGGAATAATTTTATTTTTGCGATTACAAACGCGTAAATATTTTAATAGAAAAAATGCACTGAATGAAAAGGACTTGCCTTAGGCGGGAATCGAACCCGCATCTTCCGCAATCAGGGCGGCTGCGTTGACCATTACTTTACGATTTTTTTCAGTGAATTTTTTCTTTTGGTCGTCAAATCTTTGCAAAATAGTTCGTTCGGGTCTTAGAAGTGCAAATTTCGAAGATTTGATGAAACAATGTTTCCCATAAAAACATAAGCACCACTGCTGGACTAGTATAAATCACAAAATATTACAATAAAATGGAATGAACGAAAGGAGATCTAAATGGTTGAGCTAGCAGAAGCAGCAGACCAGAGACATACGGTCGCGTCTAAAGAAAAAAGGACGAAGGCAACGCAACTCTGAGTGAGCCAGAGAGAGAGAGAGAGAGAGAACCAGCTAGTGATGTGATGTGCGCGATTTTGGACGCATTGTCCCACTCGACATGGTGATGCGAATGCGACTGATGTAATACATATTAGTTTGTAGTAATAAAAATGGGCTTTTATCAAATGTATTGATATACCGGTGTATTTAATTTCCCGATTTAACGCCTGGCAACACTATGTCAGAGTGGTCGTGGTCAACATGTAAGTGGTTTGGAGGCGTCCATGTCTTATGCGCCTACATTTTGCCTTCGGCATATTTCATAATGCCAGTATATTTGTATGATTTTTTTATAACTCGAATTTTTATTATAATTAGCAATCATACAAATATACCTTTGTATATTTATTTTTAATTATGATGTACGCAGCATCAGCAACCTGGCCAGACCTAAAAGACACAGCGCAGTTTGAGAGAGCTGCCTCCGCCATTATGGGAGGACGACCGCATACTATTTCTGCAGGTAACGTCAATAAAATAAAATACTAGTTTCTCCGTACAAATAATTCTGTCCTCTCGGTTCGGTAGTCTTTCATCTTACTCAGTCTTTCGATTAAATGTAAAAATGTAAGGGTATTTGGTAAAGTCGAACTATAAATTAATTATACATATGAAATCGATTAAGCTTTTTCCTCATATAGATTATCTGCAAAAACATTTTGAACGACGATTGATCTCCTGTTGATTCTCTCGTCGCACGACAAAATATTCTTATCCTAAATCACGTCATTGGTTTTTTTAAATAGGCGATATTAATTGCTGGAAATAGCAATTTCCCAAACCGTAATTTATATAATTTGCAGTTTGATTTATTTATTTTACTAGTAATTCTAAAAAAAAAATTATTTTCTCTTACTATAATTTCCCTAGTAAAATAGTATACTATTTTACTAGGGAAATTATTGTCCGTTAGACCATATTTTTTATTTGAGTATATTGTGAACGATATCGGATATTAAAGCGTCGAATTTGACTTTAAATGTAAAATTTTCATTAAATTGGTCAGATAATTTGTTATAATTTACAAATACTGAATAAAATTAAATATTTTCTCTTACAACAATTTTCACAAGTACATTATTTAAATTTGCTAGTTTAATAGTTCAAAAGAGCCGAAAAAGGGACGATTTTCAATAAAAATGCGTAAACGCTCTTAACACAGGGTTTGAAAGAAAGTTCATTCATTCGTTCGTTCGTTACATAGCGTACGAGCGTGGTCACCCCAGGCCGGCCCTCAGCGTGCACACGTTCTGTGCCGACGACTCTCCGCACCGAGAGGGAATATACGCGAGGCCGCCATTGCCTACGGTAAGTATACTAACCCCCTCTCTAGTATTTAACACACAACTAAGCATTGGTAATACTTTTATAGAATTAATAGAAGGCAATTGTAAAATAGAATATATATTTCTACGCTCACACTAACTATCTAGCCCAAATTCAGTATCATTAAGAACTTGTATTATGGATACTACATAACGGATTTTTTTTATATAGGTACATAATAATTTTGAGATATTTTTATAAATAAACATAAATAAATATATAAACAACTCGTCAACAAATATTCATGTTCGTCACACAAACATTTGCCGCTACCAGGACTCGAACCCGGACCGCTTGATGATATACCGACCACTCCACCAAGACAGCGTCAGAATATAATGCAGTAAGTTAAAATATTGTAAGACTACCCACATTCATATTATATAATATTTTCGTATAGTTCTGTCTTCCTTTTTTATCATGTATGTAACATTGTTTTTGGGTAGAGGGTTAATAACTTGAGACACAGGAATCTCCCTAGTTCAGGTATTAACCGCCACAAACTTCAACGATTAATGTATTCATGTGTAAAATGTGTTTAATTGATGTTTGTGGTAAGAAATAAATACATCATCATTACAGCCTTTATTACTCGACCCACTGCTGGGACACAAGGCCTCTCCTTGTTACCGAAAAGGAGGTTAAGGCAGTAGTCCACCACGCTTGTCCAATGCGGATTGGTGGACGGAGTATAAGGTGATCAATACCCCTTTTTTCTGCTCCATTAGTCGCCTTCTACGACACCCATTGGAGGATATGGGGTGATGTTATTCTACTCTAACATTCAATAATAATTATTATTAATAAATACATTATTAAAAATAATTATTATTGAATGTTTGAAATGTATACTAAACTAGCGTTCCGCCCGCAACTATGACCTCTTAGAGTTTTTTAAAAATCAAATATAGCCTTTGTCACTCAAGAATAAAGTAGCATTCTCCATCCATCTTTTCTTCGGTCTTCTTCTCCCTCTATGTCCATCCACATTCCTTACCATTACACCCTTTGATACATGCTCATCATCTCTTCTCATTGCATGCCCACACCAAGCCAATCTGTTACCACTCAGTCTTTCTGCCACTGGTGCTACTTTCAAACTTCCTCTAATGTATTCTTTTCTCACTTTGTCCATTCTTGTTACACCACTCATCCACCGCAGCATTCTCATCTCAGTCACGTGTAGTTGATTTTCATCCATCTGCTTTCACACCCATCTTTCAAAACATGGAAAATTGTTATGTAGTGGTCGGTCGCAAGCAGCTTCGCTCGCGTTAATGTCTGTTAAATTATAGCCTATTTATTATTTTGACGTATGAACTATATTACTGTAAAGTTTCATTAAAATTCGTTCAGTAGTTTTTACGTGAAAGAGTAGCAAAAACACATCCAGACATACATCAATACAAACTTTCACGTTTATAATATTAGTAGAATCTATATCCTTAACACAAATTCTTAATGCTACTTAATTTGGGCTAGATGTAGGCTAGGTAGGCTAGTTTTGAATCCATATGTACGTTTAATAGACGCTTTTACGATGAAGGAAAACATCGTGAGGAAACCTGCAAATCCTTATGTTGTGTGTGAAGTCGACCAACCCGCACTTGTCCAGCGTGGTTGACTAAGGCCTAATCGCCCCTAATGTGGGGTAGGCTCGAGCCCGAGGTGGGGAGATTATATGAGCTGTTGATGAGTATTTGTTGGCGTGAAAGTATTATTATTATAATATTATTAATGTAATAAATTGTTACAGAGATGTTCATCACTAGAGCGGCCATCAGTGCCGGCCAAGAGCACCAATGCGAACACAGGCCAACACGAGTTTAAGACCACCAAGCCTTCTTCGCTGCCTCCGCATCTTACTAAAGGTGACACTTTAAGTAGGGGAACTCACCGAGGGGCGGCTGAAAAGTTTTGAGCCTCAGTAACTTTGATCATCACTAATGAGTAGCGCTGCACACCACCAATATAAATAACAAGTTTCATGTCATTAGCATCATTACATTTTTAGTAATTGAACCTTAAACATAACCATGTCTGACTCATCAGTGCTTTCTACGAAATTGGAGTACAGAGCTGTCATAAAATTCCTCACAAAGAAAAACAAAACGCCGACGGAAATATTTGAAGAGATGTCTCCAGTTTATGGGGAGTCGGCACCTTCATTTGCCACCGTAAAACGTTGGAGCCGTGAATTCAAACACGGCAGGGAGTCGCTTGCAGAAGATCCTAGGTCGGGACGCCGTTATCGAAGAAAACATTAAAAAAGTGAAAAAAGTTGTTCTGGCAGTTAGGCGAATCAAGTTGTGGCAGTTAGCTGAAGCCATAGGCATTAGCAAAGAACGAATCGGTGACATTTTGCATAATCATTTGCACATGAAAAAGGTGTGTGTGCGATGGGTGCCGAAAATGCAAGACAATGCGCTCGTCCACACTGCCAGAGTTTCAAGGAGTGCCCTCGCCGAAACAGGATTTGAAGAAATAAACCACCCACCCTACAGTCCAGACCTGGCCCCTAGCGATTATTTCCTTTTTTCCAAATTGAAAAAGGACCTCCGAGGACGGAGATTTTCAAGTGACGAGGAAATGAAGGCGGCCGTAAATGAACATTTTGAAGGCAAAGACGGCGAATATTTTTTTAGCGGGTTAAAAGCTCTTTTTAATAAATGTAGGAAGTGCATTGAATTAGAGGGAGATTATATTGAAAAATAAAAAAATTATACATTTTTATCAGCATTTTTAATACCTTAGGCTCAAAACTTTTCAGCCGCCCCTCGCACGATCACTCCATTTGCATTATTTGATGAAACAATGTTTATCATAAAAACTTAAGCACTGACAAATTTCGACTGCGAAAGTAGTGTCTCGGTGGCGTAATGGTCAACGCAGCCGCCCGGATTGCGGAAGATGCGGGTTCGATTCCCGCCTGAGGCAAGTCGTTTTTTTTTTCAGTGCATTTTTTCTACCATTAAAGATTTTGATTTTTTTTTTTATGTTACGAGATGGCAAACAAGCTTGCGGCCCACCTGATGTTAAGTGGTCACCGCCGCCTATAGACACTTGCAATATTAAGTGTTTGCCATCCTGGGGACTAAGATGATATGCCCTCCATGTCCAGTAATTACACTGGCTACCTTTCCCTTCAATCCGAAACACAGCGAACTGCTTCACGGCAGAAATAAGAAAGGCGGTGATACCTACCCAGACGACCCTACATATGGGTCTACCACCTAGTTTGATGAATTTAGTTTTTTTTTATTTACTGTAAAATTAATAAAGAAAATTAATGAGTTTATTTTTATAAAGTATTTATTTTCATAGCTAGGTGACGATATCTATAAAAACATTTGCAAGCCTGTGTAACCTCATCTCTAGTATGACGCGTATGGTCTCGTGTAACGAGATAATGGGCCGAATATCGGCCTCGCAGTTCGCCGGATATCCGGTATCCGGCCAAACAACTATCCGTTTCATCTCTAATAATTATATCTATGTCGCAGGTTGCCTGGAAGAAATCGGTGTTTATTCGGGAAGAAATCGGAGTAATTCCGCCCATTGTACAGTGACTTAGTAATAGATATATCTGTATTTTTTTTAAATTTTTTACTTTTCTTGGTGTACAATAAAGCTTATGAATTCATTTGATTGTTTCAGAAATGCCGCAAGCGGTTTACGTGAACATGTCAGAGTTGGCCACTCTAGCCGCTTCTAGAGCGCAACAGCACAATGCAGAACACCCACACCAGGAGAAAGTAAGTCTTAATCTATCTGAATTAAATCTTTTAATTTACGTTAAAATGCACGGTAACATTTCAAAGAGTTTTAAAAAGTATGCCAAATAAAACAACAGGTACTTTCACAAATTAAATATTTTTTTCTTTCGATCATTTCAATTCGGATCGGATCGGATTATGTAGTACAGTAAAAGTTGACTGTTGTCATATATTTGTCCCCAAGTAATCCCTAGATCGAAGCGTCGCGGTCGGTGGCGTAGTGCGTAAGAGCGTCGTCTCCCACCCGGGAGGCACTGGTTCGATCCCCGCCACGTACCAATGTGTTTTCAAATTTTGAATTCATATGTACAGTCGACCAAATTGAATCATGACCCACCTTAAGATCATTTTCCTACAGTTATTCTATACAAATTTGGTTGAAATTCGCTTGAACATACATATCATAAGTAAGTGACAAAAAGTTTGTACGAATTGAGCACTACAATCCGAGCTTTGTTCTACCAAATTGGCCATTATACGATTTGTTTATAATATTGTCTAAGATTTTTATGCTATTCAATTCAATTTTGTTTTATGCCTTTTTAAATTTTTTTCAGACTACTAATTGACATCTGACACATAACATTATTTTATTTTTAAAAATATTATACTTTTTCGTTTTTTTCAGTAGTGAAAAGAGTTTTGTTTATGAACGACATCTTATTTAAATATCCAATTGAGACTTTAGTAAAGTGATTAACATTGCATAAATATCTGACGCGTAATGACGCATTTTTATTCATATTTAAAACTTTCTAAGTGCAACACGCATGATAGCGAAGAAAACCTAACTAAATTTAGGATTCTAAAGGAATGATCGGCCAAGTGGGTCATGATTCAGTTGGTTCGAATGTACGTTTAATCGACGCTTTTACGGTGAAGGAAAACATCGTGAAGAAACCTGCACACACCTATGAAGAAATTGTTAGGTTGTGTGTGAAGTCGACCAACCCGCACTTGGCCAGCGTGGTTGACTAAGGCCTAATCGCCCCCAATGTGGGGTAGGCTCGAGCCCCTCGGTGGGGACATTATATGAGCTGTTGTATGTGATGATACATTCATAGACTAAAATCTATCTAACTAAAATCTAAAATCATAACCCATTCCTTTTGGCTTCGCTGTAATCGGGTAAAAAAGAAATTCGGACATCCTTTCATAATAAACTTATCACAAAATTGTACCCACTGGGAATTGAACTTGGTACCTCTGATTTTGTGACATGTGGTCGATCCACTAGAGCTTAAAGACGTTCTAATACTGTCAAAGGGGATTAAGTAAAACAGCAAGTCTTTACTCTTTATTGAAAAAGTATTTGTAATTTAAAAAAATGTTATTCTATTCACAATAATAATGAAATATAAAATACAATTCCAAATGGTTTGCTGTTCAGCCATATTTAGTTTCGGTTCTAATCTTATTTGCAAAAACAATAAATAAATAGCTCAATTCCGAAAGATGTTTAGCGATGGCAAACCGTGAGGTTGTTTTAATACGTTTCATCAATACAACTGTCTAATTGAGAGCCAGATCATGAAATGCTACTAGACCATAAAAAACTCTACCATTGGTCGAGTAATCTTTCTAAAAATGGCAGTGGTCAGGAGTAGTGATCAGTAGCTTCAGGGTTATTGATGTGATAACGTCTTATAAATTGATGAACGCCGGCTAGACGCACGAAAAATTATGACTCATTGTCACGTTCCGCCTGAACCGAGCGTGCAAGAGAGAGAGCGCGGAACAAGCGATAGAGATGCACGGTCGGCTTTTTTTTGACTAATTTTGCAGAATCTCTAATGCTGTGGCCGCACACATCGCGATGTCGCGAATATTCGCGTTATCGCGATATCGCGAAGTCGCAAGGACATCGCGCCGTTGTCGGTAAACTGGCGCACATCAAAGCGTTTTTATCGCGATGTCCTTCGCTTGCGTGGCTACACTTCGTGGTCTTCAGTCAGCGCACAGACATCGTGCGCATCGGATGTATTGGTTTAAATTAGTTTTCTACTATAGATTGGAATAACGACAGGATTTTAGGACTTATTAGCAATTAGGAATGTGAGTCGATATTGTTTAGCCTTGCTTTTTTCTTAAACAATAATTCCTGACAGAATAAAAAATAATTGCCCTAAAATATAGGCCGACCGCGGCGTCCATTTTGTTTTTACGTAACATCGCGATTACATCGCGACAGACTATACAGCGCGCAAGGCCGAAGGCGAAGATTATCGCACGAATGTTATCGCGATGTATGCGGCCGTAGCATAATGACCTTCTCTGCGTCACCGGGGTTTTTTGGTGAAGGCGAGGACCTAGGTGGGTCCTCTAACCTGTAAGTCGAATCACCCCAGAGTGGATTCCTGACCGGTGAGCATCTTCCTCGGGGGTGTCTCTGCATAGATTAGGGTCGATGATTAGGTACGATCGGCGTGAGTGTTCGGCTTGTGTATGACGTTATCACGTTAAGTTATCGTCCTTAAATCGACTTTACAGACAGATTTTTTTTTATTACCAAGCGGGGTGGACTGTTTGTGGGAGAATAACTGAGTCCGTCCAGGCCGCATGGCAGGGACGTTGGGACACGTCGGACAAGGGGAGGGAGCTTTATCGGTTCTTCCCGGATGTGGTGACTCGTCTCAAGGCGACTTGGGTCGAGCCGGACTATGAAACCTCACAGTTGCTGACAGGCCACGGTTGCTTCAGGGGTAGACTTTTCCGCATGACACTCGCCGATGTGAGCTCATGCTACTGCGAGGGTAGTGACGTAGAGGACGTACACCACGCACTGTGGGAATGCGAACTTTACGGGGAAGCGCGTAGGATTCTTCTGGACAAGGTGAAGATGCTTGAGGTGGGCCCGGTCTATTACCCGGACCTCGTGGGGACGGAGGCGAACTTCGGACAGCTACGGGACTTCGCGCGACGATGACACAAGATTAGGAGTGGGCTAGAAAGAAAGAGGTGAAGAGAGAAGACGCCGCAGAGGAGGCAGAAAACTGGGCAGTGGGAGCAAGCGGTACCACTTCGGGTGGGCTCGGACGACCTGGAAGGCACCGAAGGCGTACGAGTGATGTCCGTCAGAGAAAGGGGAGGAGGACCATAGGGACAAGGAAGACAGACAAAGAATAACTTGTAGGAGAGATTAAGGTGCGCTGTGAAACCAGAGCCTCCGGCAACTAGCAGCGCACTCTCCCGTGATTCAGCCTGTATAACCGTAAGGTTGCGTCAGGCCATGGGAAAGTGGTGGGTTTGTCCCTGTTTGTGGGAGTCTTATGCACCTACATTTTTCCTTCGGCACATTTCATAAAGCTAGCGTTTTTAAACGGACTACACCGTTTGTAAAATGCGGAAACGTATAAATTGCTTGAGACAGGGACTTTACAAAGTCATTATTTTGCATGCCTTACTCCCAATTTATTTACAATGTTTTCTATTTCGATGTATAGAAATTACATATTAAGACAAAACTCCAAATTTTACGTAAAATTTACGATAAAAACTTTAAAACGGGACCTTATTTTTATAAAATTTCTGAATTCGCAACTTACACACTATTTACCCAAGTTTGAGTCGGTGAAATAGACCTTATGTCATGGATATTCGTTATAAATTTAGAACTAACTTATGTATAAGGTGTGTCTATTGGGCCGAGGTTGAACACTCTCATATTGGTCGTTTTGTCCAAATGGAATAATGTACCTTGCCTTCTGTGACGAGGTGAGCTGTGGACAATGATTTTTATAAAAGTATTGTAAGGATAGAATGGAAATAAAATTTATTACATCGTCACAAAGGGAGTATCGACATAACTTAGATTTGCGCAAATAAATAAATAAAAGATAGATATGTGTAGTGACACATAAATCTATTCAATAAAACCTCTTTTACGGATTTATTTATGTAACTGTCGTAACACTGCTTTTTTGTTGTTAAGGGAAAACTAACTTGACCTGATTGATTTGACAGAATTGGATGTAACCATAGATTTAGAATAACTGACGTTTATAGATTGGCAACTTCGCGGTCGCCGTGTGATGCCGGCAGAGTAGAACAGCATCACCCCATATATTCCAATGGGTGTCGTAGAAGGCGACTAATGGATCAGCAAAGGGGTATTGATCACCTTGTATTCCGTCCACCAATCATGAGCAAGCGTGGTGGACTACTGCCTAAACCTCTTTCGATGACAAGAAGAGGCCGTGTGTCCCAGCAGTGGGTCGAATTATAAAGGCTGTTATGATGATGATAGATTGGCAATGAATCGACTAGGGTGAGACCAAAAAAAACCACTGTGTGAGTGATGCGCACGTGTGCGTGAAAAATAGTACTGTAATCTGACTGTTGCTGTCTTTTCTACGTGACTGACAGGACTCCTTAGTTTCCCCTGCGTGTACGTGAAATGGTCTCGTCTATCTATCTCGCTCTAATATACGCGTTAGTATGCTCTTTCTCTTTCACATTGCCGATCTATAGTTTCCTATATCTATGGATGTAACCGAATACCAATTGTGTCATAAAATTCTATTGAGATTAAAGTGAGGCAATCTTTAATTAGCAGAATTGTGCTATTCAATATACACCGTGCTTTTTGTGTATGAAAAATGTATGGAACGGTAATTTTTTTGTCGCCTTTTTGATGTCGATCCCATGACAAGAGTTGACTGGCACTTTCACACCTTGGAATATTAGTCATAGTTAATAAGTCACGTAGTATAATAATATCACATAATAATCAACTTAGAGTAATCTTACTTTTTCACCATGGACCAAAAGAATAAAGTAAAAATTTCTTACATTTTATCCCAGTAGAACTTGTTTGCCAATGCCTCTGATATCTGGCCTTCCTTAAGCTGCTTCTTGACTGCTCTTTCCACCAGCCTTAGAGATGAGAACATGTTCTGTGCAGCCGGCGGCTGCCGGTTACGAGATGTTGTCTGCAATTAATAGAATATGGGATTGACTACACATACATCAAAATATATATAACTCAAATGTAACTGACTGACTGACATAGTGATCTATCAACGCACAGCCCAAACCACTGGACGGATCGGGCTGAAATTTGGCATGCAGGTAGATGTTATGACGTAGGCATCCGCTAAGAAAGGATTTTTGGAAATTCCACCCCTAAGGGGGTAAAATGTCCACGCGGACGAAGTCGCGGGCGGAAGCTAGTATATACATATAAATTACATATTAAACTGAAATACGAATCAAAAAGTATATTAGGTATATAATTTGTATGAGTTATTTATACATTAAGTTAACTACAGTAAAAAAATCCGCGAGAGCAAATTTCCTACTGGCTCCTATCAAAGCGCCCACTAGCTGAATAATATTCCGCGCGCTCGCTTGTATGATGGTAATCGGCGCCAAAGAAGTCGCCAAATGTAATCGCGATTCAAGTGATTTTATCGAAATGAAATAATTTACTACTATAATAGTATGTTTTTTTGTTTTACGTATTATTTTTTTTCAATATTGGATAAGTTCAAGTTTTTAAAGGTAAACTTGGAAGCACTACCAATAAAAAAGTGAAGACCATTTTTTTGACCCCAAGTAGCCTTTGAATGCTTTCGTTTCCTACCTGTCTCTTCCTAACTCTCCCCACAAGTAATATGATGACGTACGTACGTGTGACGTATGAGACGGTCACGTGACACGTGCTCTAGTGTTAAGAAAGAGACAAATGGATAATAAGTTTCAAGGTCAAATCTTTTATCTTCACTTTTTGTTTGAGCCGTGGCTTCCAGTTTTACCTATAAATTTCTTGGTAAAGTTATTTAATAATTTTGTTCATGTTTGTACATTTACCTTGTTATCCCCCCAGATAACAGGTATGCGTGGGCGTAAAACACGCGGGTATATATAAAAATAGATGATTTGGCGGCGCTAACTTAGCAAACTTGAGGAATCGCCACTGCCTGCCTGTCGCTTACTCAAAAGAGGCAATAATGATGACAGATTTAAATTTCTATCATCTCAGCAGTAGCTTCTCGGAACATGGATCATGGTATAGACCAGTGATTTCCAAACTTGATGTTACTACGCCTCCCTGAAGATTTCATAAAATAAAAACACAAAATTGTTCACTGTGACTAATTTTCGCGACTCCCGCGCCTCCCAGTTTGGAAAATGCTGGTATAGATGACGAAGTAGAACGCGCGCAATCGCAGTGTTGCGTACATTTCGATCTGTAGCGGCTACGGCTACGTTACAGCGCTACATAGACAGTCAGTATCGAGTAACTGAGAAACGGTAGACACGTCAGACACGACACAGAAACGTCACAATAGGAAATGCAAGCCCAAATCACGCTAACGAAGTTTCCGAGGTACATCGGTATATATACAAGTTCCAACAATGTACAGTCGGGGACCGCGGCGCGGCGAATACCTAGCTCGGCGGAAGATCTTTCGTTTTCGCTGAAGATGTGGCGAACCCAGCCACATTCAACAGATCTAATTACTAAGTAAAATAGGTAAACCACTGAACCACAGATTCGGTCATTTTTACATAGTCATTTTGACCATCTTGGATTTTTAGAGGGTTTGTGTCCAACCCTCCTTGGGACCGACTGCTATCTTAGAGTATACATAAGCTAAAGCTATAGAGCGCGCGCTTGCGAGTTATGAACAGTAAGCACCCGTATGAACAAATTAATACCTATATTTTATTGATCTGCTTAAACCTACCTTATACTTTGCTACCTAATTGTAACTAAATACTTAGAATACTTAAATAATTAAGTTACATTAATGCATAGATGCATCAGTCATGGCAAATCACTATTCAACCACTTCATCTGTATAACAGTATCTGTGGAACATTGTTTACGTTTGGCATTATGGCCAAGGAGCGATGCGCGCGCTCTATAGCTTTAGCCTATTATGTGGGTATACATAATAGGCTAAAGCTATAGAACAGCCGTATTCATAAACACTCAATAAACCTATTTTAGTTATTACCTTGTTAAAAAGTGTTTCGTCTCATTCATCTCGCGCCAGAGTGACAGAGACAAACAATTTATGAATCTCTAATAAATTCACTTGTTTTTATGAATAAGGGGGTAAGACAGCAATTTTTTGACAATAGCCTTTTTACTTGACTACGTACCATAATCTCAACAGCTTCGAACAGCTTAGCCAGTTCCTTCTTCTCACGATCTGTGAGAGTCTGGTCCTGCCAATTGAAGACACCACTTTCCTTTAGCTTCTCTTTGATCTTGTCCAAGGTTATTGGTGTGCTCTGATCAGGGAGTTCGCCTGATTTGTAGGCTGCTTTCGCGTCTTCTTCTAGCGGGCTGTAACGAAGTATGAGTCAGACATCAGTCTATGTTCCACCACAGAGCATTTATAATAATACGGAATACTTCGCATGAAACGGGGCTTCCTCACCTCGCCAATGACTCTGAGCTATCAAGGAGTTGACTTACCGTCGACCTTGTCCAGAAGAGCGAATTCGCCGCGAATCTTTACGCGCGAATTCAAACAGAAGCTCAACGCGCGAATTTGAAACTCGCGGGAAGCTTGTGGACGCAATGTACTGAGCGTCAGTACCTCGCCAACGCGCGTTGTGTGTTCGCGCGTAGAGCTTTGCGGCAAATTGTTCTGGATATGGTTCTACTGCTTGATAGGTATAGCCAACAAGACGTAATAAAGAAAATAAGCTAACAGGGGTTCATAACAGTTTTCATAGAAATAAACATAGTTTTGAGAGTTAATTGTTGTGATTGGTTTACTCACTACCGCGTGAGTGAACCCCGCGTGCAATGACCTTGATCGCCTTTTACAACAACCACAGGATGAAATGGGGTAGTGTTATTAAAGACTGGGGATTACACGGCTATCTTAATACGTATGTTATACTACAACTTAAAAAAATTAAGTGTTTATATTAATACATTTTTATAGCTGACGGGGCATTAAAATGGTAACATATTCTTACTTACCATTGAAAACTGAGGCGAAAATTCAACGCGATACTGAAATAGAAAAAAAACCATTGATATGTAATGTTGTTAATAAGCACTCGCTCAATCACAAAACAGTACAACGTACAAGCAATGGTTGATTTTAATGATGCAGTTTTTGATTTCATCGAAATCGGGCTCGCGCATTTTTCGATATTCCTTATTAGTTTAGGATTTGGCCCTGAAGGTCCACTTGAAAAATTCACCCTGTATACTTCTTCTTTCAATTTATTTGGGGTCGGAGCAATATGTCACCCACCACACTGCTATAGGTTTTGTCATAGTGTTATGTCCCTGTGCCTTCATGACACCAACCATCCTTGGGATACTAACGTGATGTGACACCGCGCGAGTGATCTCTTGGTGTGATGGGACTCAGAATCCCCCCCATTAGCCTTTTGCGACACCCACGGGAAGGGGTAGTCGTTTTTCTGACTGGGAACTACTCTGGGTTTGCAATGTTTATATTATTAGTATCTACTTAATTCCGTTCTATTGAGAACGTGACCAATTTGTTGTGGGAAAACCGAAAGAAACCGTAAACAAGCTATGGCATTACGAATGTTCGTGAAAATGTTTTTGTGGCGATGATAACGTTCTTTGTTTACGATATATTTTTGGTTGTATTGTCTATTTCTTTGATATATATTTTTTTGTTTTATATTACGTAAATTATTATTATTTATTAAATTGTTTTAAATTTTTCATCTATTTTGCACGTTTTTTGTTACTAATAATTTCAATAAATAAAATGTATGTATTTATGACATTTTCAACTATATAGGTACCTACTATTACATTATCAGGATATCTAAGTAAATAAAATAAATACTAAAACACTGTAAACATTGAATTATATATTTTCCAAAATTGGGATTTGTTATTGTTTATTTTATTTCATTAGTGGACTTCCCCATACAAACTACCCCTTCCCTGGGGGAAGGGTAAATAGGAGGGAAGTTACCCCCTATTTAACACCCTTAAGGGATTATTTCCAGGACATAAACTGTGTCATTCGAAAGTTCTCAAAGTCACTTTCGCATTGTTCATTTTAGTATGGGTTTTAAACGACCGTACAAATTTTTAAGCTAAGTAGGTATACCTATTTGAATTCAATTAGCTTATTTGAAATCCCAGCATTTCGTAACACATCACAACGTTTTCAAATATTATACTATTTTAGTTTTACGAATTATTGTATGTTACCATAAAAATATAGCACTTTTAAACGCGAAAAAGTAACTTTCTATTTCACTTACAAGAAATTTAAAGCGAAAATCTTGAATCCACCGCACGCCATCTTTGAACGCACTAGTTGGTAATAACTGTGAGCGGTGTATGTTGTCGATTCGTCTCGCGTTGTAAATCCCGCAGTTATATTGCCTACCATTCATTCGCAGCGATTATAGGACGATATAATGATCTTGATAAATGCAAGGCAATATTGCTTACAAATTTATTACCTTTCCGGCTCTGGACTGGACACTGTAATCGGTAAAGTCCCCCGCGGGTGAAGCTCGCTTACTAGAAATCCTCTAAAGAGGTTCGCCTTGCAGGCTAGATGACCAACCAAGGCAGGTGACAACTCTATTAAAACCCCAGTGACGCTGTAAAATTGTCTGCGGCCAACAGTCCGTAAAAAAAAACATTTTGAAGAAATGTTAAAATATGTTGTTACTCAAATATGTTGACACTCTGGTTCTGCGAGGATCTGACTTTTTATCTTCTCTTATTGTTTTTCTTTCTTTAACCAGTCTCATTCGCAGCTGATGTTAAATGATAATAAATCCGTGAAAGCGAGCTTCATTCGGCATTCCACATGCCAAAAATCTGTTCTACACCGGGCATCGAATCCTGGACGGTCGTCTCTAATTCCTGTGGACGAATAATTAGATTACTGGGTCTGTTATTAATCATAATTTCGTATTTCTGATTGATAGCTAAAATAGGTTAATTATAACTTAAGACAGTTTACACAAGTATCAAAACTGTTCGTCGTACTACAAACATAATTTACGCGGGGTTCACTATTGTTCGTCGAGGAAATGATAACTTTGATACAGTATCAACATCATCGATACAATATCACGGTCGCACCATTGAAATTAATCTACTAATTATACAAATAGAGGGTACTTACAACTTAATGAATGTTCTTTACTTACACATCTTCACGGTATACAAAAAACTAAAAACAAGCCTAGGTTGTTTTCTCCCAGTGCTTGGATAATTTCCTTTTGAGCTTGGTAAATGAGTCAGCGAAGATGTCAAAAAAATATTTTCATTTATTAGTCTACATAGCCTCGGCACAGGGGAATTGGCACCTAAAATTGACCTACGTAGGGGAGGTAATGATGAGATGACCTGTCTCTCAGTTATAGATCTCCGGGTGAAGCTTGCTGGCCTTATCATGACTTACCATCAGAGATGAAGACCAAGAGCTTCCTCGCGAAGGATAAAAAACTTAAGTCCTGATGAGTGTGTTTTCCAATAAATTGTTTTTTTTTTCGCAGGTCTGCTCAGAAAGTAGTGCAAGCGAATCCTCGCTGGAATCTTCGAGTGGATACGGGAGTCAAGGTGCCTTCGCCGCTGAGGACCATGGCCAACACCAACCAACTCATGCTGACGGTAAGAAAATTACAATAAAGTAATAATTAAATGAAACTGTTTTAAAGCAATTGCTTTCTGTCTATTCTATACCTTTCACTTATTGTAGCGTTGCATCAAGCTGATACGTAATACGTAAAGGTATTCTATTACTTGAACTACACCGGCCTGGCCTAAAAATAAAGTTTACATTGGCCATACATCGTAGACTGCTCCCATATGCTGTAGTAAGCGACCGTTATAAAATACTTTTAATAATCAGGAACATTCATATACCAAAGTGTAATTTTCTATGTTTTGTTGTATAATAAGTAGAGAAATGTGTTTGTCTTTGTTAGGGAATGCAATTGTAGTTTTTATTGTGTCAATGTGAATGCATGAGTTTTTTTTTGTTTCACCATGTACGCATAGTTATAAAAAGCTGTTTTGATACTTATTCAATATTCATGCTATATTACACGTTAGTTTATTTTTATTCTCTTCTTTCTTAAACTATGAAATCCCATAGTAAATTTTTTCATACTGTACTATAAATAATTGTTATCTTATCAAAATCAATATTTTCCAAAGTTAATTTGTATTTTCCAAAGTGAATTTGCATTGTCCAAAGTCAATATGTATGCCCAAAGTCAATATGTACTTTCCAAAGTCAACATGATATTTTTCAAATTCAAATAAGTATTTTATCTAAGACAAAGTTTCGAAGTAAAAGTTTTAAAGTAGGGGGTCATGTTTATACACTGAAAAGGGAAGAAGAGAGTAGTATCGGATGGATCTGAAAAGAGAATCGCGATAACCGATGTCAAGCAAGATGTAGCAGAATGGTTCCCTAATTAAACATTTACAAAGGCATTTATAATTGAATGAAATGAGAATTATAACTATGCGTGCATGCTATTCATAAATTTAGTACGCCTGTTACCGCTCTGCGGTGTTGAGAATTGGTGTAAAGTACAATAAATATCATACAGGTAAAACGTGTTTTGTTACACTTTAACTTCATTTTGAATTCAATTTAATTTTGCTGTCTTGATGATATGAGTAGAGGTGTAGGTGTAGTTATTGTCTTAAATATTTAGTCAAAATTTATATACACACCGGCAAAATTATGGGAACTAAAAAAAATTTTTTTTTTTTAATAAATTAATTGCTTATTGCTTTTTTATTCTCAATTGTCTGTTATACTACTTTAATATTTATTTTAGTATCTTTTTAGCACAACAAATGGTGGAGTCTAACAAAAAAAAAACAATAATAATATACATGTATAAGAAAAATCAGTCTTATTTTATGTTCCCATAATTTTGCCGGTGTGTGTATTTTCACGTTTTTTGTGCATCGTACGGGAGAAAATCTTGTTAACAAAAATTCGATCACCCATATGAGAACTAACTGCGCATTATACAGTTGCACAACGTTTGCGATATTTACGTGGAAGACGACTCTGGTGCTATGGATCTGTTCGTTATTTCATGTCATAAATGAAAAACTGAACATATAGCAGTGATTTCAAAATTTATTATTATGAGCTAATAAAAGTCACTGCAAGAACTACTTATGTTGTTTGACTATGGTACTATGATCTAATAAGTAATAAGAAAGAAGTGTCTTCGTTCCATAACAGCAGGAACGGAGTTTAGAGATAGAATTTTCATCAAGCTCTTTGGTTTGATCCGAAGAGCCTTGACCCGAAGAGATCCAAAGAGCATGATCCGAAAAACTTCATCTGAAAGGATGAAGTTCGCTTCCACTTTCGACCTTACCATCTGGTGAGATTAGGTCGAATATCCCGTGAAAGAAAAAATACCCCTTTTCAATAATTGCGTAGTGTATTTAGTTGTCTTTTTGTTACGGTAATTATAAATTTATTGATAAAGATGCAATTACATAATTATTCATTATAATGTTAGGTCCAATGTTTCAAACTAGATGGCGCTAGTCTTCTGAATCACGTTGTTGTTGTTTTCTATTAAAATCAATAATTCGTGAAAGAAACAAATACACCTTTTCAATAATTGCGTAGTGTATTTAGTAGTCTATTGGTTGCGGTAATTATTAATTTATCCTAAGCGTTAAAGATGCAATTACTTATTCATTACAATGATAGCTCCTATGTTTTTAACTAGATGGCGCTAGTCGTCTGAATCACGTTATTGTTATTTTCTATTAAAATCAATAATTCGCGTCTTAAACATAATTAAACAGTTACATAGCTTAGATCTATTATTTTTGATCAACATTATAAAATTCTCTCATAGCAAGAGAAATGCCTTAGCAAACAACAAGACAAATAGATTATGCCCTTAAAATTTTAAACAGAGCCGAAAGATTTATTTTGTCTCCGTCCCGTCGTGGTGCAGTGATCAGTAACGCTGACTACCGATCCGTCCGTACCGGTCCTTATTCATAAAGACAAGTGATTTTATTAGAGATTTACAAATTGTTTGTCTCTGTCACTCTGGCACGATATGAATGAGACAAAACACTTTTTAACAAGGTAATAACTAAAATAGGCTTATTGAGTGTTTATGAATAAGGATGTATGTATATTTATCCGTTATCTAGTATCCATAACACAAGTTATTAATAATACTTAATTTGGGCTAGACAATTTGTGTGAGCGAGGAGATATATTATTGTTATTTCAAACAACTCTCAACACCGTACCGAGTTTTTCTTATTTTTTTGTTGTTGTTACTTTAATTTCGCTTTGCATGCGTTTTGTTTCGCCATCGCACAGTCGAGACTGAGATTGTGACGCTGCGAAGAGAATGCGACGCGTCAGTGTCGGCGGCCAGAGAGAGCTTCTCTATCTCTCTCGGCAGCTTGGAGGAGGCCGTCAGGTCATTGGACGAGGCTAGCGAGAGTCCCGCCTATGCGACTATAGGCAAGAAGCCCGCCGTGCCTAAGAGGCGGCCCGTGTCTATGACAGGTAAGAAATAAGGTCACTCCAAATTAAAAGTTAATCTAGTTAAAGGTGGGAGGTCCGTCAGTTTGACAGAGTTTGACATGGGGAGGTAGATGCCAGTTTTGACAGGGGTAGATGGCTGTCAGTTTGACAGGGTAGGTAGTTGTCAGTTTCATTGACCTAGTTATTTTGTTGAAAATATGCAACTTGTTCTTTCATGATACTAAACTTAACGAGTCTAAAATAAGCAGAGTCAAAAAAGGACCTTAGCCATTGTATCTTAGCGGAACACTTGATACTGGCGAAATACATGAGGGCAACGCCATAAAGAAAAAAGAAGAAGAAGTTGTCAGTTTCATAGGGGGAGGGAGCTGTCAGATTGATAGGGACGAGGTAGCTGTCAATTTGGCAGGTACAAGGTAGCTGTTCATTTCACAAGATGTTTAGCTCAAATAGTATACATTGCTTTGAATCATAGCCGGCTGTTCCTTCTTATTTTGCGAGAGACCTTTTAGAAAGAGACCTTTTAGACTTAGAGAAATCATTTTAGGAGGTTTGCCTTGAAGACCAATCAAGGCCACCAATGTCTTTTTGAAAAAGTAATAACTAGTAAACAAAGGACTGCCGTTCTTAAGAGGTAGCCTGTAAAAAATGTTAGTATAAGTCTATTTATTGGTTGATTTTAGGTTGAATTTATTAAAGTAACACGAAAACAGAGTAAAGGTAAAAAACAATACTATAACACCCTAAGTTTGAACTTATGTGTTTTAGAATTATTATTATCTAGTACCTATTTGGCTTTTCTTTGAAAGTTGATGTGACAGCAATATGGAATTGTGTAATTTGCATATTTTTAAATAAAGCACCTTAATAATAGATGTTGGCATGTTTTTTAGATGTTGTGGTTTTTAGTAGTGTGTTATTATTTATTGTAGGTACACAATTTATAAAACAAAAAATATATTATAAGGCACAGTTCTTCAGGTTACCACAAACAGTGAAATTATATCAATAGATTTTGCACTTTAATCCAAATACGTTTAGGTATTTTGTCAAATAAAAAATTACGCCGACCCCAATTAAAGTTGGGAGCAGTGTAGGCAAATGATGTAGATGAATGAGATGATGGCTGCAAATTCCATTGACTACGTGCTCTCACTAGCATAAGTATGCAAATGGCAAGTGACGTAACCGCTCAGGGAAAACCACATGTTATTGTTTACTGTAAACCATGTGTTCGAATAATACCTATTACTACATTCCCTTTACCACCACCTTAAGGATCACAATTGCATGCACACATTTAGGTCACAAGTTCTAAATGCTCATCATCATCAACAGCTCATATAATGTCCCTACCTCGGGCTCGAGCCTACCCCAATGCAATCATAATTCAACGCTAAAGTTTGAAATTTGTTAAACAAAGATACTCTTTTAGTTTTGAACAAATACATCCCGAGACTAAGCTTTTCATGTGAAAGAGAAAGAGAGAATACTAAATGTATATTAGAACGAGATAGATAGATGAGACCATTTCACGTACACGCAGGCGGCCTGTGTCGGCCTGTCAATCACGCAGAAAAGACAGCAACTGTCAGACTGCAGTACTATTTGTCACGCACACATGCGCATTACTTACAAATGGGTGCTTTTTTTTTGGTCTCGCCCTAGTCGATTCCAATCTATAAACGTCAGTACTTATAAGTATATGGTTTTGTCACATAGTGTATCGAACTATAACAACAAGGTACAAATTTGTGATCTATTTCGTTAGTGGTAGGGCTTAGGTTAACCTGGCCAGCTACCACCGTTTCATTCAGGTTTTTCACGCAGGCGGCCCAAGTCGGCCTGTCAGTCACGTAGAAAAGACAGTCTCAACTGTCAGATTGCAGTACTATTTTTCACGCACACATACGAATTACCACACATTGTTTATTTTTTTTGGTCTCGCCCTAGTCAATTAGCCTTTACCTATGACCTTATTGTCACTTCCGTTAGAGGTTAAAGCCTTTTCGTCAAATTGATTATTTTTGTCGTCAAACAATTTCATTTGAAAATCGCAAAAATGTATTTGAACAGTGACGTTTCTAATCATTGGTGGTTTTAATTATTTCTTTTACGCAATCAATGATATATGTTTGAAATTTCCGCTGTCGTCATTCTCTGCTTGTTGAAATTTTGTTCTGATTTTTTATCTAGCCCCCAAATTTTGGCCAGTTAATTCATATGTAATTTCATTCGATGAAACGTAGCGCAGCGTTATTATTTCTTGGTGTCAAACCATTATCAATCTTGTCCGTCTTTTAATATACAGGCTGAATTTTTTAAGTGGGCCTTCAGTTCCAAATCCTAAACTAAAAGGAATATCGAAAAATGCTCAAAGGAGTTGCGAACTCGATTTTGATGAAAACAAAAACTGCATCATTAGATTTTTGAAAAATCAATAATCCTAGCCAGGAATCGAATCCAATGATTTTGAAAAAAAAATATTTCTTGTTCCTCCTTGGTTGAAGCGATAATCAAAGCGATGATCATTACTTTATCAATCAATTCAATGATGCAGTTTTTGTTTTCATCAAAATCGGGTTCGCGACTCCATTGAGTATTTTTCAATATTCCTTATAGTTTAGGATTTGGCCGTGAAGGCCCACTTGAAAAATTCACCCTGATGTGGATAAAGCCACAAACCAAATGTTACCTACAGCTCCGCTCAACCCTTCTGTGATTATGATAATGTGGCCATACGTCTCGCTTTCAAATTGTCTGTCCCGCTCGCCGTTCCCAGAAAGAGCAAAAATGTCCCGCTTTAGCAAACAGTAAATGATGCGTCAAAAATAATATCATCATCATCATCAACAGCTCATACAATGACCCCACCGAGGGGCTCCAGCATACCCCACATTAGGGGCGATTAGGCTTTAGTCAACCACGCTGGCCAAGTGCGGGTTGGTCGACTTCACACACAACCTAAGAATTTCTTCATAGGTGTGTGCAGGTTTCCTCACGATGTTTTCCTTCACCGTAAAAGCGTCGATTAAACGTACATATGAATTAAAAATTTGCAAGCACATTGGTACGCGGCGGGGATCGAACCAGTTCCTCCCGGGTGGGAGACAACGCTCTTACGCACTACGCCACCGACGCTTTCAAAAAATAATATATGGAGATGTAATAAGTCAAAAAAGTTGCTAACTCGCTACCTCCATTCATACTTAAAAGATAGAATTTTCAAACAGTGCCTAGAGATGTTGCATTAATTAAACTAATTCTTCCTTATTATTCGTAGGGCTTAAAGTTCCGTGGGCGTCTCGCTCTTACGAAAAATACAAATGATCACGTTTTGTAAGCGTGATAGCATGTATGTAAGATAAATTATTTGTTTACAATTTTACGGTGACATAAGCATAGAAAACCTCAACTTGTGCACAGATGTTCATAAATTGTCCTATTGTATTACAATCAAACATAATTATTTGTCTGGACAGTGACGACACAATGAAGCGGTCAGTTATCGGTGTCGTCTCGCCAGTCCACGACACAAATGACATCATAATGTTTCTGTAATATTTAATCTGTAAAGTCGTAATAGTACAATAACCGCAACATACTATCCGTTCATCAACCATGTTAATGGCAACACCCAACCAATTTTTAGTGAAGATTAGCTGGAACTGTTGTCATTTTTATTGGCTTACTGAAGGTTTGTTAAACTTTTTTTTCATAATACGAGATGGCAAACAAGCTTGCTGCCCACCTGGTCTTGTGGTTAACGTCGCCTATAGACACTTGCAATATTAAAGGTAAATTAACACTGCAAGTGCGTTGCCATCCTGGGGACTAAGACGATATGCCTTCCATGCCCAGTAATTATACTGGCTACCTTTCCCTTCAATCCGAAACACAGCGAACTGCTTTACGGCAGAACTAACAAAGGCGGTGGTACATACCGATGACCCTACATATGGGTCTACTACCTTTTTTTTTTGGCGTTCCCTCCATACCCACTAAACATCCTCCCCGGCCTGACCTCCAGTGCCCTATTCCGGGACGGCTCGGGATCTGCGCACGTGAGCGCAACTACACCGAGACCGTCCCAACGCTGCCCGTCTAGGCAATCCTTGTGCACCAATTGGTGGCCAGCAGCCCACAGGGGCTACAGACTAACGCCAGCCCCTGTGGGCCGCTGGCCGACCTCCTCACCGACGGCTGCTCGACCTGGCGCGTCCTCCGTAACGAGGACACCGGGAGCAGCCACCGGACCGCACCCGGGGGACTTCGGGCGGGGTCGTGGCCCTGAAAAGGGCCGTCCGGAACTAGCCGTGGTGGGAAAACAAACACAACTTGACGATGGCATGTGACTTCGAATGCCAAGGCGACACACTTGACATCAAAACCCACACACCCGCCGAGAAAGTTTCCCCACCACGTTACCAGGGTCCGCCACGAGGAGGCTTCCGGACGTGGGCCATGGGTCTACCACCTAGTAAACAACTTTGGGGTTTGGTGCCCCTTTTGTATAGGCGACAGGTTGGCAACCTATCACTAATTTGGAGCATTTTACTCAATCTGTCACCATTTTGAGGCGAGTATTTGGCGTGAAAATATCGCGAGCACTGCGTATTCCGAGGCTCGTAACGCGATACGCGATGACCATTATTCTTTTGGTCCCTGCTTAGTAGATATCTACCGCGAGACAATTCAAATCAGAATTGAACCTTTATAAAGACAAATATTTATTTATTTCGATAACAGTCAATTACAGTTATTGCTTGATTAATTACTAAAAATGTTCACTAAAAACTTACTTTTGATTTTGATGTTTGCATTAAAATGTGGATTTTGCAACAAATGTATGTCAAACAACAGGCTTTTTCTAATTATTATGATTGACTTCCCAGAATAGTTAGATTTAATAAATTCATTTATTACAATCATGGCCGTAAACAGATGGTCATGCTATTGTTTTAAAATATTTTATTTTATCAGTGAAACAATTTATTATTTTATTTATCGTTATAGTGACGAAACGATGACACTATTTTTATCAGTTATGTCGTCTCGCCACGACATCAATGACATAATGAATTGCGCCACTTGTTTAGTAAAGAAAAGGGAAATTCTAATTTACTATCGTAAAATTGTAGCGAACTATTTAATTGTAATAAAATACATACAATAACCGCGATAAATGAAATATTTTGCTGTAAAGCTTACGGTGTCTTAATTGTAATCACATTTTTTTTAAATTGTGTAGGTTTTTCAATGTATGTTATATTAGGTATACCTAATCGCCGCCGTGGTTCGCTCACTGGAATTACATCCAGGGGTTCGAGTTCAAAGTTACAAATATGTTCTTGGTTAGGTTGATTGTCACGATTTGTGTTACGTCCTCCTTACCGGCTACCTCCTTCGTATCAAAGTCGCCATAACAATTGTGTTAGGGTCGGTTTTACGGGTTCTGATTAAGAGATATCTGGTAGATAAAAGGATAGATTTGTATGGGTTTATATCTGTTAGATAAACGCTAGTGGAAACATTTGGAACCGGCCCAAAATATTTAAGATATCACCAATGACTCTGTCCGTGTTTATGAAACATATCTCAAATCATTCGCTATCTCAAATCAGTCAAATCAAACCAAAAATAATTTATTCAAAATAGACTCATTACAAGCACTCTCAAGACAACGTGGAAGCTGGACAGATATTTTATTATATATATCTACCGAGTATAATTTTAGATTTTTCCACCCATGTGACATAATAACCTTAGCCATGAAATTTCCAGTTTCAGTTAAGAGTGAGTTAAAACAACAAGCGAAATATTTGGGGCGTTATCACGCTACTCAACAAGTACTTATCCAAAAAGCGTCTGTTTTCATATATTTTGGCAACAGCTTGATAGCTGTCAGATGTTAAATCTAACTATTTTGGAATGTCAAGTAAATAACGCCATAAGGCCCCAGATTCCGTGTCAAAAAAGAATATTATTTGTTAGTGCCTTAACTTTGGGAATGAATGATTGAATGGTAGAAAGTTTAATGGCAACACAAAATGCCTGTATTTCACTTTCTGAAAAATGTACCTAAATTATAATGTTAATGTTTAATGTTCATGAGCGCACCCTACGACGACGAGATATGAACTAAAGTTTAATTAATAACAATTTAGCAATATCACGGCTGTAGGCCTAATTACCGCACCGGCTATCACACGTGACGGGAATTATTGATATTGCGAAACATAAATGTTCGTACCGAACGTTATTAAAATATCATCTTTTTTACATATTTATTTTTCACATCTATGTCCCAATGTAAAATATTTATCTCGAGAATTAAAAAGTGGTTTTGTTCCCAGCGTCTGTGTGGTCGAGACGAGGGTCGTCCAGTTCGTTAGGCAAACCGCCGCCGCCCGTCCGAAGGTCATCCTCCATCTCTAGGCCACAAAGGCCACCGTTTCAGGCAAGTATTACATAATCAACTTTAGCTCCTAAGACATACTGACACGAATCGATGTATCAAACTATCTGTGAAACGTCAATTTTAAATCTACAAAGTGTATTGAACGTTACATCCTCAACTTAGAGCTTAAATTTCTAACGAGATAACAAAGGAGTGCTCTCGTCGGTTGGTTCGCTACCTAGCTCCGCGTCTATGGACAGACAGTCCGAAATTCCTCCTCTTGCTCCTCTGAGTTGCCTCGCTCCGCTTCGGTGGACTTAAGCAGTTACGTGACCGTTGGTATCTACTCGAATGGGTGACCAAACATTTTTTACTCTGTTTTCCTCCGTTCTGCGGCAGGCAAGTTAAGCTGGCACTAGTAGATGACCATCGTAAATAAAACAACTGTAATTGCAAGTTGCAAGACTTGCAAATACCATAATGAAAATTACAATCCGTTTCGTGTCCGCCCCGTCTCGTTAAGCTGGTATGGTCCATGGTCCCGGATTCGATTCACAGGGAAGTAAAAATTTTTGTTAGTTTGGTAGGTCATATTTCAAGACAACTTGGAAAAACCACCATTTTAATTTTAATTTATTTATTATCATGTAAACATCAATAAAAAGCTATATACTATACTAGTGCCACATAAACCAATTTAGGTTTTCCCGGGCACTAGAATTCACCTTTGCTATGCTACTCTTATAATTGTTCAACACAAAATAAAACTAATAAAAATTAGACAGACTTTTGTTTACGTGACTAATATTGTTCGCCTATAATTTTATTATACACAATGACTTTTGCTTTCTATATTTTTTGTTTGACATATACTATTTATTTGACAGGGTAACGCACAAACGCCTCAAGTTGGTCCTAACGACCCGGATAACCTACCTCCTCCGCCAGCGTTCCTCTTGCAGCCCGACAATGAGGCTAATGCAGGTAGGCATCTAAAAATATATCCACTAATCAAACAGATTTTATGGACGGCAGCAAATGAAACTACTCGAAACTCTCAAATTTCTTTATTTTCGACTTTATTCCAGAGTCGTAGAGTGAAAAGTATATTTTTATTAGTGCAATACCTACATTATGCTTAATTAAAGTTAAATTAATTTTAGGTAATAACTACATTAGTCTAGGACAGTGGTCGGCAAACTTATTAGCCAAAGTGCCAAATATGAACATTACAACAATTTAAACAAACAATTGGGAGCCAAATCTGCTTGTTTAGTAAACTTTATTACACTAAATTAGTAGCCCCTGGGGCCATCCATAAGTTACGTCACACGAATTTTAGGACTTTTTAACCCCTTCCCCCGTCCTTGTACACAGGTTGTCACATTTTTAGAACCCCTCCCCCCTGATGTGACGTCACACATTTTTTAATTTTATGCATGTATTTAGAAATAATCAAAAGAAAACAGTTATTTTAATATTTTCTTTTTTTTTTCTTAATCCTACTCAAACCCTTACCAGAACTCTCGTGAATTTTGTGTCTAACTTGCATTACAACGCCGCTCTAGAAGCAATCAACTTCTAGAGCGGCGTTGTAATGCAAGTATTTATTATTGCAAGAGAGGAGAGATAATCTCATAGCGAGAGTGCTAAAGTATTAAAAATATAGATCGAGTTCGAAAATTTTTAGATTTTTTTATTCACATATTAATTTCGCGTTTTAGTACTTTAAATTTTAACATGTAACGTCACAAAGCTCTTGACCCCCCCCTGCCCCGTGTCACACAATGTCACATTCTGGTGATACCCTCCCCCCCTTTAACGTGTGACGTAATTTATGGATGACCCCTTACACTAAATAAAACTGAATCAGCCATCACCCCTATTTTGTTAAGAATTACTTACTCTTTAGCTCATACAGGTATAAACGTAGCAGAGACGGTCAAACAGTTGACCGAGCTGAAACATATGCCGGCATCTCCCGGACTGGTCCGCCGAAGTCTCCAACAGTTGCAGAACCAGAATCAGAACACCAATAACGCCAACAACCAACCCTTAAGCACGTTCCAACAAGCGAAGAGCAATTTCTCGTCCAACACCAGTTTGAATAGCACCGGCAACTTGAACCCTATATACGGGCAGGCGGGCCACCGTATAATGGCGTACGTTGAAAACTCTATCTACGTCCGCAAGAATAGCCTCAACAGCTCCAATCAGGATCTGTTTAGAGATGCCAATACGGGTGAGTTGTCAATTGAATATAATTAAAAACTACGTTTTAAGGTCGTTAAAGTGTTTTTAACCCACGACGCAAAAAGAAGGGTGTTATAATTTTGACGTGTCTGTGTATCTGTGTGTCTGTATGTCAGTGTGTCAGTCGGTGGCATCGTAGCTCCTAAACGAATAAACCAATTTTGATGTGATTTTTTTGTTTGTTTGAAGCTGACGTGATCGAGATGGTTCTTACTCTTTTTGTAATTTTGATAATATGTTCTTTTGACTTATTGACAAAATTCTAAAAATTGTCAAATATGAAGGTATAATTTATTAATATACTAAGTACTTATATTTTTGCCACAATATACAATTCTAAGACTAAGAAATAGCTATTTTTTACATTCAAATTCGGCGCGAAATAAACAATTCACCGTAGCCGATTATAATAGGTTGGGGAAAAAGTTTCTTCGCATTTTTTAAGAAAATTCAAAACATTTTTTAATATAGTTTATTTACATTTAACTAAAGTATGTAGGTACCATTTTGTTCGATAACTTTTTGCCATCTTGTAGGTAGGGACATGATCCCATTGCTATAGAAATTTTGGGACTTCTGGTCAAAATACCGCGACAAGTGGTTTTGGCAGTCCTCTCGTGATGTTAACCTGACACTGCCTAAAGAATTCTGAAGAGACCGAAACAGGTGGAAATCTGAAGGTGCAAGGTCAGGACTATACGGCGGATGCATTAACACCTCCCAGCCAAACTCTCTTAATTTTTGCTGAGTGGCTAAAGATGTGTGAGGTCTAGCGTTATCATGATGAAAAACCATACCCCTTCTGTTGATTAATTCCGGCCGCTTTCTCTCAACTTCTTGCTTTAATCTCATCAGTTGTTCGCAGTAGAGTTCAGAATCGATGGTCCTGCCTGGTGGTAACAGCTCATAATGAATAATGCCCTTCCAATCCCACCACACACACAGCATCACCTTGTTGCGAGTTAACCCGGGTTTCGCCACAGTCTGTGGAGCCTGACCGGCCTTTGACCACGACCTTTTTCGCACGTTCTTGTCGTACGTGATCCACTTTTCATCACCAGTTATCAGCTTCTTCAAAAATGGTTCGGTTTCATTACGTCGTAATAAAGAATCACAAATGAGTACACGGTTCATTAGGTTTCTTTCAGTGAGCTCGTGAGGTACCCAAATGTCGAGCTTTTTTGTGTACCCAGTTTTTTTCAAATGCGCCAAAACTGTTTTGTGGTCAATTCCCAGTTCTTCAGCTACGTCGTAACTACTGATATGCCGATCTTGCTCCACTTTTTCAAAAATGGCATCCATTTTATCTGTAATAGGGCGACCAGAGCGACGTGCATCTTTGACATCAAAATTTCCGGATTGAAAACGCTTAAACCAAATTTGTGCTACTCTCACAGACACTGCACTAGGTCCATAAACATCGCAAATTTTTTTCGCGGCTTGCGGTGCATTTTTACCTTTTTTGTAGTAAAATTTTAAAATGTATCGAATTTCTTCATTAGATTCACTCATCTTGGCGGTACGAAAAACAAATGAAAATCACACATTTTCCTAATTTGAATTTGGAATTATGTTCTTTAAAATTTAAACTTTCAATGATACCAAAACCAGCCAGATACAAATAGTATAGCCAAAGAGATTTTATTACAAGTTTATACATACTATAATGCGAAAAGACTTTTTCCCCAACCTAATATATTCTGCCGTCCTAACAAAGAATGCAGTAAGGAACATTTTTGCGCGAAATGAGTTAATTATACATTCGGAATAATCAAAACGAGTTCTACATGATGGTTCGATCCATATTAATATTACTGTTCGGGAACATGTAGTTTTGATAATTAGGAATGCAGTAAGTACTCTGGAAGAACCAAAATTATTTGACATGAATGCAGTATGGGAACTTACTGCTTCTTGGCCTACGTTATTTCCGTTGACTTAACAATTTACTGTTAATGAGAAATGCAGTGCGCCTTGCTGTTGTTACAATAAGGTATTGTCAATTGATCTCTATTATTAGAGTACTAGCTTAAAATGCAGTAATGTTACGGCAATTGCAGTAACCTACTTCAGCTAGTGATGAGCGCAGAAACTACCGTAGTTACTGCACTTATTCTTGTAAGAGTTGTAGTTGCATAGCTCTACTAAGCATAAATTGTTTTTTTTTTAATTATAAAATGTTTTATTAAACTTACAGACATAAGAGTTGGATTAATTGAAACTGGAAATAAAGACCCATTTTTTGAATTTGACACATATTTGAAAAAATCCTAAAATTATTAAAAAATTAAAAAATAAACAAAAATAAACTTTAAGCACCGTTTTCTCCAAATATTAACAAACGTACTTACTGCATTTTTCGCTAGGACGGCAGTATTATGGCGTCTATGCAATTGTGCTTTTGATATTCGAGAAAGCAATGATTTGGCAGATTTGACAACATTTCAAATGTCTTTTATTGACGTTGGCATTAATACAATACGACATTATGACGTCACACGAAGAGAACTTTCGTTTGAGATCACGTGACATACAGATGAAAAACAGTGTTTTAATTTATCGAAAATGTTATGATTTTTAGAATTCAATTTTAGGCTGGTATTCTTCGATCATCTACAACCGTGGATAATGCACGGCAATAGCGTCGGTGGCACACTTCAAACTCCGCTAAAACGCAGCCGTAGCGGACTTCGCATTCAGTGATGCATGATTTGTCAAACGGTAAACATGACAAAGTGCTCCGTAAAAGATTGTAAAAATCACTCCTCCATTCTAGTTAAAAAACATGGTGTGACATACCACCAGTAAGTTAGTATTTTTAATAAAATTTGAGACTGAACTTATGCTAAAACTAGCTTGAAATACGCTTTGGTTATTGAAAATTATAAAATAATTTCATAAAACAACGGCCCTTAGCCATCCCTTTCACACTCATAGCCAAAGTGAGACAAAATACATAATAAAATCAGAACATAGTCAAGTTTTTAGAAATGGAGTTGCCATTCATATATATTTTTTAATTAGTGTAGTAAATTAACATGATCTATTTTCAGCTTTCAATCAATTTCATCATGTCTATCATCTGACGAAGGCCATTATCGAAAAATATGTCGATTTAAGACTTCACTATATTTCCAGGCAAGAAAATTTAGAAAAAAAACGTCAAACAAGTTTGGAAGAAGATAAATTTATTTCAGGGCACGTAATCTACAATAAAATAAATAGTGCAGACCCTAGTATTGGGTTATCTTATTTACATAATAATAAGTCATTTAAAAATCTTAATATCACGTATCTTGTAATATTGATAAAATCACACACTTCACAACACTAAAATTTTGAAAGGAACCGTAACTCCAAAAGGCAAGTTTGAAACAAGATTAATTTATTTCAGGGCAAGTAATTAAGCCTGAAATAAATACCGCAGACCTCAGTAAAAATACTTTAAGAATCTAACTTGTTGTTTTTTAATCATAATATTAATAATCATACACACAGCTACTTATTCAACTTAATATTTTTTCAAGTTTTATTTAAATAAATTATCTTTATCAAGTATTCAAAACTATACATCGTTCTTATGACGACTCGGCTTGATTAAAAGTCATCGACTTTTATCTACTAATAATAATGAATTTAATAAGAATGCATAATATCTAAAGAGTAGAAAATAAATATATTTTTTAGATAAATAAATAATAACAGCTCGTTGCTACTCCTCTGCACTTTTTGTTCGTGTCAGCTTCAAAAATTACCTTAGGTAATGACTGAATACATTTTAAAGGACTGAGGTGTCTGCGGCAATGTATGGGCAAAGCCAGTAGAAGCACAATATGGTGAATTTTTCACATGTGCCAAGTTTCAGCTTTGTTATTGTATGACGTGCTGTATCCACGGTTGTAGATGATCGAAGCTGGTATTATATAATGACTCTCAAGAATCAACGCCGTACTGAGCGTCGGAAGTCTCTATCTACTTGTGTTTGATAGAAAGTGACAAACGATGTTCAAGACATGATTGATTTCTGAGTGTCATTCTGTAATATAGGCCTTAGAGTAAAGGAATGGGAACTAAAAAAATTCCTCCTTAACATTTATATTTGTACTGAAGCTTTCAAAAATGAAGCAAAATTTGAGTGCTATTTTTTTTACAGGTTCCCCGCATGGCTCGAGTCCCTCTACGCCTAGCTACGGAGAAAATAATTCGTTTTCTAGTTTTGGGCCTCGAGTCTCCAATGATTCACATTATGGGCAAACTGGTATGTATAACATATAAAAGTTATTACAGAAATATACGACATATACAAGGTGTAGGATGACGCACGTCCTGAAATTAGTCTGTTATAATATGCAAATGAATCAATTTCTGTAATTTTTACTTTAAAATCATTGTGTGATTTTCGAATAGGTTTTGGTTCATATCGCACCGTTTCTAGGGTTCCGTACCTCAAAAGGAAAAAACGGAACCCTTATAGAATCACTTTGTTATCCGTCTGTCAAGACCCTTTATCTCGGGAACGAGTGGAGGTATCGAGTCGAAATTAAAACCATATACTCAAGTTTACGGTCCCTTGAAGTTATGAAAAAATCATACTTCTTAGTTAGCAAAAAAAGATACGGCTGTTTATGCCGCAAAAATATAGTCTTTATTTAAAGTACGTAATCAATCATCGAGGTTTGCCTTTATCTCTGGAACGCGTATAGGTATCGTGTTCAAATTAATACCATATATTCAAGTCTATAGTCTCTTGAAGTTGTGAAAAAATTCAACTACTAAGGTAACGCAATAAAAAGATACGGCCGTTTATGCCGTAAAAAATACAAATTTGTACGGAACCCTCGGTGGGCGCGTCCGACTCGCACTTGTCCGTTTTTTTTTTTTTTTTTTTGTAAAGTAAACGTTGTTACCATAAGATAAAGCTCAATATTAGTTGTAAAATTATTTACGATATTATTTTAATTATTTTTGGGCAATTTTTTTATCGAAATAAAAATATAAACTCATTGTAATCGATTCGGAAGCCGATTCCAGGCAAACTTTTCTAAGGGTTTGCGTTATTTCATGTATAATAATAATATAAACCATTAAATAAATAAATATATTCATCTAATTCTATTAACATACATCGCAAATATCCAGGTCATATAAAACCCTAGATGACGCAATGCCAGCTCAAAGTTCATTGCTATGATCATCTTTAATACGAAAGCGCGATGAAAATAATATTGTCATGATTAAATTCTTCCAATAAGTTATGTTATGATGCATTAAAATAATTGATCTATATTCGTAATGCGCTTGTTATGAAGTGTCCCTATAAGTTCCCATCGCTCGTGGAATTACCTATTTATGTGTATTATGCTTGATTTATAGTGACTTGCCTTGAAATTTTCGTATTAGAAGTTGATTAAACTCCAAGTATTTTTGTGCTGTTGTGTTTCTGTTGGTGAATAAGGTCGCCAGAGCTCCACAATATGGCGGCTGCTTATACCCAGGCAGTCCGTATGCTTGTTTGCCAACCATAAAAAAATCTAACTAAATGTGTGGGTAGCTGTGAAATAGACCATAAAGGTAAATGCGGTAACAGTCTGGTCAGTTATGTTCCGGCCGCCAGACCGAGCGGACGTCTGCCACCACCACGTACTTACAGTGAATCACAGAAAGACTTGGTGTTTTATTATAAACCTCTCCGAAGTACATCACAGTGACTTGCCGCCTTCAACGTACACGATACTACTTGAATGTCATAATTAAACAGCAGCATCGATTGTTGATGATTCTGATATTAAGAACAATTCTGATAATCTGGACATTATCTGGTACAGCTTGCGCCAAACTCTAGTTATCTCTGAAGTTGTTTCCGCTTCGTTCGCACAGCCGTACCACCTACTAACAAGGTTCAATTTCGCTACTGCTCAGATCATCGCCTCGTGTTCAGAGCAAACTAGAAGTTTGGCGCGAGCTGTACTAATATTCGCAATTAAGGGGCTGACAAGAGTCAACTAGCACCGCTAATACATTAGGGGCTGATTTTTCAATCCCTAGATAAATGTTAACAGTCGCTTAAATTATTAAACTAATAGGAGCAAATGTCACTTGCAATCAAATATAAAACATGAAATGACAACGGACAACGTTATCAACAGCTCATATAATGTCCCCACCTCGGGCTCGAGCCTACCCTACATTAGTGGCGATTAGGCCTTGAGTCAACCACGCTGACCAAGTGCGGGTTAGTCGACTTCACACACAACCTAATTTCTACATATGGGTGAATTTCCCGGGACCAAAAATTGCGCGGCATCGATGAAATCAGTATTAAAAAACAAAGCTATAATGTTCTTATTTTTTTTCTAGATACGTGAAATAGTTATCTATGTGTGGCACTAAATATTTTAATAATAGGAATAATAGGCACTTCAAAAAAAATTATTAAACCTCGAAATCTTTCATTGCCGTGTTTGTCCACACGTCACCTTGATGTATATTATACCTCATTGCTAAAAATCTATTGATTATTTATATTGAAACTTAGTTTTATTTGATGCGTGAATAGTTAAAGTATTGTTACGGAATACATTTATTCAAATTATTAAACAATACAACGAATGGTTATCCTAAATGCATTTGTCCCAGAACAAACTTTCATCGCCATGTCCTAAACATGTATAAGAATATTGTTTTATCTAACAACCTGGGGCCCCCTCTTTGTGTGCTAAGCGTTGCATATTAGTGTCGCCTAAGTACTCGACGTGGAAGGACGTACACTAGTGCATGCGTTTTTGCGGTATAAATAAAAGTATTCCATTTTTTATGGTATGGTCATTTTTTCTTTCATCGCCGTGGATAGTTATAACTTCTATATGAATAAGTTTGTCCCCATGATTGAGTTTTCAATAGAATGCCATTTCTCGTATGTTTATTTGTGAAGTGTTTATTACCTCGAATAACTAATAGCTTTTTTGTTATTTTATATTTTTGCCTTGATTTTCATCGCCATGCTTTCATTGCTGTGGTTTCCGTGGCCAAAATTTGCTATGGCAATGAAAAAAAAAGACACGGAAATGAAAAAAATTTCATTGCCATGCCTTGTAACATAATTTAGTTTCATTGCCGTGGCCAGGTGTTTCATTTCCGTGGCCAGGTGTTTCATTTCCGTGGCCAGGTGTTTCATTTCCGTGGCCAGGTGTTTCATTTCCGTGACTTATGTTTTTATTGCCATGATAAGCCGTGAATACCGCCGTGACAAGCCGTAAGCCAAAAAACCGTGAATACCGCCCGAGCGGTCAACACTTATATAGTCCCTGCTCGATAGTTTTGAAATTAGAAAACGTATATAAAGTGCATTTATTAAACTTTCGCTCAGCTTAAAACCTCTCCATAGATTCAAAGTGCAAGGCAGTGAAAAATTACAGTGTGAAAGAATAACATTTTAACAGTTTTTAACGCAAATACTTAGAAGCAAATACGTTGTGTCAACATAAAAAATTGAAGCTACCTTCCAACAATAACCAAGAAAGCACAAAAACTTATGGCACTCGCCTAATTTACTTTTTGTTGTGTTTATTATTAAACAGTTGAATAAAATGGCCACAAAGAGCGCGTGTGCAGGATGTTTGAATGTTATTGCAAGAAAAGAATTTTTGAAATGTCGCACTTGTAATAGCGTATACGACTTGGTGTGCGCAAATGTATCGGAAAAACGATTCTATAGCTTTTATGGCGCTACAGGAAAAGAAAAACCGTTTTGGTCTTGTCCTGGATGCCAAACCAAGTTACCTAAGGGTGTTAATTCGAAGACTCCTGTACGCAGAGAGGAGCCTCAAGACGACACTAATTACGCTGCAGAGAACATAACTGTGCGACCACCCAGGCCAAAGAATGTTACACCCTCTGAAGTAGACGAAAATCTCATACGTCTGATTCAGGCTACAATAAGAAACGAACTCACACCAATTAAGTCTCAGTTAAGCGCACTGCAAGAGAGTGTTGACTATGTATCTAAACAATATGATGATATTATTAAAACTACTACAGCGCTTACCAATGACTACAAAACTATGAAAGACGAATGCGCCCAGCTGAAGAGTAATGTTGCTATGCTATCAGACCGCCTAAACATTATGGAACAACAGCAAAGAGATAATAATATTGAAATCCAAGGAGCCCCCCAGCACAAGAACGAAGATGTAGTACTTATTATAAAGAAAATAGCTGAAGTAGTGTCTCTCAAGTTAAATGACACGGATATTTTGAACTGTACACGAGTAGCCAGATTGAATAAGGACAACAAAAGACCGAGAGCTATCGTGGTGAAATTAAGAAGCGCCCGTTGTCGTGATGAATTCTACTCGGCAGTGGCACGTTACAACAAGTCCCATCCCAATAAAAAGCTCTGCTCTTCTTTGCTCGGAATCAGCGGTGACAATGCTCCAGTCTACGTGTCTGAACACCTCTCGCCGGCCAACAAAACACTTCATGCTGCAACCAGGACTCGAGCTAAAGAACTTTGTTACAAATTTGTGTGGGTAAGAGGCGGCCGAATCTTCATGCGAAAAAACGAGACATCTGCATTCATTCATGTCAAAAATGAGCAAACCCTACAAAGCCTCACTTAATAATTAGTTTTTGTTTGTTTTTGTTTCCCCTTTTTTTTTCTTAAGATAATATTCTATTACTTTTCAAACTTTTTCATGGATTTAATGTCAATATACTACCAAAATGTAAGGGGGCTGAAAACAAAAACCCTTGATGTATTTGGTTCTGTGCTAGTTACCAACTTTGATGTTATCTGTTTTTGTGAAACATGGCTTGACGACACCGTATCCTCGGCGGAGTTGTTTGATCGGAGATACACTATTTTTCGGAGAGATAGGTCACGGCTTTTTATGAGTAAATATGAAAAATCTCACGGCGGTGGGGTGCTCATTGCAGTCAGGAGGGATATTGTTTGTTGTGAAAAGATTAATTGGCAGACATCTGTTGAGGATATATGGATCACCATACGCATTAAAAACGTAGTCTTTAATCTATGTACGGTGTACCTGCCATCATATCTCACTCGCGAGGATTTCCAAGAATTTCTTGAAAATTGTGAAAATGTAGTTCAGTCATCCCCCAAGACCGAAACACTTATTGTAGGCGATTTCAATACTCCAGGTATTGACTGGAACTCACCACTTTCTGCCAGTAACTCAAATGGCAAGATTATGGATCTACAAGATTTTCTAACGAGAGCAAATATGACTCAGCGTAATTTTGTGCAAAATACTAACCATAGAATTTTAGACCTTGTTTTGAGTCAGTCTGACACGTTTTGCGAGGTGACGGCGTCGCAAAATTTAAGTAGGCGCGATGATCATCACCCATGTTTGGCAATTACCCTGAAAACGAATACTTTACCCTCCTTAAAGACAAAAGATAAGCTTCGATATAGATTCAATAAAACGGACTACCCCAATTGCATCGCAGAGCTATCTAAAGTGAACTGAATTCAGTACGCAGAGTTGAGTTGCGACGAATTTTTGCAAACATTCACAAGTCATTTGTGGACTTGCATAGATAAATACACGCCTAAAACTAAAACAAAAAAGTCGTATCCTTCATGGTTCTCCTGCTCTCTTATCAAAATATTAAAGGAAAAGGATAAATACCACAAAAAATTTAAGAAATTTGGTAACCCACGTGACTTTGATACATTTTCCATGCTCAGGCAAAGAGTTAAAAATATATATGAATCGAATTTTAAATCATACATCCGCAACATTGAGAATAGCTTAAAATATGACATCAAGTTATTTTGGAGCTACACTAAGTCTAAAAGAAATAGAAATGATATACCTAGCCTAGTGAGTTACGGGTCAGACCATGCCAATAACGGTAGTGACATGGCCAATCTATTTGCTCGATATTTCTCATCCGTATACAGTGAACCTTCAGACGAACCCTATGAACCTGACTTTCCTGAATCGAGTTCTATAATCTCTTCCATTACCATCACGGAAAAAGAGGTTGAGTTGGCCTTAAGCTCATTAGATGTTTCTAAGGGGCCGGGCCCAGATGGTATCCCTCCTCTCTTTGTGAAAGCATGCACCAGCGTTATAGTTAAGCCTCTGTGTATGTTATTCAATAAAAGCATCTGCTCGGGGTATTTTCCGTCATCTTGGAAAAAAGCTAATGTGGTTCCAATACATAAATCAGGCAGCAAAACTGATGTTACAGAGTACAGGCCAATTAGCATTTTGTGTTGCTTCTCAAAGATATTTGAAAGTATTATCCATAAGTACATAAGCTTTCATTTAAAACACATACTAAGTCCCAGACAGCATGGATTCTTCAAGGGCCGTTCCACCGCATCAAATCTATTATGTTACATCCACTACATAAACTCTTCTCTTGATAAGCAGACACAAGTCGATTCACTGTACTCAGATTTTGCAAAAGCTTTTGATAAGGTGGATCATGGTATTCTGATTAGAAAATCTCATCACCTTGGTGTCCATGGATCGCTTTTACGTTGGCTAGCCTCATATCTGTCTAATAGAACACAAATAGTTAAGGTCTATGGATATGAATCTATTCCTTTTGTGCCCAAATCAGGTGTCCCTCAGGGCTCAAGTCTGGGTCCCTTGTTGTTTGCGTTATTTATTAATGACTTAATTGATTCAATATCATGCAATTGTCTAGCCTACGCCGATGACATAAAAATATACAACGAAATTAAGTCGCTCGATGATTGCTCAGCTCTGCAGACTGACATTGGTCACTTGCATCAATGGTGCCTAAAAAACAAGATGCAATTGAACATTTCAAAGTGTCTTTCAATATCATTTACTAGAAACAAGCGCCCTATACATTATACATATAACATTAATAAGGAGTCAGTGTCTCGACAGAATACAGTTAGGGATCTGGGAATAATTTTGGATAGCAAACTGACGTTCACGAATCACTATGATCATATAATATCGAAAGCAAATAAAAATCTTGGATTCATTTTTAGAACGGTTAAGCCTTTTAGAATGTCTACTAGTATATTAGCACTTTTCTTTGCACTGGTCAGAAGTGTATTAGAGTACTGTTCGGTGGTATGGTCACCATTCTACCACGTTCATATAGACAGAATAGAGGCTATTCAGAGACGCTTCTTTCGATACTTAAGCACCAAATTTGGTTTAAGGCGTAAATTGGCGACATATGAAGCTAGGCTCCAATATTTTAAAGAGAGCACCCTGCAATCTAGGCGAGAAGTAGCCGACATGTCTACACTACATAAGATCTTGAACTCCGACTGGGACGCTGGTGAGCTTTTGGGCCTTTTTCCTTTAAAGGTAGGGGGTAGTAAAAGAACACAACATCTGTTTTCTCTGCCCTCCTGTAAAACCAGAGCTGCAGGGAATGACGCTATTCTCCGAATGTGTAGGGCTCACAATCACGCTAGCAGAGAGTTGGATATATTTTCGCTTTCGCGCTCATCGTACCTAGGGAGATTTTGTAAAAGTAAATTATAAGCTTTAAGTTCACTTAATTGTTAAATATTTGCATGACATTCTTCTTATTTGGCGGTTGTGTATACTTAACATTTTTTTTTTTCTTCTTTTATTATATAACATGTACTTTTTTTTCTCATTTTAAAAATATGAATTATAAGCAGTGTAATCAAGTGCTGTGTATAGCTGTAATCGGAATGCAAATTCAATCATTTTAAATTGTCTACATCACAACTGGTTTATCATAATTTGTAATCTGTAGCTGTACCTAATAAATAAATAAATAAATAAATAAATAAGATAAGGCAAAAAATACATCAGGTAGTGCCGAGTATTGACTGCAACAATATACATATATTATATGAAAATAAACTCAAAATACCGTTTTCTAAATTGAAATTATACGTCTCTGCCCCACATACAATGTTGATAAAAATATATAACCATAACCCAAAAAAAAATTAAAAATATTGAAAAATTAATCAGTGTTGAGAATCACCAAAACAGTTTTTAATTACAAAAAGTTATAATGGCATTAAAGAATTTTTTGATAATGAAACTAAATACCGAATACTGGCTTTTCTCCTGCAGCTGCGCTTTCATGGGTCGGTGTAAGGGATAACCTATATTTCTTAAAGTCTTAAAGTCTAATCAATGTATATTCCAAATTTTATCAAAATAGGTTCGGTGCTTTAAGCGTGAAAGCATAACAGACAGATAGAAAGAGTTACTTTAAAAATGATGGTGATAATACTCAGGTAAGTACATATATAAAACTAGCTTTTGCCCGCGACTTCGTCCGCGTGGAATAGTTACTTTGGGTATAGCATTTTTATTTTTTTGGGTACTTATTTTGCAAAAGATAAACATACAAACTGCTGTGCATTACTGTAAATAGATTATTTTAATACATTTTTACAAACTAACTTTTTTGTTTTCCATCCTTTGCTAACTTTCATGAGACCTTCCATCCCCTATTTCATCCCCACATGGGTCAATATTTCAAAAACGCTAAAACAAATATCTGTATACTTTTTGCGTGCTATTTAAAATTTCATGGTCTTATCTTTGGTAATGAGGAATCTCATAAAAAAATTTCATCTTTTATTTCAACCCCTTCATTCCCATTTTTACAAAAAAGTAGCTTTTATTCGATTTCGAGGTTTAGTCTATTTTTGTACCAAATTTCATCAGAATCGGTTCGGGAGTATGGCGTAAAAGTGATTAAGTTAATAAGTCGCGTCCACCATCTTGGATCTCAAAATGGATGTTGTGTTCGGAATCAGGACCCCTACAAATATGATACCCATATTCATATCAAGTTTAAAAAATGCGTCCGCTATCTTGGATCTGAAAATGAATAATCCAACCTCTGTAAACCACGAAAATGATACCTATATAGATATTAAGTTAAAAAGTACAGTCCGCCATCTTGGATCTAAAAATTGATGTTGGATTCGGAATCGGGACCCCCAAAAACTAAGAAAATGATACCCATATTGATTTTATATCCAAAAGGCGTATCCGTCATCTTAGATCTCGAAATAAAAGTTGTATTCGGAATCAAGCCCGCCGAAAACCTCAAAAATTATATCCATATTGCTATTAAGTAAAAAGTCACGTCCGCCATCTTGGATCTCAAAATAATGTTGTATTCGGAGTCAGAACCCTTAAAAACCACCAAAATGATACCCATATTGATATTAAATTAAAAAGTCGCGTCCGCCATCCTAGTTCTCAGAATGGATGTTGTATTGAGAATCAGGACCCCGAAAACCAGGAAAATGCTACCCATATCGATTTTATATTAAAAAGTCGCAACCGCCATCTTGGATCTCGCAATAGTTTTCGTATTCGGAATCGTGTCCCCCGAAAACCACGAAAATGATACCCATATTTACATTTTGTCAAAAAGTCGCGTCCGCCATCTTATATCTCGAAATAGATGTTTTATTCGTAAACCGGACTCACGAAAACGATACCAATTTTGACATTATGTTAAAAAGACGCGTCCGCCATCTTGGATCTCAAAATGGATGTTGTATTGGGATAATCAGGACCCCCAAAAACCATGAAAATATCGATTTTATACAAAAAGTAGCAACCGCCATCTTGGTTCTCAAAATAGATGTTTCATTCGTAATCCGTACCCCTCAAAAACCACAATAACGATACATATTAACATTTTGTCAAATTTATAAGGCCACTCTAAATTTAAACGATTTTTTTTTCTATATATTTATACCTACTCAATTACGATAATTATTAATTACATACTCACATATTTCAATGTTTTTAATTTCAATGTCTCGACACTCTTTTTCATGCATGTGGTGTTTGCCTGTAAGTGACTGTGCACTTAGTTTTAGTTTTAAATAGTTTAGTAATCAAAATTGTAGTAGTGTATAAGTTGTTGGTGAACCAATAAAGTAAAAATAAAAAAAAGTCGCGTTCGCTCTTGTATCTCAAAATGGATGTTGTATTCGTAATCCGAACCCACAAAAACCACGAAAACGATACCAATATTGACATTGTGTTAAAAAGTCGCGTCCGTCATCTTGGATCTCAAAATGGTTGTTGTATTGGGAATCGGGACCCCCGAAATGAAAACCATAAAAATAATACCAATATCGATTTTATATTAAAAAGTCGCAACTGCCATCTTGGTTCTCAAAATAGATTTCGTATTCGGAATCGGAACCCCCGAAAACCACGAAAATGATACCCGTATTGACATTTTGTCAAAAAGTCGCGTCCGCCATCTTGGATCTCGAAGTAGATGTTTTATTCGTAAACCGGTCCCACAAAAACTACTAAAACGATACCAATATTGACATTATGTTAAAAGTCGCGTCCGCCATCTTGGATCTCAAAATGGATGTTGTATTGGGAATCGGGACTCCCGAATACCATAAAAATGATACCCATATCGATCTTATATTAAAAAGCCGCAACCGCCATCTTGGATCTCGAAATAGATTTCGTATTCGAAATCGGGTCCCCCGAAAACCACGAAAATAATACCCATATTGACATTTTGGCAAAAAGTCGCGTCCGCCATCTTAGATCTCGAAATAGATGTAATCCGGACCCACAGAAACTACGAAAACGATACCAATATTGACATTATGTTTAAAAGTCGTGTCCGCAATCTTCGATCTCAAATGGGTGTTGTATTGGGAATCGAGACCCCAAAAACCATAAAAATGATACCCATATCGATCTTATATTAAAAAGTCGCAACCGCCATCTTAGATCTCGAAATAGATGTTTTATTCGTAATCGGGACCCACAATAACCACGAAACCGATACCTATATTGACAATGTTTAGTGTGTGGTGTGTTAGACGTAAATGTGTGACTTTGTTTGGATTTCCTTACGAAATTTCATCCCCTATTTCACCCCCACATGTGTAAATATATCAAAAACGCTACAACAAATATTTATTTATTTTCTATCAAGTGCCTACATGCAAAGTTTCATCGTTTCGTCTTTAACAATGACGAACTCCATACAAACTCTCATCCCCCATTTCACCCCCAAACAGGTCAAAATTTCATAAATTTTTGATCAAATATTAATTTTTTTCATAAGAAGTGCCTAAATTCAAAGTTTTATGGTTCTATCTTCAAAAATGACGAACTGCCATACAAACTTTCATCCCTGTTTCAACCCCTTCAAGCCTTTTTTTTGCAAAAAAAAGTAGCCCATGTCCTTCCCCGAGCTCTCGTCTATATGTGTAACAAATTTCATCAAAATCGGTTCAGTGGTTTAGATGCAAAAGCTTAACAGACAGACAGAGTTACTTTCGCATTTATAATATTAGTAGGGATTTTATGTTGAATATAGATTTTTATTTCTGTGGATGCGTTCATTCCCGTGGCACAGTTCTTTCATTGCCGTGGACACTTGTTTCATTGCCGTGGACGCCTGTTTCATTGCCGAGCACGCTTGTTTCATCGCCGTGGCACGAAATTTTTAATCTTGTATATCTCGTTTGTTTTTTATGTTATCTGCTAGATATTAAGCAAGAATACATACATTATCAAAAACTTCAAAACCCGTTATTTAGTTTTTTAAAAAACTTTAAGATAAAAAAGTCCACGGAAATGAGAATTTATTTGGACCTGTTGAAATTCACCCATATGTGTGTGCAGGTTTTCTCACGATGTTTTCCTTCACCGTAAAAGCGTCGATTAAACGTATATAATAGGTTGGGGAAAAAGTTTCTTCGCATTTTTTAAGAAAATTCAAAACATTTTTTAATATAGTTTATTTACATTTAACTAAAGTATGTAGGTACCATTTTGTTCGATAACTTTTTGCCATCTTGTAGGTAGGGACATGATCCCATTGCTATAGAAATTTTGGGACTTCTGGTCAAAATACCGCGACAAGTGGTTTTGGCAGTCCTCTCGTGATGTTAACCTGACACTGCCTAAAGAATTCTGAAGAGACCGAAACAGGTGGAAATCTGAAGGTGCAAGGTCAGGACTATACGGCGGATGCATTAACACCTCCCAGCCAAACTCTTAATTTTTGCTGAGTGGCTAAAGATGTGTGAGGTCTAGCGTTATCATGATGAAAAACCACACCCCTTCTGTTGATTAATTCCGGCCGCTTTCTCTCAACTTCTTGCTTTAATCTCATCAGTTGTTCGCAGTAGAGTTCAGAATCGATGGTCCTGCCTGGTGGTAACAGCTCATAATGAATAATGCCCTTCCAATCCCACCACACACACAGCATCACCTTGTTGCGAGTTAACCCGGGTTTCGCCACAGTCTGTGAAGCCTGACCGGCCTTTGACCACGACCTTTTTCGCACGTTCTTGTCGTACGTGATCCACTTTTCATCACCAGTTATCAGCTTCTTCAAAAATGGTTCGGTTTCATTACGTCGTAATAAAGAATCACAAATGAGTACACGGTTCATTAGGTTTCTTTCAGTGAGCTCGTGAGGTACCCAAATGTCGAGCTTTTTTGTGTACCCAGTTTTTTTCAAATGCGCCAAAACTGTTTTGTGGTCAATTCCCAGTTCTTCAGCTACGTCGTAACTACTGACATGCCGATCTTGCTCCACTTTTTCAAAAATGGCATCCATTTTATCTGTAATAGGGCGACCAGAGCGACGTGCATCTTTGACATCAAAATTTCCGGATTGAAAACGCTTTAACCAAATTTGTGCTACTCTCACAGACACTGCACTAGGTCCATAAACATCGCAAATTTTTTTCGCGGCTTGCATTGCATTTTTACCTTTTTTGTAGTAAAATTTTAAAATGTATCGAATTTCTTCATTAGATTCACTCATCTTGGCGGTACGAAAAACAAATGAAAATCACACATTTTCTTATTTGAATTTGGAATTATGTTCTTTAAAATTTAAACTTTCAATGATACCAAAACCAGCCAGATACAAATAGTATAGCCAAAGAGATTTTATTACAAGTTTATACATACTATAATGCGAAAAGACTTTCTCCCCAACCTAATATGAATTCAAAATTGTAAAACACATTGGTACGTGGTGGGTACGATCTAACCGGTGCCTCCCGGGTGGGAGACGACGCCCTTACGCACTACGCCACCGACGCTTTTGACCGACGACAGACAACGTAATTTTAATTTATCTGAGTAGTACGATATCCGACGAATAAAAAATATCTAGGTATTAAAAAATCAGCCCTTAATTTTATAAATTGTAAATCAGATCAATTTTGAAAAATGTAATATTGCCACGATCACTCACATCCAATATTTATTGAACGACTGCGCACTCGTTTGCTTTCTAAAACGTTATGAAATGGGCTTCAGTCAAAAGTGGCTACTTATCACAAAACTCATAAAATTAAAACTAAACGTAAAAATTAAAAATTGTGTTATGTTATTTAACCAATTTTACTCGTATTTAAGAAGATCGTGGCCGATTCAGATTCGTGTCAGCCATCATAGATATAGTCAACTGTATATGGGCAATGTGAAAGCGAAAGAGCATACTAACACGTATATTAGAACGAGATATGTAGATAGACGAGACAATTTCTCCTACACGCGTGCGGCCTAAGTCGACCAGACATTCACGCAGAAAAGACAGCAACTGTCATACTGCGGTATCGCCCTAGTCAATTCATTGCCAATCTATAAACGTCAGTAATTATAAATCTATGTCAGCCTCTTAATACAGGATAACTTATTTATTTATCAGGCTTCAAACTACAACAAGAGAAGAAATATGGCCAGAGCACTATATACGCGCAACCTTCGGCGGTTACTGGGCGACTGGAACTGAGTCCTCTGGCTCGTAGACATGCCTCGCGGTCACATAGCGCTGACAGACACCATGTGGACCGTAAGTATTAGGTTATAGCGTTGGAAGAAGGTCGGAATGTTAACAGGTGTAGTTCCCAGTGACAAATTAATAGGTAATTCAAGAAAGGCTTCATCTAAGGGCGGCAACGCTCATTTGACAATAGCCCCCCATCCACTCGCATTTATTCTAAACTAGCGACCCGCCCCGGCTTCGCACGGGTGCAATGCTTATCTAAATATGCATGTATTATACATATAAACCTTCCTTAAGAATCACTATCTATTTAAAAAAACCTCTTCAAAATCCGTTGCGTAGTTTTTAAGATCTAAGCATACATAGGGGTAGACAGACGGCGGAAGCGACTTTGTTTTATACTATGTAGTGTTGACTTGTCCTCATGGATAAACTGTAGTTCATCGGCAGGATAAATAAAACCGTTGAGGCCACTCTAACTACTTTCACTTTTGAATGACCCAGGGTTGAGAAGTAAGGAACACGTGTCATCATCATCATAACAGCCCTTAAAATTTGCTGCTGGGTCTTGTGATGCCTCTCCTTGTCATCGAAGGAGGTTTAGGCAGTAGTCCACTAGGCTTGCCCAATGCGGATTGGTGGACGGAGTATAACGTGATCAATACCCCTTTGCTGATCCATTAGTGTAGTGACCTTCTACGACACCCATTGGAGGATATGGGTTGATGCTATTCTACTCTGCCGACATCACGCGGCCCTTAATCATTCTAAAGCGACCTAATTGCAACTGTATGATTTTTGTGGGTTAATGTCATGGGCTCTAGAAAAGTAAAAACAAAAGATGACATCACAACTGTCAAATGTTTGAGGTTATGTTGATTTATGTGGGCGATAAATTAAAAAAAAAGATGGATGGTAAAGACATTTTCTGTTAGTAATCCTACGCTCTCCATTTTGGTATTTTAATTTAAAACTCCAAAACATATTTATTCTAAAACGACGTAACTGCAACTAGGATTTTTGTGGGTACATTTAGTTTTTTTTTAATATCTCATAATTTAGCAAGTACTTAATAAATTCTGAAAAAATATATAGTATTCTAGATGACCAAAACTACATATGATTTTGTAATTATCATAACTTTTTTTTAAATGTTGTCAATTGGAGACACTCAAAATGTTTTCCTATCATACCTAGTTGGCCAAATAATTAAAATTAATCATCTATGATATTAGTTTTCATGAAATAATAAATGCTATGCTAAAATGCTATTTAACTTTATAGTTACAATGCCCATTTTCCTACAGAAGGAGGTCTGATAGCAAGTCTGAGTGCAAAACTGGCTCCACAACTGTCTCCCAGAACTACAAGGCGAGCTATCTCCACTATAACCACCGCTGATTCGCAACTAAAACCCAAAGGTACGTATTGTAGTTGTATATATCAATATTTTAATCCAGAGTATCACATACACCTTGTTCGAGCCCCAAGCTGAACATTGGACTCTGCGGCTGCGTGGTCAGCAGCGAGGCAACAAACAACTTTCCGTGGATCTGCAGCTTCGTGCACCGTCGGCTACTTACACCTATGAGAGACATGCAAAAACCTATCAATGTGTACATTTAAATAATTGCATAATCAAATGCAATAGTCCGTGTTGGGTCTCACTACCTCCCCGCTGCTGCCTGCCAGGGCTACTCCCTGGGGCAGTTCCTATCACCGCTATGCTTCCTGCCAAGGCTACTCCCTGGGGCAGTTCCTATCACCGCTATGCTTCCTGCCAAGGCTACTCCCTGGGGCAGTTCCTATCACCGCCATGCTGCCTGCCAAGTCTACTCCCTGGGGCAGCTCCTACCTATCAATATATCCTTGCTGGCCAGCCTTACACCCTGGCTCAGCATCCTTTCCATGTACTTCTGAAAAGCGGCGCCTTACAACCGAACCATTGGAACATCCCTTTCTCAATTCTTGTCACTATGTCTTCTTTGAAACCACACATCTCTCTTATCACGTCGTTGTATAATCTGTTACTTAATTTTACTCCAGCCATGCTCCTCAAGGCTCTCTTTTCAACCGCATCTCCTTCAAACACCTACCTATATACTCGTAAACAAACGAAATTGTACTCTGTCTGCCTTATAATAGAGAGTGTTTCTGGTCGCAGGTACACTACAGACCGCGGTCCAACCAGCGTTTCTAGACAAGCTGTCAGCCACGATACAACAACAACGAAGGCAGCTGGACTCCACGCGGGCCAACACTGTGCGGGACATGATCAATGCGCACGCGCAGGTCAGATAGCTAACTTATTATTTTCAATAGCCATGATTCTACCTATCCTACATAGTGCTTTATCGCGTTATTTCTTTTTCTTTATATAAATGGCGTTCGCGATATATAACGCATTTCGCCAATATTAAGTTATAATGCACTTAGAGTAGCAAACAATTGTACGGTATATTGAGGTTAAAAATGGAGTCTCTCAACACGAGTTTTTACAACAAGAACTCGGGAGAAACTCTATCCTATTCTATTCTTAATTAATGGCATCGCGTCGCATTAAGCGTACGCATTTTGCCAATGTCAAGTGAAAATTTAACTGAAGTAGGTAATAAAAATTGTACGGTTGATTGAGGTTAAAAATGGAGTCTCTCAACACGTGTTTTTACAACAAGAAGTCGGGAGAAACTGTCGGGAGAAACTCTATCGCATCACACGAAAACTGAATTGTTAACGATTTGTTTTGACTTCTGACAGCTGTCACTGTCAAAGTTTATGACAACTTTGACGTATTAAGGACGCGTAACGTCATAAGTTCTTATAGTCTACTGGCTGATTACTAAATTACTTTAATACGATTAAAAACAAATCGACAATGAGGGTTTAAAAAAATAGTATTCGCCAGGTGGTAGCACTGCGGCATAAGGTCCACCTGTCAAGGTTTAATTCATAAATCCTCATTTGTCAATTTAATGACGTTTTTAGAGAATTTCAGGGAGTTTCTCCCGAGTACTTGTACTGTAAAAACACGTGTTGAGAGACTCCATTTTAAACTCAATCTCCGGCACAATTGTCTTCTACTTTATTAATATTAACATTTGTTTTTAATTTTCACTTGATATTGGCGCAATGCATAATCTTAACGTGTCGCGATCGCCATTCATTTGAAAGAAGAAAAGAATTTCAGTGTTTTAACACCAAGATCTCTTGTGTAAGTGGTGCCATCTGGTTTCATAAAGACTCTCATAAATTTGAAGGAGATTTTTTGGCATAATATTACCTTGTAACTTAATCGCATAAAAATTTTGTCATTATTGAATTTGGCTGAATAGCTATAGGTGTTATAACAAATATTTAGGCATTTTAAGGGAGTTTTATTGTTTTTTAATTTGTTTTTATATTAAAAATAATTAAAAACCAATGCCTATTAATAAACATGCGTATACAATCATTGTTATTGATGATAACATGTTATTATTATTTTTTCATTGTCCATCTATTTATATGATGAATCAAGTATTATTGTGTTGCTAATTAGTCTTGAAAATGAATTATTCAAATACAAAAATATTGTGCTACAAGCAACAATTACTCATAAAACATGTTTTTAACTTGACAGCCGTATGAAAAAATAATAATTTCTATACAACATGTAATTTAAATAACCAACACCCTGAATACAGGTGGGTTGGGATTGGCATCTGAGTTGTTTTTAAAAAAAAATAGCCAGTAAATATTTTCTAAGTACTTTTTGACATTTTTTTTTTCAAAATAAATATCGTTTTTTTCAAAAATATTTTTGAAATCTACTCTGAAGCCGATCCCAACCCACTTGTATTCAGGGTGTTGGTTATTTAAATTACATGTTGTATATTAGAATCACATCCGAGTGTTGTGTTTTCTATCACTTCAGATTAGATATTTTTTCAAGAGTTAATTTTATTTATAACAGAAATATATATTGAAATGTATTATGTATGTTTATTCAATGTAAGAGCTAGATAATTGGTGTGTGTGTGGTTTATTGTTTATTTTTATTTCATTATATTTTTAGTTTTAATGCTTTTTATTTTGTTTATTTATATAAATAAAAGTATAGTGTACTAACAGCGCGTGTTGATACAGAGATGGCAGATAGAGACCGTAGAGACCACAAGGGCGGTAACAGTTAGAACGTTTATCAACACTAACGCCCAGGTATAGATATATGAACAATTAACACAATTTAACCCATATATGGCTGTGAATAGAGCTCAAATTTATATGAACTGTTTGGTTATTGAGATATTTCCACCCGCTATTGTGAATGCACAAAGAGATCAAAAACAAACAACAACACATGATTTTCTAGTAAAGTTTTTATTACCTTCCTGCTAAACAAGAAACTTTTGAATCCACAAATCACTGGAAACACAATTTTAGTTGTTACTTAAACAATAGACAGCTAAAATAAACCAACCAAAAGTCATCTAACATACTCAGGGCAGGGTTTAAAGGCAAAAGGAGATGTCCAAAAATGTATGGAATCTCGACTAAGAGCATGTATCTGTACTTACATGCTACAAGTCAAGACTACCCAAAATTTTTATACAATGTTCAACCTTATTGCACAGTTTTAAAGGTCAAAATCCGTGTGCAGGTATATGGACAATTGTTTTTATTGAGTTCTCAGAAAAGCGAACATGACCGATAAATATTGTTTATTTTACTAACCGCTCGCGAATATTTATTTATCTATTCCATACTAATATTATAAAGATTTGTATGTTTGTAACGAATGAACTGAAAAGCTAATAAACCGATTTCGGAACTTTTTTCACCATTAGAATTCTAAATTATTCCTGAATGACATAGGCTTTATTTTATTAAAAAACATCCCATACGAATGAGGTCGCGGGCGCGGCGCTAGTTTGTAATAATTAAACGGGGTGAACCCGTTTAATGTCAAAATACATATATTAAAAAAAAATCTGACCGTATAAAGTGCGTCAAAATTGCGTACAAAGAAGTCGGTTACATACAAACAATCGAGCAAGCGAACATACAGGTGAAGCTTATAAAAGTGTGTTAAAAACACTTTCGTGCAGTACAAGCGACGTCTTGGTATTGCAGTAGGATTTAAGCAGTATGTATGTTTGTCTTTACGTATGTTCCACCGTAGCGCCTATACTGCTCATCTGATTTTGATGAACAACATGTCAATCTATTCGTTATTATGGTCCACGTAACATAGGCTACACTTTAACCGACATTAACAATATGAGAAGTCGATATTACCTTGTAATGTAAACCCTGATTTTGACCGATTTCATTTCTTTTTTTTCCGTAGTTGGTTTAGTGTTTTACACTTTAAGCTTGTTACTTTAAACTTATTTTTTTGTATACCTTTAGTATTTATTCATAGTCATATATGGGTTAGGTATACCGCTTCGCCAAAGACTTACTCACAAATAAAAAAAACAGGCAACAGGCTTTGATACACGGCACACATGTAAGACAGTTTGCATCTTGCAATGCAAGCGTCTTGATGTTACTTTGTTTAAGTAAACTGCGAGTTGGAGGGTACGGCAAGCTTTACACGCATCGACACCGCCTGCAATATGTATTATTAAAGTGTACTATACGCCTTACAATTTACACCCAGAAGCTTCATTAATAGGGTCGAGGTTTAGAAAAATCTTTATAAAATAAATACCCTTTTTATTGTATATTACTTATAAAGCATGTTGTATTAAAATAAGTACTATTGATCAGTTATTTAAGTCATTCTTATATTTGTTAGTGGTTTTGGAAGTGAGAAGAGGGGGATTATGGGAGAGGTATATAAGCTGTTTGTTACCTGGTATAACTATATAATATACCTGGTATAAGAATAAACATTATAATGTTATCAAAAATACAAAATTGATTCAAAATTAATTTTGAAACTTCCCATACATTTTGTGTGAATTATTTGTATGCTTTTTTTTTCATTTATTTACACAATTTTGAATTTTTGATTACATGTACAGTCAGCTTCGTAATGATATGAGGTAGCTAGGTGGTCAAATACATGTTAGGAGGAAAGTTTCAATAATATCTTTGCATTTAAAGTTATCAAAATATTGTACACAAACAACCAGTCATATATTTCTTCATACCTTAAATCTCCAATTACATGTACACGATTAAAATGATCTTTTATATGTACGCATCGTAACTGTTCATTGGTATCTAAGCGTTCAGAGTACTCATAAATATCTTCACTTACATAGATTATTCCCTCATTATTCCATTTTCAATACATTGAAAGTTAGTAAGGGCCTTCACAGATTTTTCTAGATTTGTTATGTTTTATTTTAGTTACAAGTTTCAGACGGAAAATTTGCCATGGGAACTCGCCCACGGTAACACCGAATTTTTATGGCAACTTCTGTCAACGATTTTGTGAGCAATTTTGTTAGCAAGTTAATTTCCACTCGTTCCTTTTTATAGCGACAATCGCTTCGCCCGGGATGCAGACCGGACTTTAATGATGAGCAACTTTTTGTAGCACTTTAGTCGTTTCAGTATTGAACTCTTATTATTTTATATTCGATAACAAAATAGCTCAAAGATTGTCGCTAGTGGACGAACTCCCTAAACGATTTTGAATTAATGTTATCAGAGATTGAAAACCCAAGGTAATAAAATATAACGCAACAGAAATAAAAAATATCTTCAATATTATTTTAAATAGTTTTAACTAGAGGAGATAAATAATATTTTAATTGAGACGTTCAGCAGAGTCGTAGCAGATGATTGCATAATTGTGAGCAATATACCTTAAAATAAGAGGAAAACAATGTATGTATTATTTAATTGCATTAATGATTTACCTTCTGCATGCCACTTATTTTTATTTAGTGAATAGGAAGGTGTGATATTTCATATAATATACAATATAATATAATAAGTAATGATTTTTACCTAGATTATAAGATATGGATACCTGTCAGTCACGATTGATATACCTTTAACGGATTATAACTGTTGAGTGTCTTCTTATACAAATGAAACGTTGAATTCACAATGGGTTGAGAACTTTAACTATAGGCTGACGCATTCAAAAGCTTAAAATTCCCCAATGTGGACCCTCAATGGGAACGCAAACGACCAACCCGCACTTGGCCAGCGTGGTTGACTAAGTTTTAATCGCCTCTAATGTAGGGTAGGCTCGAGACCCTCGGTGGGGACATTATATGAGCTGTTGATGATGATTTAATCATGACACATGACATACTGAAATCGATTTAATATGCAGCCTTTTATCCAAAAACATACCTAAGTTGCAATAGAAAATTGCATTTAAATCCGTAAATATTTTCTTTTCATTGATTGATATTTTAATCAGCATTAAAAAGCTGATTTTTATATTAATAAATATAATGATTTGTAGAATTCGGTAAAATTAATACCTTAGATTTAGAGCCCCTGCATTTGTCATATGACATATGCATATGACAGCTCTGGTTTGTTTACGGAAAGGGAGTATATGGACCGTAACACCCCAGATTAGCGTTTACTTTTCTTTACTACCAAGATATTTTTGATAACTTTGAGTGCTTAGATACTATGGAATATTTATTCGCGAATATCATTGGTCATCTTAACACATTACATAATATTAGAATTGTGTTGTTAAGATAATATTGACTACTCTGGATGGTTACAACAATAAGATACTCTAACAGCGCATATAATATTGAATTTGTGTCTGTTAGATAATTTTGATCAGTCTTGACACTGATATTTACGAAGCTCACTGTACCATAGTTTTTAATATGACTATGTTAGTTTTACACTATGTACAGTCAACAACAGCACATCAGGTTACCAGAAACTGTAAAATTTTCCCAATCGATTTTGTACTTTATATAACAACATGCGTTTAAGGTCGGAAATCGATTGGAGAAATTTGACAGTTTTGGGTAGTTGATCTGCTGTCGTCCGTACCAAACAACCTGCATATGTGTGTTAGGAGTGAATACAGCTTTTATTTGTTATCAAATATACATTTCGTAAGAGTAAATGTCGTAAATAACTTGTCCTTATACGAATTGAAATGTTATTAATATTATGAAAATACTCTGAATAGTTTTCTTTTGCTGTAATCTCTAGGCCCACGAGTACTGACTCATTATGAACATTCCCAAAATGAAATACAGCACAATATCCTTACTGTAACAATATATTCAGTCGTCACCACAAGTATTACCGCGCGCCGGTAATAACTTAGTAGGGATTGCTTGCGGTTTCGTAATGTAAATAATGACAAATTTTATTTTAAGGTAAATATTTAAGACTAATTATATGTGTTTCCTTCCAGCCCGATCCACGTGTCTGTCACACTTCTCTAATGGAACAAATCAAACGCGGCGCAACTTTACGTCGCAACAAACACTGTAACGACCGCTCAGCACCCAAGATACGCTAAGTAAGAAGCACTAAAACACTACTCCGCAGTTTGTAGGTATGCTCGCTTTAACTCGACTTATATATGAGTGTGCAGTAAATTACTCACTTTTTGCGTTGCAGTAACTGAACTTGTAGATGAGTGTGCAGTAAATAACTCACTTTTTGCAGTACAGTAACTCATCAAATTGTAGATGAGTGTGCAGTAAGTAACTAGATAAGTCTGCAGTAATTTTCCCAGGTGATTTTGAATGAAAAATTAATTTAAAATAGAAGCAAATCTTAAATAACGATTGATTGAAATTTACTGCACATGCTTTTATTTCCAAACTCGCTAACAATCGAAACGAAACTAGTGATAGCCTGTTCACGATCATACTAAGTGTTAAAACGAAAATATTATTAGCAGTCAAAACATATTTGTTGCTGTTTTCGTAACGCAAGATTAATTTTATACGTATAATTCATAGAAACATGGTGAGTCGGTCTAGTATTATGACGTGAGAATTAAGTGTCAAACTTACTGAAAAGTAATTTAAAGGGAGAGTTTAAAGTTATTCAATCACTAATGGTATTTGACGAATGAAAGACGAAATTTTGACTGGCAGCTAGGCTTCTAGAAACCTAATCGTTTGAGAATATTCTCTGATCTAATAGTAATAAGAATTAAAATTGAATCAAAACTGAATTTGGTGTTCATTCTCTAACACAAAGTGACGATATTTTTCATATGCGTATTTAGTCGTATCATCAGTCCATATATTAGGTAGTTTTTCGATATAATATTATTTTGATATTTATTAAATTCCTAATGGAAACTGTCCATGCCTAAATAAAATAATAATTGTAGTACTTTTTATTCATAAATACTGTATCAATGTTAATAAAGTTTACAAAACCATTTGAGCGTATCGTGATTCATGTTGCAATAGCAAAGGAATATAGTTTTTACTGTCACTACAATAAGATTGTAATTTGTGTAAACCGAAAAGTTTCAAGGCTGCTAACGTTGTCAGCCATTTATCAATGTGAGTGATACATTCTTAATCACATAATTTGCAGTTATTATATTTACAAAAAGATATGCAAGGTCTATTTTTTGAGATACCCCCTTTTTATTTGAATTAAATAAAACTTGATAATGAATATAATTCGTTGGTATATAGGCTTAGATGTATTCAATAATTTTTCAATAGCTGAAAAGCACACTACGATTGCATTCAGTCAATGAAAAATTATTCTTGCACTAACTATGCTTTGTAAAATTATTTCTTTATTATTTTTATTTATTAAAAATAATTTAAGATATTTATTTTTAAATAAAAGTTCACTGCAAATGAACACTAATATAATAACCAAAAACTTTACTCGGTAGACTTGCTGTAAAATATACTGGTAGTTAAATCCTGATATGTTCAAGACCCTTCCAATACGAACCTCCTAGAGACTAGTTGATAGAGGTACTGTCACAAAGGAGATACTTGTCTCCTAGGAAATCTTTAAATCTCTACTAACTCGATGACAATAACCCGGTGCAGGAGTAAAGGACACACGCAAGAGTTAAAAAATCATTGAATAAGTTGACCGATGTCTCAAAATTCTAAATAGTTACACGAGTTATTTTAAAGTTTTGAATTAATATAGTTTATAGTTGGGCCGGGTCACAAAAGTACCATGAATAATTTGCTTGTACATTTTGTAGTTTTATTTATTTGTCTATAGGTCGCTGATTCATATCCGGCTCGAAGGACCACTATCTTTGCATCCACAATTAAAATGCAGGTGTAGATTTTATTTCAAAGTATAAAAAAATATTTAACTGTGAAAGTTCCGTGCGTTGCGTTTGCTGTCGCGTGCCAAAGTCCTATATAACTATAATACGTCATTATTGTGTCATCATGTTTCAACTATCCTCTTAGTAACTTGTCCGCACACTCGCATAAAATAATTTGACATCATATGTGACGTCATGCGCTCTGCATGCACTTCATGACTGACGTGATGATAATATAAATGAATGTAAATAATTTTACGGTAAATCTACTTATGCATCTTAATTTTACTATTGACCAAATATAATCCTGCCCCAAGGCAGAACCTTATCACTGTGAAGAAAAACGTATTCTCTGTCATGTGCTTGTCACGTCAATAAACGTCAGTTTGATTAAAACAAGATTCTACCACGAGCCAAGATTATAAGTGCTCGATATTATCTGTTTTTGGTCCTTCAAGCCGTATATGATCCAGCAACATAATTAAGGATAAATAAAGGTAATTTCAGGTAATACTTTTACGGTGAAGGAAAACATCGTGAGGGAACCTGCACACACCTATAAAGAAATTCTTAGGTTGTGTGTGAAGTCGACCAACCCGCACTTGGCCAGCGTGGTTGACTTAGGCCTAATCGCTCCCTAATGTGGAGTAGGCTCGAGCCCCTCGGTGGGGACACTATATGAGCTGTTGATGATGATGATGAAAGGTAAATTGTGCCAGAATAAATATGCAATAAATAATATTATTCACGTTCCCTTTGTAACCCAGCTTAGCTGTGGCTAATATCCTCTATTACAACCGAATAAGGTTGAAAATAAAGTCAGCTATGCACGGTTATACCGCGTGAACCTATCGTGCTTGTTTATTGATTATACTCATTCCCCCTGTTTTGTTAAACTCGTCAGAGTTTCCCTAGTGACAGTTTGATGTCATTCAATTATATAATTTGTCGTATTAATTTTCCGGTTTGCCTTCCTGTGTTAAGTGTAAATTTTACCTTTACCTATAATTCGACTAATTAAAATCAACTAATAATATGCAACTAATTAAAATCAAATTCTGAGAATTTCTCTAAATCCTACCCTGACGCTACCAAATTTGTTTAATTAATTAAAGCTTATGATTCAAGTTTGTCACTTCCAATTGCTGAAAGACACTTATTACATAATTAATTAATCAACTTATGCAACTTAATTAACAAAGCAACAAAAGATTACGTATTTTGCCAATGTCACGTCAAAATGTATATAAAGTTACAATAAATTGCACGATAGATTGAGTTGAGTCTCACAACACTTGTTATTACAACAAGAACTCAGGGCTACGTTCACTTTGGGTGTGATTATCGCCGTGTATCTTTCGCCCGGCGATCACCGGTCTTATTGAACGGTTTTGAAACTGAACGCATCGTATTTGACAGAAGGAGCGCAGCAAGCAAATTAAGTTTACAGGTACTAGATAAATAAAAACAAATAATAGAAATTAGAAATAGCTTGGGGAATGGACCCTGCTCATCAATTCGTTTTCGGGGGAGCAATACAAACATTGATTCACAGTATTGTGAATAGTTGTGTTATTATCTCCTCTTATCAACTGACCACTTTCGTCAGTCATCAGAAAATAATCTCTATCACCCATAGCTGTTTAGATTGGAATTTAAAAATTAATAATTTTCGGTACCTACTGCTCGGTAGCTGTCAAACTTGTCAAAGTGCGACTTTCACCGTCCTATTTTACGGTGTGATTAGTGCATTCGCCCGACGATAATTACCAGCTTATTGAACGACACAGTGCGTTCGCCGTGTGTGTCACTCGAACTTATTGAACGGCAAGTGTGTCGCCGTGCGATCACACGACGTTGAAACTGAACGTACCCCAGGTGAAGCTCAAAACGTTTTCGTTTACATATATATTTGACAAGTTTGACAGCTATCAGTTGTCAAAACATGGTATCTGTAACAGTTTGGTTTTGTTCTTACGATGGAGTTTCTCCCGAGTTCTAGTTGTAATAACACGTGTTGAGAGACTCCATTTTTAATCTCAATCAACCGTACAATTTTTGTTACTTTAGTTACATTTTCACTTGACATTGGCAAAATGCGAACGCTTATTGCGACGCCACGCCATTAATTAAGAATATAGTATAGTGGTTCTTACGATGGTACATAACACTATAAGATCCCAGATAGCCTTATAAATATTTAAGCAACATTTGCGTTCTTCTTATAGGTAGGTACTATTAGGGTGACAGTAAACACTATATTGGATATACTTATGCCATAGTAAGATACTGATACTGCTCAATTAGTAAGATTTCAGGATTGAATTGCTGAAACACCTGAAATATGTAAAGAAAATTGGTTCATATTGCAAAGGATTAAGGTGCAAAGTTAAATGTAAACTGATGCGATTATTATAACACTTACTGTATGAGAAATTACTTGACAAATATCTGACAACGTTCATTTGTTAATTCAAAACATAAGTAGAGTATTTTCTTGTTAATTGTGAGTAGGTAGTTATTAAAAAATAAACAAACGTAGCCCTTATTATCTTCGAAAAAAATATAGTTGACTTTACATATCCTAAATGATTACACGATATTTTGCAAACTAACTTACATGCCTTATCTATGTAATGGGTAGTTCTATGAATTTGACTTTTTCAAGCAAATCGAACGTACGAAAACGATGTATCGGCTTATTTTAAAAAAAATGGTGTTGATATTATTTTCCTTCACGTGTTTCCGTTGTTTTTGGCCACATTTTAGTACTAATTGACAAACCAGCTTGAATAATACGCATACTCGTTATTATAATTGTAAATAAATGAAGATTTTAAACAGGATATTACGAATTTAATCCTTTGAAAGGTTTTCGACAATATCTTAACGGCTTTTACATTGTTAAAAGTCACACTCCAATGATGTTATGGAATACACAGTTTTAAAAATAGTCTCTAAGTCATTGTAATATGATTGTTAATCGATTGTAATATGCGTTTTGTGTAACACGTCCTAAGAACTATTCCTTGTGAATCAATTGAATAAACTAGGTATTTATCGAAAAAAAATGCCTTGTTCTGTAGCAATTTTGATAGACTTACAAACCGTATAGTACTGGCAAATGAAAAATATCTATTTCCAGCTTGAGGTAGTATTCAGTGTTTTCAAAAGCAAAAGTATCAAAATTATTCCTAAAAAGTTATCATATTTGAAATACAAATTTATTCTAATGTTTCGAAAAAGTTTTCTATCGACTTTTAGATTGTGTATATCGAAGGTTTCAACACGCATACGTAATATATCAGTAAACATATCTTCCGATTAAAACTTGGATGCGTCTGTGAGTGTCAAAGAAATAAACTCATCATTGTGATTATATTATAATATTTATTCTTTATTTTACTAGTATATTCTTAGAGGAAAGTATCGTGTCTTTAAATGTACAGGCGCAAATAGATAAAGCAAATAGATAAAAAAAATTACTTCTGTTTAATTAAAGGCAAATCAAGAAGAAAACATAATTGTGTGGTTTTATATTATATATCAGGCAAGGATTAGAACCGTTTAATATTTTTAATACACGGTACTTTCCCTTTAAGAGTATCTGAGTCATTCTATACATCTTTGATGCTCACTCTCATTGTAAGTTTCTTAAATAATATTTATATACATTGTCAAATGTTAATACGAATATATATTTTACATCTTACGTACAGCGTTTTATAGTTAATCGTAATTTCGTAAGTGTGAGTAGGTCCTTGTAGTTAGCTAATATAAAATTTGAGGCTAATATTTAATTTTAATATTTTTTTATCCAGCGTCTAAAATAATGTAGAGTATATAATATATTTGGTAACGTGTATATGCTCGTGTATCATAGCGTTATAATTTAAAATGCTTATATATAATATTTTTGTCTATTTCTTCTGTAACTAGTTCTATGGTTGAAAAGGATTTTTTTTTGTAACAAATAATTTCGTCTTTACGACTTAAGTTTTAAAGTTTCTTTTTGTAACGAGCGGTACTGATAGTCTAAACTAATTTAGGTTTTAATGTTTATAAGTTTTGTAGTACGCGTAATTGACATATCTATAACATTTGTATCACTATGGACGTCCAATGTCGCTAACTCTTTATACTTAATCGCTTAATCGTTGTAATGGAAATGATTACTCTATCTAAGAGTTGTTTTACTAAAATTAATATCAGAATTATGATTATTAGCTATAAAAATTAATATATTCAGTTTTATTTCCGAAAGTAATTAGTTGCGCTGAACCGATATAGTAATTATTTCCAAAGAAACCGTCAATGTATAGTGACTCCAATCTGTGTTTACATGTAAGAGAGTAATTGATAAATTGGTGAAAATAAATGATTATTATGTCCCTAAAAGCAGTTTTACTCGCTATTTCCCCATTTATTTGGGGTCGGTGAAGCGTATCTTGATAGTGATAATATTGCCTTAAGATATCTTAAGATACTGTAAGGCTGGTTTAAGAGTCGCGCTGATCGTCAGCGCTGGCAGCTCAGCGCGTAGCTGTCGTGGGAAAAATAAAACAATATTTCAAAAAAAGCACAAATGTCTACATAAAGAATTTAACTGATCGACGGTATTTGTAAAAATATCTCATCAGGTGATAAAGATGTAAATCTGCAACATTGTTAGGCATACGTCAGCTTGATGACGTAATCAAAAAACGAACTGCAGAATGACAGTTACTGTGTTTTCTACGTGACTAATAGGCCTACCACGGCCGCCTATGCGTACGTGAAATGGTCACGTCTATCTATCTCGCTCTAATATACGCGTTAGTGTGCTCTTTCTCTTTCACATTTCCGATTTACAGTTTCCTGTATCTACGGTGTAAACCCGTATGTTTAAGGAAATATGGATACTTACGTAATTAAATGTTATGTTATTATATTAGTGATATTATATCATTTAGGTCGCCATTGGCGTGTTACGTAGTTTCACGTCATACTTATGGATTTCAGTTTGGATTTTGTAGGAACAAAACCAACTTATTTTATTAAACTTCCTTCTTAATGGTAAGTAATCCATGACTTGCCTTCCGATGGTGCTAAAAATGACTATTGTAGGTATTGTTATTGTTGGGGTCGACGTCCGGAAGCCTCCTTGTGGCGGACCCTGGTAACGTGGTGGGGAAACTTTCTCGGCGGGAGTGTGGCTTTTGATGTCAAGTGTGTCCCCTTGGCATTCGAAGTCACATGCCATCGTCGAGTTGTTTTTGTTTTCCCACCACGGCTAGTTCCGGACGGCCCTTTTCAGGGCCACGACCGCGCCCGAAGACCCGTGTGCGGTCCGATGGCTGCTCCCGGTGTCCTCGTTGCGGAGGACGCGCCAGGTCGAGCAGCCGTCGGTGAGGAGGTCGGCCAGCGGCCCACAGGGGCTGGCGTTAGTCGGTAGCCCCTGTGGGCTGCTTCACACCAATTGGTGCACAAGGAGTGCCTAGACGGGCAGCGTTTGGACCACCTCGGTGTAGTTGCGCTCGCGTGCGCAGATCCCGAGCCGTCCCGTAATAGCGCACTGGAGGTCAGGCCGGGGAGGATGTTTAGTGGGTATGGAGGGAACGCCTTTACCTCAAGTCCCACATATCCCCTGCGGTTTTGTTCTCATGTCCTTTCGCTGTTATAGCTCGGCAGTAATGTCAAATGTACAATTATGTCGTATTTTTTTTGCACGTATCAATTGAAGATATTGATCATACTTATAATATTTTTTAATTTTAATTACTTGAGTAGATAATTTAAATTATCTACTTGAGTAGATAATTTAAATAGATAATTTAAATTATCTACTCAAGTAATTTTAAAAAGTCGAAAGATTCACGTATCGTATTTTTACCTTAGGAACGCGGGTGAGCCTTGTTTGTTTGTGTAAAGTCAAAGTCAAAGTCAAAGTCAAAATTACTTTATTCATTTAGGTACAATTTGTACACTTATGAAAGTCAATTTTGATGCCATCGGTTCGAGAGTCTACCAGGAGGCCTTGTTCTGAGAAGAACCGGCAAGAAACTCAACAAGTTTTATCCTCCCTTTACAGTTTTTATAGTATTGATTTGGAAAGAGTCATAATTCACATTGTCAAGTCTTTAATAATTAATCATAATAATTTATTAAAATAAAGACTAATAATTAAACTTAAGATAAAGATAAAAAATATATATTAAAAAAAAAGTGATTTAAGACATCTTTCCTTATAATCTTGTCAATTAGAAAATTAAATTTTGACATATTGATATCTCACTAGATTACAATGGAGAATCGAGCACATTTGGATGTGTCCACACATTTTTATCATCTATATATTCCTGAACTTTATAATACGCTTTCTTCATTAAAATTTGTTTAATATGAAGCTTAAATTTATGTGACGGAAGTTCAGTTACATGATGTGGGAGTTTATTATATATTTGTATACATTTCCCCATGAATGAGTGACTAGTTTTATGAAGTCTGAAACTTGGAACAGCAAGTTTATTTCTACCTCTTGTGTTTAAATTGTGATAATCACTTTTCTTCAGAAATGTATGTAAATTTTTATGAACATACATAATGTTGTCATATATATATTGGGAAGCAACCGTGAAAATATTTATTTCTTTAAATAACTCTCTAAGCGAGTCACGAGGTCTTAATTTATAAATGGCACGTACAGCTCTCTTTTGTAATACAAAAATGTCTTGAATATCAGCTGCTGATCCCCACAGCAATATACCATATGACATAACACTATGGAAGTAACTGAAATATACAAGTCTTGCCGTCTCAACATCAGACAGTAATCTAATCTTTTTAACAGCAAAAGCAGCAGAGCTAAGTCTTCCTGATAGGGTAGTAATATGAGGATTCCATTGTAGACGTGAATCTAAAGTTATTCCTAAAAATACTGTTGAGTCAACACATTGTATAATTTCTTCGTTAATTTTAATGTTTGTACTGACCTGCTTGACATTTGGTAACAAAAATTTGATACATTTAGTTTTATTTGAATTTAGTAACAAGTTATTATTAGTAAACCAACACATTACTTTGGAAAGGGCATTATTCACATCGTCAACATTTTCTGTTTGTCTATTTAGTTTGAAAATAAGGGAAGTATCATCTGCAAATAATACCGTCTCACATAAGTTGCTTACATAGTAAGGCAGGTCATTTACATAAATCAAAAAAAGTAACGGACCTAATATCGAACCCTGCGGCACGCCCATGAGCATAGGGGCCCCTGAAGACTTCGCTTTATTTATAACTACTGTTTGTAATCGGTCACTCAGGTATGATTCAATTATTTTTATTGAGTTCATTGAGACGCCATAATGTTGTAATTTGGCCAATAAGGTTTTATGTTCTACACAGTCGAAGGCTTTGGACAAGTCACAAAAGACACCTAGAGCATCTTGTTTATTTTCCCAAGCATCAAATATATGTTTCATTAACGCAACACCTGCATCTGTCGTATTTCTACCCTTAGTAAAACCAAATTGTCTGTCATGAAACAGTTTATTCAATGTAAAATGAGAAAGCAATTGATTGTAAATAACTTTCTCAAATATTTTACTTAACGCTGGTAAAATGGATATGGGACGAAAATTAGTGGGATCACATTTATCCCCAGACTTAAACAAAGGTATAATTTTACTACATTTCATTAAATCGGGAAAAACCCCATCTTCAATGCATTTATTAAAAATAATCGTTAAATATGGGGAAATTACTTTAATTATTGATGTTATAACTGTAACCGATAAACCCCATAGATCTTCCGTCTTTTTCTTATTTAAAGATTTAAACGTTTTTATAATGTAATCGTCATTAATTTCATGAAAGTTAAAAGAAATATCACATTTATCAACACTAGATTCTAAAAAGGAAACCGCAAATTCAGTAGATGAATTCAGTTTACTAGTGATTTTCATGGGAATGTCTGAGAAAAAGGCCTCCATAGCATTTGCCACTGCTTCATCCGTTTTTACCATTTTACCATTAATATTAATTTCAAAAGACCTATCTTTAAATGACGTTTTACCAGTTTCTTGGTTTATAATTTTCCAGGTGGTCTTAATTTTATTAGCAGAATTTTTAATTTTATTACTAAGGAAGTTTGCTTTTGCAACATTACAAACCCTTTTAAATATTTTAGAATAATTTCTGACATAATTTATAAATGACTGGTCTGTGGACATAGACTTTTCATAATATAAATCATATAATTTTCTTCTACTAACATATATGCCTGGGGTAGCCCAATCACTAAATTTCTTTTTTGAGTTAAGTGAAACAGTTTTTTGTTTAAATATGCTATTAAATTCTAAATTTATTTGATTAAATAAATTTTTATACATTTTATTTGAATCATCACAATATTGTAAAAAATGAAGTCTATGTTCAATATTATTTTCGAAAATCTTCATGCGACTGTCCGTTATTGGTCTAAAAGTAATTTTTGTTACTAGATTAACATTACGGCGCTCAATAGTGATTTTCTGTCCACTATGATCTGAGTTTACACAGTTGAGTATAGATTTTTCAAGTATATTACAATTACAGAAAATGTTATCCAAGCAAGTAGCTGTAGTAGGGGTGATTCTGGTAGGTTCAAAGAAAGCATAATAAAGATTAAAAGATCTAAATAAATTAATGAACCTATTTGTGTATGGACTTGGTACTAGAATATTTAAATTGAAGTCCCCACAGACAACTATCTTCTTGTTATTGCTACAAATAATATTTAGAACATTTTCCATTGTAGTTTCAAACAGATCATAGTTTCCAGAAGGGGGTCTGTATACACATACAATTATAAATTGCTCAAATTCCACACATGAAATTTCAATAATTCGTTCAATTGAGTGCTTAATCACATCTGAACGTTCTCTATATTTAATATTGTTCTGTAACAAAATTAAGGAACCACCTCTAATGGCAGATTCTCTAGTGAATGCACTTACAATGTTATAACTTTCAATACAATTTAATAACTGAGTTCTTTTTAGCCAATGTTCTGTGAGACATACTACATGTATATTTAGACTCTGTAAGAATAAAGAAATTTCTAGTTCCTTTCCAGATAAGCCTTGAATATTTTGGTGAACTATTTTAAGTGAGCTATTGCCAGAGGTGTCCTCTGTTGTCTTACTAATTAATTTAAATATTGATTTTGTGATGAGCTTATCTGTGCGTCAAAGTTAATTTGCTCAACAGGAGCAATTGTTATATTATTATAACTAACTTGCTCAAAAGGAGCACTGTCAGAACTACAATGCTGTATAGGGGCATTGTCACACCGTGATGGCCCAATAGAGACAATGTCAGAATAAGGTTGCTCAATAGGAGCTGTCCGTACAGCCAAATTCTTGGCTGAAGTAGATATAGAAAAGCTTAGCAATTTTGCTAATTGTTTTTTAAAATAATTTGATAGACAAATTCTATCTCTTGTCAAATAATATTTTTTGTTACGATTATTACATGTCAATTTATTAATGTCAAAAACATGTATTTTGTCTTCATAATATGACAAAGTATCTAATTGTATGTTTAATTTATATCTAATTTCATTTTCTGACTGTGGCAAACTATCGCAATAAGGAAATGTAAACATTACAATACTTTTTACATTTAATTTCAGTAGGTAGTCATAATATTTTAGTAATGATCTTTTGTTTACATTATCCCTATTTCCTATAAATAAAATTAAGTTATCATTACTTTTGAACTTGTATTTTGTAACCTTGTCTATAATATCATCATAACATAAACCTGGCATACAGTAATTTATCACATTTTGCCCCAGCTGATTCATTAATAATAGGCCCAAATCCTTTCCAACTTCATCACTAAATATTACATAATTGTCTTTTATTTTTACTGAGGAACTGTTTTCAATTGTGCTCATAATAGATTGACTGAGTTGTTCAGAGATAGATGGCTCACACACCGACATAGACCATTCAAGTTGATCCAGAGCAATCAGGCCAGGAGCTGTGGAACAATTTTTTAAATCACAAGATTCCTCAAATTTTGGGTTGTTCATAAGGTGATTTAGTGTCAATGTGTGGTCCCTCATACCTCTTTTTGATACATTATATTTGTTTGATAAGGTAGTTAAAGATTCCTGTAGCAAACTAATTTTCTTATTTAATAACATTATATTGCTGTCATATATTTCTTGATTTTGCTTAATTTCATTAGAATATAGTTCTAGTTTATTTAATAACATTATACGTTCTTTACTATATTTCAAATTTTTATGAAAATAGTTATGTTTCTTAATTAATGACTTGTTCTTTCTAATAAATTTATTTATTTTTAAATATTTTTTAATTTTATTTTTGCTGCATTCAACCTTGACCACTGTGTCAGATGTGTTAATTGTGTCATTACATGTTAAGTTGAAAGACACCGCAGGATTTATGTTGTATGCAGCAGAAACCATTTCCGGGGCATTACTAACTATGTACCTACATGCACATTATTTATGATGTGTGAGTCAGTGCCAGCACAGAACGCTGCTACTAACATTTATAATAGCTCACTCGCGTTTGTGACATAAAAATATTGTAAGTATGATCAATATCTTCAATTGATACGTGCAAAAAAAATACGACATAATTGTACATTTGACATTACTGCCGAGCTATAACAGCGAAAGGACATGAGAACAAAACCAATATCCAAAAGCGCAACTACACCGAGGTGGTCCCAACGCTGCCCGTCTAGGCACTCCTTGTGCACCAATTGGTGGCCAGCAGCCCACAGGGGCTACCGACTAACGCCAGCCCCTGTGGGCCGCTGGCCGACGCCGCCTCCTCACCGACGGCTGCTCGACCTGGCGCGTCCTCCGCAACGAGGACACCGGGAGCAGCCATTGGACCGCACCCGGGGGACTTCAGGCGCGTTCGTGGCCCTGAAAAGGGCCGTCCGGAAATAGCCGTGGTGGGAAAACAAAAACAACTCGACGGTGTCATGTGACTTCGAATGCCAAGGGGACACACTTGACATCAAAAGCCATACACCCGCCGAGATCGTTTCCCCACCACGTTACCAGGTTCCGCCACGAGGACGTGGACCCCAACTAAAACCAAAAATGAACAATCCTTCAGTAAACAAACAAAGTAAAGCCAATGACCATGACAGATGTTACACTCAAAATTATCTCAGAAGTCCGGGTATTCTCAGCAGAATAGAATAGAATATGACTTTATTGTATGTACATACATCAACCAGATTAATAATAGTATATTAATATATAAAAATAGTTGTACAAAGGGCGACCTTATCGCTAAAAGCGATCTCTTCCAGGTAACCTTAGGATGGACAGGATTGCAAAGTAAAAAGTAACTATGAGGGAAGATGGCGACGTAAATCTACTTATTACATACTAATTATAAATACCAAATAATAATTACGTAAATATAAATACCTAAATATACATACTTAAATATTAATACACACATACAATATATAAAATATATACTTACTGTAATAAAATAAAATATATACTGTCATATACTATAATGGATGATTATAGTGACAAATAATTAGCCTCTACTTGTTTCTTAAAAGTTCCTTGAGTTTGAGCTTTCCTTATATTTGCAGGTAAAGCATTGCACAACAAAACAGCTTGAACAGTAAAAGAATTGTTATAGAATTTTGAGAAATGTACCGGAGTCTCTAACCTCAAATTCTCTGATGATCTTAATACTCGCGAGTGAGTATTGTGGAGAAACTTAAAACGTTCTTTTAGATAAAGAGGAGTGTTGGGGTGAAATAGGATGGCATAAAGGAGGGAGAGAATATGGGCATCTCGGCGAAGGCGAATTGGCAACCACTTGAGCTTATGACGAAATTCTGAAACGTGGTCATATTTTCGTAAACCAAATATAAACCGAATGCAAAAATTTTGAAGTCGCTCAAGTCAGCAGATAACATTTGACCTTTAAACCTACACATAAAACCACATCTGGCAGTATGGGTCATGCAGTGCTTCAAAGTAGTGACGTGTTGATCAACAATCACCATTAGCATGTCAGAATAATCATAAATACCTATTAGATACCTTCCTACCGACCTATAATTTCAATTATTTTTCCCTATTTTAGATATTCCAAGTATTTGGCCTGATATAGGCCAATACCCAGAATGGAGCTTTTTAGAAATAGGTGCATATTGTCATACATTAAAATTAATAATCATGAATAAATTAATTGCTACTCGTAGCATACCTAATCTACCAAGCTAAATTGGCTGTTTACCTTTTATGGCAAGGCTTCCTAGAGTACACTCTTGAACCGACTTTCATAAGCGTACAAATTGTACTAAATAAAGAAATTTGAGTTTTGAGTTTATGTATGTACATACCTACCTTTTTTTAGAGGAGAGGGGGTATGTGGTACCCACTAGACATCCTCTCCGGTCATCCTACCAAGGCTACGATGGCGACCCGGGTACGCAAAACTTTTACTTTTTGCCGGGATCCTTAGTCTGTACCCGGGTCCAACCGGTGCATCGTTCAATCGTGTTCGATGTCCGGCATAAATACCAGACAGCGGATCGATAGTCTTGGAGACCGGACTCCACCGAGCACAAGGCTCCGCTGGCTCTGAAAAGGGCCTTTTCACGGGCCTCTACAGTGGTGCCAAGGGTGGCTTGGATGGAACTCACCCATGTGCCTAAGCCGTCTGTCCCCCTTCTTAACGCCGCAGCCATCCGGAACACCTGTTTCCATTGAGGAATACTCTAGGTCCGGCTGTAACGTGTAGGCACCAGGCGTTAGCTTCGACAGGGCAGCGCTGCCTCCTCTGACACCACTATGGACAACCAAACCAGAGGTCGCGTGCATCCTCCACCTCTGAAAGCAGACGCGTTTCAAGAGCAACCGACCACCAGGTTCTACTTAAGGCGGCTCACCAGCTTTTTTTTTTTAATTCTATTACAGATTGTCTCTGATGACATTTTCTGCGTCACCGGGTTTTTAAGAAGGCGAAGACCTTGGGGGGTCCTCAAGCCTGTGTCTCTCGACCGCCTAGCGTCCCTAGGGCGTCCGTGTCGGTAGGGAGTGACATGCCCGAGGGTGCCTCTAAAGGCTCGGACCTCGGCTCGAGCACACCGTGTCGTGGCGGAGGCGGGGAGAAGCGCCCCGGTACATTTCTGTACCGGGTATAGCGCGTCGTATGTAGTCCGGGTCTTCGCACCCTTGTTCGACGAGTGCGGTGTATGACAAAAGTGTGTCTAGTGCCTGAGTGTGTAGTGTTTAACTGAGAATTACTCGAACGGATCGGGCTCACCAGCTACGTTACCTACGCTATCCCTGAAAATTGGTGTTCCGATGTCAGCCGTCTGCCGGTACCAGACATAGCATAGGGTGCATAACGAGATCTTGGAATAGCAATATACAGGATGTAAAAGACCCAAGACAGCCGAAGTCTTCGCATTCTATACATCAAAACAAGAAACTTATAAAAAAAATATTGCTGAGAAACTATTATCTATTATTTTTTGGTGTTAAAAAAAAGTAAAGGTAAATTCCAAATGCAAGCACTGGTTTCAAGTTTGCTGCGGACAAGGACGTTGTATAAAGATTTTAATACTTCGGGGCTCCTGAAGTCTTTAGAATTTCGGAGCATAAAACCTAACCGTCTCTACGACTCCCTAGCGACCGAGGACGAGGAGATATGTTGGTGGAATGTAAGTCAAATCGAAAATAGCACCGAGCTGAATCGAAAGTAGCACCGAGTTCTTTAATGTGAACATTACCTATATCTTGATATCGGAAATACTGCTAACAGGTTTTGGTAGTAGCTCAGACCAATAATTTTTTTTTATTGGTCTGAGGGTATTACGTAGATTTTTACGGTCCGCTGCCTGTCTGGCATCAACCCTCATTAGAAACGACTACTATCTTTCGACAGCACTCGGAACCACCTGCTTAACGAGTCGACGAAACACGGAGGTAAATCGATTTGAAATATTTTCGGTCACCCATCCGAGTACCGACCTTGCACTTGGTAGGTTAGCTTTCGTGATCTAGCCAGCGGCCCACACGGGCTGGCGTTAGTCGGTAGCCCCTGTGGGCTGTTGGCAGCAATTGGTGCACAAGGAGTGCCTAGACGGGCAGCGTTGGGATGGTCTCGGTTTAATTGCGCTCACATGCGCAGATCTCGAGCCGTCCCGTAATAGCGCACTGGAGGTCAGGCCGGGGAGGATGTTTAGTGGGTATGGAGGGAACGCCTTTACCTCGAGTCCCACATAACCCCTGCGGTTGGCACCACCCCACAGGGACGATGCGTAAATGCATTTGACCTCCCCGACAAAAAAAAAGGTTAGCTTTCGTGATCTAAAAACGAAGAATGCACGACCGCGGTGCTATCGACCTCCTCCAAGTACAATACCTAAGTAAACAGACTTATTATTTTTTAAAATTTAAACTAAGATTATAGTGTTTAATAAACGATAAATAAAAACCGCTATCTACTAGAAATTTCAGCGTGCATAACAACAACAGTTATTGTTTAGATAAGCTGAACCGAATGACGGATAAGAATCAGAACGAAGCCGGTTGAAATCGGAAAAAACGAAGAAATAAAAAATTCTGTTTATAAATTGAGGTCGGTCTCAAATATTTACAAGTGACAACGTTCATTCCAAATATTGAGGTTGGCACCGAACTCAAAAAAACATTTAGATTTTTATACTTATGTGCGTGCTTGTAAGAATTTTTATAATTTAAGTTAATATTTTGCAATGCCTCAACGGGGCTCATGTGTTTGTTCCATGTACTAGTTTTAAGATCTTTTGTACCACATGACGCAAGAAACGATCTATCTATCTATCTACATAAACAGAATTTTTATTTCTCCGTTTTTAGTTTTGACGGCAGTTTTTTTTATTTAAAAACAATTTATTTTTTGCTTTTTAGTGTTTTAAGTATGTATATAAATTTTCAGGAAACTATCTCGAATTCTTTTAGACACACAAGTGATAAGATTACGATATCATCGATGTCAATTAATAGGCATTATTAGGGATAACTCAAAAACTACTCATCAGATGTCGATTATATTTAAATGGGACCAAATGACAAGCACGAGCTTCCAAAGGTCGAAAGAATCTTTAAAATCGGTACACCCAGTAAAGAGTTATGAGGTAATAGATAAACATAAAATAACATACACTTAAATTGATAACCTCCTCCTTTTTGATGTTGGTTGAAAATGGTGGAATCTACTGACGGTAGCAGAAACTGGTACTTACAACCGCTCCATAAAGCAAGCTGATTTAGGCAGGGGCTGCCTGTCTATTATATAGTAGCCTGGAAAACAGCGTTGATCAGAGTAGGTTCGAACTTTCCAACGACATTGTGAACTTTTCGATTTTATGGAAGAAATCGCTACGGTGTCACCACTGCAACGCCGAGCATACGTTGATCATGTGTCCGGCCTGGAGAGATGACCTCCAGGCCCTTTCATTACCAAGAATATCTCTAACCATGCTTTCATTGCCAACCATGGTTAGAGACATGCTTGGTAATAAAAGGGCCTGGAGGACAACCGCCTCCTTCTGTGAGTCAGTGATCGCGCAGAAGGAGGCAGCGGAGAGGGAGCGGGAGGAGGACGCTCTAACCGCTCTCCTCGGGCGTATACGGGTTGGTCGGAGAAGACTGGCGGCTGTAACTGTCGGTCTTCGTCGGTCCTAAGGTAGTCTGGTCCAGCGCTTGGCCGCCGAGCACCCTTAGTGCCAGTGGCACAGGCCACCCCGTCTGGGGATTGCCTAGTACCTTAGCGCAATCCCCCTGAGGCGCGTCGCCCGGTCCACTGTTGGACCGGGTCGGGCCCAGAGGCGTTTTGGTGTGATAACGCACACTGTGCGCCGATCCAGAAACGCCCCATAAGGGCTTAGAAGGGTACCGGTTGGTTTTTAGCGGAGTAGGACCGGCGCTGTTCCAGCTGGCGCTGTTCCGGTGAGTCCTGCACACGCTGTACGCCCAGCCAGCGTGCGGTATGTTCCGTAAATGCATTTCTCTTCGTCACAAAAAAAGGTCTGCCCTCGGGTATCCATGTAGGATTTACTCCCATTCTACCCTCCTTCCCTCGTTTATCCGGAAGGTTCTTCTGACTCTTTTCGCTGCTCTGTCATCATTTTAACCGACTTTAACAAGGGGAGAGAAATGCTCGGAATTCATTGGACAGAACACAGAACCAATGAATCGATTCTAGCCGAGATGAGGGCACCAATGAGACTCAGTACCACTTGATTGCGGAGGAGTTTTGAGTTCTTTGGCCACATTGCTCGGAAAAGAGGTGACAATTTAGAAAAGCTACTTATAACGGGCAAGGTGAGCGGCAAGAGACCGAGAGGCAGAAGTCCAATGCGTTGGTCGGACCAAATTCGCTCGGCCTTAAACTCCTCGGTGCACGATGCCATCCACGCCGCCGAAGATAGAGCGAACTGGCGTAAGATAGTCCAGGACGTTGTTCAAAGAGGCCACGACCCTCAGCATTGAGGATAAACGACGCAAGGAGGAGGAACAAGGGGAGTCGATTTTACCTGTTAAACCCCCGATTTTGACAGATTTTTTTTCCTTTCTTTTATCTGTAGTCAGGTTACTGTTTAAACAACTTTTTGTTTGTTTGAGTCTTAAGCATATGAGTTTTGTACGTTGAACTATGTTTTATTTGTTAACTTTTGACAGGAACTTAGCCTTCATGACATATATATTCCAAATCAATACTATCCTTAAACTGTAAAGGGAGGAAAACTTGTTGAGTTTCTTGCCGGTCATTCTCATAACAAGGCCTCCTGGTAGACTCTTGAACCGATGGCATCTAAATTGGTTTTCATAAGTCAAATTGTACTTAAATGAATAAAGAAATTTGAGTTTGAGTTTATTAACTTGACGGACATCGGTCATCGGTCGACGTCAGCGTAGGAATTTCAGAGGACTTGGGTGCCGATACGCGTGCGTCCAAGAGGCGTACGTGACATGACACAGCGTGAAGCATTAGGTTCCTATCGTACCTAGTCACGATAACAGTCATAACTTCATAAGGTAACACTTCGCGTTTAGTTTCATGCAACCTCGAAATACGTAATTAGTAACAAATAATAAATCAATATGCACGTTGAATCAACATATAATTTTGATGTGCATCATGAGTATAATTTAGGTACCTACAGTTTGTAGAGCTGAGATAAAAATCGGAGTCTTACTTAAAAGATTTTTTTTACCTTACCGGTTATTTACTGGAATTTTAGCTACATTAATTCAAAAATTCAAATTAAAATAATAGAAAGTTTGAAAGGGAAGTATATTTGCGCGTATTGCGCAAATATTCTTCCTCTCCTCCTCATCTCGAGGCTTCTCTCTTCCTCATCTCGAGGTCGAATTTTTTGACGATTACAAGACTTTCTCTATACGACGTACTTATACGAGAAAGCCCCAAGTATAGTTCTTATCGACATACCAACAATAAACCTTAATAATAATATTAATATTATTAGGATACTTACCTTTCCTTATATGTAGAAGTATTATAGCTGTTTGAAGATTATCAGCTCTTTTATAGTCTGTATCAATGATACAGACTATAAAAGAGCTGAAAGATTAATCTTTAAACAGCTCTGAACTGATGTGTTGAATCATAACTAAGAACATTCCTAATCAAAAATCAAAATCAGATTATTCAGTTCGGAGCTACGATGCTACGATACACGTTAGCGCGTAGTCGAGCGCGCAAGCACGGTAATATCACGGTAATATTATCATGCAGTATTGTGACTCGGCGCTGTCCTTGAAATAAGTGGCTACGACCGAGAGGGGCGTAAACACGCGGAAGGGCTGCCCGCTTACAGTATTTTAATTTGAAAGAAAGAAAATAAATTTATTGGCCTTCACAGAGCACGATATTACCTAATTATTAAAAAAACTATAACAACACATACATAAAGAAAAGAAACGTTAACAAAAACTAACATATACACACATTATATACCTACTATTTACTTTATATTTAATTTCTACATTTCTTGTTTTATGATTGTAAATAGTTTATTTTATGTGTAAAAAAAATGTTGTGAATGAAATAGGAAGTGTTCAATAAAATACATGTTTTTTTTAGGTAATATTTAACAAAAAAAATTATAGATTTGAGACAGAAAAATATTAACGCCTCGACTGAGACGTACTATATTATCACTTAAACACTTTTATTTTCAAGAAATTACATATTATTATCAACAAACAAAATATTGTTTTTTAAACTCCGCACAAATATCCCTATTTTATAATTTTCCATCTATCTATTCCTGTCAACAATCCGTCTCTTTTTCAAATCACCTAATAACCTGCCATTATACACCAAAAAAATCCGATCACTACAATACCTACCATTTATTACTCTCGTAAATTATTTACGTTTTTAATTCACGTTTAAGCACGGCTAACTGCTTAAAAAACAATTCACACCATTCGGTAGTCGCTGCGGCGCATTCGCGACTGGATGCCCACCGGGTGCCCCGCGAACTCGAGGCGCGTAGCATGACGCGCTTTCCGACCGTTTGTATGAAGATAGAATACTGTATAGATAATATTACCGTGGTAATATAGATAATATTACCGTGGCGCAAGCGTCGCGCGTAGTCGTCCCCGGTGCAACACTCACCATCGAAAGCTATTATGTCGCATTCGGATCGTATAACGCGCCGTATTGCAAAACAGCGCGGCGGATTGTACAGTGTCATCTGAATAACTTCCATAGGTTTGATCGATTCCATATTAGGTTTGCGGTAATTTTTATTTTGATTTTATTTTATTTTGTAAGGACAACAAACAACTGTTTGTTGTGAGAGTAATGTGCTATACACTAATATCTTTGTGAGATCGTCCGGAAGTCACCTCGTGGCGGACCCTGGTAACGTGATGGGGAAACTTTCTCGGCGGGTGTGTGGCTTTTGATGTCAAGTGTGTCCCCTTGGCATTCTAATGTCACATGCCATCGTCGAGTTGTTCCGGACGGCCCTTTTCAGGGCCACGACCGCGTCCGAAGTCCCCCGGGTGTGGTCCGATGGCTGCTCCTGGTGTCCTCGTCAGGAGGACGCGCCAGGTCGAGCAGCCGTCGGTGAGAAGGCGGCCTATAAGGCTGGCGTCGGCCAGCGGATCACAGGGGCTGGCGTTAGTCGGTAGCCCCTGTGGGCTGCTGGCCACCAATTGGTGCACAAGGAGTGCCTAGACGGGCAGCGTTGGACGGTCTCGGTGTAGTTGCGCTCACGTGCGCAGATCCCGAGCCGTCCCGCAATAGCGCACTGGAGGTCAGGCCGGGGAGGATGTTTAGTGGGTATGCAGGGAACGCCTTTACCTCGAGTTCCACATATCCCCTGCGGTTGGCACCACCCCGCAGGGACGATGCGTAAATGCATTTGACCTGCCCGACAGCAAAAAAAAAAATCTTTGTGAGATGTAAGTAGATACTGGCAAACCATCATAAAAATGAAAATTACAAAAAAACGATAAATATCAAATACAAAAGATTCGTCGAGGCACTCAGTTGCAAAAAAAGAAACGTAAAAAAAAAACTTTAGTAACTTTTTTTACATGAAAAGGTCAAACAAATGACTCCATTCCGCTTGATGGTAAGAAGTGGAGTCCAAATACGACAATAGCTGGTGCGAGAGATAACCTGCCGAGCTAGCCACCCTCGCCTTGCCGACCTGCAAGGTGCTTCTTCACGCCTCTTTTGAATGACCCAGGATTGAGGAAGGATTGAACACGTGTGCTGGCAATGAATTCCATTTCTTGAATAATCATATTTACATTACCCTCTCCTGTAATGTAAATATGATTATTCAAGAAATGAAATTCATTGCCAGCACCATGTATAGTTGATCAATGAATGGTTTATCTTAATATATATAAATTACGTGTCACGTTGTTTGTCCGCGATGGACTCCTAAACGACTTAGCCGATTTTAATCAAATTTGTACACCGTGTGCAGTTTGATCCAACTTGAGAGATAGGATAGTTTTTATCTTGATAAGTAGTCATGTTTTTTTTTTACTGCAAATACAATGTTATAGGTCAGTAGTATGAAATTACCACAGCAACGTGGCCGGGACAGCTAGTAGATTATATAGATAGGCGTGATCAGGGCCTATGGAGCAGGAGAGAGTAGGTATAAAGAATCAGTCAGGGTTTTTTTTTTTAAATTAATTTAACACTCGGTTATAGCGGCCAAATGGTGCGAGCTTTCTTGAAAATGTTAGAAGAAAAAGTTTTAATGCTTATTTTATATCGAGGGCAGAAACGACGTAAAAAAATCCGTAGATATCGGGTCCACCAAATTTCTGCTTATTTGATTTCACTTCTGATTGCCACCAGGTGGAATAGATAGAGTCATTGGCTAGATCTTTTTAGATAAAAAAAGCATTTCTCAACTTGAAATGAAGAATCATCAAAATCGGTACACCCAGTAAAGAGTTATGAGGTTACAAACATAAAAAAAATACAGTCGAATTGATAACCTCCTCCTTTTTGAAGTCGGTTGATGTAAAATCTCTTTACTTAATTGGACTTTGCTGAGTACTTTTAAATCGTCAAAAGCCCTACCACCATTTAGGGACGAAATAATAATTTTACTTAAATAATTATTAATATGCTGAGATGGAGAAGAAATGGCGATTACATAAGAAATAGTTTGAAAACAATGTTCACGGATGGACGTGATTGTTTTGGCAGCTTTATCAAATGTTATCCGAAATGAGATAAAAAACGTAAACAACGTTATTCGTACTGAGTTACTGAGGTCGATATTATTAAACCAGACTCGTATAATTTTCAATCTCAAGACAATATATGTCTGTCCACCGAAACAGTATCTGTCTTTCGCCTCTGAAGATGGTACGTGGTTATGTGAGCTCTTTACTTCAATCCTAAGGTTCGTATTCATTAAATTATTCGTATCAATTACCTAATATGATAGAAAATAATAATAACTCATAAAAATTATGGTTATATAGTTTTAAGTAATTTAAGCTTTATTAAAAAAAACCGCAAGAAAAGCATTTTTAACCGACTTCAAAAAAGGAGGAGGTTATCAATTCGACTGTTTTTTTTTTTTTAATGTTTGTTACCTCATAACTCGTTACTGGGTGGACCGATTTAAAAGATTCTTTTGACCTTTGGAAGCTACTGCTTGTCATGGGGTCCCATTTAAATTTTATCGACATCTGACAAGTAGTTTTTGAGTTATCCCTAATAATGCCTATTAATTGACATTGATGATATCGTAATTTTATCACTTGTGTGTCTAAAAGATCTTGAGGTAGTTTCCTGTAAATTTCTATACTTAAAACACTAAAAAGCAGAAAAAAAAATTTAAATAAAAAAAAACCGCCTTCAAAAAACGGGAGAAATAAACATTTTGTTTATAAAAATCTAAATGTTTTTTGATGTCGGTCCCAATCTCAATATTTGTAATAAACGTTGTCACTTGTTCACACACAACAACATTTTTAATTTCTCCCGTTTTTTGAAGGCGGTTTTTTTCTACAAAAAATTATAATTTATGATCTGGTATCTACTGTCTTGTGAGCTATTTGTTATTATATCGTCAATACAAAGTATTAGGTAAGCATAATTTAGTAGATTTTATTTTAAAGAAATAGAGCCATTACTTTTTAGGAATTCATTTTTTTTGTAAATAGAGTCCGTAGAAAGTTTGAAATATTTTATAATACAATAAAAAAAAGCAATAATTTTCGTAAAAAAAATCTATGCCTTATGTCCATGATTTATGATCTAGTTTAACTCCCTTCTGGGATTGTACTTAATCCAGGGTTAAACTAGGGGTATACATATTCTCTCGAGACAGCGAGTGATGTCAGTAAAAGTTTATTACTATGGACCAAAGTGTCACAGCCATAAACCAGTCAATCGCCACGATGTGCTTCAAAATTCTAGAATGGCAACAATAATTGCTACCGACCTTGCCTACATTGAGCGGAGCACCCTGAACCTGGATAGTACATTCATAAAACGAAAATCTATTGATTTTTCTTAAAAAGATGCTTTTTTCTTATATGAATATTTAAATAACGAAATTGTTTACAAGACAATAAAATTGTTTAGTTGACCTACTTTCCATTAAACATGTGATGTTTTTTTTAGCGTTTTTAACCACCTCATCCCCCTTGGTGATACGTGATGAGGTAGGTATAAGACTAACCCCAAAATCATGTATGTACTTATATTTTAGTACCTACAAAGAATCTTATTTTTTATATTATCTACGTAAAAAAAGTATAAGTAAGTATCTAATTTTATTCTTAGAAAGGAATGGTGTAATCTTGCGAGAAACATTGCAATAACATACATGAATATACCTCACATTGTCCTCGGACCACGGATTAAAAATCGCGTTTGACGAATAAATAAATACACGCGATATCTTCCCACACTACTTACCATCAACCTCTATTTTTTAATAGCGATATTAGTAATTCAATCATTTTCAACCCCGGTCGATAACTGATCAATTATCTTTGGTAGTTATCCCCGCCTGGTAAGCCGCCTGGCGTCTACCGGTGTAACTTCTGACACAGTAGGTATACCAAGAATTCTGACCCAGTCGTTAGCACTGAGTAGGGAGGCACTCTGTACAGTTTTCGACCATTTTTTTTTCATTTTATTTGTGCCTCGCTTGTAGCAGTGACTGTTAATACGTAACATTTTATTTTTCAGTGCAACTCTCACGTTAATTTAATATCATAGTAAATTTACCATTATTTTTCAGTGCTTTTATTATTTGTTGACATTTTATTAATAATTAATACAGACAGTTTTCACTTTTAATTGATTAAGCAATGTTGTGAGCTCTGCGAACAACGGCCATTACTTTACGGTATACTTATAACATACTTAATTAAAATTTTGTGGAAATAGTTACGTATAAGTGTTTAATAAATATACGTGTTTTATTATTGTGAAAGGTAAGGCCTAAAAATTAAATGTCGCATCGAATGTTTTCCAACAGGCAAATAATTCTATTTCTCATTAAAAAGCACCAAAAATATTAATTTATTTAACTTGCAATTTTTAATTTTTTTTTTATAATAATAAACATTTTTTGATGCCCGCATGAGAACGTTAACACGATAACTCAAGAACATGTATTTTTTTCAAGTTTTTTTTTAATCACGTCATAATTATGAGTTTAGGGATGACGCTAAACACAAGATGCACGTTGATATTGAATTGGTCAATCTAAAATTATTTTTTTTCGGTAGGCTTTTCGTGAAAACTTTTACCATTGAATCAGCTAAATGTTTTTATAATAGAGTTCGCATGGAGTCAATGTGCGCATGCGTTTCTATTTATCGGTTTGAGTTAATTTTACGGGATACATGAGGTCATAAGACGGACTGACCAAAATTATCGTACTCATTGCGCTGAGAGATTAAACTTTGCTTATTTTTTAAGTAGTAGAAATATGAACAACTATTTTCAATGTATAGATAGCTATCAAGAATTGCAATTCAATGTATATTTGTTACTTTGAATATAATGTACCTATATTTTTTATTGAAGTAAGAAAATATTTCATAGAAATAATGTACCTATAGGTATATGGAAAAACAACGTTTGCCGGGTCAGCTGGTTATAAATAAAAGCAGCGACTGTTACTTGCTGTTACTATGTTATTCACTGCTTGATAAGATGGTAGTTAGCTAAGCAAGCGAAGTCTATGTCGTACCAAGCTCGATTTTTCCCTCTCTGTAACCGAAATCTGTGGGCAAGTGGACAAAAGTGATTAATTTAGGATTGATTAAATATTTTTGAGGAAAAACTAATTGTTAATGTAAATTGTTTAAGCATCATCATGCAAATACCTAATGCTACGTCATTTCTCTGACCACACGCTCATTCATATATAATAAAGAGCTGATAGTCGCCTCGCCAGTCCCAGACCGGAATTCGGTACAAACGGACAACAGTAAAGCAGGGCAAAGCCTTGTCTGTTGTTCCGTCCTTATCCATATAACCTTTGAAAGGTTAGGATACAAAAAATTACACCTTCAAAAAATAACCTCAAAATTTTGTTCGATATAACCTCAAAAGTTGAAATGAAGAATTCAATGTTCATAATAGTTCTGTATGTGTGTGAAATGGTGGCCGCCAGGATTGTGACATATTTCCCGAAGGAAGGTGAGTTGAGTTTTGCCTAATTATAGTTTATCAGGATGTCAGGGGCCGGATCACGCTATTTACAACGTTTTTGCCAAAACGAAATCGTTATCGTTTTCATATATTTTGACAACAGTTTGACAGCTGTCAGCTGTCAGGTTTTAACGTTCGTAAATTAGCGCCGGAGTTTCTCCCGAGTTCTTGTTGTAAAAACACGTGTTGAGAGACTCCATTTTTAACCTCAATCTACCGTACAATTGTTTGTTACTTTAGTTACATTTTCACTTGACATTGGCAAAATCATGAAGCTATAGGTTTTACCTATAGCTTCATGGGCAAAATGCGTACGTTTAATGCGACGCGACGCCATTAATTAAGAATAGAATAGAATAGAGATTAGCGCCATCGGGTGGCAGGTGAGCGCCAAACCATGCCAAACAGACGCATCAAAATGAAGTTTGCGGAAAGTTTTTAAACTTGTTATTTAAGGTTTTGTTAAAAAATAAGTACTTTAATAATTAAAATTATAAATATGTTTTAAAAACTTAATGCTAATAATGCCATTGACTTTAATAATTAAAGTAGTATAGTACCTATTTATTTATTGTAATATTTACGTAAAAGCTTTTGGCGATATTCTTATATATAAGTATAAATGGCTCTCGCACTCGCAAGACTATTACTTTTCGAAAACATTAATTAAGATTAAAAGTTGAAATAAAGGAAAAGCTGAAAGCTTTAAGTTTCGTTGAAAATTAAATAGTTTAAATTTTCGAAATACCAAAAAAAAAACTTTTTGCCGGCATTTTATAGCTTTACGTGCCTATGCTCTGCAAATCAAGATTTAATTAACTATTTATCAAATTGTATAGTGTGAAAGTCTGTTAAAGACATTATTGTCAACTGAGGCCTTAGTATGAGTTTTGATAGTTTTCGAGCTCGATCAAACGTATCGTCTTTCTTCATACATTGTCCACTGTTTCTGATAGTTTACGCTAGGGGCGCTAGTGGGCAATGTATGAAAAGAGACGATACGTTTGATCGAGCTCGAAAACTAACAAACTCGTACTAAGGCCTCTGTATTTCCCTCCGTGCTTCGGAAGGCACGTTAAGCTGGTGGTCCCCTGAGTTCCAGGTCCTAAGCAAGGTTGGTCTCAGGCAGACAACACCTATAACAGTATATCAAGATATAATTCACCTTTAAACAAATATGACTCTGTGACCAAATTTGCCTTTACTGGGATTACCCGGCCCGCCTGACTGTAGCCAGCCAGCGTTACTGACCACTCCACTACGAGGCCCTTGTTGAGCAAAAACATAACAGAAAAAAGTTGTAAACCACTAAAGTGGTTTAATTCACAGAACGTTACGATTTGCTTAGAATTTTCTACTAAATACGTAGTATTAGATACATTCATCATTACAAACTTTATCTGTGGTCGGCGTAATACGTTTTCTTCTTTCACCCTTCTTTGCCATATCATCAGTCACTCAGTTCGTCATCGTTCATCATTCATACAGTATTAGATAGGTACAGTCAACAGCACGTCGGGCTATACAAAACTGTCAAATTTCTCCAAACGATTTTCAACCTAAGACTATTCAATATAAAGTGCATAATCGATTGGGAAAATTTGACATTTTGTGGTAACCCAGCGTGCTGTTGTCTGTACATTACTGTTACGCTTTACGCTTGTGGCTTTACGTAATAAATTTATTAGTTCGATCGTAATAAATGTGGCCTAAAATTTATTATGAAAGATTAACGTTTTAATATCATTTTCCTCTAAACGGTTTAAAACACAACGTGCTCTTAGATTTGCGCGAGTTTTGCACGTACAACAGCAACCAGGACCTACACTATGAATTGTTCAGCAGTCCGAGTAAATGTAACTCGCGTGTATTTGGGTTTTACATATTCGTAACTCTTTTTAGCGTCCGTGGTCATCGTAAGCATATAGTAAGATTTTTTTTTCTGTGACGAAAGATGTAACTATCACTACTACTGTTTCATGTAATGGCTCTATACAGGGTGTAAAAGACATGAACAGTCAAACGAAAACCATGTGTTCTGCTCACCATCATAACATTTTTTCTCCTTTAGACCTATACCTGGGAAATTTATAGTTACAATTTTATTGTAAGACCCGAAAATCAAAATATTAATATTAAAAAAGTTCAATATGCCTAGTAATAATCTTATGCATAGTAAATAGTTATAAAAGACTAAAATATTGTAATCAAAATAAACAGTTTTCCTTACCAGACTCCCATTTGCCCGATCTCCTCCAAGCAAAAAAAGACAGAAGTTATTGAAACCGGCTATTAGTTTGTGAAATACATATTATCATAAGCAGTTCTATGCATGATTCATTCATACAAGACAAAATTTACAGTTTATGTTTTCGTATAAATAAGGAAATACAAGCGACTTACGCACGTAATTCATTCACAAACAGCTGTCCTTTACACAGGCGTTTCTTCGTTTTCCAATGAGCCACGGATAACTTACCCACGAATATCTTAAACTAGCCCTCAGCGTGCGACTTTGTTTTCGTGGATTTTTTTTAAACAAGCTTATAGCCTTCCTCGATAAATGTACTATCCAACACAAAAATAATGTTTTAATTTGAATCAGTAGTTCCTGATATTCAACCAAACAAACACACTCTTCAGCTTTATAATATTAACTAGCTTCCGCCCGCGACTTCGTCCGCGTGGACATTTTACCCCCCTTAGGGGTGGAATTTCCAAAAATTCTTTCTTAGCGGATGCCTACGTCATAACATCTACCTGCATGCCAAATTTCAGCCCGATCCGCATTGGTTTGGGCTGTGCGTTGATAGATTACTATGTCAGTCAGTCAGTCAGTCATATACAGTACAGATATAGTATAGGAACACTTTATGAAACTTGTTTCAGAATACATATACAATTTCCTTTCAGAATACGTTTTATGACACTAAGAAAGTAGGCTTAAAAACATTCTTACAAGTTAGCAATTGCTTATCACTTTTGGCCCACCAACTAACTGGACGGCACTACCAAGAAATTTTTTAAAACTTACTGCTTCAAAAAGCTGCTTCAAAAGCTATCTTTTATTTAGCATTATGCTTATAACTTCTGACCCACCGACCAACTGCCCGGCACAACTACATAGTTGTGCAGTCGGGAACGCATCTGCAAAATCTTTACTCACTGCCATCTCACTGCCCAATCAGTCTTGCAGTTCAAATTGTAATGTTGTACCGTCTTGTATTTTAGAGTAGCATTGTAACTATTTATTTAGAAAATGTAACTATTTAGCTGCGTTACGAACTCCGTTTGTAAGGGAAACGTTTAGTTCAACAGTTCATATTACCTGATTAGCGCCCCTAGAAATAAGAATGAAGGAAAACGTTTAGTTCAACAGTTCATATTACCTGATTAGCGCCCCTAAAAATAACAATTAAGGAAAACGTTTAGTTCAATAGTTTTTTTTTTTTTTTTTTTTTTTTTATTCTATTCAATAGTTGATGTTACGTAATTAGCGCCCCTAGAAATCAGAATATTTATTTGCTCAATATTGTGTAAGTTACATTGAGGTGAACGGCAGTGTTGTAATTGTAAATATAAGTTTCAACAATGTTCTGCATGTATATTCATAAGGAACTATATATTTTTCAGAGCACAAATGCGGCGTGGTAGCGAGCGACAGTCCGCTCCATCAGCACCCCTGGTTGGTCCACCTTAAAATCGAAGTAGATGGCTGGCGAGGGATGAAATACGACAGACGTTGTGGCGGTTCTCTTGTCAGCAGCCGGCACGTGGTCACTGCTGCACATTGCGTTACTGGTGTTAAATTGAAGAACAAAAGGTACGTTAACATGTCACAAAAAGAAATATCTTCATACTTTATCTATTGCCAAACACGCTTGCCAAAATTAGAGACAGGTTTCAAGTTCGAGGTTTTCTAATTATGCTTCTGAAAAAGCAACGCGACTCTCTGAGTACAAAGTACTAATAGGTACATATTGTGCAAGGAATATGCCAAGATATAAAGATATTTTAAAACTGAATTACTAATTAGAAATATTATCTATAGACACTTTAACAAAGAGATAAATTACTTACCTTATAGTATAGTTGACTAGCAACTCGCCTCGGCTTCTCACGGATTTTCTCGTCTACATTTCTCCGGAGCTTATCATATTTTTTCTAATATTTGTGTTATTTGTAACCAAATATTACATAAAGTTCTCCCCAATTGGGATGTCTACCTATTTTTTATAATCACTATTATTCAACTCTGTTAAAGTTTAATAAGTTTGTTAATATCATTATTCCTGCCCTGCTACCGTTTTTATTCATGGTCGGCGTAATATGTTTTCTACTTCCACTCCCCTGGTCATCTCAACATTAACACCCTTTTTTACCATATCATCATTCACACAGTCTATCCATCTTTTCTTTGGACTTCCTCTCCCGGTGTATAAGTTCGTTGATCTATGCCGTCATATTAATATTATGTTCCATAATTATCATGCAACTAGTATTTACATAATGTAGTTTCCCTAAGCATTTTCTCAATGAATATCTACGTCATCATAGTAAAGTTCAAAACAAGTTCGATTGGTACTCCCATTGAGTCATTTATTGAGTGGAATTTAAGGACAGTTCAAATGCGAGACTTCGTTCTATAAATACTACATTGACTCTTATATATTGTAGTTATAATAAACAAGACCCGAACTGTGGAGATGATTTTGAGTTCAACATTTGTCCTGGTTGTTGGCTTTTGCGTTTGTTTGTTTACCGAAAGATTGTTATATTTTGGGTTTGGTTCCCCTTTTTATTAGGCGACAGTCCATACTGCCAGATGTGGCTTTGTGCAACAAAACATTACCAAGGCACGGCTCAACCCCTCGTGGAATTATGCGTGATCGTATGAATGGACAAGAAGGAGATTTAGTCCAGGGATCCCGGGTTCTATCCTCAGGCAGTACTTGGTCTGGGTTTGGTGGATAGCAGGGCTAGTTTGTAGCCCGCCTGGCTACCACCATCTTATCAAAGCCTATCACCATAACAATAAGTGAACAACATTAATTTGTGTTCCAGTAGTAAATGATAAGATACCAGTCCCTCTCTGGTTGAACTTTCCAGCGGGTGAGATAAATGCCAAGAGCTATCCCGTGAAGCTTATAAAATGTTTAGTTGTTTAGCTTTAGTTACGAAAGACGAACCGCTCTTCGACCTCCTCTGCGTATTCCACCTTTCATAACCCTTTAACTTTTTTATTTACAGGATCACCGCACGTCTAGGCGAATACGATCTCAACCGAAAAGTCGACTGCGTGGACGGCGTGTGCGGACATTTGCCGATTGTTGCCGAAATCGATTCCATTATCGTTCATCATCAATACGATGGCAAGGGAAACGACATCGCCATTATCACTTTGGCGAAAAATATGCCATATACTGGTGAGTTCCATTCATACAGAGTCACGCCTTTCTTTCTTAACACGCGGAGTCCATTTTGTTCTACTGCTACGAACCTATACTTCTTTCACCATCTATTTTCATCAAAGTTCTCCCATACGCACGCTTCTTCACTCCTCTTTTAAAGGATTCAGGGTGTGTTGGCGGAGAATTCCATTCCCGGATTGTGTGATAGAAATATTTGTTCATGTTGAAATGATAGCTGCGGTAAATCTGACAAAGCAGCACTCATTTTCCTAAGAAGGAAATGAGAGAGTAGGATTAGATGAAAAAGCTCTTCATAACGCTTACCGTAGAATATCTAGACGTACAATATAAATGCTCAAGCTAGTTGAACACTAAGCTAACGTATTGGGATGCCTGCAAAGATGAGGACTCAATCTTTTCTTTTATATTGACTCTACCTGGAGAGGTGAATAAATTTAACGTTAACGACTCTTAAATAACTGTCTCTTTCTATTCACAGAAACGATTCGGCCTGTCTGCCTACCGTCTGGCGAGATTCACAACGAAATAGTATTTTCTGCGTCCGGCTGGGGCGAAGACATCAGTCGTGGGGTATTCGCCCATGTCAAGAAACATCTAGACCTTTCCTATTGGCCACGGGATAAATGCCAGAAAGCGTACAAAAATTTAGAACTCCCGGAAGGCATAATCTGCGCGGGAGGTGAGCAGGGAGTGGACACGTGCAGAGGAGATTCTGGCGGTCCACTCGTTTGGAAAAGACAACAGTACGAGTTGTGGGGCGTTACCAGCACTGGTAACGTCAGGTGTGGGACTAAAGGTACTCCAGGTATCTACACTAGCGTGTCAGACTACGTGGAATGGATAAGAGAGATTATTGAGAAGAAAGATTGAAGAGTATGGCGTGACGCTATGAAGACAGGATTGTTTAGGAACAAACGCGTATGTTATGTTAAAGATACTGATGTATTTAAGCGCGTAAAAGATTTGGGAATGATAAAGAAATATACATTATTGTATAGTAGATATTTACCGTTTTTAAAGAGGCCCGGTAATTTTAATGGTTGGTTAAGCTCTGAAAGATCTCCTGTCATCTCTCTCTGCTGTATCGTTATTTAACTAAATAATCAGCTTTCTTTCACTGTCACCACGACGCAACTAAGCGAGTTCACATTCAGGCGTATTTAACAATCTAAACCTGTATCAGGTTGGATATGTTTTTAAAATATACAGTTTTTTTACTATAAGTAACATCGGTTGTTATTATAGTAGTTTATGAAGAGAAAAGTATTCTTGATAATTTAAAAATCGTAGTCTTAATTGGCAATATGCATTATGGCCTGCGTATGGCATTATGGCTTTTTTCCGCAGAGAATTCGAACAACGATCTATTAACTTAGTGAATCGGAGATCGAGGGTGCTAAGGAAACAAATATTCTAAGATTAGTTACGTTGTGTTGTAATTTACCTTAAAGGTCTTAGCACACTTATCAGCTGGGGAAGGGAACGCCAGTTTTTTTTAAAGAATGCAACGGACTAATAACGAAGTTTTAATGGTGTGGCTGACGTTGAGAATTTTAAAGGTCTACATCTCCGAAACGGAACGCCTCTTTTTTACTATGAACGCTACGAAATGGCTTCGAAACGGTTCTGAGCTGACAAGTGTGCTGACACCTTAATAGTGATTTTCGCTACCTCATAAGTCGACTCCTTGTATTAAAAAGTGTTCGCCATATTTTAAGCCAAAAATTATAGTAATAAGTTCTTTGTCTTCCCCTAAAAGTTGCTTATCTTCAAACTTTTCTGTGAGTAAAAACGTTAACTCATACATTATATACAGGGTGTAAGGGAAACGCTCCCTAAAACGAAAACAGGAGGCAGTCCTAGTGATACTGAATACGATGTCATAGGTAAAATCTCAAAAATAAATTACATTTTTAACACTTTTTTTTCACTTATTTTGTGTATTATCATGCCAGGACAACAAAATAAAACAATAATTTAAAATTTACAAACGCAAATTCATTTTTTTTACAATAAAAGCAATGTACTAAAAAATATCACGCGCAGTCTACGGGCGGCGGGCGAGCGAAACGTCTAGCGCCACTGCGTGGCCTTGCCCTTGACCGTTGTTGACCCATTGAACCCGCGCACGTTGACCAAGGTCAGCGCACGCGAGCGATACCGGCCGGCCGCGCCATCCCATCTACTACCTAAACTTTTCTGACGCACCCCGACGATAGGGAAGCTAGGTATGTTTTACCACACCTGCCAGATAGGTACCTATCATAATTCACAAGCATAACAGATATCCCGTTTCTTAAATTTTATGACAGACTAAAGTAGGCTTCTAATGTAAAATAGCCCATGTAAAATAACGTAGGTAGGTACTGCATTATACAGTGTCGCTTACGTGCTTAAATATCATCATAATAATCCACTCTTCCACAGACTACTGAGGGGATACCTACATCATTATTACGAAGTTTTAAAATACCGCTATTAGGTATGTTACCTAGTAAACAAGATAATGTAGGCATCTACGTCATCAGTCAACACGCGCTAGGAGACTCTCACGCAAACTCAACAAACTAAATTTCATAACTCACGTATTGACGAGAACTTTATGCAACTCAATTAAACCGCTGTACAAACAAAAGTAGCTACAAAAATAACCTTTAGTACAATGAATCTTGCACACATAAAATATCATTATAAACTTAATACTGATTAAAGTCATAGCTACTTTTTGGAGAAATTCTATCACTTTTGGCCGATCAGCTGTTATTCTGCGCGGCACCACCAACACGCGGCGGCAGCATTCTTTGGCGGATAGTACAAAGACACCGGCATCACAGGCGGCTTCTTTGTATTTGCCGAAAGGACAAATGAAAATGCCGCCCAGTCGGTGCACGGCGCAGGACGCACGCGCAGTTCGCTGTTAGCTTCGAACGTAAACGCATGTGATTTACGAACGAAATGTTATTACTTACCTAGTTCATTTGTGTGTGTGTGTGTGAGTTGTGTTTTAAACTGCCTCTAATTAGGCGTACAGTGCTTGCGAATAATATTAAGTGGATGTGCCTCAGAGAAGCTGGATGAAATGCTTCCTTGCATTAAGGATATCGCGGCGTAGGTATCCAAATCTGGGAGCGCCAATTGCACCTCATTAGACGAAATGCCTAACGTAGGTACGTAGTTTTTATCAAATTGTTAGTTTTATTTATTTCCTTGTCATTTTCGTTATTTTTCTAATATTAGTGCGGAATCTGGATCTAAAATCTGGCTTATTTCTCCGTTCACGTACACCCATCTAGGTACCTATTTGTTGTTGTTTACTTTTAAACGTAGATAGCTAAACTATTACTCGTGCCTAGAAATTAAATCAATTAAGACTACAAGGCATAAAAAGGGACACCAACGAATCGGTATACTGATTGTGAGTAAGTGTGTAAAATAATGTCTTCAATAAATTCGTTGTAACTCGTGACCTTACAAGTCCTGTGTAGCTTAGAGGAGTGCATTCGCCCGGATCGCGAAAGGTCCCTGGTTCGAGTCCTGTCTCGGGCTTTTATCAAGTTAGAATTTTTTATCATTTTCGTTTTCTATTTTTTTCACTCAGCATGTCATGGTGCTTCTCAAGTTAGTGAAAAGGTAGGTAGGTAACTACCTCAGACCAAATAAAATCTGAGGTAACTTGATTTGATGACGCGCGCTTTCGCTTATTTGCTAAGTAGGTAATTAATAAGACAAAAGTTGTTACTCGTCGCTTTGATTATTTATTTGTTTTTTTATTATTTGTATGATACTTAAGTACCTACTAAAATTATCAAACGGTACCCGGACTACTAAGATGATTTCGAGTGTAACATCTGTCCTGGTGGTTGGCTTTTGTTAGTTACTTTACTGAAGTTTCATTACCTACTTTACGCGTTCAATGCCCCTGCATGCACACGTTTAAGGTTGAAAACTAAATGTTGTCCGTACATAAAAAATGACTGTAACTCTGTTAAACTAAAGATTTGTGAAGAGGTTTTCATGATCTGCGGGCTTAGTCTGCGGGCGTTCGAACCTGTTCAGTTTTAGATACGCGTCGCGCGCCGGGGCGCCGCCGCCGCTTGCGTCGGGCCGCTACGGGCCGCCCGCACGTACGTCATACATTGCGCGTTGTAAAATTACCAACTCTTTAAATATTCAATTTAAAAAAAAACTGCTTATGCCATAAATTTACTTTGAGGTAGTAGACTTTATATTTTTCGTTTTAGAGAGCGGGTCCCTTACACCCTGTATAATTCTATTAGCAAAGCGTTAGACAAAATAGATGGGCCTCTTGTCAAGGTGCTCTGGGATGAAATACTGAAGTGTATGAATGACCAATTAATGCATTTAAATGTGTACCAAAAATTTTAATACTACTTATATTTTTAATTGTTTTATACGTGTTGTAATCCCATCGTATCGTGATATACCGGCATATCGTGAAATGCTACTGGAACTAATGATATAGGGAGTAAAAAGATATAATACAGAGCCTAAGTCTACGCATTCTACAGATCAAAACAAGAAACATTATAAAAAAAATATTGCTGCGAAACGATATCTTTTTGGTGTTAAAAAAACTCCAAAAAACACCTCGCAATGTATACCGCGCGCAAGTCGCACGGCGCGGCGCGACGCTTAGCAACTTGGAGACGTGCGCGACGTTCGGTCGGCCGAGTTGAATGGCCCCGATATCGAGTGGTTACATTGAGCGCTGTCGTTTTAAAGCCATTTTTCGGTATGAAATACTGAAAATTTTGATAAGGTTTCTTTGGACAAAATTTAATAAATAATGTTTTCAACTTGTTTTCATAAAAATCTTGACAAAAATTTCTAACCTTGACCTTCAATAACTTAATAACTATTAATTTCCTAAGTATAGCCTAGAAGAAAAAAAGGTCCTAGTGATGAGCGGAATATTTAGTTCTCGGTCTTTTTACACCCGTTATTATTATATGGCGTAGATATTATGAAACCGACGTGGTGGAGTGGTCAGCATAGCTGCTTCACATCAAGCGGTCCGGGTTCGAATCCTAGTAGCGGCAAAGATTTTTGTGACGAACACAAATATTTATTAAAGTTTATTCATAAAAAGATCTAAAATTATTTTGTATATTAAACATGTCTGTTATCTAGTATCCAAACACAGTTCTTAATGATACTAACTTCGGGCTAGATAATTGGTGTAAGCCTGGAAATATATTATTAATATTATATAAAAACGTATTTAAGAATTATTTGTTAATAAGTAAGTAAGTTTAGTGCCTAATTTTGTTTGTACCTGTCAGTAAGTATTACATTTTTATAAATTTATACTTAGAAGCTAAAAGGCAGCCTGGAAAATGGTCTTGATGAAGTATTAAATCGAAGGAAGTTATTGTATGTCGTTGTTTTATTCAAGTTATTCCTTAAAACGAGTGTTAAAGAATTATAAAGTTTGTAGGTAGGTGTCTATCTACCTAAATCTTAGAGGTCACAAGCACCTCCTCCTCTCCTGAGGTGTGGCTGCTTCCGATAGCCTTATAGCCTGGACATGGAACTACGCAATAGGGGTGTTTAGTCGGTAGGAGTCCGACATAACCCTAGGGGCCGGCCCTCGGGTATCCATGTAGGATTCACACCTTGCCCGGTGGAAGTACTCCCCTTTGGACTACCTACATTTGCAAAGATTTGTTTGCAACTGTATTATTCATCATACACAAGAAACTTTCGTACATTGTTAAAATTTTTAAGTTTTGTACGTAATTTTAGAGCAATTCTTCGTACATGCAACTTAGCTATTTATGAAATGCAGGCTGAACGGAATTTTTCTCTTTATTCACGGAATTAACTAAAGGGATTCAGTTTAGCAAAAAAGTGTCATTTTCATGTTTAATTTTTAATATACTATAATATAGATTTAATTTAAATTTAATTATTGCAATAAGTACCTACCTATAGGGAAAAGTGGGGCAATTGGCAACACCTAACTTATAAGACTCTAAAAAAATTAAAGAAAGTCACAAATATAATATTTTTTTATTGCAATATAAACTTTACTGGTCTACCTACGTTACTAATCTACCTGAAAATAAGCATTAAACTCAAATATTTAAAGAAAATAAAAAACATTGTCGTTCTTATTTGCTCGATACCGTATGGGGTAATTGAGATCAGTCTGGGGGGAAAATATTAACGATATGGGGTAATTGTTCTGAGATTGGGGATCTTCAATTTCATATCTCAATGTTGTTTTTATTTTGTAATGTCGAGGCATTTAAAACAATTTCTAATGTTAGAATATTAATTAATTCATAGGGGATTAATCAATTCGTAGGGGTAATTAGGAGCATTCAAATTTACCCTCCCTGTCATAGTTCCTAATTACCCAAAGTAGGCAACTCCAATCAAAACGGCTGATACTCGCAATATTATCTTCGATGAACTTAAAGCTACTTAGTCATGAAAAAATTGGTTGGTCTGTAAAGTCGGTTTACTGACGATAGTTGAACGTGACAACGTCTTAAGAGCGGGCATAAACCAAGAAAAATATCAGAATTCACCCGCGCGTTTCACCCTTCCCCTCTTGCACATCGCAGTTCGCAGCCGCAAGGTGGCACTCGCTTCATGATTTTTCTTTTTTGTGATCGCACATAGTATACGCGAAAAACTAGATAAAATTGGCTAAGCACGAGTCGGACTATCTATCCATTACCTATACTTTGACATGTGGATTTTTAATACTTTTCGCTGATGGTAAATAAATATAATAAATTCAGATTCAAATAATTTATTCATTGTGTGTGTTTACAAAGATATGAGGTAGGTACTTACAAGTAAAATATAGCTCAACACATGAACCCTGCAAGGTTATAACAAAGTATATAAATAAAGTTTTATTTACATCAATTATATTTTTTTTTATAAAATCATGCTAATCGCTCAGAATAATTACCAGGTATGCACATTCTTCAAAAAAATAATTATTGGTAATTAAATCATTTATTCATAAAATATAATGTTACTTTCAGTTTTGATTATGTTAATGTCAATCTGATGTGACATGCTCAAACCAAGTGGTATGCTATATCACATTCTTGTTATTTATGACAAGAGTTGACAAGATACCACTTTGGATTGTCCAAAGCTAAGACAATGTTCGTAAAATTGGCCATTATTCTTTATTACATTTTTCTGTGGATTTTTATCAAAATCAGTGTATTTTAACATATAATATTTACATTTTATGACAGGTACATTTTTTTTGTATTATACATGCATGGAAATTTTGCAGTAAAGATCTGGTGGTCAAAGTAAAAAGTTCCTCATTCTGGGCTAAAATACAATATATTGTGGGCATAGTCGCTACACATTCACGAAGTCTCATCAATGATTCCATCATCAGCTCACCTGAAAAACCTAAAAGAATACAACTATCGGTATTTAGGTACCTCTAATACTTAAATTATCACTAACCAACTCCTAATAGTTAAGGAGTTTTACCATACATCATCAGCTCATCAACACGAGATGACAACCAGACGCAAATACTAGAATAGCTTTATAAAAAATATGAATAACCCTCTCTTTCTGTTCTTTTCCGAGGGTTGCCCTCGATTTCTCTACCTTCTCATCATCAGATCCTGGCTTGGTGAGAACGGGACTACCTCAGGAGTATACATACACTATCGAATAAAAAAAGAATTTTGAAAATCGGTCCACAAATGACAGAGATATCGGTGTACGGGTCACCATCAAAAGTAGATGAACACTGTAGTACCTTGTCATAATAATATTTCATACATAATTGTAGCAACTATTACTGCACAAACGCTGGCGTTGCTATGACATGGTACTAAAGTGATCATCTACTTCTGAAACTGACTGTACGTGTACATACATAAAAAAATACATACAGACGAATATCTCCTCCTTTTTGGTAGTTGGTTAAAAATACTTTACACACACCACACAATTGAAACTTTGCACCAATTCATGAGTAGTCAAAAGCATCTATTTTTTTGCGTTTACTGCTACCCGCGCCGACATTGTTACATTGTGCCGTGAGCTAAAACGTCAAATTGCGATATTTTTTGGTTAAACTACTTATATAATATAATAAAAGCAATGTACATACCTCCGACAATTATTCATGAGTTGAATTTTTAAATTTCTAAGCTCTTTCTTAGAGTGTTTTCGCATTTTATTTTTATTTCCCATATTTTTGTCGAAGTATTTTCTCGAGCCGGTGGCGGAACACAGAAACACAGCCCACTCGTCTCAACGGAGCAGTCAAGACTGATTGATGAAACAAAACATGCCCGTTACCACGGGTGAAGCGCGATAGACTGATGCGTTTTGCGCGGAATAAGAACGTAATAAGCGACAAATTGGTTTTATGAAAATAAGTCGTAAAGTATTCATTATTTTTTAAAATCCCTAGTAGGGCTGCTTTGTAATATAGTTTTATATTATGTATTAAAATATTGACGCAGTAATATGCATAGCATTGAAAATAAACTGATTTAAGCTGGAAATTAAAGGTAAGTTCGTGATATTTTTCCATGCTTAAAAATATTTCATTATATGTTTTTTCCCAGACTAAAATCTCTCAAATATAATGTTATATCTATTAAAAAAAAATGGGGTGGCTTGTGGCTTATTTTGGGGTGTAAAAATCAAATCAAAGATTGGTAATTTTGCTTTATACCCCCTCTTAAGAAAATACTGATGGAATGGTAGCATTTTTCAAAAGAAAAAATTTATTTAATTTGTTTTGCCGGCCTTACATGGTAACGCCGCATGCGTCATGTTTTTTCGTGCGTGCAGCCGGCTCTATCGAATTATAAGATGTTGTCACGTCAAAAACTTGAAAATTCCTATATAAGTGTATAAATAGTGTTCTTAAAAATTGTTGGTGCAAATGCACGTCGGTGCCGTATTGCGTAAGGGCGATAATTATGTCCCACCCAGGAGGCACTGCTTTGAACCCCGCCCCGAAATTTTTAATTCATATGCACGTTGAATCGACGTTTTGACGGTGAAGGAAAACATCGTAAGAAAACCAGCACACACCCATGAAGAAATTCTTAGGTTTTGTGTGAAGTCGATCAACCGGCACTTGGCCAGCGTGGTGGACTGAGGCCTAATTGCCCCTAATGTGGGGTAGGCTCGAGCCCCTCGGTGGGGATATTATATGAGCTGTTGATGATGAAATGCACGTGTTATCGATTTGTCGTTTAATGCCGAACTTTCTGATCCATGCAGGACGACAGATCTCAAGATGCTTTTATAGATTTTGCTCTTTAATTTAAGGGGAGTAACATCATCATTTCAGCCGAGAGATGCCCAATGTTGGACATAGGCTTACCCCAAGGATCTCCAAACAGGTCGATCCTGTTTGGAGATCCTTGGGGTATCCAGCGGCTTCACGCGAACTTTACCAGATCGTCAGTCCACCTTGTGGGGGCTCTATGAACGCTGCTTTTCTCGGTACGTGGTCGCCACTCGAGGACCTTTCCGCCCCAACGGCAGTCAGTCTTTCTCGCAATGTGCCCTGCCCACTGTCACTTAAGGTTCGCAATTCTATGGGCTATGTCGGTGACCTTGGTTCTCATGCGGATTTTATCATATCTGATTATGATCACGCAGAGAAACTCCAAGCATTAGCCCTCTCCATTTCCCTTTGGGTGACGAGCCTTCTTATGAGGCCCATTGAGGCCCCGCAATGGGCGTCAATGGGAGTCACATATTGTCCCCGTAACCTGCCGCCATTTCATCCATCCTGAGCACAGAAATAATAGTGATCCTGAGCTAACTCGATGATTGACATCTCAGACTATATTACCGTTGTGCTGTATGTATAGCCCAGGCATCGAAATTCAGAGCAGACTCAGGGTTAGAGAGACGACTGAAACCAAACACCAACCAGACACCAAATGACAGAACATTTTAGTTCTATTCATTTTCTAGCCAACATTCTCCAGGACCTAACGCCACTTTTATTATTGTAATATTTCGTTGTTTCAAGACTATTTTCATCACTGCTGGTCTGTGGATTTACGGGAGTAGATATGGTTCGATTAGTACTTTTGAATGTGTTAACCCAGGTGTTCTTTGCCAGTCCAGTTTTGCCTCTCAGAGGAGGTGGGTTTTTAAGCATTGCATAGCCTAGTTCCTAGATACGACAGAAAGGCTCTGGGCCAAATTGTAGTCCTTGAGTCCCAGCCCTTGCTAGATTATCGACGTTTTCGTTACCGATGGCCCACTCCTACGGTCACTGGATCACTATTACGGTGTTGTGCCCAGTCCTCCCATTTAATCAGTTCCCCGGTACTTCTTGTTGAAGCTAAACTTTGGCTAAACATTCAAAACACTTTTTGGTCTAAAGAAATGAGAGATTTAATCTAGAATTGTAATAGAAAATAATAAATAATTACTTATTCCTATTTATATTATATACAAACCCGAAAAAACCGAATTACTCGGTTTTGAAAATGAAAACTACAAAATTGAAAAATTAATTTTAGCCCCGACTTGAATTTATAGCTAAGAACCATTTAGATCACATCTGATTTCAAACAAAAAAGAAACCGCATCAAAATTGGTCTTTTCGTTTAGGAACTACGATGCCACAGACAGACACAAGATACACAGACAGGTCAAACTTATAACACCCCTCTTTTTGTGTCGGGGGTTAAAATCGGAAAAACTGGTTTTCCAAAATCATCCGGTTTTTGCATGCCCTACTTTTTACCCGTATCTATTATTATCAAAATTAAATTATAGCTTCTTGTGACTTGACCACGATTATGTGCTCGACACTGCTCTCATCTGTCATGTGGGCGGGCGCACCCCTGTACCAACTTCTTCCCTTAGACCGCATACAAAGGAGAGCAGCTCGAATTGTTGACGAACCAGCCCTTTCTGATCGAGGAGTGTTCTGAGGAGCTGTTCGGACTTATACCAGCTGCTGCATTCCGCCATCGTTCCTCGCGACGACAAATCCATCCCCACAGACTTGATGCTTGGCTATCCACAACCGTGCGTTTCTCGCGCAATTTCCAACCGCGGACCACAAGACTGTGAAACCAACTTTCGCCAGCGGTGTTCCCGAACCGATACGACCTGGAAATCTTCAAAAATAGAGCGTATTCCTTCCTTAAAGGCCGGTAACGCATTTGCGATTCCTCTGGTGTTGCAAATGTCCATGGGCGGCGGTGATCACTTACCATCAGGTGAACCGTCTGCTCGTAAATAAATGTGATCCCTGGCGCCAAGAAGGTTGTAGGTAAAAAATAACCTTCTTGCCTGGCGCCAATGATCCGCCCTTGAATGTCCCCCGTCTCGGATTATTCTCATATGTGCTAGACATGTATCATGGGACTTAATAGTGTTCATACCTTAGAGACTCCTTAATTATAAAGCGTTTTATAAAGAGATAATTTGTGATGTAACATCAACACTTTAGCGCCGACAGCGGTCGCGTGAATCATGCGCAGGTTATTCACCGTATTGGTAGTTTTATTGGCACGAGCCATGCATGACGCGTTTTTGAATTGTTCATCGTATAGGTAATAGTTCCCAGTGTTTTGACCTAATAAAATACCACTTTATTATAAATGTGTGATAGATTTTAGGACTGCACTTTATAAGTTGAGTCACAATTTTGTATGTAACCTACGTACATGTAACACCACGGAATGTAGAGAAAGGTCATCTTCATTTCTGTGTGCTTAAAAAAACCGCCTTCAAAACTAATAACGGAGAAATAAAAATTTTGTTTTAAAAATAAATGTTTTTTGAGATCGGTACAAAATACAAGTGTCAATGTTATTCCAAATATGTATGTATTGATGTTGGCACCGACCTCATCATAAATGTTTTTCATTTAGATTTTTTTAAACAAAATTTTGATTGAAGAAGTCGCGGGTAGAGCTAGCGCTCTACCAATTCTACCAAGACTTCTTCAATCAAAATTTTGTGTGCACCTTTTACAAAAAGCACACCTTAGACATCCTTAGTAACTCAGTAAGTATAGAAGCAAATTATTCTATTCTATTCTTAACTAGCGGACCCGACAGACTTCGTCCTGTCATAAAGAAATTATTCGAATTTTTCTCGCCTTAAAAACCATCCTTGAACTTCAACGAACATTTTAAAAAAAGAATTGGCCAAATTGGTCTAGGCGTTGTTGAGTTATGCGCTTACCAACACATTTTGCGATTCATTTTTATATTATAAGATTAATGGCGTCGCGTCGCATTAAGCGTACGCATTTTGCCAATGTCAAGTGAAAATATAATTAAAGTAAGAAAAATTGTACGCTTGATTGAGTTTAAAAATGGAGTCTCTCAACACGTGTTTTTACGACATGAACACGGGAGAAACTCCTAGAAGCAAATAAGTCGGAATTGTAGGCATTTCAGGTAGCACAGTTATCATAACAATGCAAAGGTATCACTATCAAGAACTCGTTATTTTTAATTTTATGATTTAAGAATTGTGTCTTGAACAATATTTTATGTCATAAATTCTCTGTCGTGGACAATATCGCTGGTTACACAATGAAACCAATCTTTATGTAATAATTTTTAATTAGTTAAGTAGATTGTGTAATTGTTCTTTGCCCCAAATAATTCAAAAAAGAAAAGAAAAAAAAGGTGCTTAATATTGTCTAGTAAAGAAAATCTGACGAAATTTGTTACGTTATGAAGGTCTCTTCTTAGGCCGATCAAACGCTAAAGTGTCAATGCAAAATCAGTCTTATTATAACCGAGTAAGGTATTATGAAATAATGACCTCGTACCTCGTATAACTGGGGAGTTCCAAGCAAGGGACATTACATGCGAAACAGTAGTTAATTAATACGGAACGTGAGAAAAGCCGACATCGAAAAAGCATAGTCTAGTTTGGTGGGGAAGGACCTTAAAGATGACTGTTATTATTGGCCTGATCATGAAATACATTAGCATGTTGCCCGGCTAAAGTAGGTACTTCCCTTTCGTGTTGCCCGGGCAACATGCAAAATGCATGCAAAATGATGTACTTTTTCCGGAGAAAGTACATCATTTTGGTGCTGACATGGGTTCAAATAGTTTTAACTGAGCCTGCCTGGAGCAGGTCGATATATTTCAATGTATTTTCCAATTTTAAAAATGTTTACGCGTTTAGAAACGCAAAATATTTCCATAATATAAAGTAGTTTCATCTTAACTGGACGTCAAATATTTGCAAAAATATTTCGTTCGGATCTTAGAAGTGCAAATTTCAAAGATTTGGTGACACAATGTTTATCATAAAAACAGAAGCACCAAGCACTGACTAATTTCGACAGCGAAAGCAGTGTCCCGGTAGCGTAGTGGTTAACGCAGTCGCCCGGATTGCGAAGGATTCTGGGATTGATTTCCGCCTAGGGCAGGTCAATATTATTCATCGCAGTGTATTATCTAGTTTTAACTGAATTATTGCCCTTTCCTTCCTTCACTTCCCTTTGGTGCAGCAATCAAATGGATATCTCGCAGCTATATCGGCACACTTGCTTCCATGTGGTCATCCATCCAAGCTTATGAAACGCCGCTATTTCGCCTTAGGTGGCTACTGGACTATAAAAATATTGACCACTGGTCAAGTAACCCTTTTATAAAATGGTAGTGGTCAGTGATCAGTAGTTTCAGGGTTATTTTTTTTGACCAAGCGGGGTGGACTGTTAATGGGAAAGTGTTATGCACCTATGTTATCGGTAATATCAGGCTAACCTCAAACGGCCCAGTTCAACGATTGTTCTACAACATACATTATTCTAGACCCGCCTGCGTGGTCGATTCATTGTACCAGAGTTAGATCTCTCTCGTGTTCTATTTTTTTATACTATGAGATGGCAAACATGGTTACCGTCGCCTATAGACACTTGCAATATTAAAGGTAAATCACTGAACACTGCAAGTGCGTTGCCATCCTGGGGACTAAGTTGATACGCCTTCCATGCCCAGTAATTACACTGGCTACCTTTCCCTTCAATCCGAAATACATCGAATTGCTTCACGGCAGAAATGAAAGGCGGTGGTACCTACCCAGGCGACCCTTCATCTCCTCATCATCATCATCTACCACCTAATAAAACCCAATTCTATACACATGGACGTAAGTTCCAGACACAAACTGAAAATCAAACTTCTTTATTCATTTAGGTACAATTTGTACACTTATAAAGTCAAGTTTGATGCCATCGGTTCAAGAGTCTACCAGTAGGCCTTGTTCTGTTGAGAACCGGCAAGAAACTCAGCAAGTTTTATCTCCCTTTACAGTTTTCATAGTATTGATTTAGAAAGAGTCATAATTCACACTGCCAAGTCTTTAATAATTAATCATAATTTTTGAAAATAAAATAAATATTAAATGAAAAGAGATTTTAAAACGATACTATAATTTTGAAAGTAAAACTTAGACAAAGAATAAAACTAATAATCAAAGAGTATATAATACACTTGCTAATAATCACCATGGTAACATAAAAACATCAAAAAGTCAAAAACAATAAAAGATATAAATTATTAAAAAGAGGTTTGTTCAGCAACAATAATAATATAACAAAATAAAGACTAATAATAAAACTTACAATAAAAAATATTTATAAAAAAATGTGATTTAAAACGTCTTCCTTTACAATATTGTCACTTAGAAATTTGAAATTTTACACATATTTCACTAGATTACATTTATTGCTTTGAACTGTCAAAAATCATTGTATATAACTGCCAATTTAAAATTTTATCGAAACTGGCGAACATTAATAAGACTTATACATGTTCACAATGGGGAATCGATCACATTTGGATGTGTCCACGCATTTTGTAAACTAAATAACCAACACCCTGAATACAGGTGGTTTGGGATCGGCTTCTGAGTTGATTTCAATAACTTTTTATTAAAAAACGATTTTTTTTTTGAAAAAAAAAAACAAAAAGTACCCAGAAAATATTGTATGTACAACATTTTCTGGGTACTTTTTGATTTTTTTTTTAAAAAAATCGTTTTTTTTTTTTAAAATATTGAAATCAACTCCGAAGCCTATCCCAAACCACCTGTATTCAGGGTGTTGGTTATTTAGTTTATATGTTGTATATTCTCCTGAACTTTATAATACGTTTTTTTTAAATGTCACGGAAGTTCAGTTACAGGATGTGATACACAGGTATCATCACTCTGCCATAAGATTAACTCGGCACCCACGCGGAGAGTTAATCGATTAGCGGAATTTACACTTCCGTTAGGTATTTACCGCGTGATAGCGCAAATCGCACGCGGGCTTCTATGTATAGGAAACCAGCACGTGTAGCATACACGCCTCGGTTTGCCTGTAAGGTAAACTCTTCAAGCAAACCTACCAGGTAAACCCTGGCGTGTATGGCAACCTTAACCCTAGAAACCTACCCATATACGGAGTGGACTTTATAAATAATAAAATAAAAATAAAATGAGTTTATTTCAGTTAGCGAGTGTCCATAAATTCTTAATTACATAATTGAAATATAATTAGTTAATCTAAATTAAATCACATTAGGCAAAATTAAGTAAAAACAAAATATTATCATACAAAAAAAAATTAAAGTGAATTAAAATTAAATCATAATAATTACAATAAAATACAAATAAAAAAATTAAAACGGAAAAGGAAAAATAATAGATACTAATAATAGATAAATAAAAACAGGGTAAGACCATTAATTTAAGGCACCCCTATAATGGCACCCCTATTATTATTCGGGGATAGTTTAGTAAATTAATGTTCTGTCGCATTTAACGCCGCCGTGGTGGAGTGGTCAGTAACTCTGCCTACACATCGGGCGGTCCGGGTTCGAGTCCTGGTAGTGGCAGATGTTAGTGTGATGAACACGATCATTTGTTCACGAGTCGTGGTTGTATATTTATTTAAGTTTATTTATAAAAATATCTAGATCATAAGTATATTTGTCCGTTATCTAGTATCCATAACACAAGTTCTTAAAGATACTTACTTAATTTTGGCTAGATAATTGGTGTGAGCGTAGAAATATATTATTATATTATATTATTATTATTTAATATGTTTCATCTGTAATCTTTGTGTAAGATCAATAAAGAAAATAAATGGTTTATTTATATCACATTATCTTGTTTACACGTTTAGCATGATATTTTAATATGGTTTTCGGATAGGCATTTTGCACTTGTAAAAAGTTTTAATGTTGCGAACTTTTATGTACGGACAAAACCTGCATCGCCCCTGTTACGGAAGGGCAGTTGATAAAGATTCGAAAACAACTAGTATTTTCTAAATTCCACATGTAATATATCGGATAATCATACGTAAAGATGGTATTTTTTTTTTGTTATTTAAGCCAAGGTGTAAAAACCACTACGAATTTTTTTTCAGGTAAGTTCTTCTAGTGATTGTATTACACAAATTCGATAAATATATTATATAGATTGGTCATCTTCGGAGCCCATGTTTCACAACCTCATTCGTCATCAGATGAACTTATTGACTTATTTTACCACCCAGGGGTACTAAAGTACCGTGCAGTAATTGTTTTCATTACTTACCGGGACAAAAGCTAATAGGAGATTAGAAACAATAACAAAACTGTGTTATCAATATTATAAAATGTATCACCAATCAAAGTCACTACAGGGTTATACAGCACCTTGGGTAGGGTTCTAGGGTTAAAAGATGTAGGATGGGAAAGGAATGAGCACGCGCCCAAGGTAGCGCGAGAAGGCGTCTAACACATCAGGAAACAAGTTCCACTCTAACTGTTCGCATTATTAATAAAGCAATTAGCAAATCGTTTTGAGCGGGTGGTTGGGAAATGGGATATCAACAATATAAGGGTGGTAATTCAACCTGCGTCTTGTGTCTCCGATAATGAAAAGGGGGTGGCGGAATTAATTCGTGTAATTCTATTGCACACTCCTCATACTGTATGCTATAGAAAACCCAATAGACTGGCTACTTTTCTGCGGTAGCGGTGGTTATATAAATCCTCCTAGCTAACTACTATCATATTTATTATAAAAATCTGACGTCATATCAATTCCAAGAGACAAATTGAAAAAAATGACTAAAATGAAAATGAAAATGAAAAATCTCCTTATTTAAACGAACTTTGCTAAGTAAATACTTTTAAATCGTCAAAACCCTATCACCATTTCAGGACGAAATAATTATTATCATGCGGAGATGGAGAAGAAATGGCGAAAGAAACTCCACAGCTTACAATTTGGCAATGATTTCAAAACATCATTACAGTCAATAGATAATAAAAATATAATTAAAATTACAGTTTTATATGCGTAAATTTCGGGCAGTTATTACTCCCACGCATTTGGCTCATTTGTCTCAATTTATCTTGTAAAAACTTTTCTATAAAATTCAATGAACTAATTAATTTAACCTTTGATACCCACCACCATTTTGTGTTAATATTAGATAGATTTCTTCCAGTGGTGCTAAGCATACATTTATGATTCACTGGTCAATAAATACACCTATAAGAATACAATGTGTGGCATACCAATAAATAAATCCAATACCTAATACATTAGTTATTTACACATTAGTTATAAACACCATAAAGTAGGGCCTCATAAATTAAGTAACCCACACTCTCCTCTTGCTTTCTAATAAACCGGATAACTACAGCCATTGCGGAGATGTTAAACCATTTCCTTAGAAAATTACTCAAAGTGTTTCATTTCGTGAATCATTCATTTGTGGTCAACCGGTATTCCATGTGACTAATTGATAGAATCGTCACATAATTTGACGTCGTCGTGTTGGATCCAGAGCCGTCTGGGTTCGATTTGGAAATTATTTGAAAGACAGTCATTCCCATAACATGACAACAATATTTATTGAACCCCTAAAATTGCATCCACTGACACACAATCCTTTAGTTTTACCAAAATACAAAATGACAGGAAAGTATCTATTTTTGTGTTGGTGATCATAGGACTGCTTTTCCTACCGGACTGGCGCGATATGTTAAAGTTAGGTAGAACTAGGTGGTAGGCCTGTATGTAGGATCGTCTGGGTAGGTAGGTACTACCGCCTTTCCTATTTCAGCCGTGAAACAGTTCAGTTCGGATTGAGGGGAAAGGTAACCAGCGTAATTACCGGGCTGGAAGCATCCTGAAGCATAAGATGAAATCTTAGGCTTCAGGATGACAACGCACCTGCAATACCAATAATTTTTCCTTGTTATTGTAGGTGTTTATAGGCGACGGTATCCACTTAGCAGGAATGATGTAGTGATTACAGTGGTCTCGACGGATTTTGTTATTCCAACGATGTTTGTTTACAGATTGTATTAAAAAACAAGTCTACGGAAAGAACGTCAGAATGGCCATGACCCACTAATGTCAAGGTAAGTGTGCGCACTTAATGACATAGTTCATCGTATTCGTAGGCCAATCGTAGAACTGATCCGATCGAGATCCACCGATCACACACAATGTAGGTAGGTACGTATGATATTAGACTCTCCCACAAGTCCACTCCGCAAAAAATTACCCTGAACTTACTGATCACGCAGGTGGCCACTATTTTGAGAAAATACTCGACCAGTGGTTAAAATTTTTATGGTCAAGTAAGCGCCTAAGCCGAAATTGCGTCGTTTCGCGATTTGCTGAGGTATTTCATGATCTGGCCAATGATATGATCGGACGATATACAAACTGTGGAGACAGGGAAGTGGGTGTGTCATAGCGATTTAAGTCACATTTAAGTTCATTGTTATTCACTTGTTTATGATCAAGGCCGCTATCTGTTGAAAACAATTGCGCAACAAGCCCAATAACCTCAGAGGACTAGTCCGCTCGGAACAGGTATTTCTGATGACGTCATACATATCTGTCTTGCGTAGCTGCACGTGTCCACGGCATTATAGTGACGTTGTTGCATTTTAGTTACGTTCGTGAGGAAGTTGGTTTCGTTGGTAACCTGAGCGAGACTACTGTTAATCTATTCTGAATGTTGATGAGGGTTGTTATTTTCTTCGTAATGTGGTTACGTCTACTCTTTTGGGATTTTGGTTGAATAAGGAGTCGATGACGCAAAGTTGATTTATTATTATCATGATTTTCCATAGCGCAGTCTCGAGCGTTTTTGTGCCATATATGGGACGCAAACGCTGATCCGCGTAGTGTTCTTTGTTTCCTGGCTGCTCCTTCCGGGATACGAATCCTCGGATACCCTAGGGACGCTAATTGGTCAAGAGAATGCCCCGCGAGATACCGGCTAGTAATTTCCAAGGGACATTCGTCATACAGGCTAGAGGACCTCCCACGCTATTCAGCTTCTTAAAAACCTCGGTGACCCGGTGCGGCTACCTGCATTAGTCAGTCAAATAAAAGCTTGTCTGCGGAACACGCAGCCTCTTGTGGCTCGAATTCTCATCTAAAAAAACCTCATCGAAATATCGTGTCACTAAAAGCAGACTTAGTGAAGACAGCCGCTTTGATACCATTCTATATGGTACGTACGGCCATAGATGAATGACCAGAGGGCCTAGCCTAGTGACCAATCGATTAGGCCGAACGCTTAAACGATAATAATATGAAACTAACCTATTAATGAGAAAGCTCTATGGCGACCCTCGTGTCAAATGTATGAGTCAAAACTGACTTTTCGTTCGATAGACGATCGTTTGCCACTTGGCTACGTTGCTAATTTTTTCTTTACACTAGACAGGCATTTTTATGTGAGGTACAGAACTTTTGGCACGACTAGATATTTATTTTGGGCTAAATATAGCTGATGGCCGCAAAAAGCCTTTATAGTGTCATCGGTTTATTGGGAAGGCGAATACCTTTGTGGGTCATTAGAGTCTGTTAGGCTAACTTCCCTAGATTTCTGGTCAACAAATCGACTTGTCTCTAGGGCATTCTAGCCGAAAATAGGCACTCCCAGGTTCTATCGACACGAACACTACAGACTCTCATGCATTGCATGGCCTGGCGCAACTTAGATTATACATGCCGAATCACTGGAGACATCGCACCTTCATCTCCCTACAATTATTTCTCTGTATCCTTGTCCTATGGTCTGTAATCCTTCTCCCTTTCCAGTCTTCTGCCTCTTCTGCGGCGTCTTCTTTCTTCGCCTCTTTAGCCCACTAGCGTGAAGTCCCGTAGCTGTCTGAAGTTCGCCTCAGTTACCTCGAGGTCCAGAAGAATCCTTCGCACTTTACAGTAAAGTTCACATTCCCACAATATGTGGTGTACGTCCTCTACGTTGCTATCCACAGTAGCTTAAGCTTACATCGGTGAGCCTCATCCGGAAAAGTGTACCCCTAAAGCAACTGATACCTACTCTAGAAGGCGCATTGAGACTTCATCCCACGAGATATCCGTCGACTTGAAAGCCTTTCCGCGAAGTTTGCCCTACAAGCTAGGGCTATCAAGGTCCTAGCCTTCTAAAAAACCTCCTGTGACCCTGTAAGGTTATTTGTTGCCAACAGTAAAAGGTCTTCAAAAATGAAGTCTAATCTGTGATGTATGTCAAGTAATATCAATCGCGTCTCACTTTGTGACTAATACAAACTAATTTGGCTGTTAAATATTGCAACCGGCCATTGACAACTAAAGTAATCTGCGTCGTGTGTATAATGACCTAACCTCGATGACCCCAAGAATTCAAGATACACCCGTTGTAAGATGAGTCATCAAACGACGTATGGAATTACCTCTAGAGCGCACATTTTCCACAATGGACATCATAGCAAACCAGCTATAAATAGTCGTCTTGCATGGTGCTTCATCGCCAAAAGCAGATTGAAGCTGTTGAGTTATCAAATTACACTTAAAATAGTAGAAAATCATACTACAAAAATTTTCCCGAGTTAACCCCATGTTAATGTAGACACGCAATTTTTAAAATGGCGCCACAATGTGATAACTATTGACAGTCAGATATTGTACCGAAGTACCTACTGACTGCACAGCCAAAGATCGAGTTCCATTGTAAGTGGCCAGTTCCGGAAACTTTTAGTGAATTATTTAGTTTTAGTTTATAAAGAGTATCACTTATTGGTCGCGGTCGTGATGTCATCATTATCTTTTCATAATTTCAACCTAGAGACGCCGCTTCCAAGGATCTATGATGATTGGCCCAACGCCGCACCCAGCGGCTTCCCGCGACCTTTACCAGATCGCCGGTCCACCCTGAATGGGGTCTACCAACCAACGCTGCGTCTCACGGTTGCGGCCCCCACTCGTGGACCTTTCCGTCCCAATAGCCGTCAGTCCTCCTCACAATGTGCCATACCCTTACAATTAATGGTTGCAGTTCCTTGGGCTATATCGGCGACCTTAGTTCTCCTGCGGATCTCATCATTTCTGATAAGATTACTCAGAGAAACTCCCAACATAGCCCTCTCCATTGCCCTTTGGGTGACCTTGAGCCTTTTTATGAGGCCCATATCAAATTAGCGTCATCTAGAGGTTCGTAAACAAAAACTAGATCCAGAGGTCACGGGATAATCAGAGGAGTACCTACAGTGCTCGATTTCTTGTCGTAAGTCCGCCTGGTTTTAACTACCATCGTCTTATGAAAGTCTGTTGCCACATTAATAATGCTAATAACCTTACAAGGCACTGGCACATTAAAATAGGACTTGAGAGAAATGTAATAAATGTAAAATAGATTTAAAATGAGATAAAATAGATTTAACATTAGAAACTGAGACCAATAAGAAATAAGCACATCCAATGTAACATACACATAACGCTCCATAACAACACTAAAACACACTTTAAAACTCACAGCATAAATTATAAATGTAAATAAAATTAGCCTTAATACACACTATGTAACACTAAAATTAAGCACAAAACACAACACAATAACTGGCAGATTGAGGACCTGCCCAATGTAACATAAGTAGACCCCATATAAATAACATTTGTAAAACTTGTGGCCTGTATGTTGTCGTACGGTGTAGTAAATAGCCCTGAGACACATGCAGGTCACAATATATGGGGTGGAGGTGCTAAGAGTAGCCGGTAATTAACTTAAGCAAAACAACATATAAACAATATAAGAAACAGAAACTTCAAAAAAGCTAATAACAATATTTTGTTCCGACAGTTAATAATAAGATAGCCATTCTCGGGATAGCCAGTTTCGGGTGAAGCTAATTTCCCTATCATCACTACCATCAGGTATATGAAGGTCATTAGCTTCGCGCACAATAAAAAAACTGAAATGGCCATTGGTATTCATTTATCGGTCAGCTGTTCGTTGGAGCTCATCCCACGCACCCTACGTCATCTATCGTACGACGCTGGCGCGTGTACGTACATGTTTATTCGGGCGAAGAGGTGTGTCCGCCAGTTGGCCATATATGGATATGGGCTGATAGCGATGACGAAATAATATCTTCGTATTGCATAATGTTATCCCAAAAATATTAGTAGTGTCTGGATATTTACCATGTACAAGTATTTGAAAAAATGTATGCAGGGATACATTTGAGGTCAAGGTTAACAGCGTAACGTCACGTCACACATGCCTAGCTTAGTGCATGTGTACTTAGTCACAGTCGGTGCGTAATTTTAGGGTATGAACTCACGGAGAGATCTTGCAACACGCTGCAGTAGCGGTTGATTTCAAACTTAAGGATGTATGGGAATCACGAGTAGGAAGAATCCAGATTGTATAATTGAACGCATAATTCACATAGACCATGACATCCCAAGCCATGTGATGCCGGCAGAGTAGAATAGCATCACCCTATATCCTCCAATAGGTGTCGTAGAAAGCGACTAATGGTGAGCATAGGGATATTGATCACCTTATACTCCGACCAACAACCCGCATTGGGCAAGCGTGATGGACTATGGCCTCCTCCTTAGATGACAAGGAGAGGCCTTGTGTCCCAGCAGTCGGGTCGATTATAAAGGCTGTTATGATGATGACATCCCAAATTTTTGGGTTCAATAAAATTGACATTGGAATGGAATGGAAATAAATTTTGTTACATAAATTAGTGAATTTTACGTCGATTGTGTATAAAATAAATATAATTTTGTATAGGTCTGTCCCTTCGGTCGGTCAAAGGTCCCTCGCCAGTATCTACTCGCTACCTTTCTTGCTTATCATCTCATACAAAAATGACAGTGGTATTATTACATTTATTATTTATCTAATTTGACTTAAGTATAGAAATGAGTTGAAATAAAAGTTAATTTCTCGCCGGTTTCGCGGAAGACGCACGACCTTTCTAGTCGATACTATATTAACTTTGTATTTTTAATTTATTTTATGTACACTTGACATGAGCAATAATCTATTTGACATTGTATCTATTTATTTTAGTTTTTAATTTATAATTTGTCACAGGGTTTAACATGTATCCCCTTTTCTTTTATTATTTCATTTTTTATTTATTTTATAACTGACATTGATTTTTTAATATCTTTGTCTTTGATGAATATTTTGACTTTTGATTGACATGTAATGCTATGATCTAGATTTATGAATGATTATTTTGTACTCAGAATTTGTATGTATTTCATTGACTTGCTAGTGTGTTGGACTTGCTCTGTAAGTCAGCATGTGAAACTGATCTGAATAAATAAATAAATAACGTATAAAGTTCACTTTGCGATGTCATAAAAAATCGTTTCCCAAATTGAGCCTAAGGATCACGTAATCTGAGTTGGAGTTCCAGCACGCAGTTGTTTTTATTCCACCGGACAAGTGAAATAGAAACAAAGTTGTTTGCTGGAGAGGCTTAGTAAAAAAACAAAATAACCATGAACCAACTAATAGTACATGGAAAAAGTACCTAAACGTCTGGTGGAAATAATCAGAAAATCATAAAATATGGGAGGGTTCATGTCAGGCAGGAAAATCGCTCCGTGAGTTCATAACCTTATCGGTGAATGGCACGCGCGCGTTTGAGTGTGAATGTGTGAGTGCGTCGAACGCTGCCTAGTGACACAGATGAGTAACATTTGCAGGTGTGTGTATGCTAGACGCCGCCGCCGTTATCAATGGAACAATTTCAATATTTGTAATTTGATGCTTCTGTTATTTTAAAAACTGTAAGTTTGATTCATTTTAACAAAAGCGTTTTGATTTGTCTGTATGCACTTGTAAGTAGCACGTAGGATCGGTAGACTGGTGACCGGGTCTTTGAACCTTCACGGGCATCAAGTCATTCATGAAAGAAAATCGTTCGAAGAATCTGATGTAATATACACATAAGATCTGATATTACATTTTGTAGGTAGTATTTACAATTATGCAAAGTTTAAAAAGTAAGGCGAAATGGTTAAAATTCCTAACAGAACCACGTGATGGAAAGAGAACAAGGGAGACAGGTCTAAAGATGAAAAATCAGGAAAAAGTTCTTTCTGGGTGAAGACCTCCTCCATAGAATTCCGGGTTTGTCTATCTGTAGCTACAATTATAAAATTTTCCCCTGCAATTCCTTTTATTTCGTCGTTCCAACTTTCTACTGGTCTGCTTCTGCGCCTTTTCCTAGTAGTCCTCTCCACACTGTGATAAATTTTGTCAAATTCATACCTTTAACTCTTGCTACATGCCTAACCCACCTCCACTTAAATTTTTAGCGGTTTCAGCGTCATTAACCTTGGTCTGTTATCTTATAGTTTTGTTCCTTATTCTATGCCGTTTTTTATACTGAGCATGCTCCTTTCCATCACTCTATGGGTGGTTTCAATTTTGTTAGATGAAGTTATTAATATCTATGTTTGGCTACTGTTCGACAGGCAGGGTAGTAGGCCTGAGTCCACTAATTTCTTCTTGAAAAATGTATAAGTGTTCCACTTTAGTATTTATTTATAAGACTAGAATATTCTCCATGTCATTTTTACTCTTCTTTTGATTTCATCCATATGTCGAGACTGCTTAAATGACATTTGTTTTCCAAGATAAATGTATAGCTTTTAACATACTCTGTTAGATTTCCTTTATACTGCTATGTATTATATATTTTTTCGCAGTTTCTCTCGAGTTCTTGTTGTAAAAACACGTGTTGTAAGACTCCATTTTTAACCTCAATCAACCGTACAATTTTTGTTACTTTAATTACATCTACACTTGACATTGGCAAAATGCGTACGTTTAATGCGATGCGACGCATTAAGAATAGAATCTTTTTTTCGTGATTTGTCATTATTTTTGTATTGTTTGACTATAACTTTCGTAAGTATACACGATGTATAACACCATCTGTCCTCATAGGTCACCGAGTAAGGTGGACTGGACCCTCCACCAACAATTAGAACGCCCACTTCTGGCCGTAAAACTTCTAGCCAAATCTTACATACTTATTATCACCATAACAGCCTTTATAATTCGACTCACTGCTGGGAACCAATGCCTCTCCCTGTCATCGAAGGAGGTTAAGGCAGTCCAATGCGGATTAGTGGAGTATAACGTGATCAATACCCCTTTGCTGATCCATTTAGTCCTTCTAGTCTAGAGGATATGGGGTGATGGTATTCTACTTAATGAAAATAAGAGCTGCTATTTTTATTATTTGGAGTGATTTATTAAAGTTCGAAAAATGTAGTTCTTTACTTACCAAATCTATATATATAAAAATGAATACTGACTGAATTAATGGCTGACGCATCGGTGGCGTAGTGCGTAAGAGCGTCGTCTCCCATCCGGAAGGCACTGGTTCAATCCCCGCCACGTACCAATGTGTTTTCAAATTTTGAATTCAGATGTACGTTTAATCGAAGCTTTTACGGTGAAGGAAAACATCGTGAGGAAACCTGCACACACCTATGAAGAAATTCTTAGGTTGTGTGTGAAGTCGACCAACCCGCACTTGGCCAGCGTGGTTGACTAAGGCCTAATCGCCCCTAATGTGGGGTAGGCTCGAGCCCCTCGGTGGGGACATTATATGAGCTGTTGATGACGATGAATGGCTGACTGACTGACATTTCAACGCACAGCCCAAGCCGCTCGGCCTAGAGATTCTAAATTTGGTACGTAGGTTCCATAAGAGGTCCAGGGGTGCTCTAGAAAGGATTTTTGGAAATTCACCGGTGGTGTGAAGAAAGGTGGTGAAAAGGGGGTGAAAAGTTTGTATGGAAATCCGACATTTTTAAAGTAAAATGCATAAAAATTGGTACATGGCCTTTCAGTTAGAAATTAAGAAAGAGGTATTTTAAGATTTTTGGAAATTCAATCCCTAAGGGAAGATCCACAAAACTGTGCGCTTATGATACTGAGTCGGAAATCGAACCCGTGACGTTACCTTTAGTGATCTAGGCGATTGTTTTCAAAATATAAGTGCCAATAGGATAAATAACACATGCATGGATAGTACCTTAAATAACAGATTTCTGCCAACTACAAAGTAGGTGACTCATTGTCAATAAACTGGATTAAACTCATTTCAGTTTACCGCATAGCAGCCAAACATTAAACTGAGTTAGATTATTTAAAACATTATTGGGTTCAATTTAACGATACAATTTATTGCATCATAATAATGTAGGTACTTACACTATGGGAAGTCCTTACGATTTAAAGGTCGTCGCCTTGTTAAAAATCTCCGGTGACTGTGCAAGCAAATGACCAATAAAAAAACCTCCTTCAAAATTAAAAAAGGAAATAAAAATTTGATGTCTAAAAGATCTAAATGTTTTCATGGGCGGTCCAAAGACAACTGACAACGTTTTCATTCCAAACATTGAGGTTGGAACCGACCTCACAAAACATTAAGATTTTTTTAAACATAAATTTATCATCCGTTTTTAGTTCTGAAGGCGGATTTTTTTTATTCACAAATAATTTATTTTTAGCTTTTTTGTGTTGGAAGTAGAATATTTTACAATCTCAAGATCTTTTAGACAATATAAAATGAGAACAATATCATTAACGTGGGTGCGCATTTTCTTACATAAGATTTCAATTCCTATCATTGGAGATTCGATTTCTCATACCATTTAAAACCATAATGATCATTCTTCATAACAAATCACTCTTCATAACTTCATAAAACATAATCATTGAAATTCATAATATCATTATCATACATTTTTGGGCGAGTCTAGTGTTTTATGCACCTACATGGCTGGGTGATGGATGGGTAGGTTAGGGTTATTTTTTTATGACCAGGCGGAGTGCACTGTTTTTGTAAGCAACACGGTAGTAACAGTATTAATAAAAAAAATAATGATTACTAACTGTTATGAGCTCCGTTGGTAGTAATAAAATTGTATGAATAAAAAAGATGAAAAATAAAGTTATGAAGAGTGATTATTATGAATACAAATCGGTAGTAAGACAAAGAATAGGATTTAGAATATTATGTGGGCCAATATGGACCCCATTAACGTAGTCGTAAATACGCATTATTAAGAATAACTCAAAAACTACTCGTCAGGTCTCGCTCAAATTTAAATGGGGCCACATGACAAGCACCATATTTCGAATACTTCGAATACAATAAAAATAATCATCAAAATCGGTACACCCAGTATAAAGTTACGAGATAACACGCATAAAAAATAAGGTCGAGTTGAGAACCTCCTTCATTTTTTGAAGTCGGTTAAAATACTAAAGTATCTGAACTTTGGTAAATAATTTACTATTTCAACAGTTCTGTTGTGGAATGTATTTTACTTACAAATCTTTACAAAGTCAGTTTTTGAGGTCTTTGGTTATTTATGCAGGTAGTTCAAGCTCCATTTTATCAAAATCAATTAGGTATAACTAGAATGTAGCATAGAAAAATGAACTGAAATAATTATTTTTCAGTGCTATTTTCTAGTATTAATATAATATTAGGTCCTTACCTATGAAATTGGCGTTTTATTATCTTGTACCTAAACTTGCAATTTCTTTAATTAAATTGTTGTTTTAGGTTCTTTTTATTATTATTTTTTGAAACTACACTCTTTGCAAGATTTTTGTCTGTAATTAAATTATATTTTAACTGTTCATTTCTGAAAAGAAAGTGAAAATGACTCTTCAATCTCTTCATCGGAATTGACTATTTGATGCCTACTAACTCATGGACAGATTGGATTTTTTCATAATTTATTGATGCTAGACTTAGCCGAGGGTTGTTCGCTAATTTCCTCCAAATTTTGTAACATTAGGATTTATAGTTAAAAAAAAAATAGCGTTAGTATGGAACAACGCCAAGTTTTATGAAGATTTTCAAAAAAAAATGTATTTTCCATACTAACGTTGTTTAAAATTTCTAAAAAACTCGGTTGCCAAATCTTTTGAATTTTGGAGTGTATAATTGGGCAAGGCTTAGCTAAATATTGCATTAATAATTTAGACAAAAAAATAAGCCTGTCTATAAGTTACAACGATTCCAAGAGTTGATTCTGCTGACCAAATAAAAGAGCTGCTTTATTTTTAGTTTTTTTTTTAAATTAAATATTGAACTAATTATATTTTACATGCAAATCCGTAACAGTATAGTCCTCATTCGTAATAAAAATATAAAACTGAAATAGCTACTCAATCAAAAAAGTTACACAGCTAATAGTGTGTAAGAAAAAAACGCCAATTTCATAGGTAAGGACCTAATATTATATTTACGCGTTTGTAAACGCAAAAATAAAAAATATTCTAGAATGTAGCATACCAGTAATGAACATTAAAGTATTAAAGTGCAGTTTTCAGTTGTAATACAGTAAAAAAAATCTTGTTGATGTGAAACAGAGGTGAGGCATCTTTATCAGAAGGACGCTGTGGCAATACGATAGTCGTTATACCAACGGTACACTATCATCGGAGGATAATCCTTAGCAAAAGATTTAAAAATACTTAGCAAAGTCCACTTAAATAGGACTTTTTGATTTTAATAGGTAATTAGATTTACAATGACAATATACATTCTTGACAAATAATAATTTAAATTAGTAATGACTCTGATATAAAAAAACGGAATTGTGTCAGTGTTACTGAGGAACCTCAGTTCTTATTTATTATTATTATTATTTATATTATTTATTTAACTGACTTCAAAAAAGGAGAAGGTTCTCAATTCGACTGCATGTATTTTCAAATGTGTATTACCTCATAACTCTTTAGTGGGTGTACCGATTTTGAAGATTCTTTTAACGTTTGGAAGCTGGTGCTTCTCTCGACGATCTGACGAGTAAATTTGATCGATATTTCACGAGTAGTTTTTGAGTTATCCCTAATAATGCCTATTTAATTGACATCGATGATATCGCACTTGTTGTTTAAAAGATCTCGAGATAGTTTCCTGAAAATTTCTACACTTACAACACTAAATAGAAAAAATAAATAATTTTTATAGCCTCCCCCCCCACCCCGCGTTGCTGAGAAAGCAGAGCGCCAGAAGCAGTGCCCGGATTTGTGACCGCAGGATTAAGAAGGCCTCCTTGTGATGCATCGGCACTCCCCATCCACTACCCCGGCCCCTCTCTCTGCCTGCTAGCTATATTTGATACGATTCCACGAGAGCCGTTTAAGATACGCGTTCCAGACAGAACTTATGTAAGTTCTAGACAAACCGAGGTCTTTAACCACTGCGCGACCACCGGGCGCCGGTTAGGTCAAACTTTATGGCTTTTTTTTATTTGATTGAACGGTATTTGAAAGAGCGAAAAATTTATGGATTAAAGTGAGTTAGCGCTTTTTGAATTTTCTTGAAGTTCACTTTCTTTTCACTTTCACTTTCGTGAGCTGGTAGTAAATACTCATTATCTATATCTTATGTGTACTCACTGAACAACACGTATGTTTGATTCCCAGCGAACATCTATTAATTATTGTATACGTACTATGTATATTTCGCTTATACACTCGTCCGCAAAAATAAAGGGTCACCTCATTTCTCAAATAACTTATTAACTACACATGCTATCTCTTTGAATTAAAAAGATTCTGAAAGCATTTTGTTATAAAAAGACATGGCTACCTCATTATTTTAGTACCTTGTGTTTTCTCAAGGTTTGTATACGATCAGTCATACTAAAAACCAAGTTCCTCAAGCGGTATTGAGATATATTCTCCTACTCTTCAATAAGGGCCTGTTTTAAGGCTGCAAGTGTCAGAGGTGGTGGGTTTCCCTTCCAGACTAGCCTTCAAATAAATAAAAGGTTATTTTTAATAAAATATGGTTTATTTTACGAATTATTAAAATTACTTTCAGATTCTTTTTAATTCAAAGAGATAGCATGTGTAGTTTGAAACTTATTTGAAAAAAAAATGAGGTGACCCTTTATTTTTGCGGACGAGTGTAGTTATGATATCTGTTACTTTAAAGATTTTACTTAGATTTTTACTACACAAACATTAAATTATTATTAAAAAGCATGAGTTAAATGAAAGCAATAACTTAGGAGGCGGAGACCTTTTTTTTTCGACAGAAAACGTTTTATACGTAGCCGCAGCGGGTATAGGGCCCCACCAGGGTTATGTGGGAGTCACCAACCTTTAAGGTTGGCATACCCACTAAAAACTGCCGGATCCCTTCTCTCCGCATATCGGCGGTTGCGCGGGAACGTTTGTGTCTTCTATTACAGATTGTTTCAAATTTCAATCCATTTCAAGCACCAGTCTTCATAATCTGTGACTTTGTATTATTATCTTTAAGTTTTTTGTGAAGAAAATAAAACCAACCAAAACCAACGATATAGCCATTTTTTGTTAATTGGTCTGTTAAACCAAAGTATTTATTGGTTTTAATAGCGTAAGTTATTGGTATTTAACCCGAAATAAGGATGTATGAATTTTCGAAATTCAAATAGAGCCCCGTTCGGAAGCTTTTGACTGTTTGCGGTTTTTATGCTGGGAAAAACATGACGTGTGTTCGCGCGTGCTATACTAATTGAGGTTTCGATTTCGTTCGAGCGCCATTATCATTGTGAACTCGGCTCTGCGCACACGCACGCGCCTTTACGATTACGATATTGCGCGAAGTTCAAAAGTTTGCTCATTTTAGCAACATTGGTTTTAAAACTAATAGGTAATTCGTTTTTCTGATTAGTGATAAGTTTACTGTTGAAAGTGTTTTGTGATTTCAAAATATGGAAGTGCCACTGGGAATTATTGTTGCCTGCCTTCTGGTGACCTTCGCCTCGGCTGAGTTTAGTGATGGTGAGTTTTTCTCTCTTACATTTCACTTGTTTTTTTGTTGTATTCTAATCTATAAGTGTCATATTTTCTAAACATATCTCGAGCGTCTTTTTAATAAAAAGATCTCTAACAAATGAAAACATTTAACCTGATGGTAAGCAAAAGTGGAATTCAATTACAATGATAGATAGTGCGACTAGCACTAATAGGCACCCTCGCCTTGCACCGACCTGCACTCACGCCTTTTTTGATTGACCCAGGATTGTAAGGGAACACACAAGGGGGCACACGTGTGCTGGCAGAAATTTCCATTTCTTTGTCGTGCGTCATAAAGATAAGTTGCAAATTATTGAGCCAGCACGTGTACAGAAAGTTTAAAATATGCCTAAAGTTAAGGAAAAATTTACATTGAACTTGGCCTTTGGAGAGCGCAGCTTACATCAACAAGGGACGATCCGGACTGTGATATTACTTAAATCGATTACGAAATCTATGGAGGTAATATGTATTCTTACTATCTAGTTAACGACCAAGTGTTTCTTTGCGAAATTAAGCGGGCAGGATGGCATACGGATGGTATTGCGTCATTCGATTCCAGGGATGTATCCCCGCTTACAACATTGTGTTTGGCATTTGGACACACAACTTCTGTTTATCATCAGGTAGAATGAATCATTTTCACATCTTTTTTAAAAAAAGTTAGTTAAATTGTGTTAAGCTTTTACGTTTTGTTTTAGGAATTTCCTTATTATTATGTGTTATTAATGCTGCCGTCTTCTACCAAAACAGTATTGAAAATATTGTTGTCTCAGTTGATAAGGTAGCAATCCCTCAGTGGTTGAGCATTTTATGTGCATCTCGCTTCCTCAACATCACTTAGGTGGTATCAGACGGTTAATTTTTCGTTCATTTTCGCCTTCCATTCGGTACATTTCACTCGAAATGAAGTGTCTGACACCAAAATGAAACAAGTGCTGAATGAATTCATTAATGAACCGATCAAACAGTGTTGGATATTAGCATTCGGCATCTTTCAATCCCATTCGAATGAATGATAAATGAACAGTCTGAACACTAAGAGAACGTTCACTCGGATTCGGTTGTTTTGTTTCGAGTCTTGTAGAAGAAAACGTCTCGGCAAAATGGTCTTCTTACGACGACGTACTGAAAGAAAAGAGGAGATGAATGTTCCTTTTTGGTTTATTCCAGTTCGACCGTGTGAACATGGAATGAAATAAAAATGAAGCATTCACTGGAGTGAACATTCATTCGAGTGAACGTCTGATATCACCTTTACCAACAGGTCAGAGGTCAAGAGCTTCTTCGTAAAAACAAAAGAATTTCCATGGATGTTTAGGGTTGGATATCTTATTTTTAAAATTGAAACGATATACTCTATAACAGATTCTTCTTTCCCCTAGCCTACTCCTATCTTTTTTGGGATCGGTACAGTATTTATCTACCCATCGACATTGCTATGCATTTTGGCATTAGATTTTACTGATTTTACTTTAATGTAAATAACGCCTGATACCACCTTAAAAAATGTATATATTAAAGGAAAATAAATACTTAATAGGAAAATAAGTATAATATGATAACGGAGCCATTGAAAATTAGGCGACTGTCTTGAGGAACTTCACCCACCGTATAAAAAACTGAGTAAGGAATTTTTATGTGTGCTTTGTAATTTGTAATGAATAAGCTTAAAATCTAAACTATCGATTTTAAAAACTCTTTCACCTGTAGAATATTACTTTATCACTGAGTCAAATAGGCTAAATTCAGAGACACACCGATACAGAGACACATCAAACTTATAACACCCCTTTTGCGTTGGGGATATTTTTGTGTAGCATATTTTTAGTAATTAAATAGGTTACCATTTTCATGGTAACCTATTTATTTACCAAAAATATGCTAGTCGGTCCGTGTGTATGAAAATCACAACTCCTCACTTAATTCAAAAAGCAATACAAAGTCTTATCACTGTGTTATAATGCTATAATTGATTTGGTAACTTTGATGACTAATATACTATTAGTCAGTAGTCTTAATTAAATCACTTTTGTGCACCAAACATATGTTTTTCTGCTATTTACATGATTTAATGTATAACTGTATGACACAAAAAATAATAAGATACATATTATTACAATACAAGGGAATAGATTATTTCATAATCTGTGAAGAGTATTTAACTTATTACCGTGGTTTAGATTACAAGACAAGCTTACAGTGAAAACTCTTTTTTCCGGATTTTTTAAGAAGGAATGAATAAGTATATTTGGCGCTAAAAAGGAAACAAAAAAATATTTAAAAAAATATCGACCTTGATTGAAGTAAAATTCATCATTATTTCCTAGATAGGTTGGTACCTAATTAAAGTTCGTTGGTTTGAACTTACAAATGTGAAAGATTAGATGTTTGTGTGTGCGTCAATCACGCGACACAGGTTCAAAGGGTTTGTATGAAATTTGGTACACAGGTAGATCATAGTCTGGATTAAAACATAGGATACTAATTTTTATTCCAGTAATTTGTTCCTGTGGGATAAATTCACTGCTTTTTGTAAAAACAGGTGAATATTTAAAATCAGTCGTCTTTCACCAACAAACATTATTATGTAATTGTCTAAAAAAAATATCTGACATACATTCGGAGCCTCTTATCAGCACCAGTGACATTTTTTATGTGATCCTATTCGCGGCACGATCTATGTACGCTAAGAGAGTTTTAGAATCTTTAAATTTTATGTTTAATACTATTAAGGTCTAAAATCCCATACACCGTCTGATGTCCCTAAATAGGTAATAGCTACAAAGTGATTAGATTTATAAATAAATTCGTAGTTATCTAGCATTAAGCTTAAAGACGATTGATGCTTTATTTACACATTCATCGAAGCAAAATAATGAGGCGCCCTCGTATTATTTCGTTCAAAACCGTCAATGGAAACGGGGTTATTGTTTCGTCTGGTCGATGAACTCAGCCATGTGTTAGCTAGCGCTCGGCCGGCCCGTGAGCGTAGGTCAGTGTTTGCGGGGAATTCCCGATCGTTTTATAATAATGATGCAATCTTGGCTAACGTATTACAGTTAACAATGTTAGTTAATTTAAATTTGTCTAAAATCATAATATTATGATATGACTCGTAGCTCGCACCGTCATCTGTAATAAAATTATGAAACTTACAAATATTTAATTCCACGATGTTCCAAAGGACAGTAGCTTTTCCTAAACATTTGCAATTAAAATATTGAGGTCAATAATCAAGATAAAACCTGTCTTATAGTAGAAGTTGGATCAGTAAAACACATTCAAATTATTGTAGACGAACACCATGATAACGTAGTTGAATGGTTGAGTTAATCTAGGTATTGCATGAAAGAAGTACAGTACGTTAATGATTATGTAGTTGAGCTTTTCTGAACATAAACAGCAGAAAAATAATCAATGAATAAGTATATCAAAAACATCATTAATAATTATCAATACTTAAATAAAATTGTAATAAATCAAAGATTTATATTTATAAAATAAACTACAATGAAAACTAGGCCTAATAAAAAACTACACTCACAGAATATTGTATTTAATATATTATATTCTGTGACTGTAGTTTTTAAAGAAAGAAATGTGTATGATGATATTATCATCATACACATTTCTTTCTTTTGCTCGCTAGTTTTACCAGCCAGTTACCAACATCGTTAAAAAAGAAGATCTTATTGTGTGTTATCCTAAAATTAACACCCGTTATCTGATACTAAATATTTCTATTCTTTTGTAGGCCAATGCGGGGTAGAAGCCAGCTCCAACCCTCTCCACCACAACCCCTGGGCGGTTCTGCTAGAGTTCTACCGACGTGGCCAGCTTACGGAGTTCAGATGTGCTGGGACACTCATTGGCAGCAGACACGTGATAACCGCAGCCCACTGTGTCAGGACTTTTAAGCATCATATGTAAGTCAGTTTACATCATCTTTTTAGCCTGCTGGCAATTCTTTAGGGTCTCAAACTCAAATTTCTTTATAAATTTTGGTACAATTTGTACACTTATGAAAGTCAAGTTTGATGCCATCGGTTCAAGAGTCTACCAGGAGGCCTTGTTTTTAACCGGCAAGAAACTCAGCAAGTTTTATCCTCCCTTTACAGTTTTCACAGTATTGATTTGGAAAGAGTCATACTTCACCCTGTCAAGTATTTAATAATAAACCATAATAATATAAAGACCAATTATTGAACTTACAATAAAAAATATACATAAAAATGTGATTTAAGATGTCTTCCTTACAATATTGTCAATTAGAAATTTGAAATTGTACACATACTGATATCTCACTAGAATAATGGAGAATCGAGCACATTTGGATCTGTGCAGTGTCTTGATATCAACAATATTGCTGTAGGTTGTGAAATTCAATTTTTGCGGAATTTCGATAGCAACCGGGACCACCAGAAGCGCGGAGGATAATTGATTTGAAAAAAATTCTTACAATTTTACGGTGACCACTTACCTACACGTGGCGTGACCACTTACCTACCTACACTTACCTACGCGTGGCGTATAACCTGGGATTTCTTTGCTTCATACGTATTCAATAATACCGTTTAAATACAATGACGGGTTAAGGAAGGACGCGTGCTGACGCATAATTTCTTCCGACCTAGTAATAGTGATTAATATCAGAGTCGTTACTTGAAGTCATCGTCTAAATATAACTTTTGAAGGAAAACTAAAACATTGAAAAATAATTTGAATTTACATAATAAGTGGCAAAGTAAGTTGAAGGTTTAGTTACCTACTTGGATTTCTTCTTTTAAATTAATGTGCTGTGCTGTAAACATATGTGCTGTGTTTTTTTTTAAATCATTGGGTTCGATTCCTGGCTAGGATTATCGATTTTTCAAAAATCCAATAATGCAGTTTTAATTTCTATCAAAATCGGGCTCCCGACTCCTTTGACCATTTTTCGATATTCCTTATAGTTTAGGATTTGGCTCCCCTGAAGGCCCACTTGAAAAGTTGAAAAGTTTATGGAATTTTGCAGTGCGTATTCATATTTTTTTCTAATTATTTTATTTCACCCCCCAGGATACAAGTACGACTAGGCGACTACAACCTGTCTACAGAAGTAGACTGCGTCGACGGGATCTGTGCAGACCCTTACCTCACCAGGGCTGCTGATAAGATCTTCGTGCATCATGGGTACAATTTAAAGGAACATGACATTGCCATTATAAGACTGAACAAGCCGGTGCCTTATACTGGTATGTTAATTATTTATTTCTTTATATATTAGTAATTAACTTATTTTGATAATAGCTATAGTATATTTTTTGCTTGGCTTGAACTAGGCACTGAAATATGAAACAACATGGCCTTAATGTTTCATTCGGAGAGTGTGCAGAAGTTTTACGTAATTTGATCCCCCCTTCCCCTTTCCACCTCCAGATCACGACGCGAGAGCTTTAACCCTTATGTTGTTGATATTGCTCCCATTAGCACAAAGCAATTTGCTTCCGCTTTCATTATGCGAACCAATATGATCTGGACATCTTCTAGGCCAGAGTGAACAAGCATCTTCTAGGCCAACGTGTAACATGTTAGACCTCATCATCGTTTTCCATCAAGCGTAATTGTAGTCGAACGCCCTGCCTATAGAACATAAAAAAATACTTCATTAATGATTGAAGTATTTTTTTATGTCCGGCACAGTTCCCGCGACGGGTACCATGACCTGTGACGGCATTATGGTGTATGTTGAAGATCACCATCATCATAACAGCCTTCATAGTTCGACCCACTGCTGGGACAGGCCTCTCCTTGTCATCGAAGGAGGTTTAGGCAGTAGTCCACGCTTGCCCAATGCGGATTGGTGGACGCAGTATAAAGTGATCAATTCTCTTTGCTGATCCATTAGTCGCCTTCTTGGGGCGATGCTATTTCACTCTGCCAGCATCACATAGCAAAGTGAAGATTAGTGACGATATAATACATCACGATATAGTTGTATTCTCAAACCCTGCTAGAAATTATAATTGTCTCTTAATAATAATTTACTTTACCTTTCTCCACAGATTTCATCCGACCAGTATGCCTACCTACTGGTGCTGCAGAAGACGATTTCGTCTTTAACGCTGCTGGCTGGGGCGAGGTGATCCATACTGGCCGCTACAGTGAATCCAAGAAATCCATCACCCTCTCCTTATGGCCTCACGATGACTGCCGTCACATCTACAGACGCGACACCATTCCAAGGCTCTCCATCTGCGCCGGAGGTCAAAAGGACGTTGATACTTGCCGAGGCGACTCTGGAGGTCCTTTGACGGCGAAGAGGAGGCATATTGAGCTGTTTGGGGTGACCAGCACTGGTCCAGTCTCCTGTGGAAGGGAAGGTGCTCCGGGCATCTATACTAGTGTTAGAGAACACTTACCCTGGATTCATAAGATTGTTAGAGTGACTTGACACTAGATTAGACACAAAGACTTCGGTTTTTTTTCTTGATTGCGATTGCTGAGATGGCAATGCAATCATGGCTTGACGCTAAGAGTTGCATGTGTCTCGAATGCGTCTGATTGTATTTTGTGAATCTCCGTATTGAATGAGATCATATGCATTTTACGGCATTTCTTTATTATTCTTTTAGAATGATTACTTAGTGGAATAATTTTATTTTTGCGTTTACAAACGCGTAAATATTTTTAATACTAGAAAGAATGCACTGTAAATAATGTAAGGTAATTTCATTTTAACTGGGCGTCAAATATTTGCAAGAAGGCCGTTCGGGTCTTAGAAGTGCAAATTTCAAAGATTTGATGAAACAATGTTTACCATAAAAACATAAGCACCTAGCACTGAAAAATTTCGACAGCGAAAGCAGTGACTCGGTGGCGTCATGGTCAACGTAGCCAAGGCATTTTTTTTCACTGCATTTTTTTTCTAGTATCTGAATTAATATAGCTGCGACGATTTTATTGCGTAATCTATAGGAAGATCTGTTAGTGAGTAATTATTAATTAAATGCTTGCTAAAAATCATCGGAAGACTTTTGAAACTATGAGACTGGGGTAACTATACTTTAGGAGAGAGTGATTTTCTTAGAAGTTTGACATTTAAAACTTTATGAGTGGTTCAAACGGAAGCTAAGTCAAACTATAGTCATAGTTAAATATTACATACAGTTACAATAACTTGCGTATACATATAAACAGACCTAAATCGTGTTCCGGAGGTTAAGCAACTTTGCAAATTGCTTCGAAAGTTTTTTTACTAAACATATCTTTATAAAACTTAAGTTATTTTTAATGTTATTTTATTATATTAGGTAAGTTACATTGAAGCATTTAGTTTGTATTAAATACTCATTAAAATATCCATGACAAAAAGGCGTAAATAACCCACGGGAACACGGTGAATACGAAAAAATACTTTGTTAATTAGTTTGCATTACGTTTTAAATATACAAACATTTTTGTTATATTTTTTATTGTTACGCTCTGAGTAAGATAGGTTTTTTTTTATAATAGTCATTATGTTCCCCCGCTCATACAAACTAGTCGAAATAAACTTAAATATATTTATAAGCCATGACTTGTGTTCAGTACACAAATATTTGTCCAAACCAAGATTGATACCAGACTATTTGAATGAATGAATACTTGGTGTATTAGTAGTGTTCGTTATCAAATTTATTAAGTATTTATCAATTTCATAAGAGACTGTTTTGGTTTATTGTGCTATATTTTTTATAATTAAAAATAGACATCGAAGTGAGTGAAGTGAGTAACTTTATTATAAGCAAAGAAAGATCTCACCATTTTGGGGCACTGTATGGCTTATACTACCTGATGTGGCTAAAACACTGCTCAATCTTTTGGGATGTACTTATACATTTGTTGAATGTGTCTTTTTTGAACATTGTCAATAGTGAAGTTTTTCTAGCACTTTTTCTCCTGTTTTGTGAAATGTGTCAAAAATGGTTTTTAATGTCTAGTTAAGTAAGTTGGTAATCCATTGCATAAAATGCTTTGTACAAAAAACTACGACAATAAAACAGCATATAATTTATCTAACATTTATTTTATTTCAATCCTAGATCAAAATTGTATAGAAATTAAACAACAATCATTAAGATGAATAATCAGTCTTCTGGTAGATATTTTTATAGCATATATTCGCTTGCACTTACAACGTAGGTTGTCGATACAATTTTTTTTTACACAAAATCATTTTTAGACTAGATTTTTTTTTAAATATTTACAAATTCTTAATAATAACTTAAAATTCATAAGATTTTTACCGTCTACGCCGTAAAAAAAACTATTTATTAGCTACAAAAGGTAAATATGAGTAAGGTTTTTATTTTCTAGTAATGTTCTGACTTAAGTATTTCAGTAAGAAATTACAATTAAATAACAACAAAAAAAAAATACACAGGATATTTTTGTAGGTACAGTCAACGGCACGTCGGGCTATACAAAACTGTCAAATTTCTCCAAACGATTTTCAACCTAAGGCTATTCAATATAAAGTGCATAATCGATTGGGAAAATTTGACAGTTTGTGGTAACCCAACGTGCTGTTGTCTGTACATGCTAAACGCGAGCCATGTGTCATATATAAATACTATGGCACATACTACTTATATGAATCACGCCTTTCTCCCATGAGTGACACTCACAGATATATCAATCTAAGGAGATTGGTCATATCGCTGAGTTTATAGGAAGACCGAGTGTCGCGATCAGCAGCCGTACTACATAATATGGTTCTAGTTGAGCATACCTTAATACACACTATTCATTGCGCGCGTCATAAGGACTGCGAAGCAATGAAAGTTCAGCACGGCCGCAATGTAATACAATTTGTAAGATAGTAACGCATAATTTAAAGCGGTTATGTTTTTATGAATAAAAGTCAGACTATTTGTTTAAATATTGTTTTTTAAATTTAAATCTAAGTTTTTAGGTTCTTACGTCTGAAAAGTTATTCCATTAATTGATAAATAACTGATTCACTGCAATGATTGCATGTTACAGTTGAACATGACAGCATTTTGAAAGAAAAACGGATATTTCTTTTTGACATACGTACGTATTCACTCGACAATATCGGACGGCGAACTGGCGGCAATATTAGCCCGCTGGGCATGCACTTGTCACAAGTTAAACGCCGGCTTGACCTATCTCCTTTTATTATTAAATCTGTGGTGGTGACACTCCTGGACGTTGGCTTTTTGACTTTGTCCTGGATGTTGGTTTACTGAAGGATTGTGATGTGACCTTTTGGGATTATTGCCCTTTTTATACAGGCGACAGGCCAAGAACCTATCACTATTTGAGGGCACTGCATGGCCCATGCTGCCAAATGTAGCTTTATGTATAACGAAATGTTATATGAGGCTCTGCTGAGCCCCTCAAAGGAAGTGATCGTTATATGTAATGTTGAATGGGGTCCACGTCAGGAAGCCTCCTCGTGGCGGACTCTGGTAACGTGGTAGGGAAACTTTCTCGGCGGGTTTGTGGCTTTTGATGTCAAGTGTGTCCGCTTGGCATTCGAAGTCACATGCCATCGTAGAGTAGTTTTTGTTTTCCCACCACGGCTAGTTCCGGAGGGCCACGACCGCGCCCGAAGTCTCCCGGGTGCGGTCCGATGGCTGCTCCCGGTGTCCTCGTTGCGGAGGACGCGCCAGGTCGAGCAGCCGTCGGTGAGGAGGTCGGCCAGCGGCCCACAGGGGCTGACGTCAGTCGGTAGCCCCTGTGGGCTGCTGGCAACCAATTGGTGCACAAGGAGTGCCTAGACGGATAGCGTTGGGACGGTCTCGGTGTAGTTGCTCTCACGTGCGCAGATCCCGAGCCGTCCCGCAATAGCGCACTGAAGGTCAGGCCGGGGAGGATGTTTAGTGGGTATGGAGGGAACGCCTTTACCTCGAGTCCCACATATCCCCTGCGGTTGACACCACCCCGCAGGGACGATGCTTAAATGCATTTGATCTCCCCGACAACAAAAAAAAAGTAATTTAAAGTTGAATGCCCCATACCTTTTCTATTTTAGGGACTGAACTATTTCGTGTGGAGTTTGAAATTAATTATATAACTAAAAATTTCGGATATCATCATAGTATTTATATATACTATGTAAGTATGGGTAGGTGCCCGCTTCAAACACTTGTATAATGATAAACACTTTTAAGTGATTATGAGATTATTAAAGCATATACATTTTATATACATGTTTAGATAAGGCTTAAAATCTAACACTAGTGTATTTATGTACATGATACTTTTATCAGCGGAATGTCGCATTTAAATATTTGAAAATCAACTCTTAACAAGCCTTATTACAAGAAAAATATTAATATAAGAAGGTATAAATGGAATGGAATAAAATACTAACATTCAATTAGTCTAAATAAAACAAGTATTTTATACTTGAAGAGTTTGATGGCGCCGTGTTCTCCTTCGTAACGATCACGAAAGCCAAGCTACCAAGTGTGCGGTCGGTACTCGGATGGGTGACCGTAAAATTTTTAACTAGATTTTCCTACCGATTAAGCTGGTAGTGCACATCAAAAGCTAAAAGACTTATAAAACTCTGACATGCTAATCTGTACCTACATACAGAACTGTAGGTTAACCCACAGAGCATAGAAAGAGTAAAACACTCGTTAAGAGAACACTCGCCTACATAACTGTAGGTTAACCTACAGAACACAGAAAGGGTAAAATACTTGCTAAGAGAACACTCGCCCACAGAACTGCAGGTTAACTTACAAAACACAGAGGGGGTAAAACACTAGCTGAGAGACTTATACTTTCCACTTTACATATATAAATGAAACTTTTTTGCAATAAGACGTAAGGTTTTACCTACATATTTAAAAATTATACAAATCAACAGGGTAATTTATCTTTGTAAATTCATTACTCTACAAATATTTCTTAAATCTAACTCCTCGCTTTTAGAATGAACGAGCGAGAATTTTCAAACTTATAAGTGTTCTTAAGGCATAGTACACACTAAACCCGGTCCAGTGGCATTCGGGTTGATACTTTAGAAGACCGTCGGGATAACATGCCAGCACTAGCCCTGGGTTATGCAGAGCCGGCTTTGGTGTGTACAGTCATGAGCACTAATAAGTATCCATATTTGACTCTTATTGCGAAGGATATAAAGGTGCTGAAATCACAAAAGTGGATACATACAATTGCTCGTGACTGTACACGCGTTACAACAGATTTCAGTGTTCTTACAACAAGCGACACTAGCGACTTTGGGTGTCATGATTTGTTTTCGAAACTGGAGTAGGTAAACGTAAACTGTCGTGAACAATGAACGAATGACGACAGAAGTGAAGAGTTTCAATCAGATCTAAATAGCAAAAACTTGTCAAACTACTATTTCGTATTTTAGAAGGCAGTTTGAATAGGCAGCACTTGAACCGTACAATAAAGTAAATTTTTTGGGTATTCTTTTTATAGGTTATCCGGAGGTTTAAAAAAAAAAGGTTTCCTGGTCCTTGCATGTCTTTTGTTGACGCAGTGTCGCTTGTTTAGGCAGTCACATATGTGCTTTGCACCCGTGAATACAATAAACTATTTACAAAGTTTTGTTTTGCGGTCGATATAACTTAATAAATGTCTTAAAGTTTAGTGCCAAATTTGTTTTTTGATAATCGAGTGTGTTATTCTAATCATGTTTCTGTCTTTAGTATTCAATAAGCAATCATTTTAGAATTGTTTATATTATAATATTATACATCCAAACAATTTTTGTAATTTGGGAAATCCTTGCCTCAATGAAAATAAAATATTTTTTTAATTCGTGTACAGGGCAGTGCAATATTAAATTCCTAACACATGTGTGTTTAATCAGTTATTTTTAATGGGCCGCAAACCCATTGCGAACACTCGACTCGTGAAAAGGTTTTATTTATTGGACTAAGTTTACATCTTCTTATAGCGAAGGCTTGTAGTGGTTTAGTTATCTATGGTGTGGCGTTCGGCAAACTTCTGAAAAGAAAATAACATCTTGTTAGAATCGGCGAAGTAGAGATCAAGAATATTACAAGTTTTTGTCTTTCTTTGTTAAATTCTTCCTATTGCGGTACGGCAAAGCGATGTCTTCATTTATCTATCTTTTTTGCTGATGTTCGTATTAAAATCTGAGTGTCACACATTTTAATCCATCTAGGGAGTGCTTGACGAGAAATGCATGGCTAAAGACCTCATGATGGCGGCTTATGTATCAAAATAACACCATTTTACTGCAAAAAAATGGTTGGTCTGTAAAGTCGGTTTACTGACGATAGTTGAACGTGACAACGTCTTAAGAAAATACTGATGGAATGGTAGCATTTTTCAAAAGAAAAATTTAATTTAATTTGTTTTGCCGGCCTTACATGGAACGCCTCAGAGCGAGGTAACGCCGCATGCGTCATGTTTTTTCGTGCGTGCAGCCGGCTCTATCGAATTATAAGACGTTGTCACGTCAAAATCCACTCAGAAACAATTTTGAATTAACGAACAAAAGTTTGAATCCCTAATACATGGTATCCCGCCAAACACTCTTTTGTTTTGACGTGACAACGTCTTATAATTCGATAGAGCCGGCTGCACGCACGAAAAAACATGACGCATGCGGCGTTACCTCGCTCTGAGGCGTTCCATGTAAGGCCGGCAAAACAAATGAAATTAAATTTTTCTTATGAAAAATGCTACCATTCCATCAGTATTTTCTTAAGACGTTGTCACGTTCAACTATCGTCAGTAAACCGACTTTACAGACCAACCAATTTTTACCTTTTTTAAATTCTCCCTTCCCAGGGAAGGCAAATGAAGCTAGTCCAAACAGCTATGTCTTTCGTTAGTTTTTCTTCTTTCATGAAGTTTGCATTAAAATGATTGCGACTTATGAATTGCCATTAAAACCATTTTCAACTTCATACACACTTAACCTTTATTTAAATGATTAGGCGGTTCATCCTTATTATCGTTACATCACTATGGATGCCTGTGTGTCAAAGTTATACCAGTTTCAAAAAAATAGGACAGACTTTTTGTCAATTATACTTTCTTTTTCTTCAATTATTTGAAAAAATTAATTTTCACTAAAATAGTAGTGAAAACTTTAACTAATATTTAACTTATTTTTGAATGCTTATCTGTTTTTACAGATTTCATATTGCCATAACTTTTTCTTTAGGCATATAGAAATAATATATTCTTGAAAAAAAAAAAATGTACTCACTTCTTGGCACACTTTTCAACGTAGACTTAGAAATGCTATCACTATCTTCTGACTCGGAACACGCTTGAAAGCTTGTTTCTGAAACAAAACAAATTATTAATTATGAAGTTGAAAAATTTACAAGTATGGTCCTTGTTGTCTCTGATATTTTTTATGTATGTGTGGTCACCAAGGTAGAAAACGTATGAGCTGCAAGCCTCAAAAAATAGAAAATACGTTTTTTAAAACAATTTTTATCAGAAAAACCTTTTTTTAAAAAAGCTTTTAAATATTTAAATGCTCTTTATAGAAGAAAATAAATTATACACAATTTATATGATCATAAAAGCTTGTCGGCTTCAAAATCGAGTAGCATGATTCCACCCGAACAAACATACATTGCAAGTTAATGCTATTAAAAAAAATACTGCGTCGATTAGTTGGGATTAGTTCGGGTTTCGACGTTGAAAAAAAAACACTTACGCCGTAAGTTTCTTGAACGATACCTACTAGTATCTTCTTTGCTGTAGGTAAGTCTACCAAAAACGAGTGCTTTGATGCATTTGTTGCTTACGCCATTCTTGCGGCCAGCAAATCTTTGCTTAAAGATCATATTCCTACGATAAATAGTTTTGAGGACCTAATGAATTTGTTTCAAATTTCAGAATGTTTTTGCTTTCTTTTCGTAAAGGATACATGAAATGGAAGTTCGGAAGTGAACGGAGATGAGGGATAAGGAAGACCTATGCTAACGTTTATCAAATCTTGAAAAAGGGCTAGTACTCGAAACCGCCGAGCATGTATGAGGACAGTGATGAAGAGAAAGAAATATGTAAGGATCGAAGCAAGTTTCTGAAAGAAGTGATCCCTGCCTAATCCTATGGGGAAAACGCATAACTTTATGTTTTAGATTGAACCTGTCGATCTGAGATTGATGGGTGAATCACTAGACCTCAGCCGCGATAAAATAAAGCCTCACTCTTACCTGTATCGTATCTGCTGTGCTTGCTATGTCGACTGGGCATATCCTGGTTGTCGACATGGCCGAAAGTGCGGAAACCAACGGCGAATTGTGCGTACGGACTTATCTCGTATAGTTCTGAAATATAATGTATGACAATATTGAGAACGTTATACAGGGAGTTTGGTAGATTTGGTAGAAAGTTAGTTCGTTTGTTTGTTACGCCTTCACGCCTAAACCGCTAAACCGATATAAAAAAATATTTCACCAAAAGAAGGCTATTTTATCAGTGAGTGAAATAGGTTGTATTTATTTATTTTCAATTAGATATATCCACGACAATTTTACAATAATGTAGTTGTTATTTGACGTGGGCTGCCATTTTGTCATTTGTTAGCCAATTTAGGTTACTGTGGATTAATCACTCTTTGCATTTTGCTAGATAGACCACCCACCTACGAATGACATTATATTTTTTTTTAGAAAAAAGAACTGATTTATTTTTATTTTTGATCAGTCACTTTCAAAGTTGATCTCAAAGTTAAATTTTATTTTCTTTAGTAGTTTGTTTTTACTTTTATAGTTGATTTTCATTTTGATAGATTTAAAAAATTTTTTGGTTGATTTTTTACCTTTAACGAATAATGTTATGAGAAGGATGTGTTTTTATTTTGATGTTTTATGTTAAAAGAGTTTAAGTGGTTATGATGCATATATTTTCATTAGTATTTTTCGGGCCATCTTCAGCGAACAGCTTCCCAAGATAGCCCAATACCAAGTTTTCAAAAAGTGTTTACATTTGTGTTAAAATGCCAAAAGCTGTACTTCTTTTTGAGATACCTTGTTTCTCAATTAAATAATATTACATCTTCCATTATGTTTATCTTTTACTTTAGGTACTAATCTGCAAGATTTTGCGAGATTTCAAATTAAGTGGGCCTTCATTGGCGCCTTTACCTTATGTGCAAAATGGGCGGGGCGTGACGTCGTATGTAAGATTGAGAGGAGTCAACTTAGGATTCCAGTCTTTCAATGGTGAGTTGTACTTATATGACATGACATAACTATATGACTAGCATAGTAGGTGCTCGATTGTTGCGTATACACGGTACAAATTACGGTTACTCTTTCCTATGTATCATCAATCAATTGACTAAAAGAGGTGTTGAGTCACTACATCACAGTCAATGGTTGACATTCACACATGGAGCACGAATAAATATTTGTACACGCTTGTAAGAGGCTACCTACCTATTGAATTCATTGAATAGATCTTATGTGTAATGTGTTTGTGTACCGCTACGTTTCTCTGACAAACGTAGCATTGAGTCATTGCGCTAGTATATTCATTGATCAAATCCCAACAATGAAATTTAAATACTATGACGATGACGTACCTACGCAATAGATACGAAATGCTTTAGATACGTCATACAATAAGGTTATTGACAAAATTTTGAATATCTTTTAAAATGAAAGTCCCACTTGTATTAAATACTTGTACCTATATGTAGTATCTCAGACCGCACATTGACAAATAATATCAATATTGTATTAATTACACCGTGTCACAGAAACATTCATTTGTCATTACTAGACGAGAATTAATTTAAATTATAGCAAGAACGTCAAGAAGCGTCGGTGGCGTAGTGCGTAAGAGCGTTGTCTTCCACCCGGGAGGCAACCGTTCGAACCCCGCCACGTACCAATGTGTTTTCAAATTTTGAATTCATATGTACGTTTATTCGACGCTTTACGTTGAAAGAAAACATCGTGAGAAAATCTACACACACCTATGAAGAAATTCTTAGGTTGTGTGTGACCAACCCGCACTTGGCCAGCGTGGTTGACTAAGGCCTAATCGCCCCTAATGTAAGGTAAGCTCGAGCCCCTCGGTGGGGACATTATATGAGCTGTTGATGATGATGATAGCAAGAACGATTATGACAAGTTTTATAAGTAATTACAAATCCGTGTCAATATTAATTTTGGTATAGAAAAAGAAATAAATCAGATCAGACTTAGAGATCCTATAGATCAGATAAATGAGAACTTGTTTTGCTGTGACGTAATAACAAAAAATAGATAGGTACTTAAATAAATACCTACTAGCTTACCGGCCACACATTATGGTGGTTAATTTGTAAAAAATAAATGAGAAATACTTATCAAGATCAAAAATTATCCTATAGTCTAAGTTGGACCAAGCAAAATTAATTTACAAAATTTCATTAAAATCAGTATTTTCAGAGTTATTTAGCCAAAAATTAGTAAAGAAAGTTCTCGTGCACTTTTGTTATTGATAATGACCGTTGTTCAACATTTGTTTCTGAACGACGGGACCTCAGAGGACGGGACGAACATCAAATAAGAACAGTTGGAAGGTGTTTTTACTGTTTTTCTCGCAATTGTTCCATTCAGTCTTGTCAATCTCGAATTTTAGCGAGACATAATGTCCCCGCCGAGGGGCTCGAGCATACAAAAGTTGTTTTTGGTGAGCAAAATATCCATTTTGGTGACCAATGTACTATTTTTTTGGTAGGCACTAAATTTTTTCCCTTTTGTAAACCCCGATTTAAACCTTCATTCCTTTCTTTTTTCCGTGGTCGGGTTACAAAAATTTTGCTTGATAAATCTGTTATATATAATTCCCGTGTCACGATGTTTGTCCGGTATAAACTCCGAAACTAGCAACCTGATTTTAACTTTTTTTGTTTTCAAATGTGTTTTTTGTTCCAACTTGAGAGATAGGATGGTTTTTATCTTGATAAGTAGTGCTCGTTTTTTTACTGCAATTTCAATGTTATAGGACAGAAGTATGAAATTACCACAACAACGAGTGGATGAGACAGCTAGTATATTAAAGATAGTAAATTACAACAAATCGAATATAATAAATACTAACCATGTTTACTATTATTCCTCATATGGATCGGTGCGCTGTATATCCTGTTTTGTGCATTGATCACATTTTCTTTGGCGTTGGCTAGGTTTGTATGCGACGTGTTGGCGGTAAGATTACCGCTCTCAGACTTATTATCGACGGTTATGGAGTCACGATATTCTGTTAAATTTCCTCCTCTGAAAATTAAAATGTAAGAATTAATGACATTATACACTGATTGCTTAATGATACTTAATTTGGGCTAGATAACTGGTGTGAGCGTGGAAATATATTATTATTATTTTAGAATACTTTTGAATCTCCGACTTCTAAAGTGGGATTTTTTCTGTTACGCGGACCTTGGTCAAGCGTATCAGATTAATTTAGGATGTTGTAGTTATAGATGATAAAATTTTTCGGGTTATTCGGCGGGTATTGAGGATTGTAGCCTTTTTATTATTATTTTTGCGAAAGAAAACAGGCAACGCTACTAATTTCATACAAACTACCTCACTTTGACTAGATCCCAGATTAAGAATGGAGGTAAGTACAAAAACGACAATCATTTATTTGTAGTTAACCTAATAATTATCTGATTTAAGCCCAAATCATGATCGCAGAATATTTTCAAAAATTTAGTACCTACCAATTTTTCTATTATAATACTGATGATACTTTTTGAAAGAATTTTGTTTTAGGGCAGGTGATTTTGAAGATCAACTTTACATAAATTGGGAACACGTTAGGATAAAGAAAAATACTATCCTACCTATTATTGCATAATAAACTTTTATTAAGTCAGTAAGATAACAACTGGACCACTGAGACCAAGTTCTAACTAAGCGATTAACTTATTTTACGCCCAATAGATACACTGCAAACTGTCTCTTGTGTCGAGCCCTCAGAATACAGAAGTCGAGCCATTATGATTCGTCTGTGTTACATTGTAATGTGTAAAAAATATGATTGTATGTAATTACTACTAATTACTTATTATCTAGATTGCTGCTTCAATTTACGTAACTGCAATTGCTTTCCGATAGTTACATACCTGTGCAAATAACACAGGTATTTAGAATAAGATTATGGGTTGAGCCGGCGCCAGACATGGTAATCAAACATTTGTATGTATTTTTGACTTCAAATGTGTGTTCAAACTTTGCACAAATACTCAAATACCCGTGCCCTGCTTCAATACAATATTATTAGCACTAAAGACAACATTGTAAAACATGTTAATTGAGGCTAACTCTGTCTTTCATTCAGCAAATAAAAGTGACAGCATCACTTTTAAACTATGACTAACTTTGGTAAATGTTTTATAATAGGGGGCTGTGAATCACGAGCAGGCTCTTATAAAAGAATACCAATGTCTTCCTTATCAACCTGTTTATGATACAAGTGAGTAAGACTATGAACACCAACCAACATTTATGATACTAATGAGATAGAGAAGTACCCACCTCTGCCTTTTGACTAAGATATAGATGCAGCTTAGAAGACATATGGTGAGGAGTATGGAGCTGCAGATGATCACGACCATGTTTAAGTCAAACATATCGGATGGAGGTCCTACTTCACCTGAAATAAAAAGAAAAAATCAATATTATATAGTGGTGCCTACAGATGGTCCATTTAATTTCGGACGGGATATAAACGTCCAAAAAAGTAATGGAATAAATTTTGCGTACTATTTTTAAAACAAGAAAAAATCTACCTGCCCCAGGCGAGAATCGAACCCAGCATATTCGCAATAGTTTTAAAAATATTTACGCGTTTGTAAACGCAAAATTTATTCCATTGTATAGGGTAGTTCCATCTTAACTGGACGTCAAATATTTGCAAAAATATTTCGTTTGGATCTTAGAAGTACAAATTTCAAAGATTTGATAAAACAATGTTTACCATAAAAAAATAAGCACCAAGCACTGACAAATTTCGACGGCGTAAGCAGTGCCTCGGTGGCGTAGTGGTTAACGCAGCCGCCTGGATTGCGGAGAATGCTGGGTTAGATTCCCGCCTGGGGCAGGTTAATTTTTTTACAGTGTTTTTTGCCCTAGTTTTTTTCTAGTCCAAAAAAGTAAATAACTAAATCAAATCAAATCACTTATTTGCTACAATCAATACATCACGCTTATAATCCCGAAACGGGTTTGGTTACACAATGTTATCGAAACTGCGAACAAGCTTTACATAATGTTCGCAGTTTCGATAAAATTTCAAAATGGCGGTTATATCCAATGATTTTTGACAGTTCGAACCGATAAATGGCTTTATCATATCGTGTTTCGGTGGTCATGGTGGTCATGATAGGCGGGCAGGGTGGCTATTTTTAACATTTTTTAGACACGTTATCCTAGTTAATCGACGTTGCATATTTATATCCTATATTATAAGGGGATGTAAACTACTAAATAAAAATATTTAAAAAAATCATGCATCATATTGTAAGCAGGGCAGACGCAATTTTCTAATTGACAAGGAAAATCCAAATACTAAATTTACTCACTCCCATCTCCATTTTTGGTGGCGTATCCGTAAACGGTGGTAACGCTGCCGGCTTCGTTGGTCGCCGTCACCCGGACTTGGTACCAGGTGCCGGGGGATAAGTCCCCAATTGCGAAGGAGCCGGTGCGGTAAGGCGACTTCGACTGGTAGAGACTCGGCAGAGTCCACGATGGTAGGTTGTTGTACGGCTGGAAGACGAATTGACGATCAATAATCGGATCCAAAAGTGGAAAAAGATTCAGTGTCAGATCAAGACAATTTCATTTCTGAAGTTATAAAAAAGACCGAAATAGTACAGAGACGGTATAGGTTCTTAACCGAATGCACGTAATTAAATGACAGCTGAGTCTTTTCGGTACAGAACCGCGTGTGTGCGCTCTGTACAGTCACTCCTCCCTCCTTCCAGTGTTCTTTTATAGGGATTACAAACAGGGTTGCCAGGTACAGGCTTATCTTATCCTGGACATTTCTAGGGTTACAAGCGAAGTTGGAGTTTAGAGTCGAAATCCAACTAAAAATGTTTGTTGGTTCCAACTAAAAAGGCAGACGGGCAAAAGAAAAAAAAATTACAAAATATTAAAAAAGTATCACACTAGGTTCTTTATGTTGTGTTTGTGAGACGACCTATGACACATACCTACAGACCGCGCTATTATTTCCTTGTCCTCAATAATATTATATAATAATAGTAATCAATAAATTCGGGACAGTAAGGTGTTGTAAAATTCCAGGACTTTCTCGGAATTCCCGGCCTTCTGGCAACCTTGGCCAAAAAAGCTGGTGTATAATTTAGTAGCGGGATCAACTTTTGTTCGAACTTCACCTGAGTTCTTGTTGTAATACCACGTGTTGTGAAACTCAATCTATCGTACATTGCATTGTTACATTATTTATACACTTTTACTTAACATTGGCTTAATGCGAAATCTTTGTGTCGCGGAGCCATTAATTATGAATAGAATAGAACTTCGGTTCATCTCCCCTTTTTTATCGGAGTGTTATCTGCTTACGGACGATACCCTAAACCGCTGGCTAGTGGACCAGCGGACCGTTGGCTAGACGTGGGCCTGTGCAGGGGTCGCCCAGCACCTATCATCACGGCACTGGGAATATCTGCTAAACCACTCCGGTTTCCCCCATGCCCTTACTGGAGACGACCCGGGGTTTGTCGAAGCATTTCACCGAGCCACCTCCGGGGCGGTTCATCTCCTCTAAGAGCATAGATATTTTATTTGTTTATGGTACCGAAAAATCTCATTTGAAGATGTTCGTTAGGTTAACTAAATACTTACCAAAGTATTGTGAGTTCTGATCCAAGTTCTGGACGCGAGTTGTCTGTACTCAAGGTCCCAGTTTCTCATGTCGCAGCCGCCGTCATCCCAGCCGGCTACTTGGATTTGAATATGCGTGCTGTTGCTCCATAACCACTCGTTTGTTGTCGGGGGTATAGGCACTGTCAATGGAAATAGTTCCTAATGGGTTGTGTCGATTTTTATGACCCTTAAATCTTAGTTTTGGAATACGGAATTACAATTCTTTATGCTATCATACAAGAGACATTCTTTAAATCGTGATACTTTTATGGGGTAGATTTGCGGAAGCTGTATGAAAGAGAGAGCTGTGTCTCGCGACGACGCAGACCTTTGAGTGGGGGAAGAAATTATACTCCGCCTGCCTCTAACACTAATACGGAACGCATTTTATATGATAATATTCTCTACGTTCCGCAATCACTTCATTTATATATAAATTATTCATTAAGACCAATCCCATAAGCCCAACCACGTCACTTCTCCCGTAATTTGGTGAGGAGTTCGGTATACTGCTGAACCTAGATGAGATGCTGCAGCATCGGCAATATCATTAAATTTACAGCATTTTCACTAGGTGGTAGACCTATTTGTAGTGTCGTTTGGGTAGGTACCACCGCCTTTCTTATTTCTGCCGTGAAGCAGTTCACTGTGTTTCGGATTGAAGGAAAAGGTATCCAGTGTAATTAGTGGGCATAGAAGGCATTTTAGTCCCTAGGATAGCAACGCACTTGCAGTGTTAAGTGAATTACCCTGAATATTGCAAGTGTCTTTAGGCGATGGTAACCACTTAACACCAGGTGGGCCGCAAGCTTGTTTGCCATCATGTAGTTTAAAAAAAAACCCTATATCTATATCGCCTGACACGCTTTTAATTTTCACCTCCCAGCAGAGTAAGTAGTTTCCCGACGCTCGACAAACCGACATCCCAATGGACGACCCGTGAAGTGCCCCACGATACCCCACTTCAAAAGAGAATCAGCGAGACGGTAGCGTGCTCGTATCTAGAAATACCTAAGCACCTCCTTGAAACGAAGCGGTGGTAGGGTTTTTGACTACTTAAAAGAACTTAACAAATTCAATTTAAATAAAGAATTTTAGATTTTGTACTTGATCTTACCTCCACCCAAAGTGCTGACATCTAAGTACGCGGGTTGTGAAGTCCCAACTCTGTTAGTAGCGGTAATCCTCAGCGAGTACTTAGTGCCGCACTTGAGGCCAGTAAGAGCGTGCTTCTGGACACCAGACAAGTTGGGCAACTTGTTCGACGGCCATGCTTCCTGCCACGGGCCGTTAGACTCCTTCCATGTTAGGCTGTAAGCTTTACAATTGTTCGTTAATGAAAGGTGAAGCTTATAAACATGGTTTTAGGAAACATTCTTGCACGCGCTATCTTCGCTATTGGACTCTTATTCAGCTTTTAGCTTCAAGTGGGATGGAGAAATTTGCGAGACACTAGTGTCTGTTAACAAAAAAACTGTGTAGGTATAGATTTAAAAAATGGTACTCACAAATCTTCTGTCCCAATGACTTATTCGTAATGGAGTAATACGGTTGTTCCCACTCAACTAGTATGGAGTCTTTATAAGGGGTGGCCCTCAGTACTGGAGACTCTGGCAGCGGCAGCACAATAACTTGGTACTCCACCGAATCAGATCCATATAGGTTTTTGGCAAGGCACGTGTAGTTTCCACTTAGCGATTGGTCGATGTCTGCAAAAAGAAATATTTGGAGTTAAGCCTTATGTTCGTGTTTGTCTGTTCTTTCTAGTTAAGTAGCTTCAATTCCAATTTTCAACAGCTCCAGTTATGCTATCTTAAGCCGGGGCCAGATATGTATCATTTGCCCTATCCGTACTCACAGTATCCGTATCGCCGACGCGTATCATGATATGTGGACGGGTGATGATACACGATCTCGATACGCCGTTATGATACGGCCCGTCCCATGTCATGTCGGTTTCATACGATTGTCATACGGAGCAATTCGAGGCGTCCACAACTTGATACATGATACGCTGATACGGATACGCTGATCAAATCGGGCAAATGATCATATCTGGACCCGGCTTTATAATGGGGCCGTGAGTTTCCTCACGGTGCATTTGACCCAGCGGGATATTTTGTGTCTCCCCTGACCTTTTACTCTTCCCTGTCCTTCATCAGCCTTATAAGCTTACTTGTAAAGTTAAAAGAAATACGATTGACTTACTGTTAATAAGCAGGCTGTCGTCATGGTTCCTGGTGAACCTTGGGTGGTGAGTGATGATGTTGTGCTTGTGGTACCACACGGTGCGCGGCGGCGGCGCCCCCACGCACTGGCACACCAGCAGCAGCGAGCTGCCCACGCCTACTGACACGCTGCCGCCCAGGGACGCCACGCCTGCTACCACTGTTGGTACCATAATATACAGGATGAAGTTTTCAAATGGGCCTTCAGGGCCAAATCTTAAACTATAAGGAATATCGAAAAATGCTCAAAGTAGTCGCGAGCCCGATTTTGATGAAAACAAAAACTGCATCATTGGATTGATTGATAAAATAATCATCATTGCTTTGATTATCGCATCAACCAAGGTGGAACAAGGAATATTTTATTAAAATTGAACATTTTCCATTAGTTTCCCGTATATCATTACTTCCCGGAAATCGATCCTTATTAAGAACACTATCAAATGGTGTAATAATACAGGATGTGTTTTTTTTTTCAAAATTATTGGGTTCGATTCCTGGCTAGGATTATTGATTTTTCAAAAATCCAATGATGCCAGTTTTTGTTTTCATCAAAATCGGGCTCGCGATTCGATTATTATTAAGCATTTTTCGATATTCCTTATAGTTTAGGATTTGGCCCTGAAGGCCCACTTGAACAATTCACCCTGTATATCATCATCATCAACAGCTACTAATTTTGTGGTAACAAGCGTGATTATAATGTATGTATGAAATAAATTCAAGAGTGGACAAAACTCTAAGCGTTTGCGGACTGAATTTCGACAGTACAATACTTCGACATGTAGCGAACTTGGGAGTTTAGTGTTTTATACACTTAAATGGCTGAATGATGGGTAGGTTAGGGTTATTTTTTTTATGACCAGGCGGAGTGCAATGTTTTTGGGAGAGTACGGACACAAAAACATGTCGAAGTATTGTACTGTCGAAATTCAGTCCGCAACCCAACTCTAAGGCCCGTACTATAGAATGACTTAAGAATCGTTTGTCACTTTCTATCACTCAAAAGAGGTAGAGACGTACGACGCTCAAGTCGTCGTTCATTCTTGAGACACCTTCTATAATACATGCCTAAGACCCGATTTCTCTACGTTTCACGAAATAACAGTTGAGCCCGACGTATTTCTCTATTACTTATCGACACGATAACTTGAACTCTATTTTTTCTTTCTTGACCTTGAAATGTACTAGTCTACCATAGAGAAAAATTCAGGTAAATTCAAAAATAACTAAATTATGCTATGCTCGTCTATATGATATCTATAGACACGGCTCTTTCGATTTAAACCCAACTCGAGTCCCCGTGTGTTTTTCCCAGCAATGACTTTTTGATCATCTGTCAACTATTCATTAAGGTATGAACATTTTGTTACGCACCTCTATGGGTAGGTGTATGGGAAACTCTTCTTGTAGAGGACCCTTCTCCAGCAGTAGTGCTCGCAGTAAGCCATGTCTCGTAAGTCCGGCCGCTGACGAGGTCCTTCAGCTCAGCTGTAGTTCGACTGTCTGCTTCCACTCGCAGCGTTTGAGGGGAGCCGCTGCTGAAAATAGAATAAGGGATTAAAGTTTGATTATTTGGCATGTTTAGATATGCCAAAATAAATATAAGAAAACAAGGAAAGAATCCTGTCATGGATAAGTGCTGAGACTGGACTTTAACCTACGACCTCTCGCAATCCGGTGACTGCTTTCCCAACTGAGTTACACAGGACTGTTTAATCACGACGAATTTATCCATATCTTTTGTCTCTGATTGGGTCACCAACTGATATATGCTTAACAATGTTGAAGATTAACACCCGATGAGATATTTTTACAAATGTAATAACGTCGATCAACTAATCTAGATATTTGCTCTTTGTTAAGAGCCCTCGGTGCAATATGGAGATCAAAGTTGCACTGTCTGCATAGCGACTTAGTATAATTTTGACATTGGAACAGTGTAGTCAAATTATATTACTATTTTCAACTTATGGACTGTGAATCATGAGATTTTGCATCATTATACGCTTTCCTCTATACCACGGTGTTCTTTTCTCACGAAGAGCTTTTCATGTTCTAATCTCACGGAGTACCAAACCACCCCGTGTAAGAAAGGATGGAGAATATAGTCTTTGCTTTCTTAGGAACACTTGTTCTAGCTTATATTGTTACTGACTGGCAAACTGCTACCACAGATATCGGAAATGGCTACCATTCCAACAGGAATAAATTTTTTTGGAACTTATTGCTGCTTACTGATTATGATTGTGTAAAATTAATGATTAATAAATAAATAAAAAAATGGAATTCTCTGCAAGCACACGCTTTGCTCCTACTTGCAAACCTGGATCCTTCAAAAGAGGCGTTAAGAAGCACCTTGCAGATTGGCACAGTGAAGGTGCGTGGAACCTCTCATACACCTAGATACCTTCGCATTTATCATTCCTTGTTCGCTTCCTATCATGCGGGATAAAGTCAGTTGCTTAGGTCATTATAGTATAAGTAGGTACAACAAATTGGTCTAGAATTTTAACTAAAAAAAAATATTCTTGTCTCTTCATTCAGAATACTTACCTAGACGTAGGCTTAACATAGACAGTATAGTACAGCAGTTCTCCATTAGGGTGTTCAGGTCTTTTCCAGCTCACTAATAGTGAGCTCGATGACAATACGAGCACTTTGATGTCAGCTGGTGGTCCGGGCACTGGAATGAAAGTGTGCAAATTATTTATACCTTCCCTCGAATTAAAAGTAATTATTTATGAACAAGTATTAAAAGATACTTCGATGATTGGTCGGCTTAAGATGAGTTAAAAATTTGTATTTCATAAGTAATTTATATCTCTTTACGAATGTTTGCGAACTGGCTGTAAATTAATATAATGGAAGCAATAATCTCTACATAGTATAAAACAAAGTCGCACCGTCTGTATGTACGATTAGAATTTTTAAAGTACGCGACGGTCTTTAATGCGTTTTTTATCAATGGATAGAATAATTCAAGAGAAGCTTTAGATGCATAGTTCGTCAACGTATCTAGGTATATTGATTCCGTGCGATACCAGGGCGGGTCGCTAATACACAATAAAGTGTTAGAAGAATGAAGTCTGAAGACTTAAAAGTTCTATTGAGCGATGATAAATAAGCCAAAACCTTGTTAACGCTAAGGTTATTGAAAACACGATATTAGTAAAAGAACTTTTGCGTCTACACTGTATGCCTGATCTAAAGTATATAAATCTTACCGTCCTGCAACGTAGCGCAAATTATTGGATAGGAGAATGGTCCAACGCCATAGTTGGAGAAACCAGCCACTTTCACGGTATAGTTGGTGTACTTCATTAGCCCCTGGAGGTAGAGTTCAGTATGGAGGGAGGTTTGATTTTGCCATGCACCCTCTGCAAAGGGAAAATTATTTCATATACAGGGTGTAAAAGACATGAACAGTCAAACGAGAACCATGTATTCTGCTCACCATCATAACATTTTTCTTCCTTTAGACTATACCTGGGAAATTGATAGTTACGATTTTATTGAAGGTCAAAGTCATATTTTTTTTTATTTTTTTCTGTAAACGTATTCTATACGTTATTTCTTAATTATTGTCTAAAGAAACATTATCATTTTTTTTAGTATTTCATAACAAAAAATGGCTTCAAAACGTTAGCGTTCAATGTAGCTCACTCGATGCGCACGGACACTAACGAACGGGGCCGCCGTCTGGCAAAATTATCGCGGCTATGCGAGTTGCGTGCGAGTTGAGCCCTTTACATTGCGCGGTACAATTTGCAATTTTTTTTAACACCAAAAAATAAAAATCATTTCCCAGCAATATTTTTTTTGAAATATGTCTTATTTTGATGTATAGAATACGTGGTTCTCGTTTGACTGTTCATGTCTTTTACACCCAGTATATGTAGTAGGCCAAAGAACTTGTAATTAAATTCTACCACTTCTAACACAATTTAATAATTAAACGGTTATCTTTTCTTTAATTTCTAATAAATCATCTGACTGATCAGTTGATTTAGTAGGAAATACAGAAATTGTACAATCTACTATGGTTACTCTAGTCTACATCTTAATAGATTATTCCATAAAGAGTAGGTAACTAAATTTAGACTGGCTTCAACTAAATCGAATTTCTACTAAATTTAAATGATAGTTTTTGGTAAACGAGTGAACTGCAGTGCCTTTTAGCAAGTAATCAGGTAACAAATATAAAATAAAAATTCGATAAAGGTTTTAATGACGTTGCTCGAAAAACGTAATTTAATTTAATTTTATCTAATAGCAACACTAACACTTAGCAATTTGATTCTGACTAGAACTTTGATGGAATAGTCCTATAGAACTTATTGATTTACGGACAATGGAGGGGTAAAGTTACTATAAAATGACGAAAATCTTTGTTCATTTTCAACCTAAACTTTTAAGTTTGAAATTTAGTACAAAATCGATCGTCGAAATTGGTTAGTTCGTGGTACAAAACTATGATTTGTGAAACTTATTATAATTCATAATGATAACTCACCTTCCGTCGCAAATAAAACCGTGTACCCTATTAGCGAACTTCCTTGTCCAGCTTGAGAAATAGGCTGCCAGCCTATTCTTAGTGAAGTAGAGGATACTGCTGTGCACTCTACTGACGGTGGCGCTTGCTCAGGTGCTGTAAGAGTACACAGTATGTAATGATCCTCTTCTGAATAGTCAGTGTGACAAATAAACTGAGAGTTTTAACCAATTTCATTTACAATATCTGGCGGAATCCATTAGGACAGGGCCAATAAACTATGAAGAAGAAGAAGAAGAATATTTATAATATTATGATGTTATCTTAGATTCATGAGAGAAGTACACTTAATAAATAAAACTTCTTTAAGGATTTAACTGGCATCTATTTGAATGTCAAATTTTGATATTTTAGTCCAACGTTTCGAAGCACTTTTCGAAAGAGTACTTAGAGATGTAAAATTAAATTAACAATTATTTTAATGATAATTTTTAATAAAGTTTTAAGCATACGATACCTCCTTCTCTAGTATCTTGTAGCACTGGTAATGAAAATGGTCCAGAACCTGCATTATTAAATGCTGATATTGAGACAGCATATCTAAAAGAAATAAATTATGTTAATAGATTTGAAGTTCTTAAAATTATTTAAAGGAAATTGTTAAGGAATGACAATGATATTACCTCGTGTTTTTAAGTAGTCCGCTGAGCAATGAGTCTTGTTTTCCTGATTGCTGTGACACTTTTATTGTCCTTGTTTCCGAAGTGTCTGAAAGGGTTGTTTAAATTAGTCAGAAATATTTCAATAAAACAATAGAAGCAACAGACTCAATTAAAATTTACACGAAGTTTAATATCGTGTCTTTTTAAATGTTAGAAGACAGTCTTAAACAAATTGTTTTCGTTGAAGAAAAAAAAAGAATATAATTCGTGATACAATTATTGCTCTCCTACAAAACTTATCAGTGGCCGAGGGTTCCGGATGAAGCTCTCTAGTCTTACCATCACTTAACATCAGGAGAGATTATAGGTAAAAAGCTTTCGCGAGCAAAATAATTCTGTTATGATCGAATCAAGCTTCGATAGAGTTATGTGAGTCACAAAATTTGACTTTCTGAAAACCTCGGAGATAGTACATTTTGAATATAAATACAATAATTTATTAGCTGATATCTACCTGATCCACTATTCTGAGGTACAGCTCTAACGTGGTAACCCATAATTATACCATTGTGAGACTCCTTCAAAGGCGGTAGCCATACCGCGTAGAGTTCGCCAGGGTTCTCTGTCTGTTCCACTTGTACGTTAATTGGGGGTGACGATGGAGCTGCAATTAAAAAATCACTAAAAATAAAATATTTTTGAGTCTTAAAAGATTTTAGGATTATTCTTCTAAATAGAGATGTGAAACTTTGTTAAAGCAATGGTATAGTCAATTATCGATCACGATACGAAACAGAAGTAACGTATTTTTTTAAGGTGACGATATGGAGCAACGTACAATTTCCGAATGACCATCACGTGCTAACAATAAAAACGTAAATTTTGAAAAATATACTCAAAAAACTAGACTACTTAAACTACATTTTAGTGTACACATAGAAAAAAATCTTGAAAATAGGTCTTACCAAAATAAAAAAGGGACATTGCTTGGGAATTAGAGCTATTTTCATAAAACTTTATTCATCTTGTAGATAATTTCATTATTTAAATATTTTTATTCATATGAGAAAAGTAGCATCTTGTTAAGAAAAATCAACAGTTTTTTGGAATTTTGTATGGTATCCATTTAGTATTGCCACGGTTGTCAGCCCATATCGCCCCCTCAAGAATAATGGTTATATATCAGATATTGGTATACCTTCCTCATGTGTGGTGAAGTGCACAGGTGCAGTGAATAAGCTAGTGCCGACTTGATTGCCTGTCGCTACTCTGACACCATAAGCTGTTGCTGGACGAAGATTCTGTAGTTCTAGTGACTGACGAACGTCGGTGTCTTTTCTGGAATACCGTTAAACCTATTAAAAGTTTTTAGTGCTTAATGGTTCCAGGTGCATAGTCTTGGGTTGGCTCCAGGAGGGAACGGAGGACGCATCAATGAAAGTTGGCGTCGATGAAATCGCAATTTACTATTAGAACGATATGTGGCTTGCTTAGCGTATTACCTTTATATAATATAGATAAAGTTATTTAACTATTTTGGCCATGATTGGTTGGGCAGCTCCAACGTTATCAAACAATAAAAAAAAAACAATACTTCATGTCATGCAAGTCCGATAATCCTTGACAGTTACGGGATCCAAATACGTAGCAATAAATTTCTAGGTCACATATTTCTGCTCGGTGTGTGTGACGGTAGTTTTTTTTTATTTTCGACTGGCTATCTACCACCATTTTATTGTCCAGTGTTAATATCATTGTTAGGAAAATTAGTGATAAATGAAAGAGTCTCGCTGTATTTGATTGTTTCAGGTTTGCTCCACAAGATTGCTCCCACATTTGATTTTTTGTCATCAACTTCCCCGACGAGTTAAAGCAGTTTAAAATTTATGTTGTTTAAATCAAAGAAATAATACCTAGTAACGTTGATGCTCGTAGCGTGGTCCCATAAGCTGTCACCATATTGAGTAACTGCGTATTGCAATGTATAATGCCTCGCGTGAGCTCTCAATGTATCTCTCCAAGATATAGTTGCTGTACGAGATCGAACTGACTCCACTCGAATGTCTGAAGGTGGAGTTGGGGGTTCTGGAAATAGAACTACTCATCAGAAATATAACGTTGATACCAAATCTTGACACCCTAAAGATTTTAGCCGCACACGGGGGATACATTTAAGCATAGCAGTAGCATCATAATGAATGACTCATAACTAAGTGTGCGAGTGCGTACTTTCCGCAGGTATTGTAGGCTGTAGCATCATACCTGCGGAAAGTACGCACTCCAACACTTAAAATTATGAGTCGTTGTCTTGTATTCACGCAAATCCTTGCTTGCTATAGTAAAATATGTTTAATGTGATCTCGTTTAAAGGAAATAATCGTAATTTCGGCTCATGTGTCATTCTTATCTACTCAAAAACACGAATGAACCGTACGTTTGGTGACGTATTTTCGGTAGTTGAGCCCAAAGTTTGTCGTGCAGCATTACTACTTGATTTTGCCTTTTTATAATGTGTACAACTCGTTTAAATTCTTCAGTTTCAAACAATCACTCAATAGTGTTCTTACCTAAAATTGTTAAATGGACATTAAAACTAGCCGATCCATACGGGTTGCTAGCTTTGCACTCATACATCCCAGCGTCTCCTGTCTCAGAATATTGGAAGCTTATGGTGCTAGTAATTCCTAGCGCAGTCTTGGATTCGGAGAGCTTGATCCTAAAAAGAATCACAAACACACGCTATCAAAATAAAATAAGCTGGCAAATAGAAAATCTAGCTTATTTCAAAGTGGGACTCAAATACAAGGTGATCGGAGCAACAAAATCTGAACAAACTTAAAATTATAGTCTTTAGCATCCAACTCTGTTTTTCAGAGCATTCGCTTATTTTATCATTTTCTCTTTCCTCTTGAATTCAATTTACCTTTGACTTTGGAAATCCACAGTATTTCCGTCATGTGTCCAAGAAACTCTTATCGGATCATCCCCCAGAGGACGACACTCCAGGCTCACAGGGTGACCCAGTCGTGATGTCACGTTACTTGATGACGTCTCAAAGTGGACGGGTTCTGAAAGAAGGTTAAGGAAAATATGAGTTTATATTAACACATTTACTGACGTTTCTAAAATTAAATTTCCTTAATTCTTGGGCATTAAGGTATGATTTCGATCTCGGCCGCAGTGCTGTATATTTTCTATAGGTTGACCGTTGCATTGCTTCCACGGCATACTGCGGAGCTTGGAATGTAATCTTATATAAACCTATAATTAATTTCAAGGGACCGGTGGTGACCCGGCAGCACCGCTGAGGCAACACTATTGCGTGCAACGGAGGTCGGAATCATGCCATCCTAGATGGAATAAATTTGATTAGTAGCTAGTGCATTGTTATTGTATTTTTCTATTAATTGGAATAGATTTTATACTTCCTATCTGGCGTAGGTAGGCGACGAAGTTACTTTACCATACGCAGGTTTTATTATTATTATTTAGAAACTTACCCATGATTTTCATTTGATCGTGTTTTATATGTGTCTTGTCTTGTACGTACATGTAAAATACGATCAAATTAACTGTAGAATATAATAATTAAGGTTTCAGAAGTAGAAAATACTTTAGTGCCTTGTCATAATAATCTGATTTGAATTTAATGGTAAAGATAACTTTATTTGGTAGAAACGTGTCACTCGTGCACTCCCAACTCCAATGATACCCCCTAACTAGTGGAAAATCTGGCAATCTTACTCTGCGACCAAAAAAGTTTCACACAGTCCTCATTCATGTTAAATGATTTCGAGTACCATTGATTTGAACTTTTTTAAGGGGTGTTTTCAATTTGATCGACAAAATTCCGATTCATAAATTCTCTTGGTCGATTCTATTTTCACTTAACATATTTAGAAATAACTTACTGTTCACACTCATCCAAACAGTCTTGCTTAACGGCTGACCCACTCCGTTCTCAACATTACAGGAATACAGGCCATCATCAGATAACGAAACCTCTTCTATGACCAGTGTCCCATTTGGGAGACTGAGAATACCTCCACCCGCCAACTCTAAGACTGGTTGCCAAGTGCCAAGGATAGCTGAAATTGAGAATGAATTGCTACTTTCAATGATACCAAAATAAAATCTGAAGGAATATTGCTGAGAAATATTAAATTGAGACAATGATTTTTTTTATTTTGTATGGGTGTCATCTCTTGCTGGATGTCGACTGGCATAAAACTCAATTTCAATTTTAGACACATCTTCGCGGTATAGCTATCTCGTGCTCAGATTAACTCAAATCCGAAGATTTTTGAGTCACGAGGTGCATATTCTTCGCGGTGATCGTTTATCCTGGCTTTTTCCCTGCATTATCAACTGGAGGAAATCGTATTTATAATTTCGTTGAACGGATTGTAAGTAATTAACTTTGATAGAAATAAATCCCAATGTTACTTTAATTTAATGTAATCATGTGGCGAAACGTTTATCCACAAACGGTAATTTAGCTAACTATTCGGCCACCATTCAGTATATGTATCAATTAACTTCATAATTCGGATATATTATAAATTGACATGACTTATACAATTATTTACAAAAATCGCTTAAGTACGTTGAGCTAAAGAGATTTTATTAGTTATTGCATTAAGAGGTACATCATGAGAAGTGCCTTAAAAAAGAAAGAATGTTATACGTTGCAACAATGAATAAATAAACAAATCGCGTCTTAAGATTCTTTACGAAGAAGAAGGACACGAAGAAGAAAAGAAGGAAGTTAAAGAATTCTAGAAAAAAATGCCTTACCATCTTTTTTCATCCAATGCACTTGTGGTTGAGGATATCCGCTGGCGCTGCAAGACACTGTACCTCTTCTTCCGAGAAGTAATGAAGAATTTGTTGGTTCTTCTAACCATTTCGGGGCAACTATATAAGAAGTAAAAAAACTCAAAGATGTAAAAAGAAATCGCGTAAATTGTTTTCACGACAATTACCGTCGGGGGTAATAAATTTGATGCAAACAAAACAACAAAATTTTAAAGATTAATGTATTACTGTTTAAGTGGCTTGTTGTTCACTGACCACAATCAGTATTAAATGCTATAAATACGGATGAAGCAGGAAACAAGAGATAGTGTTAAACCAGCGAAAAATAACATTTATTACCTTTTATATAAAGTTCAGTGGATCTATTAACTTTTGCAACATGATTAGAAGCGACACAAGTGTAGGTTCCGCAGTGCTCTAAAGAAACTTTCTTGATGACTAAAGCACTGAATAGTTCGGAACTCCTTTCAACTACCTGGAAAGAATAAGCAATCAGGAACGTACACACATTACTAATATCTTTATTAGTAATTTTTCGTGAATTTTGGATATTATTACCTAATTGGTTCAAAAATAGATGAAAATAACAAAACATATTGAGAAGATAACCAAAGATGTAAAATTATTATTGATGTATTAGATTCTGTAAACAATAATTGTAGCTATGTAATTTCCCTTTGTGAATTAATTGAGAAAAAAAAAAATTTTTACTGCTGCAAAGAATTGCAGAGTTTTTAAAATAATTTATTATATTCACAATTAAAAGTTATATTAGTTCAACCAGTTTATATAATATTCAATATTTGTTTGAGTATGATACTATAACTTGGAAGTTATTTTAACAATAAGTTCGGTCTACTTTGAAGATTATCTCAGAAAGATATAGTTCACATTTTGCGAGAAAAATCCTAGCAGGATTTATTACAAACGTTGCATTAGAATCTTTAAAGAAAATGTCTACAGGAAAATATTAGACTGTCTATTCAACAATCTTGCGAAAATTTTCGTGCACGTGAAGGAAATGTGAATTCAGAATAGATTCAAACGCTAAATCTTCTCTTTCATTCTCACCTTTAAGTTACTAGGTATCCTCTTCCCATCTTTTAGCCACTCGAAATGGATAGGAAGATCTCCACTACGAACATTGCAATAAATATTTACAATCTGTCCTTCCTGCAGGTTATTTCCTAGTAACAAATCTTCAAGCACAGGAGCTTCAATAACTTGTATTTCGAACGCTCTTCTAGCCATTTCGCCAGAAGGACTTGTGACTATACACGTGTACACAGCTCCATTATTTTCTTTGTTAACTTCTGGGATAGTCAGTATGCCACTCATGCTCACTAAAGCATTCCTTCGCTGCTTTCTCTTGTAGGAACGTCTGTATCTTTGGAAAAGGCTGTTTGTGTTAAGGGTCTTGCCTTTGTATTCCCAGTCGATCTTACTGGAAAATAAATTCAGTGGTTTAGACCTAGAGTCTATTATTATGAAGCAGAAGGGAATTTATTTTTAAAGGGTCTACGAAACGTATACTTGACAAATAAATTATTGACTATTTAAAATAATACATTTATTATTTTAAATAGTCAAAAAAGCAGCTGATAAAACATTTTTTATCAGCTGCTTTTTTACTCGCGACTAGAGACTAGAAAAGAGATCATTTAACTAATTGTAAACAAAATAATTCGATAAAAAATAGATTCATTTTCAAAGGAATACATTCATTTGAAAATGCATCTAATTTATTTTGTTTACAATTTGTAATGCTACAGCATGAAATAAAAAAGAAATGATGTGGCACTTGATGCTTAAATTATATAATAAATGTGTGTATGTGAATAGTTATGTGTTAGTATTTTATTATTGTTATTTTGTCTATAATATATCTTTTTTACATTTATATTGTATTTCATTGTCCCCTGCACAAATATTCTCACACATTCATGGGTTGATTGGAAGAGATAAGTTCGCCTTTGCTAACAATTGTAATTTAAAATTTTGTAACGTATTTTACAAATGCAATAAAAGAGTATATAATAAATGTGATATTCATCTATATGATAATACATCACTTGCCAGCAAACTTCGCTCGCGTTAGTGTAGATTTTGTCAAAAAGTTATTTATCTAAGCCTCGGGAACAGTCCCTTTTTCTAGATGAAAGGTCAATGGGTAAAAGTATGCCATTTTCTGTGCCCCAGACAATGTGTGTATAAAATTTCACGAGGATCGGTTGGGTAGTTTAGTTGTGAAAACGTAACACACTAACTCACACTCGCATTTAAAATATTAGGATACATTTAAATATTCAGCCGCCATATGTTATGTCAGCAAATCTTTGAAAATAGCTAGTGGATCGATTTGAAATCTTCACAAAACAGTAAATACCTCGCATAGTTATTCCTTTATTCCCCCTACGCTTAACATTTTAGAATATGACAAGAACTATCTGATGCCATATTGCTTCTCGTTATTGCTCATATAGGCATAAATGCCCATCCTTTTCTGATGGAGTTACAAATTTAGGAAAGGTCAGCATTTTATTTTTCGCCTCTATTTTATTGTAATTTACCTTATAGGGTATCCATAGAATGGACATCTCAAATTCATTGCTTCTCCACTTTGGACTTTGATAGGAGGTAAGGATCTGATGTAAGGTGGTCCTGCAATTAAAGATGAATTATTGTTAGTGTCAATATTACGTTGTCAACCAAGACCCTATTACCACTAAGTCATCATTTCAGCCGAGAGTCGCCCACTGTTGGCCCACTTTTTGACATAGGCCTTTTTTGGAGTTTCCGGAGAATCGGTTAGTGGTCCAAAAGTACCACTAAGTGATTCTCCGGAAACCTTACATACTAACAGAAATACCAAAAAGTTATGTCAATCAGTGTTATGGTAAAGACCACCTTTACCTTATCACCGCTCGATATAACTTTTGGCATTATATTCAAATAGTTCTTCAGAAGACACTTTCTTTATACACCCAGTAAAAATGCCTCCTAAGGCTTATTATCTGTTGTGAGCACCGGATCTTTGGTCCGTATCAGATAATCCTGAGTTGCATCAGGTCCCGATTGACAACAGTATATAGGTACTCGACATGGGGCCTGGCTTGCGACTTACAGAAGCAGTTGGTTGTCAAGGGCTTCGCTTTGTTGAGTGCATCGAGTTTAATGTTAAGAAGTGTGAAGAAGAACTAACGAGACACGGGTAATCAGGTGGTGGATACGTAGAACGTAGAGGCTCCCAGGATAAGCACTCTCAAAGAATCCGTGGTGTCCCATATTTCTAGTTTATCTGATTTCCAACATTTTAATATCGTTCTTACTAAAAAATTTCACGACTTACAACTATATGCTAAGTTCCCAAATTATTTCTAATATTAGAATCCAATTACTAAAATACAAAATATTGTGAAACAATTTCTTGTTAGCAACGTAGGAAAGGTAATCTATATTGCTGCGAAAGAAACAAAGGCGTCTACGGTATTCCATCAAAAACATAAATGTGAACATTGGAAGCGAAGGTATATATTGAAAGAAATGGCATTAAAAATAAGTAAAGAAAAGACGCCAAAAGAAAATCCCTTTCCGTTGTTACAAATATTTTCAGCATTGCAGCATATTCATCATCATATTATTATACGGCATAAACTAAATACTAAAGCCGCGGCCGCATATTGGCCGTATTTACAATGTAACATTGCAGCTAATACACGAATGTACAGAACAGTTTTGGTCACAATATGAATATTCAGTCCAATCATCGTCCAATGTCCAATACTGATTCACACCGTATCGGTTTTCGAAACCAGTTCAAAGGCGAGGGGAATGCTGGCAAAAGCTGACTGAAGCCAATGTTTGGTGCAGTAGTTGGGTTCAATAGTTAGTCATTACAAATTGAAGCTAAGGTTGGACGCAAAGTTGGGTCCAATGTATGAATGCGACATAAGACAAACTACACTCCAGGATTGCCTTTTTACACTTACCATAAATATCTAGCCTGTTCTCGTGGCTGGCTACGTGGTCACCCTCCCTCGCTATGCAGGAGTAAAGGCCACCATCTTCTACCCTCACCCTTGTGATGTTCAGCTGCGACACGACTGAGTTGTCTGAGGTCATTACTTGACCTAAGGCATATCTGGAAACGGAGCGAGACTTGATTAAACATATTTCAAATATTATTAGTGGAAATCTTTTCGTTGGGAGTGGAGTTGATATGGTATTAGTTTTGTGAGTTTTTATATTTCTGTCCTGCTTGTTACCTTTTGTTTTTTGTTTCATTGATGGTTTATTTACTAATTGGGTTTCATGACACTTATAAGTAGGTTAGAACCTATAACTATTTGGAGGCACTGCAGAACATATTGCCAATGCGACTTTAAGAGCAATAGCACATTTCGGCACCGTAGATGCTGATTGTTGCGTTTGTATCGATTAAAACGCGCGAGAAACGCGATAAAAACGCGTTCTCGAAACTCTTTTAAAGCGCGTATACGCGGTTGAGCCAGTGTAAGCAGTGCTGTCTCAACCCACGCCATTGTTGTACAAAGCGTTGTCTGTAGACAACAGCAGAACAGACTACCCAAAACGTTCAACGCAAATATAGTAAAGCGCAAAATCGATTGAGAAAATTTTACAGTTTCTTGTAATCTGATACTGTTGACTGTACACCTGTTGAGGAGTCTCTGGTCAAAATGCGGAAGCTACGAGTGACTACAGCGTATCTGTATGGCACTTTCTTAGAGCATAATAAATGCTCTAAAGGCACTTCTAACGGTAAGAAGGTTGCATTCGAATCTCGTTTGAAGCGCGTCATTTGCGCGTTAAAAATACGCCGTGTGCTTAGGCTAAGTGTAAGAAAATATTATCTAAGGCTCTGCTCTGCGTAATTGTATGTATGTATTAAAAAAAAATCTTGCCAATAACCGATAAAATACCGATAGAAATTAGAGGACAGTATCTAAGCGTGGCGCCACACTAGCCGGTCGTTCTTTGCTACCTAGAAAAGACCATAAAAACGGGTTCATCGTAACACACTCACCGGTGGCCGGTCTTTCTTAATCGGCGCTCAGTCGTAGTCTAGCGCTTGCCGAGAGAGGTACTCGTGCACCTTTGTAATAATACGTAAAAAATCGTAATGGACGATGATGAACTTTTGCCCTTTTTTTTAGTGTGTAAAAAAGGAGATACTGCATATCCCATAAACACGGAAAATTTTGGATATGTAAAATAAGCGATTCTGTTGATCCCGCCATTTTTCGCAACTACAACGACTCCACGAAGGAGCACAGCTACCGGCGTACTGAATGAAGCAAAATCGCCGAGAGGCGTGTTGCCGTTGCTTGCTTACCGGGCGTTCTTTCCGATTCATACCGGTAGGTGTCTGACGGGTAGTACATTTTGTATTGCATTCTTGCCTTCCGGTTTTATGGTCTTTTCTTGGTAGCAAAGAACGACCGGCTAGTATGGGGCCACGCTAATACTTACTTGAAAAGAATTATCGAAGCGCTTTGTGCGGACGAGAGGAAAGTCAGTAAACTGGAGGGTTGAAAGCTAATCATTGCTTGCTACTTGGAACGGGTAAACAATATTATCCCTATACTATACGTACCTGTCCCCTGGAATGATTGTACCAAATAATTTCTTAGTATTTTTCTTATGTATGTGTAATTGATGCAGTGTGCAATAAAACCAAAGATGGTTTGTGTGACACTGTTTATGATTGTTTCATTATCATCATCATATCAGCCGAGAGACTTTAGGACATAGGCTTCTCCCAAGGATCTACTAACCGGTCGGTCCTGCGCTGACCGCATCCAGCGGCTTCCCGCGACCTTTACTAGATCATCAGTCCACCTTGTGGGGGCCTACCAAAGCTGCGTTTCCCAGTACGTGGTTGCCAGTCGAGGACTTTTCCTTCCACCCCAACGGCCGTCAGTCCTCCTCGCAATGTGCCCTGCCCACTGCCACTTAAGGTTCGCAATTCTTTGGGCTATGTCGGTGACCTTGGTACTCTTGCGGATCTCATCATTTCTGATATGATCACGCAGTCAAACTCCAAGCATAGCCCTGTCCATTGCCCTTTGAGTGACCTTGAGCTGATTGCTTATGTGTAGAATTAATGATTATTACATAAATAATAATAAAAAATAAAGTTAAAATAAACCTAAAATACTTAGGATTAGGTTGGGAATTTGAAAATATTCGTATAAATTTTTGTTTCAATCGTAGCTCTCTTCCTGACCTGCCAGCCTATTCCCTAACTTTTTTTAACAAATGAAAATGATAATCACCTAGTGAATTACATATCCATTGCTGCTTTTACATGACAAGTGCCATAATAGCGTGTGAACTGACCCGTGTAGTACTTACATATCTGTATGATCGGTAGTTTATTTTTTTTTTGTCAATGCGGGGCAACCCCTGAGGATACCTCAGGGCAGGTTGGGAAGAGAGTTACTTACAGAACAAATATTGTAAATTTTGTCAGGTTCCTAACCAAACCCGCGACCGGGTTGAGGATTTCGTGTGAGCTTCGGAATAATCGTAAAATACCTGTGTTCTGTATTGCTGGAGATGACTATGCCGTCTCTCTCCCACACGAACTGAGGTGGCTTATCCCCACTTGCAGCGCACTGCATGCTTATCTAGACAACACAGTGGTATAAATACAATTAAAAAAAAAGGAACAAATATTTTGCTCAAAAAAAAAAAAAATTAAAAACTCTCTTACTAAATATATATCTACTAAACACAAAAAAAGTTATTAAAAACAAGTTTGAGTAAATGATCACCAAATCGTGTTGGGTTTGTTAAGGTTAGAACTGGGGACAAAACAAAGCGCGACACAGCGAGCGTATCGCGGCAGCGACAGGCGAAGCGCCAGAAAACCATATTCTTAAAAATTAATTTTCATAGTAAAAAAAGACGATGCGGTTCAGAGATGATAAGTATGCAGCAACCTTTACCTTTACCAAACTCACAGTAACAGTTTTTATGAAATTACCCTTCTGTGTACTTGTGCCAGTGAATCAATACTATGAAAACTGTAAATGGAGGCTAAAACTGGCTGAGTTTCTTGCCGGTTCTCAGAACAAGGCCTCCTGGTAGACTCGTGAACCGATGGCATCAAACCTGACTTTCATAAGTGTACAAATTGGACCTAATTGAATAAAGAAAATGTTATTTCGAGTATTATTGAGGCTATTGAGGCCATGAATGTGATTCTAGCAGAGTAGAATAGCATCACCCCATATCCTCTAAATAAGGGTGTCGTAGAAGGCGACTAATGGATCAGCAAAGGGGTATTGATAACCTTATACCTACCACGTCTACCAATCCGCATTGGGCAAGCGTGGTGAACTACTGCCCAAACCTCCTTCGATGACAAGGATAGGCCTTGTATCCCAGCAGTGGTAAAATTATAAAGGCTACTATGTACTTATTGCGGCCGCCCATAAGTTAAACTTTGCCAAAACCTGCAGCAGTATCTTGACATTTTGCACTGAGCTCGAATAAATGGGGATTAGGGTAAAAAGAAGTCCGCACTCACATCACCCCCTGGTGTCACAGTTCTCTCTGTGAAGTGTTGAGTGATTACAACGCGACTGTCTACTAAACTTCTTGTGTTTCTTCTTCTGTCGAGGTCTGAAACAAATCAAACAAGAAGTTAAATAAGATCTCTGATTTTTTTTTCTTTGAAGTTGTAACGTGGTACTATAACATGGTCATGTTATAGTACCATCGTCTTTTTTACTGGCTATATTTTAAAAAATCGGTAGTGGTCTACCCTTGACTTTCTCGTATACCGGAAACGACTCAAAGGTTGATAGAAACCTTATATTTTGATGTCATACATGCGTGTTAAATTTTGGTTACCCATCCGAGTACCGACCGGGTACTTGGTTGCTTAACTTTCGTGATCGATGGCTCAAAAGTTGATAGAAACCTTATATTTTGATGCCATACACGCATGTTAAGTTTGGTTGCAATAAATTAAAGCATGCTCGAGTTATTGTGCTAACGCACAGACATACAGACACACACACAGACATAATTCCAAAAAAAATATTTTTGGATTCAGGGAGGTCCAAAACGTGTAAATCCGTCAAAATCTCCAAGTCAATTTTTTTTACGATTACAAGACTTCCTCTATACTACGTATACGAGAAAGTAAAAATAGATGATCAATCAAATTCAAAATCATCTTGTCGTTTGGTTCATTTTCGCGCTATTTGACTCATTTCATTACTGACCGTGTCCTAGCGAACACATTATTCTTATTGTACCTACTTTAGGGTCTCGCTCTTGACCTCTGCTTGGGCCACAATAGTACTGAGCGCTATAAAATACGTACAGTATAATTAAAATTATATCAAGGCACTATAAATTGTAAGTACCTTTTGATAAGCTTTTTATATTTTTGTGTATCAGTTTAAAACTGATGTGTTTTATTGTTTAGTTTTTACTGTGTTTTATATTATTTTCAGAGTGCCTTTTGTTTACCACATAAATTCTGTTTATTATTACCAAATAAATATAGTGACGAAATTTGTGTCTTATTCCCGGACCATACTGCCAGAGTTGGACCATTGATGACACGACGTTACAAAGTCTATCCAGTCATTTACTATCCACCCCTTAAGCGAAAGTAGAGTCTATTTCTTTCCCTTCCCTCTCTCAAGGGCACACTAGCTCCATAAACAGTATCACCATGCTCGATATGAAGGTTTAGGGAATTAATCCGAAGGTTTTCATCGAAAGCGTGATAAAAACAGCTTCACGAAAATTTGGCAACCTGAGCAAACCTTTTCATGACTGATTGACTGTGTTTCCTATACAAGATGCAAGTACGCTCCAGAGTAGAGTATTGCTCATACCTCTGGCATTGCTCTACCAAGTTCTTACACTATGCTTTGGATAGGTTGCAGCGTGGCATGTAGACGTGACTAACCATCTTGAGTTTCTACAATTTTGATATCGTTTCATGCCATGTCAATGTAAATATAATAGCTGTCAAATATACCAAATATAGGAACAAGACAACTCTCTTACTCATTTCCAAATAACTATAAAAATACTAATAATAAAACAATTCAATTACCAAAACAGGCGACGTACTAACCGCTGACGCGTTTCGGCCTCAGCTGTCAGCTGGCTTATAGCGAAGCAGATTTTCAAATATCATATTAGGTGTCGGTCCTTAACATTAATATGGCACTCAAAAGAAATTACCAGAACATTATTTTATGAATGAAAATCCAACCTAAAATGTAATCACGTCACGAGCAATTTAAATCTTTAAAACAAATGAATATCGCTTATTATAGCTTAAAGTCCCCTAGGCCGTAATAATGTTGTTGGTGCTACAAATCATTTTAGCACTTCTGTGCAGGTGCTAAGGTATGATTTAGTTGAGTAAGTTACGTCAACAATTTGTCTTACTTAACTTAGATGTGTTAGCACAGTTGCAAAGGATATCCCGTTATATTAATTAGCGTTAGGTCTACGTTTGTTAATGTGTAAGTATTCATCATTGTTTAATTAAAATCTGTTTGTCTGGTTTATAGAAGGTTGTTTGTGATCTAGACATTACGCAATAGATAGAACAAACGTGTTCCTGAAAATCTGTGGTCCATTTCCATCTTAGCACCACGCGGAGTATTTAGTCATTGACTTACTGTGACTACCATTTTGATCCGAAGGAAGAAAGGCAACTCTGTTGGGTAATGTAGAAATCACATTATTTGCCCACATATACAGGGTGTAAAAGACATGAACAGTCAAACGAAAACCATGTATTCTGCTCACCATCGTGACACTTTTTTTTCCTTTAGACTATACCTGGGAAATTGATAGTTACGATTTTATTGAAGGTCAAAGTCATAATTTTTTTTTCATTTTTTTATGAAAACGTATTCTAAACATTATTTCTTAATTATTGTCCAAAGAAACATTTTTTTTTTAGTATTTCATAACAAAAAATGGCTTCAAAATAATAGCGTTCAATGTAGTTCACTCGATGCGCACGGACACTAACGAACGGGGCCGCTGTCTGGCAAAATTATCGCGGTTTTGCGAGTTGCGTGCGAGTTAAGCCCTTTACATTGCGTGGCACAATCGGCAATTTTTTTAACACCTAAAAATAAAAATCATTTCCCAGCAATATTTTTTTTGAAATATGTCTTATTTTGATGTAGAGAATACATGGTTTTCGTTTGACTGCTCATGTCTTTTACACCCAGTAGTATTCATCCTTCCAAGAGAAACAAAGAAACACTGCAGGTCAGCAAAGTGAGAGCCCTAATGAGGAGCATATAGGAGCTTAAGAGTGACGTAGGGTCATTTTCTGGATTAAGATCAAATCTATAACGTTCTGATCTTAACTTATAGTTGGGAGAGAAATCTTAGTTATTTACTAAGTCTTTTGGAAGACCTGCCAATATTGAGATAAAATTTCCCACATCCCACCATCCATTAATCCACATCATTGCAGAAATTAACTGTCTCCTTTAATATCCCCTTAAGTGGCAGAGCAGACATAATATGTCTGTCAGTTTATAATAACGCGCGTGTGGCACGCAGACATATTATGTCTGCCTGTTAATAGCATTTTTCATACTACCCTCGGAAAAGCCTGCCACTCAACGTCATGTTGGTGTTTTATTTTTGTGCCACTTGTCTGAATATTTAATAACTTCATCCTGTGATCATAAATAGGTTAATCATCATCATTAGCTAAAGGAACTCCACGATCACCACTCGAGACATATTTGGCTCTATCGGCACTCTGTTTTATGAGAAATGTCTTTTGGGTGAGATCATGGTGAGACCCTACCACTTAAGGCGACGATATTACGACGATTTAAAACTACATAGCAAAGTCTATTTAAATAAAGATCTTCTTCGTTTCATTTCTCTGTCTACTCCTATGGGAGGAAGGCGTGACATTACGTAGGTACTTAGGTATGTATCTATCGTAACATAAATGGATATCGTTATAATCTGGAATAACTTGTTACCCTAGTTAGTGTCGAATTACGTGAACCGCGCCAATCTATCAGTCAAATGAAACGTACTATTAACCGAAAGTTATTAGTGGCCCGTCTCACGAAGCATCCGGCCTCCAATGTAATTATGTCCCACTCGCAATTTGCGCGTTCAACTGATGGCTGATGGGTCGACATACAGGTCATATTCTAATTTGATGAATATTCTACATGTGTTGCTGTGATCGATTTTAGATTATCGCCAATACGACATAGGGGTGATTGGCCGCAATTTATGGTTGTGTTTTAAGAGCGGGTTTTAGGTCACGGCACACATAATCAACTTGGAAAGGGATCAGCATTGCCTCAACTCGAGTCAAGTATTCTGTGTATGAAACTCCATACGGTAACGTATAATAATCAGCAGCGTAATGACATCGCCTCGCATCGGGAAAACTTCAACCTCGATTCAGGGTGTTTTTAATATCGTGCGGATTTCATCACGCACGCGGGATTGCCCCGCATGCGGAAAATTTCACGCAGAGCGAGACAGGCTAGCCCGCGATCTAGTTTTCTGCGGGCTGCTTTGCGTTGTGGTTGTGTACAATGGACGACGCCCCGTATGACAGTAAAATGTACACTGGACTTCATAGAACTGCTTACGCACGCGGGGTCCCCGCGCGGTGCATCTCGCCCCGCGTCCCGCGTGCGTATCCTACGCATTACAATAAATACTGGTATGAAAAGTACACTTCCGGATGTAACGCATGCGGTGCAATCCTCTCCGTACCCGACTTGACGTCTCTTCGTCCACGCCTTCTCACCCCTTCAGCGGCCTACCTGCAGCACACTACAGATGCCGAACGTTCTGTATAACGGGTGTAAAAAGACCTATGACAAAGTTGAGAAATACGTGTTCCGCTCATCATTAGGACCATTTTGTTCTTCTAGACTATACCTGGGAAACTAATAGTTATGAAGTTATTTAAGGTCAAAGTTAGATTGCTTTTTCAAGGTTTTTATGAAAACAAATTTAAAACATTATTAATTTATTTTTTTCCAAAGAAACACTATTAAAATTTTAAGTATTTCACACTAAAAAATGAATGACAATGACAAATCTCAAAACTACTCCGATATTTTTTCGAAACAAAATCGATTATTATTTATTTTGTTGCCTGTGAAAAAATAACGTTAACCCCTGAAGTGTTAGGCAGACATAAAATGTCTGTCAGTTTATATCGCGCGTGTGGCAAGCTGACATATTATGTCTGCCTGTTGTATTTTTCATACAACCCGCTGGGAGACCTCAACGCTATTTTGGTGTTTTGGGAGTGCCACCCAAAGGATTAAGAATGATGATAATCTATCTGAGTGGACTGTAGTAATGTCAACAGCTATCCTAATTCACTCGGATGAAGCTAACTCCTACGAGTCCACTCGACCCCTACTGACTCTGAACATGTCAACTCGGCTTTGCCAGAAACTGTAAAATTATCCCAAATATATTTAGGTTGTAAGTTGTTTGGACAACTTTGACAGTTTTGTTTAACCTGATATGGTGTTGACTGTACATAGCGTTAAGATATTTATTCCGTGTGGCTGCCCTTAATTTAGTCAATAGCTATATACCATTATGTATTAATTGGTACTTTGACAGCGTTTCAAGTGTAGGGTATCTACATAATTTATTTGATAATTGTACATTACTTGTTAGGTTCCAAAACTATAATGTTTTACGTATATGTAATGTAATATAGTTTTCTGTGTAATTATTTCTATTTGTTTTCTTAATTCAGAACCACCAAGATTTATAGTATTCTAAAATTTTGTGTACCTAATCATGTCTATGCCTAAGAATAATAATGAAAACAGGTACACATCAAAACAATACAACATAATTAACTATTTAAATTCTTTATCCTAGATAAGTAGAGATAAACTACGATAACATGGCGCGCCCCTCCAAAATTCAAAACGTTTGAAAGTCACCAAAGCGCCGTAGTATCAATAACTTGACTGTCTCAGACCGCTGCCGGCCGGCTACTGAAGAGGATTACTTAAAAGTACTTACAAAATGTGTCTACACACATTGAAACAGTAATGGAGGGGCGCGCCATGTTATTGTAGTTTATCTCTACACACATAATCGGTGTAAGAACATGAATTAAAATTAAAGAAAAGTTTTAGAAAAGTGTTTTCTTAAAATTTTAATGTAGTTTGCGTCCAATAATTCGGTTCGGTATAAGGCTTCCATACAACATACACGCACGCTTGACTCGGGGAGTAAGCTGGTGAATGCGTTATGAAAAGTGTGATCGGGCGTGACGAACGGAAAGTTAATTTTTTAATTCGGAACATCTCGCGTCGCGGCCGTTGATCGGGGGTGTTTCCTGTCAAGTTAGTTGAGATACTTTTTATATTATTATTATTATAGAAGTTTTATTTCAGTCGTGTGGGTCTAAAGCATGCTTGTTTTTTTATATTTATTACTCTGTGCCCACACTTATGCAAACACACATGCAGGAGGGATAGGGGTTACGGCGGGTAAAGGTCGTCGCATACTTATCAGCTCGCAAAGGAAACACAACAGTATCGTTCGTTTTTAAGCGCCCGCCACACCGCCTGCGTCGCGTTGCAGCGCAGTGCGTAGCGTCAGGGTGTCACACCATCTGCGTAACGCGCTATGTTGCGACGCGCTGCACTGTGACACTCGCCATTTTGTTACAAAAGATGGAAAATAGTGAGCACATCATTATATCTAAGTTTTTACTGTCATAAACATTCTAATACAATACCATAATAAGTTAATGATATTTTTAAATGTTTAATGTTTAATATGTATAATTGTATTCCTATTGGTTTATGTAGCCTGACTATAAATGATTTTTATTTTATTTATTTTATAATCCCGAAAGGGGTTAAGGAGAGCCTTAGATAATTAGATATTCCAATATTAAAATTTTCGATGTTTTGAACTTAATTAAAAAAGTAATCGCAATTTTTTTTTTTATTTGTACACCAGGATACGGTTCTAGTGATAAAAATCAATACAACTATTTTTATTTTTACATTATATTCCTAATACCCTACATAAACGTGTCACCAACCGTAACAAAAAATATTATTTGACAAGAGATAGAATTTTTCTATCAAATTATTTTAAAAAACAATTAGCAAAATTGCTAAGCTTTTCTATATCTACTTCAGCCAAGAATTTGGCTGTACGGACAGCTCCTATTGAGCAACCTTATTCTGACATTGCCTCTATTGGGCCATCACGGTGTGACAATGCCCCTATACAGCATTGTAGTTCTGACAGTGCTCCTTTTGAGCAAGTTAGCTATAATAATATAACAATTGCTCCTGTTGAGCAAACTAACTTTGACGCACAGATAAGCTCATCACAAAATCAATATTTAAATTAATTAGTAAGACAACAGAGGACACCTCTGGCAATAGCTCACTTAAAATAGTTCACCAAAATATTCAAGGCTTATCTGGAAAGGAACTAGAAATTTCTTTATTCTTACAGAGTCTAAATATACATGTAGTATGTCTCACAGAACATTGGCTAAAAAGAACTCAGTTATTAAATTGTATTGAAAGTTATAACATTGTAAGTGCATTCACTAGAGAATCTGCCATTAGAGGTGGTTCCTTAATTTTGTTACAGAACAATATTAAATATAAAGAACGTTCAGATGTGATTAAGCACTCAATTGAACGAGTTATTGAAATTTCATGTGTGGAATTTGAGCAATTTATAATTGTATGTGTATACAGACCCCCTTCTGGAAACTATGATCTGTTTGAAACTACAATGGAAAATGTTCTAAATATTATTTGTAGCAATAACAAGAAGATAGTTGTCTGTGGGGACTTCAATTTAAATATTCTAGTACCAAGTCCATACACAAATAGGTTCATTAATTTATTTAGATCTTTTAATCTTTATTATGCTTTCTTTGAACCTACCAGAATCACCCCTACTACAGCTACTTGCTTGGATAACATTTTCTGTAATTGTAATATACTTGAGAAATCTATACTCAACTGTGTAAACTCAGATCATGGTGGACAGAAAATCACTATTGAGCGCCGTAATGTCAATCTAGTAACAAAAATTACTTTTAGACCAATAACGGACAGTCGCATGAAGATTTTCGAAAATAATATTGAACATAGACTTCATTTCTTACAATATTGTGATGATTCAAATAAAATGTATAAAAATTTATTTAATCAAATAAATTTAGAATTTAATAGCATATTTAAACAAAAAACTGTTTCACTTAACTCAAAAAAGAAATTTAGTGATTGGGCTACTCCAGGCATATATGTTAGTAGAAGAAAATTATATGATTTATATTATGAAAAGTCTATGTCCACAGACCAGTCATTTATAAATTATGTCAGAAATTATTCTAAAATATTTAAAAGGGTTTGTAATGTTGCAAAAGCAAACTTCCTTAGTAATAAAATTAAAAATTCTGCTAATAAAATTAAGACCACCTGGAAAATTATAAACCAAGAAACTGGTAAAACGTCATTTAAAGATAGGTCTTTTGAAATTAATATTAATGGTAAAATGGTAAAAACGGATGAAGCAGTGGCAAATGCTATGGAGGCCTTTTTCTCAGACATTCCCATGAAAATCACTAGTAAACTGAATTCATCTACTGAATTTGCGGTTTCCTTTTTAGAATCTAATGTTGATAAATGTGATATTTCTTTTAACTTTCATGAAATTAATGACGATTACATTATAAAAACGTTTAAATCTTTAAATAAGAAAAAGACGGAAGATCTATGGGGTTTATCGGTTACAGTTATAACATCAATAATTAAAGTAATTTCCCCATATTTAACGATTATTTTTAATAAATGCATTAAAGATGGGGTTTTTCCCGATTTAATGAAATGTAGTAAAATTATACCTTTGTTTAAGTCTGGGGATAAATGTGATCCCACTAATTTTCGTCCCATATCCATTTTACCAGCGTTAAGTAAAATATTTGAGAAAGTTATTTACAATCAATTGCTTTCTCATTTTACATTGAATAAACTGTTTCACGACAGACAATTTGGTTTTACTAAGGGTAGAAATACGACAGATGCAGGTGTTGCGTTAATGAAACATATATTTGATGCTTGGGAAAGCAAACAAGATGCTCTAGGTGTCTTTTGTGACTTGTCCAAAGCCTTCGACTGTGTAGAACATAAAACCTTATTGGCCAAATTACAACATTATGGCGTCTCAATGAAATCAATAAAAATAATTGAATCATACCTGAGTGACCGATTACAAACAGTAGTTATAAATAAAGCGAAGTCTTCAGGGGCCCCTATGCTCATGGGCGTGCCTCAGGGTTCGATATTAGGTCCGTTACTTTTTTTGATTTATGTAAATGACCTGCCTTACTATTTAAGCAACTTATGTGAGACGGTATTATTTGCAGATGATACTTCCCTTATTTTCAAACTAAATAGACAAACAGAAAATGTTGACGATGTGAATAATGCCCTTTCCAAAGTAATGTGTTGGTTTACTAATAATAACTTGTTACTAAATTCAAATAAAACTAAATGTATCAAATTTTCGTTACCAAATGTCAAGCAGGTCAGTACAAATATTAAAATTAACGAAGAAATTATACAATGTGTTGACTCAACAGTATTTTTAGGAATAACTTTAGATTCACGTCTACAATGGAATCCTCATATTACTACCCTATCAGGAAGACTTAGCTCTGCTGCTTTTGCTGTTAAAAAGATTAGATTACTGTCTGATATTGAGACGGCAAGGCTTGTATATTTCAGTTACTTCCATAGTGTTATGTCATATGGTATATTGCTGTGGGGATCAGCAGCTGATATTCAAGACATTTTTGTATTACAAAAGAGAGCCGTACGTGCCATTTATAAATTAAGACCTCGTGACTCGCTTAGAGAGTTATTTAAAGAAATAAATATTATCACGGTTGCTTCCCAATATATATATGACAACATTATGTATGTTCATAAAAATTTACATACATTTTTGAAGAAAAGTGATTATCACAATTTAAACACAAGAGGTAAAAATAAACTTGCTGTTCCAAGTTTCAGACTTCATAAAACTAGTCACTCATTCATGGGGAAATGTATACAAATATATAATAAACTCCCACATCATGTAACTGAACTTCCGTCACATAAATTTAAGCTTCATATTAAACAAATTTTAATGAAGAAAGCGTATTATAAAGTTCAGGAATATATAGATGATAAAAATGTGTGGACACATCCAAATGTGCTCGATTCTCCATTGTAATCTAGTGAGATATCAATATGTGTAAAAATTTAATTTTCTAATTGACAAGATTGTAAGGAAAGATGTCTTAAATCACTTTTTTTTAATATATATTTTTTATTTTTATTTTAAGTTTAATTATTAGTCTTTATTTTAATAAATTTTTATGATTAATTATTAAAGACTTGACAATGTGAATTATGACTCTTTCCAAATCAATACTATAAAAACTGTAAAGGGAGGATAAAACTTGTTGAGTTTCTTGCCGGTTCTTCTCAGAACAAGGCCTCCTGGTAGACTCTCGAACCGATGGCATCAAAATTGACTTTCATAAGTGTACAAATTGTACCTAAATGAATAAAGTAATTTTGACTTTGACTTTTGACTTTGACTAACCAACATTCATTTTGTACCGTGGTGGATTGTAATGTATGAAACACTATGGGCAATGACACACCGAAAGCGCGTCGCTGCGCGTTACGTGCATAGCCGTCCCCGGTGTGACACTAACTATAGAAAGCCATATAATACAAAGTCACCAACTCGCGGCGTTCACGCGCTCAGGTCTCTCTGCGTGGCCCGCAGCACAATTTAGGCAGTGCGTCGACGTTCGTAGACGCGCAGCGCTACGCAGCGACGCGCGTTCGGTGTGTCATCTCCCATAGTGTTTCATACATTAAATCGTCATACGTCGTGTCGCTACGCGCTGCGCTGAGACATGCTGCAGGCTGTGTGGCCCACTCTTTACTATGAAAAAGATGTGATGCGGTTCGTAGCCGATTCGTAGGCTTTCCGTAGCCGATGTTCCGTAGCGTTCGTAGTTAAAAAAGAAGAATTCCCTTTCTGAGCTGACAAGTGTGCTACAACCATTATCTGTAAGCGCAAGCTAGTGAAGGTCTTTTTGCAAGCTATGTACCTAGTATGCTTGTTTGCCATAAAACAAATTTATAGGGTATATCATAAAAAATATCTGGTAATGTGGAAAATCGTAAATTTTCTGACAGGACCATTGATTTAATGGGACAGTTCTATGCTGAGGCTCTTTGGTTATGGAGATCAATCATCAATATTCTTTAGACCCTGTCAAACGCATACGCGTTAAGTTGATTCATAGAAAAGACTGGCAAATTGTGAGTCGTGTTTAAGCATGGCGGTTCCGCTTGTTTTGTCACTATGACATTAAAATACTCTTTCAAACAGTCAGGTCATGGGATACGTAGGTACCTAGTTCAAGTAAATCTTCTTCTAATACCCTCTCTTAAGTCTAGGCGGTTTAAAGGATGTTTCAAATACAGAACAGCCAAAATTTGGAACGATTTGCCACCACCCCTAAGGATAAAGATGTCTATACAATGTTTTAAAATGAAATTTAAGGCTGCGCTGCAAAAAAGGCAAAGTACTTTGGAAAATTTGAAACATGCTTACCAAAAGACTATAGCCCTGCGAGAGTTTTTTTGTCATGAAGTAACAGATACTTAAATCTTTTAGTTTTTGTTTGTATATCATCAGAGACTATACATGTAATTTCGAAGATACAAAAAAACACACACGCACACACACACACACACACACCCACACACACACACACGCATTCAACATAGACCGGAATCTTTTTTTTGTTTTTAAATTTTATTTTTTTAGTAATGTAGAAAGTCAACCAGCACACACATCTCAGAGCTCTCGACCTTCATCTTAGAGAGATCAGGTTCGAGAGAGTCACTCCCGTGACTGCATGAGCTGAATCTTTTCCGTTGTCTTTGTCCCTGATATAAATGTATTGAAAAAAAAGGCAATAAACTATTTTTCTTTCTTTCTTTCAAGTACTATATTTATCGTCGTCTAACGTATATGAAATGAACATTTGCGACAAGAATCATCATTATTTGCCTGCCCTGCCTAGCGGGGTAAACCGTTTGGGGGGAGAGTCATATCTTATGCACCTACGTTTTGCCTCGGCTCGGCACGTTAAATAATGCTGGTTTTACTAACGGCCGACGCCATTTCTAAAATGCGGAATCATACAAATGGCTCTGATATACATAAAACATACTATTATAGTAATTTATAGATACACAACGCACCCACTGAACATTTATTTATTATTTTTTAATAGTCACGAGACAATTACGACAATATAATTTTACAACAATAAATAAACAAACAAACTAAACTCAACAACTAGGACAGATGCTACACTCAAAATCCTTTCAGCAGTGCAGAAAGCTTATTTTTATTTGAATGTAAAAATAGTTAGTTGTTCAACAAGTGAGCAAAGTTATTTTTTGCTGCGAGTGCCACATGAGATCAAGAGCCAGCGAAGTACTCTAGAATTGAATAGACTACTAAGCGCAGTAAGTGATTTAAAGGCAAGAGACAAAAACAACATTGCTCTCGTGTCACCTCTCCAGCGAGAAAATTGTTTTAGGTGAAAAAAAATTGTGTGTGTCAGCTCCGACGCACGACTGGAGTTTACTCCCTAAGTTCGATAGTCTAACCAGACGCAAAAAGAGTTTATTTAACTTAAAAAAGATTAATACTGTATGACAACCAAATTAGAAAGTTGCGCGACATAGGATGCGCACCAAAAACGTAACGAGGTCATTCAAGGTCATTCATCGATAGATTTTACTCCTCACATTTTTCTCATACCGGGCCCCTTATATATGAAAATCGATTCTTAAGCAGTAAACTCCAAAAACAAGGCAAGTTTAATATCTATAAACTAATTATCCTTCCTTATCCTTACTAATATTATAAATGCGAAAGTAACTCTGTCTGTCTGTCTGTCTGTCTGTCTGTTAAGCTTTCACGTCTAAACCACTAAACCGATTTTGATGAAAATTGGTACAACTATAGATTAGATCTCGGGGAAGGACATAGGCTACTATACTATATTTTTATCGCGAAAAAAAGGTTGTATGGGTTGAAATAGGGGATGAAAGTTTGTATGGAAGTTCGTCATTTTTAAAGATAGAACCATGAAACTTTGAATTTAGGCACTTAATAAGACAGAAAGAAATATTTGTTCTAAGATTTTTGGAATTTTGACCTGTATGGGGGTGAAATAGTGGATGAAAGTTTGTATGGGACTTCGTCATTATTAAAGATAAAACCATGATACTTTGAAATTAGGGACTTAATAAGAAAGAAAGAAATATTAGTTCTAGGATTTTTGAAATTTAGGCCCATGTGGGGATGAAATTGGGGATGAAAATTTGTATGGAAGTTCGTCATGGTTAAAGATAAAACCATGAAACTTTGACACGCTCTGACCGTGGGAAGCACGGTTATTAGCTCAGGGCGCGGGTAGTGGGCTGCTCTGTGATACTCGTATTTAAGATAACGAGACTTAGCTTCAGCGGTTAGCGCAGGAAGCGGCAGGAACCAGGCACGTCGACTACCAGCGTGGTCGGCGTGGGTTCAGCTTCGGCCGGTAGGGTGGCACGAAGCACAGCAGCGGAGCAGCAGGGTAGGCGGCTGCCCGTAGATAGGATCCCCTAGTTCGGGGATCGCGTAAGTAGGTACTAGATACAGATATTTACTGAATATTAACTGTAGCTGGAGAAAATGGAAGAAGAGACCCAGTTTCTCCGAGCTACGCCTTAAATACCCAAAAATTTCTAGAATCTTCCCAAAATTTGTAGTGGGAGTTCCGTTTAATGAATAATGCAGCCATAACCAAAACATAGTTTATACAGAGTACCTGTATCTATGGTTGCTGCAGTAAAATATGTAAACAAAAATAATTTAATATGTTTATAAGAATATTATAGACGCAGAAAATACAAGTTAAAATATATTAGTTATTTAATTAATTTATGGCACAAATTAGATGGGCCAAAAGGCTTGTATACAAAGTTCGAGATATTTTTAAAATGGAGGGTAGTCAGAATCATTATTATAAATAATAGAATTTAGAAGCGGGTATCGGCGTCAGCCGACATGAGAACTGTCATTAGTAGACAGATCAAAACAAGTTTATTCACAATAACAATTGCTGTGTTTATATTTGGATTAAAAACAAGTGAAAGTTAACATTAGTATAGAATATTTAATTATTATAGTTGATAGTTATGTGATGCTTTGTTTGTATGGATTTTTATTAAAAATCAACGTAAGTATATTGAAAGACGGTTTAGACCGTGACATATCCCCCCCTTTAGTGTAGGATTTTGCTTGACAAAAATCCCCTAAAGAAGTCTACACTCTCAAAAAGAAACTAAAACTTCAGAGTAATAGTTATATAGAACATTCAGACACTCAAGATACAACACAACTGCAAAAGAGTACCCTGCAACATTGACGAGAGGTATCGACAATACAAGATTTAGAGTCTTGGTAGTACCTAGGACTACAGATGCGAGGCAAAAGAGAGTAATCCAGTTGTTTAGCAACCGAAAAACAATAAGGTCACAGCTGTGAAAGTAAAATTAAGAGATACTTCAAAGTATTCTATAAAAGAATAAGAGCGCAATTTAGGTAGAACATTCTCCAGTTAAAATGGAAAAAATGGAAGGGATTTTTTTTTGAAAAAAAATTGTTTAGCAATTTTATTTTTATTATCGAAAATTTTGTAAAAAATACAAAGCAATAAAATCACGACCAGTAAAAGAATTCAACAAAAATTTCATTTGGTTAGAACCAAATGCATTTGTGAACAAAAAAACAAGACAGCTTTATAAGATAAGGAACTGTTTTCTTATTTTAAAAATAATTATATTTTGTTTTAAATTATTCAAAAGTAAACAATACATCAGAATGTATGTTTTGTTGTATTTTAAATGTTCGTCATTGTCACGGTCAGAGCGTGTCAGTGGCCCCACGTTGGGCGCCACTGACACGCTCTGACCGTGGGAAGCACGGCCAGAGGTGCAGGAAAGAGAGAAATAAAAGATTAGATAAACTTAATCACTGTTTATTAGCTCAGGGCGCGGGTAGTGGGCTGCTCTGTGATACTCGTATTTAAGATAACGAGACTTAGCTTCAGCGGTTAGCGCAGGAAGCGGCAGGAACCAGGCACGTCGACTACCAGCGTGGTCGGCGTGGGTTCAGCTTCGGCCGGTAGGGTGGCACGAAGCACAGCAGCGGAGCAGCAGGGTAGGCGGCTGCCCGTAGATAGGATCCCCTAGTTCGGGGATCGCGTAAGTAGGTACTAGATACAGATATTTACTGAATATTAACTGTAGCTGGAGAAAATGGAAGAAGAGACCCAGTTTCTCCGAGCTACGCCTTAAATACCCAAAAATTTCTAGAATCTTCCCAAAATTTGTAGTGGGAGTTCCGTTTAATGAATAATGCAGCCATAACCAAAACATAGTTTATACAGAGTACCTGTATCTATGGTTGCTGCAGTAAAATATGTAAACAAAAATAATTTAATATGTTTATAAGAATATTATAGACGCAGAAAATACAAGTTAAAATATATTAGTTATTTAATTAATTTATGGCACAAATTAGATGGGCCAAAAGGCTTGTATACAAAGTTCGAGATATTTTTAAAATGGAGGGTAGTCAGAATCATTATTATAAATAATAGAATTTAGAAGCGGGTATCGGCGTCAGCCGACATGAGAACTGTCATTAGTAGACAGATCAAAACAAGTTTATTCACAATAACAATTGCTGTGTTTATATTTGGATTAAAAACAAGTGAAAGTTAACATTAGTATAGAATATTTAATTATTATAGTTGATAGTTATGTGATGCTTTGTTTGTATGGATTTTTATTAAAAATCAACGTAAGTATATTGAAAGACGGTTTAGACCGTGACAACTTTGAATTTAGACACTTGATAAGAAATAAACATCCAATCCAAGATGGCGGTTGTGACTTTTTAATATAATATCGTTATGGGTATCATTTTCGTGGTTTTCGATGGTCCCGATTCCTAATACACCATCCATTTTGAGATCCAAGATGGCGGACGCGACTTTTTGACAAAATGTCAATATGGGTATCATTTTCGTGGTTTTTGAGGGTCCCGATTCCGAATACGACATCTATTTCGAGATCCAAGATGGCGGTCGCGACTTTTTAATATAAAATCGATATGGGTGTCATTTTTGTGGTTTTCTGAGGTCCCGATTGCTAATACACCATCCATTCTGAGATCCAAGATGGCGGACGCGAATTTTTAACATAATGTCAATATGGGTGTCGTTTTCGTGGTTTTTGGGGGTCCGGATTACGAATAAAATATCTATTTCGAGATCCAAGATGGCGGACGCGACTTTTTGACAAAATGTCAATATGGGTATCATTTTCGTGGTTTTTGAGGGTCCCGATTCCGAATACGACATCTATTTCGAGATCCAAGATGGCGGTCGCGACTTTTTAATATAAAATCGATATGGGTGTCATTTTTGTGGTTTTCTGAGGTCCCGATTGCTAATACACCATCCATTTTGAGATCCAAGATGGCGGTCGCGAATTTTTAACATAATGTCAATATGGGTATCGTTTTCGTGGTTTTTGGGGGTCCGGATTATGAATAAAATATCTATTTCGAGATCCAAGATGGCGAACGCGACTTTTTAATATAAAATCGATATGGGTGTAATTTTTGTGGTTTTCTGAGGTCCCGATTCTTAATACACCATCCATTTTGAGATCCAAGATGGCGGACGCGACTTTTTGACAAAATCTCAATATGTGTGTCATTTTCGTGGTTTTCGGGGGTCCCGATTCCGAATACGACATCTATTTCGAGATCCAAGATGGCGGTTGCGACTATTTAATGTAAAACCGACATGGGTATCATTTTCGAGATTTTTGGGGGTTCTGACTCTGAATGAAACATCGATTTTGAGATCCAAGATGGCGGACGTGACTTTTTAACTTAATAGGAATATGGGTATCATTTTCGAGGTTTTCGGGGGTCCTGATTCTAAATACATCATCTACGTCGGGATCCAAGATGGCAGATGGGACTTTTTATCATCTACGTCGAGATCCAAGATGGCAGATGGGACTTTTTAACATAAAAGCGATTTGGGTATCAGTTTCGTAGTTTTCGGGGGTCGCGATTCCAAGTACGTCATCAATTTCTAGATCCAAGATGGTGGACGCTACTTAATTTATTATTAATATGGGTATCATTTTCGTGGTTTACAGGGCTCCATTTTGAGATCCAAGATGGCGGACGCGAATTTTAAAATTGATATGGGTATCAGTTTTGTAGTTTTCGGAGGTCTCAAAATGGATGCTGTATTCGGAGTCAGGATTCAGAATACAGCATCCATTTTGAGATCCAAGATGGTGGACGTGACTTTTTAGCTTAATCGCTTTCACGCCTAACACCTGAACCGAATTTATTGAAATTTGGAACAAAAATAGACTAAGCCTCGAAATGGAATAAAAGCTACCTTTTTGTGAAAAAGTGACCCATGATGACCCACCCAAAAAATATTGACCCATGTGGGGGTGAAAGGTTGCGTGTAAGTAGCAAAGGATGGAAAAACTTAAAATGGTAGATTGTAAAAATGCCATTTACCGTAGTGCTATGTGTGTTTTTTGCATAATAAGTACCTACACAAAAAAATGCTGCCTAAAGTAACTATTCCACGCGGACGAAGTCGCGGGCAAAAGCTAGTAAAAAATAAAAGTTACATTACTACAAATACTAAGAAGTCTTGATCGGAGCTCGCAACAAAAAGCGTTTTTCCTTCGAGGTTTTAAAATATATTTTTCACCTCTCCAGCACTAAAAGACCTTTGCTTCGTAAAATCTCGAAGGAAAAACGCTTTCTACTGCGAGCTCTGAACCAGAATGACCTGTAACGTTCAATCTAAATTATTTTAGTAATCTTGCTTTTAATTTTCAATAATTATTTTAGAAGATAGAAGATATGCCTTGTTTTTCTCACCTATAACAATTTTCTCGCTGGAGGGGTGAAAAGTTGTATGTTTCACCCGAAAGCAACTTTTTTTACCCTTAAATCACTCACTGCGCCCATTAGTCTATTTAACAATCACTCACTATGCTCGTGATTCAATTCTTAACTACTTCGCTGGTTCGTGATTTAATATGCAACATAATATTTTATGTGCAACTTTTTCATGTTCCGTTAGTACCTACGTACAAACTACGAGGCCTTATACTAGATTACCTAAAACATATAATAAGTTTGTCTCGGGCATTGACATATTTACTACACCCAAAGCTAGATACAGAACCGCTATCTGTAAAAGTACAATTTGAATTTTATTATTATTATAATTATATGATTGAAAACACAATGTTATTTTATTTTCTGTAATATTATTAGGGGTTTAAGTATGAAATTGCCGTTTTGTATGGAGAATTTAACGAAAATTAATTTTTCCATACTAATATATTTGCAATTTTTTAAGGAACCACAAATCTAAATTTTGTGTAATTTTGTGGATATATTAAGACAACATTAAGCTATAGGATACTTAGAGAAAAATTTTTTAGAATTGATACCTGTAAAAAATATTCATTATTTTTATAACGGAGACGGACACCTCTTAGGACGAGCTGTTTTTAAAGATGTAATTCTAGGAAAAAAAATTAAAATAAGAATAAAATTTTATACATAAATATAAGTCCTTGTAATGAAGTTTAATATAAAAAAAGAATAATAGACATAGCTATTATATTAAAGGAATTATACACTAATGAATAATGAGGAAAAAATCGGCAATTTCATACTTTAACCATTATATTTTGCGAATAATTATATTAAAAAAATAGTAAAAAGTTAAAGAGTTGAGCATCCATGTAAACCAACCCGTTCTGAAGGTACTTGTCTTAATCTTAGTGTGACAGAGGATTGCGATATTTACTCGATAGAATATATACAATTTTCATGTTATAAACAAACAAACACACACTACACCCACGCACATGCACATACACACTCAAAAAAGTTTTCATGCAACATGTTCGGTAATTTGGTTTAATGTTTCTAAATTGGTATCTAGTTGCAAAATTTAATATTTACCTACCTACCCTGTTTAAGTTAATATTATTTGTCATCGAAATGTGTTTCTAAAATTGGCTTATGTTTAAGTAGCATCAACTATTGTTCTTTTGTGTTGTATTGCTCTTGAAACATTGTTTATTAAATAAATAAATAAATATCGGCACTCGTAGCAAAAAATAACTTTGCTCACTTGTTGAACAAATCACTATTTTCTGATGGTTTTGCACACCAACCATGTAATATGCAAAAAAACAACGACTGCTGAGTACCAAAACTGGCACTTAATTCCCATCTATCCTAAGAACGGAACCCTAAAACCAAATGGCAGAATACTGCCGTATATTAGTAAATCCCGCAAACACTACGTGTATTTCGCCCACTCCATTCCACAGATAAATAATGGCGATAAATAATCTGTGCCTGACACCGGCCGTGTGGAGTGGCCTTTAGTTTACACTTGGGGTCGCTGTTACACCGTGGCGTAACATACACATAAAACAGTAGTAGGTTTGGTATTGAAGCTACTTTGTCTTTTTACCTGACTTTGCCTCTAGTGTTGTAACGATAGAATTGTCAGTTTCGGAAAGTGTGTTAATAATGCCAGAATGGTACAAATAGTGTACCAAATATGAAAGAAAGAAGGAAAAATCTTTTATTCCGTAAAAGAATGCATGTGATAAAAGTTTACAAATACACAAATTTAAATAGAAAAAACCACATGCACTATAATGTAGCCAAATCGGACTCAGCTTTATAAATAAAAATTACTGAAATAAAATACTTTTATTTCACACTATTGAGTTTTCCATATTTTGTTACTAACAAATTTTATATTTTTGGAGTTTTCATGTTTTCGAGCCTTTAAAATGGTTTGCAACGATGTTAGACGCGCGATAATGGTCAGCCATTGTTATTTTTCACTAAATTAATAAATTCTTTTTAAATTTCCAAATGGCAGACGTGGTCAAATACTTTGAAATTTAACCAAATTTTGGTACCAGTCGTGCCTGATATCCAGCCGCAGCAGACACACTGGGCTTAGCAAGTCCACATTTGATGTAGGTATAGAGGAATCATTGTACAAAAATTCAGGTCTGGTCAAATATATACTGATAGCCGTTCACTGGCTCTTAGGCCCGTATTACAGAATGACACTCAGAAATCAATCACGTCTTGAGAATCGTTTGTCACTTTCTATCAAGCACAAATAGATAGAGACGTACGACGCTCGGTACAGTGTTGATTCTTGAGACTTATTCTATAATACGGGCCTTAGACTATTAATGGCGATCGCAGAATGAAAGACGCTGTGTGGTACAGGGTACTACAATTATTTGCTACAACTAACTACTATATACCGCTGGATACAGAAGACACAAAACCGAGAGATGTTTATACTTCTTGAAATTACAATGATGATGATAATAATGAATTGCGCAACCTGCCTTGAGCGATAGTTCCCAATGCTTTGTCAGTGTTAAAGGCAATTTCATATGAGACTTCATAATTATGTTACGCTTTCCACTCAGACTAGTGTCTGTAAATAATTTATATGCATTTAACGACTTTGAAAGCTGAACAAAACTCATTTCGCCAAGTTAAATTACTATGTCTCAAGTGGAAAATAAAACTATGCATTTCTATACTAATATTATATAGCTGAAGAGTTTGTTTTTTTGTTGGTTTGAAAGCCATGAGCGCTCTCAGGAACTACTGATTTAAATTCAAAACTTTTTTTGTGTTGAATGGTGCATTTATCGAGGAAGGCTATAAGCTATATTTGTTTAAAAAAAACTCCACGCGAACGTATTCGCGGGCTTAGTAAAAAGATTGTAGAGTTTTGCGTGGAGTAGACACTCTAATATGGAGCGCTTTCCTCTTCTAACTTCCAGTAATGTCACAGAATATCATATTATTCAGATAACGATATGTGTTTATTTTTAATATGGTCTTCTGTTAATCACACTGCCTTCGTGTTCTAGTGGTTGGCCAACCAGAATTCGTTCAAGAGGTCCCGGTATCCCCCTATTTCATATATTATATCCATGATACATCTCTACCAGACTGTGAATGTTTTATTGAATTGCATAAGTAGGTTTGTGAATTTTAGGCCACTGTCCACTTGGTCATAAAAATACCATGAACCTACCGATGGTACTCATGAAAAGAGCAGCTAAAAGTCTGCTGGGATTATATAGGAGTAGTCCCATAAAGATCTCCAGGGGACTACCAATTTACGCTCAGTTTCCTGGTGGTAAGAATAGAGTTTACAGCATTATTGTATTCCGGTAGTTAATGATAACATAGCCAGTGTCTCAGAGGGCTCGCTTCCGTCTTCGCTATTATCATCACTTACCACCGTGTGAGATGAAAACCAACAGCTTACTAGGACAGCATAAAGACACGAACTTTATATAGCCTCTTAACTACGAAGTGTTTGCGTATTCAGCCGCTTATCAGTTCCAGTTACATCCATCACAAGACATTCGTAAACTCGAAGGTACGTAAACAAGCCAGTACAGAATTATTACACTCCATTCCATAGATTTAATGGACACTAAACTTTATTGCGTCAGCAATAAGACCTCACCTGAATATTTAGATTTGACCTACTTTAAGTTGAGTTGACGTCATATCTCCACAATTACAATAGAAGACGGAATTGCGATATTAAGTTTAATATTGCATCCGAATTGTCTCACCTGAAGCATCAAATTGGACTAGGACAGTCATTGCAATCAAACAAAGACAAGGGCTGTGAAACGACAATAAAATTTACGACAATATCAATAAAGGTGATGATAGCACAGAATATAATTAAAGATAATAATTTAAATCAGATAATTTGACCTTTAATTATGGAGACTAGATAAGGAATGAATGTATTGACTTCGGAGCTCAAGAATAAAGGGCTGTTGATAAAAGCTATAAAGGTGAAAAAATATAGAATCTTGGAAATTAAAGAAATATGTCCTCTAGATTTAAAACGCCATTATTTTAGCTTTTATATATTTTATAGATTTTTTTATATAAGAGAGACAGTTTACAACAGATTGAAATTTTTGAGTTTAATCTGCTGGTTAGAAGTTGTAAATAACATTCGCGAATCAAAATTCCAAATCAGAGTATTTATCGAATTCCCAGACAGCTCTGATAGAGTATAATAATTGGTGCCTGGTTGACAAGAGGTCTGTAGTTTATGGTCCCTCCTCAGGACAGGACAATAAATTGTCATATTCAGCAAAATTTATTATAGTTATTTGCTTCAAAACTAAAAGTTAATAACATTTCGTTTAATTATAGCAAAACTCATATGAAGTCGCCGATCTGACGGCAAAAAGTACCGACTCCTTCATTCAATGATATTTATGTTGTATGAATTTATTTTTTTTGCACTTCTCTTTAAGAACTTAGATTATGCCAAATCTCACCCCTACGCACATGCAATATGCTTAGAACAGAAAGTTTTTCCTTAACGTATTGATAATAGATTTACTGATCTGGTTCTACTGAATATCGCTCTCATCGGTGTGAGTGCCAGTCAAGTTTTATTGGATTGGAAGTACGTCTTTTGTTCTGAGCCGCTGTCAGACCCCCGCGTATGACTGTGACCGTTTGACCTTGGACATTTATACCGTTCTTTTGATGTTGTATTTAGGTGACAATCATTTGTTTCAATTATCAAAAGGTGAAATAGGCAACTACTCAATTAATTTAAATGTCGGCAACAGTGAACGCATACTGAGGAATAATCAATCAAAATTCATATCGTAATTGTTCTACAGTGTTTGCAATAGAGTCGAAATTTTGTTATATGTTCAAGATGAAAAGAAATCATTAAGTTAACAGAGAGTTAAACTCTATATTTCGCATGGACCAGATACCGGTAGCCATGTGCATGAATCTGGCTTTGGATAATATGCAGTATTTTCCGCTCCCCTTGTTCGGTCGTCCCTCAGTCATTTCTAAGAACTTACCCACGTTTCGTCTACCTCGAGATCCTTCGAAAACTTCCTGCCTGCATCAGCAATTTGTTTTTTCAGTTAAATGGTCAAATAAATGACTCCATCACACCTTATGAAGTTCAGACATGACCACATGATTCAGTACAGTATATACGTGTTTTTTCTTCATGTCTCCGTTAAAAATCCTGTATTCGCTAACTTTTTTTGACAGATGAAAGTGATAATCACCGACTGTATGTTACTGTAACTTATCTACTGCTTCTTTACACGACATGCTATTAAGGCACTTGTGTAAAAACAGCAATGGATATGTTATTCAATCGGGACTTTCATCTGTCGAAAAAAGTTGGCGAATAGGCCGGCTGGTTTGGAAGAAGAAAATATGTGTACTGGCAGAAAGTTCCAACTTAATTGTTCGACAGACAAATTTGTTGGCAATTTTTTAGTCGGTGATAAGAAAGAAGATGTGCCTAATAACACCACAATGATTGTTAGCAGAAATGTTCCCTCCTTAGGCGCGAAGCACACTGATCTGTCAGACGGCAAGGATAAGGCGCGGACATCATTCTATTTCATTCAAATACCGGACCAAACACATGGCAATAAGGTCATTCATTGAACAAATTCAACGGCCCTCATCGGACGCGGACATTTCGGCGTTGAATTTGTTCAATTAATTACCTTACTGTCGTGTGTTTGGTACGGTATTTGAATGAAACATATGTCCGCGCTGTATCCTTGCCGTCTGCTAGTCAATGTGCTTCGCGCCTTACAAGTGACGAAGCACTTTGCAGATCGGCAAGACGAGGGAGGATAGTGCAGTGCCTATATCTCTTGCAGCAGCTATCTTAGAATTTTCATATGGAAAGGGGTCGTTTGCTAGACTTAAAAAACACAAAACAAGAATGTATGGTTTTGCGACAGTTTGTTGCACGTTTTTTTGGGTAAAATCTAATTCAACGTCCAATTATTCCTCTAAAGTCATGGCTTATTGTAGAGTGTTAATCAATCACACATGACAACCAGTTATAATTCAACTAAAGCCCTTACCCGGAAAATTATTTGTGAATCCCAAATTGTTGGAATCCGTTTAAATTCCCTCTATTGGTCAATTCACAGAATCGCCCTTTTCACATTTATGGCTCGACAATCCACATGAATTGTTATATTGATTTAGTAGTTATTTGAAACTGTGTGAGTGATAGCTTGTAATAATAGTCAACGAAATTATTTTAGAATAGAATCTTAATAAATCTACAAAATGCAGGACAGAGTCAATTTTCGTGCTGCAGTTTGTGGCCCATGGTGTCGAGGTCTTTTTGGCAAATGAAACTTTTATCTGTTTTATAGCATTTGACGTTATTGGTCTTGTCATTCTTCTTTCAATCACCTTTGCCGTTTAAACTCTGTTTATTATACCTTTTCTCCCTCAATCCGCCTTTTCATTCGCTGTTCCCGACACATAGGATGATATTGTCTTAGTTACAAATTGGTAAAATGCCTTCATGTGGACTTGAAATATTACTTAGACAATTATATACATATATACGATAAACAAGAAAAAATCTGATCAAACCTGAAACGGAACTTGAAGTATGCGACTGAAAGACAAAATAATTCGTGTTCGTGTTGTAAAGTCGTGTTCTCGCAGTCATGTGCCTCAGTTGCTAGAGCAGCTGGTCAGCCGGATTGCAAAAGGTTGTTGGTACCCGTCTCTGCTATTGATCACGATAGGATCAATGATTCGATGTTGATATCGCACTAGTGTCTCGATAGCGAGGCGTTAGAATTCAGACAATAGGTAATATGTATAACTTATTAAAATATATTTTTAAAAATGTTAATCATCAAAACAAACAATATTCATGTTTTTGATTATGTTGATTTATATGTAACATTAAATGGTTAGAGAGTATTGTAAAAAATTACCTTAAAGCTTTCACACTACAGTAGATTATTAGTCTGAGTTTCACACCTTTGATTTTAACTTTCAACAGAAACAAAATCGCGATTTGATGTTAATAAAGTAGTCATCATGACCTTATCCTGATTATGGAATTTTACGTCACAACCGCTCTCGTCTCGTTTCAAATATTTAAATTTCCCACAGTTTTGTCGCACTTCTCAATAATTAATTTCTTGCTCAAAAAGAAATTTTATTAAAAAATATTGACGGAGGGACAATTCTAAAGTAATAAAGCTGATATAACAAAAAAATTGAGCCTTATATGAATTACGTGCCTATTATGCCCTATTGGTGTTATTTATGCTACGAGATAGCAAACAAGCTTGCGGCCCACCTGTTAAGTGGTTACCGTCGCCTATAGACACTTGCAATATTAAGGGTAAATCACTTAACACTGCAAGTGCGTTGCCATCCTGGGGACCAAGATAATATGCCTTCAATGCCCAGTAATTGCACTGGCTACCTTTCCCTTCAATCCGAAACACAGCGAACTACTTCACGGCCGAATTAAAAATCCTAGTATGGTGGTGTAATTTTTCGTTTGAGTAGCAACGCTATTTTTTCCTTCTCGTACATTTTTTATTATCTGTTTCATTCGCTAGTTAGATGTTAGATAGTTTTTAAGCGTCATCTACAGGGTGTAAAAGACATGAGCAGTCAAACGAAAACCATGTATTCTGCTCACCGTCATAACATTTTTCTTCATTTTACCTGGGAAATTGATAGTTACGATTTTATTGAAGGTCAAAGTCATAATTTTTTTTTTCATTTTTTTATGAAAACGTATTCTATACGTTATTTCTTAATTATTGTCCAAAGAAACATTATCATTTTTTTTAGTATTTCATAACAAAAAATGGCTTCAAAACGTTAGCGTTCAATGTAGCTCACTCGATGCGCACGGACACTAAGGAACGGGACCGCCGTCAAGCAAAATTATCGCGGTTTTGCGAGTTGCGTGCGAGTTGAGCCCTTTACATTGCGCGGTACAATTTGCAATTTTTTGTAACACCAAAAAATAAAAATCATTTCCCAGCAATATTTTTTTTGAAATATGTCTTATTTTGATGTATAGAATACGTGGTTTTCGTTTGACTGCTCATGTCTTTTACACCCAGTATATTAAAACATCATTGGACAGGATTTTTACTTGTTTGTTCGTTTTCTTTTCAGGGGTTAATACGATTTCGTAATACTACCTATGACACCAAACTATTTAAAAATAAACATCAAAATAAAACATTACAAACAATTTGATATGAAAATAACTTTGAAATGCGAAGGCTGAAATCTTACTAAAACAAGTATAAAAAATTGTGTGTGTCAGCTCCGACGCACGACTGGAGTTTACTCCGAGACAGGTGAGATGGCGCACCTGCTGTCATCCGTGTTTTGACAATTAGAAACACCGCGCACCACGCGCGTCCATGTTTGTTCCAATTATGACTTTGACCTTCAAAAACGTAACGAGGTCATTCATCGATAGATTTTACTCCTCACATTTTTCTCATACCGGGCCCCTTAAATATGCAAATCGATTCTTAAGGAATAAACTCCAAAACTTACTTTTAATCTGACGCAACGAAGGGTTGTTTCTTACTGAAATCCCACTGCGACCCACTCTGAAACAAAAGAAAAGCAATGTAAGTCTTTTGAGTAAGATTATACCCTTTCTACCTGAAAAGAAGGCAAATTCATCATAATTGACGTCTACACTAAATTTCTCTTAGTATAAAAAGCAGAAACTTCGATTCAATTCTGCGATTTGTGCTTATAAATATTATGCCTCCACTGACGTTGGTTCACGTAAATAATTCAATATTAAACTTTACTTGATATTGGTAAGGTAAGTAAAGCAACAAAACAATCGAGGAGGTTGATGGTGCCGCTGGCATGCTCTTTTCGGAGCGATCACGAAAGCTAAGCTACCAAGTGTGTGGTCTGTACTCGGATGGGTAACCGAAAAATTTTCAACTCGATTTTTTTCCGTGCTTCGGACTTATGAAGGCACGTTAAGCTGGTGGTCCCATGTGCTGTCGAAAGATAGCATTCGTTCCCAAGGAGCATTAGTCTCAGCCACACGGCAGCAAACAGGCGCAAGTCGTCAAGTTGCGGAAACGAAGAAAAAATGAGAAATTCAAATACTTCTTTCTCCTACCTTGCTTACAGTTTATTTGAGGTCGGTATCATGCTTACTTATTTGGAACAATTATCAATTACACAATCTTACTTAACTAAATAAAAAATATTTCATAATGATTGGTTTCATTTTGTAACTTGGCATTGATTTTTACAGCTGCATTCTTGACACCAACGCTATTTAGGAATAGTTTATTTACGACTGTTATCGTTCAACAGCAGACGGGACCACCAGCTTAACGGGCACAGAAGAAAATCAATTAAAAAAAATCGGTCACCCATCCGAGTGCCTACCGTGCACTTGGTAAATTAGCTTTCGTGATTGTTACGTAGAACGCACGACTGCGCCATTATCCTTCTCATTCTCGAAGAAGAAGAAGGCATTGAAATTATACCTAGTTTTGCTTTTTCACCATTATATCTACTAACTGATGTATATTCCTAGTCCTTTTCATAGCCTGCGTTGAAATGACCTTATTAGAGAAAAGAGCACCCACAAAAACTTTTCCGTGAACACATTTCCCTTTGTCCCAATCCGAAGCGGTGACCTTTAGATCGGCTTTTCCACTACAACGGCTGTCATAAAATTATTCAACAAACAAAAGTCAACTCTCATAAATTTATAGCTCATTGGATCCGGTGGAATATTCTACCGAGTGTATCGGTTCAGTGAGTTGTCGAAACACGGTATTGTGGATAAGAGGGGCTTATGATGTAGCGAGTAATAAGAATACAGGGTACGAGCAGAATGTTTGTTGGATTTTTCATTGAAATGACTGGATTTAATCTCTTTTTTATTTGAAGAGATAGCTCATGGCTTCCATCTCACTGGATGGTAAGGATGATAAAAAGGTTAGAAGGGTGCTAGCGTGCGCGATAGCTAGCCAGCAAGGGCTGGGGCTCAAGGACAACAGTTTGCCCAGAGCCATCCTGTTGTATCTCAAAGATTCAGGCCAATACTTAAAAACTCAACTCCTCCAAAAGGCAAAAGCGGACTGGCAAAGAACGCCTGTGTTGACAAAAGCACTAATCAAATCTTACTCTCGTAAGCGCACTGACTAGCTAAGCTCAACAACCTGAGCGTGTTGATCAGGGCTCTGACTGGCCACTGCAATCTAAACAGACATCTCTACAACATAAGACTAAAAGAAACTGATGCTTGCGAGATTCTGCGGAGAGGAGTGTGAAACACCGATGCACCTGCTGTGTTTTCATAAACCCCTCATACATAAAAGAATCCGACATTTGGGGAGACATATTCTCGATCCAGATGATATCGAAACAATCCAAGCTGGGAATATCTTATCATTTTTAGAGAGTGCCCATTTAAATGAGTACATGTAGGTAAGACTAGCTTTATTGACCAGCCGCCGGCTTGATACACTCCTGTAGGCCTACTAACTTTTTTGACAGTTGAAAGTGATCATCACTGAGTGAATTACATATCCGTTGCTGTTTACACGACACGCTATTATGGCACTTGTCGTTTAAAAACAGCAAGTGATATGTAAATCACTCCGTGATGATCACTTTCAACTGTCAAAAAAAGTTAGCGAATAGCCCCCCTGGTGAATGAAGTTGTGGGTGGCATTTATGCCACCGGGTTAGTCGGTTTTTAAAACAACCATAGGATGAGAAGGGGTAGTTCTATTCGTGGTGTACACACACAATCATGGAAGACAATATTGATATTAATACTATTGTATGGCGACATACTTTGAAAGGAAGATGGTAGCTAACGCCAGATAAAACAAGCCATATCACTAACTACAGTGCAAGACATTTCCGAATAACATTAGATTTGGTAGTACCTGTGTAAGAGAATATGACTCTGAGCGGTTGGGTCCATCTTTATTACCCAAGACTAGGGAGACCCAACAATATTGTTCAAATCTATTGATTTAAACACAACGAAATTGTAATATTATCTAATATTGTCGAAGATAAATATCTTCATTGTTTAACAACAATCAAATGAGTGTCAACTACAAATAACAAACTTGATGCTGATTGATGAATGATTCGTCTTGATTCTTAATAAAAAATTAAAACTTCGAAGAGAAACTTCGATATTCTTCACTTTGCTGAACATACGTTAGTTAGCAAAGCCAATGTTGCAAAGTTATCTGAAACAAGATACACCAATCAATGGAAGTGATATTGTAAATTATAATTACCAAGGTAAATATAAAACCATCTACTATTTTTATGATACAGAGTAAGATGCAGTCGAGAAGACTGAGGTTATAAAAATTATAAATAATAAATTAAAAACAGATTGTTCACATTACGTCATCAAGATCCGCAACAAATAACAAAATGCGCAACTCCAATTAAATTCGGAAGCAGAACGTAACAGTGATGATGCAATGAATTATTTCCCAAAAACAAAACTGTCAACCCAGTTATATTGCACACTCCCCAATCCAGCGCCCGTCTGCAACGCAAAATATTTTTCCTATTTCATAAGAGCACGGTGAGAGTTCACGCTTGGCTGGTCGCAAAGTATCCTTCAAAGGCCAAAGGACAAATTA